>CM070034.1:33248216-33265819 GCA_036250615.1 Ptychadena robeensis | reverse complement strand
CCCCCCCCCCCCCCCCCCCCCAATGCTGTATCCTGATTGCAGCAGCCAGCACAGATTGGCACTGGTTTGATGTCACCCCGCCTCTTGGAGATAAATGGTTTCACCTAATGTGGATGACACTCACCGTACTGGGCTAGTGCAGCCTTTTAATATAATTGGTTTTATGCTTGAGGTTGCAGGCCAACGGACATTTTAACACTTGCAGAATTGGCCCCAGGGCATCACTTTCGACATGCCTTCTTGCAGGGCTGTACATAAGAAGTTTTAAAGACAAGGCATAAAACAAGTACAGATATATAAAACCATGCTACCAACAACATGCATTTGCAACATAATTTCCCCCCAATATTTTTCCACTGATATCTAAACTACATGCAAAATTTGGAGGTTTAAAGAATTAACACAAGTGTATGCAAACATCTGACTTCAACGGTATAATGTTTGTAAAAAATATAAAATGTACGTGCTAGTGTAAAATACATTCATAAAAGGGTTAATAGAGCTGGAGCTGCAAAATGGATCACTTCAGCTAGGTTGGCCCCTCTGCTTGTGCAGAGACATTTATTTAACAGTCAGACAATATCACATTACTCAGATTGTATAAATAGTATGAATGATTTCCGCTTGCAGATATATAATGCAGGTATCTCTTTACAAAGTCCTTACTTCAGGCCAGCTGAATGCCTTAACAGTGCCTAGAAATCCTGCAGCCTTAATCCCCTCAGCAACAAAGATCTGTTTCTTTGCTTAACATGCAGTAGGCCTCAGAGGCCTGTGTGTGCCTTGGCTTGAAGGCCAAAAGCCTCCTGTTTACAATTTCCCCATTCCTGTTTTTAATGTTGTTCTGAGACCAAGCACAAAGGACTAGTTTTGTCCTGGAGAAACAGGGGAGCTATTAGACGAGGACAGGAGGAAGGAAGGGGAATCCGACGGGAGAAGCCCAGGAGGGATTAACATGCACAGCTGTTCCCTCAGGGACGGCAGCTTTATGCTTTTATAATTTCCTCCTCACTTCAAAATTTTAATGTCTTATTTCCTCTTGTTCTACTGTTTTCTTATTTTACACTTTTACCTGTAAATTTAATGGAGGACATAAAGGAGAAATAAAAGTATATTTTATTTATGTTATAATTGCGCTTTGAGTATTGAGTAATCTGCTGCCACCTTACAAATAAAACAATATGCTATTTAACCTTACACTGAATGAATTGTCATACATATTTAGTGCCCTATTTTCTTTTGTTATTGTTATCAATAAACACAAAGAAATTTAACACAGCTGATTTTCTGGGGAAAGTTTTAACTGATATTTAAGGCACAGAAAACAGGCTAATACTGTAATATATAACTATAATTAGGCATTAATTGTGCTTGATATATAATTGGGAAAAAAGGAATTTAGTCAGCCACCAATTGTGCAAGTTCTCCCACTTAAAAAGATGAGAGAGGCGTGTCATTTTCATCAAAGGTTACCTCAACTATGAGAGACAGATTGGGGGGGAAAGAATCCAGAAAATCATATTGTAGAATTTTTAAAGAAATGATTTGCAAATTATGGTGGAAATAATTATTTGGTCAATATAAAACGTTCATATCAATACTTTGTTATATACCCTTTGCTGGCAATGACAGAGGTCAAACGTTTTCTGTAAGTCAACAACTCAGAAAATGGAAGACATACAAGACCACTGATAATCTCCCTCGATCTGGGGCTCCCCACCACGTGGGGTCAAAATGATCACAAGACCATTGAGCAAAAATCCCAGAATTTAGTAGTGAATGACCTGCAGAGAGCCTGAACCAAAGTAACAAAGGCTACAGTCATTAACACACTACGCCGTCAGGGACTCAAATCCTGCAATGCCAGACGTGTCCCCCTGCTTAAGCCAATACACGTCCAGGCCCGTCTGAAGTTTGCTAGAGAGCATTTGGATGATCCAGAAAAGGACTGGGAGAATGTCATATGGTCAGATGAAACAAAAGTAGAACACTCAACTCGTCGTATTTGGAGGAGAAAGAGTACTGAGTTGCATCCAAAGAACACCATACCTACTTTCAAGCATGGGGGTGGAAATATCATGCTTTAGGGCTGTTTCCTGTAAAGGGACCAGGATGACTGATCTGTGTAAGGGAAAGAATGAATGGGGCCATGTATCGAGAGATTTTGAGTGAAAACCTCCTTCCATCAGCAAGGGCATTGTAGATGAAATGTGGCTGGGTCTTTCAGCATGACAATGATTTCAAACACACAGCCCGGGCAATGAAGAAGTGGCTTCATATGAAGCTTTTCAAGGTTCTGGAGTGGCCTAGCCAGTCTCCATATCTACATCCCATAGAAAACCTTTGGAGGGAGTTGAAGGTCTATGTTGCCCAGCAACAGCCCCACAAAATCACTGCTCTAGAGGAGATCTGCATGGAGGAATGGGCCAAAATACCAGCAATACCAGTGTGTGAAAACCTTGTGAAGACTTACAGAAAACGTCTGATCTCTCTCATCTCTCATCAAGTGGGAGAACCTGCACAATTTATGGCTGACTAAATACTTTTTTCCAGCCACCAATTTCAAGTGGAACTTAAATTGAATATTAAAATTCTAAAAGTGGAAGTCTAAATGGTATATACTTTGATACAGCTTGAAGTTAGATTTCAGATGGCACTATGGCTATTGAATTTAAAAATTCATGCTAAACCTCCTTGGTGTTTGTTTCATCCATCATGAAAGTCAACTCGAGTTAACTCAGGAGAAACTTACCTGTCTGCCGGATTCCCCCAACGATTCTGTGCATTCTGTGTTCCGGGTCTGCCCCCAATCTCGTCACCGGTGACGTGAAAGTGTCAGGGGTAGATGGCACCATAGACCTCCATGTAATGGAGGGGGTGTTGCCTTTTCCGAGCACAACTCTGGCATCTCCGGTGATGCTGGAATTGTGCATGGGCAGGAAATGGTGGCGGAGCATATTGTATTTATTTATAAAAAGCACGCCACGTGCCACCCACCAAGGAGGTTTACAGCTGGTTTTGATATTGAGGGGTAGGCAAATGTCCATGCATATATGCAATAAGTATCCATGTTTATGCTAAATACAAACAGCCTCACACCATTACATTTTTTTCACTACTATAAGGATTAATTGGCTTCATCTACTGGTGACACAAGGACAGCAAACCTCCTGCAGTAGTTATATTCTCATTCAACAGACTGTAATTCAATGCCTAGGGCACCATAAAGTGTTCCTAAAACCTTGAATCTGCTGAACTGGCAGTAACAGCCCCTACATTAAGGTTGCCCAATACTTTACTTTCTTGATCCAGGCTATGGGTAAAAGTTGGTTGACCCCTTCCTCTAACTAACCCCAACCATTTTACCCATTATTTAACCACCATTCTATAGAACCTCATCTTTCAGGGGTTGTATTAGGTTTTGCATCTTCTACACATCATTTTTACGTGGTTCCTATGTGGAGTTTGAAATATTTGGGATGACATGTTCGTGCAGTAACATTTTCCAAACTGTAAAAAAACAAAAATACAAAATCCAACAGGAAGATAAGAAAACTGTTAAAATATGACAAGCTTACTCATCAGAAATGAAATCTTCCAAAGTTATGTAAAATTTGCTGGTTTGTCCTTGTTCCATCTGCCAAAAAGTGAAATGCAAATAAACGTGGCCTTAAATACAGAAACATTCATGAATATTAGATGACACTAAACAGATCAAATATTATAGAACATGTAGGCACTGGTTCATGTTTTTACTTGTCAGACATAGGTTTATATTACATTAGGAACTTAGGTAATTCGAAATATCCACAAATATCACCTCAATACGTTCTTCAACCTGGAGAAACATTCTTTGTCTCATAAGACAGATGAGAGGCATGGTACAATGCTTATTGATGATTCATAGGACAACAAGGAATTAAGGAATCTTGTCCTTCTCATGTTCATGTAACACAGATGAGCAAAACATCTGTACTGGGAATGTGCACATCCTGCATGAACTGGACACAAAGCAGGATCAGTACATGAGTGTCAGTACACGTGTGTCCCTTTTTGCAGTGAGCTAGTATAGTTTATATCCAATATATTATAGTCATATTATATTTGTAATGGATAAGTCATGCCACTATTGATGAAAACAAATTTATGATATCAAGGTTTTACTTGAACAATAAAAAACCTAATTAGGTTTGGATAAATGACCTACTAAAAAACAGAAGGAGCTAAAAGTACGTTAAAGGGGAAATAGTGCTGTAGTGTCAGTTGTCCCCGTTAATTCTATGTCCCATGAGGCTCTGGGGCCATAAGGGGATAAAGCTGAGTCCCAGGAATGGGAGGGGCAGTCCAGAGGAGCAAGCGCTGATGAGACAACAGCTACTGGGCTAGCCAGTTTCTCCAGGTTTGCCACCCCCCACCATTAATACTGGTGTGCATGCAGCTGGTGGACATAATAACACGCAATCCTATAACAAGACCAAGTTGCTTGCCATGCGCATCAGGCGGGTGTCATCCTATATACCCAATTCAAGTGGGATAGCACGACTCGCTGACTCTAGGTGCAGACTGGTGGCGTTACTGCATGCCTCATCCTCCTGTGGACAAGTCCAGCTATCTCCAGTGGCGTGCAAGTATCAGTTTCTCCTATTTTTAAAGAGGGCCTGTCCTAGAAAAGGGACAGGATGAACTGTTGTGGTTTATTACTGAACATAATCCCTTTTCATCTGAACTATTCCCTTGAGTTTGGGTTGTGGTCCATTCCCCCAAGTTCTTGTTATTGCTTTTAATAAACAGTTTGCAATACGTTCTGTCATTGGTTGATCCTTGAACCTGTACAGTGCCTATCTGCAGTTTGTCCCAGTTGTTATATTGCTTGATTTCCTAAAGGATACAAATATCAATGGAGACAAAATTATTGGGTAAACTGTAAAATGCCATCACTTTTTACAACATAATTTTGAAGCTTTCTAATTTGTTAAATTACAAATACATTCAAGAAGAAAAAAATCCTCATTGAGTATGGAACCTCTATGTTTTCGCTGCATTATTCACCTAAAAGTATTATAAACAACCAATGTGGGTGCGAATTGTGCTCTGCCCAACACCAAGAGTATTATTTTACCTGCACAAGCACATATTTGTTTTTCAGATTTCACTTTTTACATCCAAAAGCTTACTTCATATGGGTGCTTCAGTTCTGGCTTTATAGAATTATCTGCCAAATGTGAATTTGGGAGGCAGGTGAGAAATACTTGATGTTCAATGAGTAGAAAAAAAAGTTCAAAGGAAGAGAGGGTTCTGTTAAATATTGACTCTTCTCTATGTTCTGATCTCAGAATGGAACTCAGTCCAGAAAAGTTTAGGATGCGTTGCCATAGCATCAAACTCGAAACTATTACTTAATAAAAAGAAAGGACACATCACAGCAGCATATTTCCTGATATGGTACCATATGAAATGACATTGTAGCAGGTCAGTCTTGCACTAATTAGTAAATTACAGTATTATAAATAAGGGAAGACATTCAGATGTTTATGTGCACCAGAAACATAAATATCTATATCTAGAGTATTGTTCCACAATAGCATGATGGAACTAGAATAACTTAACATCCCTGCTCTGCTCATTTGAAATGATAAAGGGGAACTCTGCTTTGTGATATAAATGCATGGAATCTATAGAACCATGTCATATGTTTTAGTTCCATGCTGTTCCTCTTAGTACAGTTAGTACAGATATAGGATTTTCTACAGTAATCTAGTGATGACCGAGCACCTTCTATGTGTAACATTGCATTTGTGATTTTTTTGGGGGATTTTCAATGTGTGCTGCACTGTTGGAATTGTTTTCACAGATATATAGATAAAACGTTTTTTTATTTACCCTATAGCAGGCCCACGTTCAAGTTTCCACTGGTCTACAGCTTCAGTCATAAAATTAATGATATGCAGAGGCGATCCCCACTGGTGACATCCTTTCACAACTAAACTAAATACTGAACTTCCCAACCAATTTGTTTTACATAACTTAAAGGCTTGTTTTAGGGCTTGTACCCACATTAGCAATCAGCCGCGAGTCTAATTATGGCGTGGAGAGCGGAGGAGTTTGCTGGTACCCAGTGATCTCCAGAGGTCTCCCGCAATTAGATTGCAGCACGGAGATTGCAGGCAGAATAGTGGGGGGGGGGGGGGGGGGGGGGGGGGGGGGGGGGGGGGGGGGTGAGACAGGAGATCTTGCCCCACCCTGCCTGATGGCACCCATGGGGGCAGTTTAAATGACAGTCATTGAAACTATCGGCATCGGCCGGCATCAGCCGGCATCAGCCAGAGAATATCGGACATGTCCACTCTCTGTGGCATATTTGGACCCTTACTACCAAATACACATCATTTCATTTCTTTAATTATTGCTGTGGATCACAACTATCTCTTTAATACCGCTGTGTATCTATTTTGTTTGCTACTTCTAGAATGATGAGCCATGTCACAAATCTTGAATCATATTACATTTAACCATCAATATATAATCCTTTCTCCAAAAAGTCAATGTTTTACGGTACTGCTTAATTTTGACTTAATTATAATAGAGGGAAAAAAAGGAATTCATAATACAATAATGATATATATATATATATACACACAGTCATTTAAAAAAAAAAAAAAAAGCATGTTTAAACGTGTTGCAGAACAGGAAGTTTAGGATGTGTCTAGATCTTAAACATCTTTTATAATTTATCACTAATATGAGGAATATATTTACATTGAAGCAGGAACCTGCATGGGGAATTAAACAGGATGTTTAACTTGTAAATACACATCTGTAAGCAAATTTAAGCAAAAAGTATAAACAGCCTTCAACTGAAGTATTAGCGTCTGCCAAAACCATATAAATATAGATTTATTGAAGGGCCACAGCTGAATTACATTGCCTATAAACCATGAAGAAAGAGGTTTGGTGAACTGCGTACCTTCTTTTATAATAATAAGAACTCTGATATTAAAATTTTATTCCAAAAAAGTTATTGACTTCAGAGTGACTTTAATTAAAGCTCTGTAAAAACATTTACTCAAATATTAATTGTCGCTACGCCAGATGCAAAAGAAAAAAAAAATGTGTGGGCTGCAGGGTAGTCTTTTCCCCCATTCAGGATAAACTTCCTTTGGAAGAGGCTAATTCAGGCCCTGGAGGAAAGGATGCGGCTTTCAATGAAAATAACACAGCAATTGTCACTTTGCTCAAAGGGGAACCAAAGTCAGGGACATTCCTGTGACTAAGACACTTCCTGTCTCTTCATGAGACTTGCTCTGGCGTGGAGGAATGAAAACAAAAATCACTAGTACATGAGAACTATGCAAAAAAATAGATACAGAGGAACAATGAAGAGCCGCTGAGGTTTGGGATGTATTCTGAAAAGGAGGGGGTGGATGCCAGAAAATGGGGCTGTCTTCTCAGGTGTATCTCCTTAACTGGAAATGAAATACAACTCCACTATTTTCTCTTTGTTTCTGTAGCAATACAAAACGGAATCCCATAAAAAAAAAATATGTGTATTGTATATGGCTGTGAACAACACTAAGGCCATGTCTCCACAACGTTTCTTGATCCAGCGGGACCCCTACCTTAAGCACAGTGCTTGGCGGGGGTTCCGATAGATCACATTAACTTTACCTGCTCAGTGGATGCTGTGTTCTCACGGCGCTGAGCTGTTCCACCAATGCAGGGGTTAACGTAGTGCAGTACTTCAACCCCTGCATTGGTGGATGTCTGAACAGAGCATCAGCCGAGCAGGTAAACGAACGTCACCCGTCAAAACCCCCGCCAAGCACTGCGCTTAATGTAGGGGTCCGGACGGATGGCGAAACGTTGTGGACATGGCCTGTCTGCTCTAAGAACATAAAAGGAGAAATTATTGTGTTTTTGAGGAGCACAAATTTTGAAATATAATTGCAACTTTTACATTTAATTAAATCGGATTTATCTTTCATATTTTTTTTTTCCATTAACTGTAGATTTTTACTATTTGTAAGGTTCTGGCCCTAAGCCAATGCAACCCCTAGTGTAGCTCAGACATTTTTTACCCCGAGCTACACTGGTGGTTGCTTAAAGCGGATGTATACTCAAAATCTACAACATATATATGTAAAATTAAAGTTTGACTTACCTCTAAGCTGGTATGATGGTGGCTTAGCGCTTCACAATCCTAAAAAAAATGTACTTAGCTGCTGTTCCCAGGAATCATATGAGAAATTCGATCTTTAGTTGGCAGGATTCCTGGTGTTAGCTCAGAGTGCAATACTGCGAGTTGCCACTGGGGGTGTTTATAATGGTTTTCTATGGGCACTTTAGTCTGTATATTTTAACAGAGAGCAGGATTTACCAAGCTGTCACTGTGCTCAGAAACGTCGGCGGGAGCCAAGGGGCAAGTCATCAGAGCCAGGGAGAGAGGAGGGCTGCGAGGGACCTTTTTAAATTTCTCATTACTGGTAAGTTTTTTTATGCCATCCTCCCTATTATAAGAACTTCTAGTGTCATTTGTGCAAAAATTTGTTTTTCTGGTGGTAGGTTCACTTTAATTGTGCTAGGCAAGCCTTCTATGTGTGCTTCCTTGCAGATCCTCTTGGGTACCACCTGATACGTGCCATTGTTGAAAGCATATAAAGTGATAAGGTTTATGATCTTGTTAATGCTTGTTAAATCTTTAAGTCAAATAAAATTTTTATATATATATATATTGTATTATTTTGAGTATATATCCACTTTAAGCAGCCCCCAGTGTAGCTCAGTGTGAGAAATGTCTGAGCTACACTCAGGGTTAATCCAGTTTAGTGTCAAACCTAAAAAAGAGCCTCTGCTCGAAACACATCCCATTGTTGCTCTTGAGCCATCCAGCATCTGTAAGCAGGAAGTGATCTCATCCCCAACCAGGAAGTGAGGTCATCCTTGAAAGCACATGGCCCTGAGAGATCAATCCTTGTAAACCTCCTCTAATGTGAGTATTGTGTCTTTTGTTTTATTCTTATTCTTATTATTTATTTTATTTTATTCCATATTATTTAACCATTTACAGTACCTTACTTTGTTGTACTAGGTTGTACGCCTTGTGTCTTTGTTCCTATTAGTATAGATACACATATTGCTGGCCATAATGACCTCAACATGTTAAGCTAGCCATACACGTGTCGGATTCCATGTCCAATCGATTCATCATCCAATCGATTCCGGCGATTCTGCCAGGAATCGCAGGTGTGATCAATTGGCCAATTAAGAGTATCCATCGCAGCATACCACCTTGTCCGAGCGGATTCCGGCACGATTCCGTGTGCGATTCCACCTTTCGATTCCACCTGACAAATGGCAACTCCCCCTGATCCGGGCAGAATCAGATGAGAAAGACCAACATGTTGGTTCTCCGTCGGATCCGATTCTGAGCCCCTGAACGATAGGACCTGATCGATCGGACAAGGTGGGCTGCATGCGATTCCGGCACGATCGTTTCGCGTGCACGTGCCCGGAATCGATCGTGCCGGAATCCGGTGCGAATCCGACACGTGTATGGGGGCCTTTAAAGTGTCTATTCAGTTTTTATTTGTTGAAAATTGAGCATACCCAATCATTGAATCATTTGACCAGTTCTTGCGTGTCAATTTGTGTCAATTGTGTTACATTGCTGGTAAGCTTTATTTGTGAAAGCAGAAGCAACCTCTCTATGGCCCTGAAGCACTTGTTATTGCTGGAGTCATCTTTCAGCTTCCCATTTAAGGCAGGAAGTGTCCCATGTCACAACCCATTTTGTTCTCTTGTAGGTTAATATCAAAGGAAGAGAGTTGCAGGGCTGTGATCACGGTGGATGAGGGCTTGGTTCTCATCTTGTTCTCATCTCAATTGGGATCACCTGTTATAATTACAACCTTGCCTTGTTGCCAAATATGAAACAAAAGGCGGCTTCATAAGACATTGCCACCACTGTAATGCCATCCGGTCATTACATCTCAGGGCTCACCTTTGATGTTTAAGCCAGACAGTGATGATGGCTTGGGAAGAGATAGGTGAACGGGCCAACCTCCAGCATGGGTGTGATCTTCACAGGTCACTGTTTAAACAACATTTTCTTCTTTCCCATAGTAGATCAGGAACAATATTCTGAATAACGTAATGTTTAATTTATTCATTTATTCTGCATCGCTTTTTGTGTTTTTCAGAAATTAGTTAATTTATGGTTTCAAACATTACCTAATATACATTCAGCTCTTGAAACAATAATTTATAATTATATTTGAGACAGGATAGGTAGGAGGACCAACTTCAAGGGTTAATACATTTTAGCCAAAATGAACAGGTTCCATTCCAAGGCACCTGTTATGCACAATAAGAGTTTTGGTAGAATCTAGCAATGGCTCCATGGCATTTCTCTGGGCAGGATAGTTCATGGTGACAGCATTTCAGAGTAAAATATGTACAAAAAAATATATTTGTCAGCTGCTAATTTAGCACCATTTGTAATGTGTATTCAGCAGTCAAGTGTAAATGAAACCTGAACATGTTATGTTTGAAAACAGTAGACATTGTTTGCTGATGGATGGGAGGCACAAGGTGGTGTTATGTGAGTTACGTGCTTTGGAAAGATGAATGGAAGAGGACAAAATTTGTCTGATGCATGCAGCCTTGTGAATCTGTGTATATAAACCAAAACAAACACAAATACAGAATGCCATTAAAGTTAAGGCCCCCACACATGTAGCAAGTGGGAGCCGACAGAAGAGCGATGGAGTGCACCCCGACGCTCAGAGTATCGGCTTTGTGTGCCGGCCATTAGTTTGAATGAGGACCTCGATGCCCATTCAAAGATTCTGTCATTATTTTTTAAGTTAGTTAGTTCACTGTTTACAAAGAAAATTATACTTCCCAACAGTTAATAGTCATTCACCTACTTTCACTGCAGGGAACCTGCTAGTAAATAAGCTTGGCATAGACCTTTAGATTCTTCACTGATTCTCCGGCAGATCGACTGTGCGTGATGTTGTCACCCATGATGTCACCCACGGGCGGTCGTGCAGAGAATCAGCTATGTCGAGCCGAGTGTTCCCTGCTTTAGACTGAACCAGCTAAAATACTAAGACCACTTTCCACCATCTAATGTGAGCAACAATGAAGGTGCCTCTGACAGAAAATTGGGGGCACAGGATTGATTGACATATAGAGAAGAAAATATAGAAAAGATACGGCAGAGAGCATTTACTGGTTGAAATTTTCTATACAAAATGCAAGTGACCAATCCTCAGAGACAACTTTAAGGGAATTGCCTCAGAATCCAAGCTGGAAGAATAGCCTGAGAACCCACAGACAGGCATTGACCAATCCTGAACCAGACATGAGAGAGAGCAAGCAATGGGTCTTACAATGCTCACCTGTAATCTAAATGAGTTTATACAAGTGAAAAGTATCATTAAAAAGTTATTAAACATGTTGACACCATCATAATATAATACAAGTGAATAACAGAAGAATTAAATCAGAAAGGGTAAAGCCTGCCATAGACACCTCGATCTATGGCAGACATTTAGCAGACTAATTACAGCGTGGTGACGCAGTCTGCTAAATGTCGCACAGGAATCCCGTGTTTCACTAACACACGGGATTCCTGTCAGACTGAAGCCAATTAACTGCGAGTTAACAAGCAGCAGCGCAGTCGGGCAGAAAAAGAACCGGCAGGTCGGATCCGTGTGCGATCTGACCTGCCGGCTTTTTTTCTACAAAAGTCAAGGTGGGCTCCCTCATAGTTGCAGCCGACCAACCTTTATGTGCTCGGCGGGAGCGAGCACGCAGGTTGGTCTGCTACAACTATGGCCGGGAGTCTGCCCGTCTATGGGGGGCTTAAGGGCTGCCGTATCCCATGGGGGCAATTCATTTGTTGTTTGTGCCCCACACATAAATCAAGCTTTTGTTCCTCAAACCTTTCCAATTAATTTTTTGCAGTGTGGCAGGAGGCTTCACCTTGTTGTAACAGGTTACTGCCATTGGAGAACACTATTGCCATAAAGGCGTGTATGCGGACCGCAAACACTTTTAGATAAGTTGTCTGATTTAAAATGACAGAACCAGTATATTCTCAGCCATCTACATTATATATTAAAAAAAACATGTTATTCAGACCAAACAACCTTCTTCCATTTCTGGTTGTGTTCTGAAGCCAATGTGGCCATTATAGGAGGACATGAATAGTCAATGGCACTCTGACTGGTCTTAAGCCCCCCATACACCTTAAGATCGATCCATACAATTTCCATTAGATCTACCAACAACTGTGTAGTATAGTGGCCTCCCTGATAGAATACATAGTGATTGAAAGGATTAGAAAGGTCCTCATATTACATGGTTTTGGTACATCATTTGATTGTACAGAAATTGTATGGTAAGATTGTAAGGTGTATGAGGACCTTTAGGATATACTTCCCTATATTCAGCAATGTTTCACAAGTATGAATGGTTGCACATTTGCAATCTCCAGAAAATACTTGTTAATCCAAAAGTAAATCTAGTTTCCTTCAAATCAAATTTTTACAAAACCTAAATCTCATGTTACAAACTGTTATACCTTTCTGTAAACAACAAAACAACTCCTATCCATGCAATGGAGGTAAGTAGAGCACGACAAAGAAGAATGCATGTGCTGCAAGATTTAAAAAAATAATTTTTTTCAGGCTTGGAAGTGATACAAACATTTATATTTTTTGTTTTCCTTGCAAATGATTGGGTAATCAAAGTCAATATAACAGATTAAACACACTGTCTCACGTTTTATTTTCACTTAATAAGTTAGTCCCATTGCTAGACATGGTTCAATTTTTAAACTAGCTGACTTTGTGAGCTGATTGCAAAGCCCCTGAAATGGTTTAATCACCAAAATTGCTGGAGATATAGAGAAGGGTTGTGGGAACATTGTAAAAATTTTTTGCATAAATTAATTTCAAGGTTGACATTTCAACTTTCAAAATCTTGACGTGAACTTCATGTATGCAAAATTTGTGTTAGAGCCTAACTTTTTTTTTTTGTAGTATACCCCCAACCCTTATCTACATCTCTAGCAATTTTGGGTGATGATACCATGTTCAGGGGCTTTGCAATTAACTCGAAATAGTCAAAATGGTAAAATACTTTTACCATCGTAGATCTATTGTTTTCTTACATCAGTCATGAGAAAACAATGGCCCATGGGGCATATCGGTGCTGCACTCCCCTCAGCTCATTAAATGCAATCGCATCTGCACATCACCATGGGTAACCTGTTTACAATGCAGTAACGCATAGTGTGCTGCATTGAGTGTAGTTAAGTGTGTTAAACTCTTAAGGCTAAGTCTCCACTAGCATCAAACTGCACGACACACACTGTTTTCACTGCAATTGAAGGTAAGTTAAAAACACAAAATGTGCAATAAGCCTTAAGCCCCCCATACACCTTTAGATTCCTCCATACAATTTCCATCAGACCTACCAACAACTATGTAGTATAGTGACCTCCCTGATAGAATACATAGTGATTAGAAGGTGTAGAAAGGTCCTCATATTACATGGTTTTGGTAGAAGAAAAGTTGGTTGTACAGAAATTGCATGGTAATTGTATGTGGTGTATGGGGGGCTTTAGGCTAGGACTTCACTGTGTGCTGGGTTTCCTTAATGTCCATGCAAGCCTCCATTGCGTTCCTGTGGACGTGGATTGCTGCTGTAAAGACAGCCCTGTCAAAGCCCTTTTGCCTCCAACGGGCATTTAACGCAGGGATTTTGGCGCATGTGATGCCCTAGCCTTACACTTTCATGTTTTCCTACCCTTTAATGACCAAAAGCATATATGCTATGAGGTTTACATTTCATTTATATTATTGTGGCCCACCTCTGTCCTACATTCATACTGTATATATATATACACATATAAAGACCTTTGAATCAATATGTTTGATAGTTGCATCCTATATCATCTCAATAGAGACGATAAAAGTTCCGTAATCCCCAGAAAACATTGTTATCTTTGTCTTATAATACAGACAAGGCTGTGCCCATGACAGAATGTTGTTGCTGTTGGTAACCTTTCAGATGCCATGGTAATATTTCCTCCTGTTTATCCCCCCACTGTGGACGTCCTGTTTTTTTGCCACTTTATCACAAAATACACGACTGTAGCAATGCATTGCTTCATTTCCATTGAGAAGGAAGTGTTCCATATGGCCAAAGCTCCAGGGGATTTTCTGTCTTCCTTTTTGGAGGCTAATCAGACTACATAATCAAACCTTTATTTAAGAGTCTCCTCCATGGCAGAATTTTCATGAGGGAGGATGTGGTAGCAGGATCTGCTGAAAATAAACACTGCAGCAGGTTTTTTTTCTCTGGGTTCTCCCTGGGGAAAGAAATTCATTGACATTTTAACCTCTGGATTGCTGGCTCTTACAGTGTCTCCGATAAATCATACTATTAAATAAAAGTGGCCAGACATCTAAGTTATAGCAATTATGACCATAACATGTTTAATCATCAGTTAATTAAGTAGATGTATGCCCTAAATGGATGACATATAGCTTTGCTAAAGTGCCACATATAACATACTATTGCCATTTTATCACAGTGCTTATTTCAGTCAATTTTTTTTTTGTAATTTCAGTGCTGCTAAACTCCTGGATTCTCATTTCAGCCACTTCATCTGTGTCTGTGGTCTACAGCATTGGCTGTGTCATTGCACATGGTGGTCTTCTCAATGTAATAACAATAGATCATCCATTGGAGAATTTCATGTCATTAGTTGACAACACAGAAAAACAGTTGAACGACTTTGACATAGAGTGTCACTTTCTGAAAATAGCTGCCTGAAAAAGGCAGTGCAAAGGTAGTAAAATTCTGTGTGTCTGCACTATTTTACAGCTAGATGCAATTTTACATGTTTGGTGACAGTTTCTTTTTCAGATTTTGTTGTGTTGGTGTACATTAAAATAAACTCCTAGAAAAACTTTAACCTCCCTAGTGCACTGCTGAGGTCCAGATTTTTGTACCAAAAGTGCACCATAGACTTCAATGGTAAATTTTTCTTTATGTTGTAGGCCTGTAACTTCCCAAAATATGTCCGTACAAGGGTCTAGTAGACATCCTGAATATAATAATGTTTGAAACACTCAATTATGTCAAATAACATTTTTTTTTTATAAATTTTATGAGAAAACACAAAAATCAGGGCACAAAGCTTTGCTGCTATGTACCAAATCTCGCCCAAATAAAGTCTCTGGTGCCCCACATGTGCCTATTTGCAGTAAACCCTCTCTAACCTGGTGTGATGGATGTGACACCAGGTTAGAGAGGGTTACTGCATATGGACACATCTGGGACACCAGAGACTTTTTATTCTGGCGAGATTTAGTACATAGAAGCACATAGAAATCAGTTTTCTACATAGAAAACTGATTTCATGTACAGTACTTTTAAATCTCCCGCCGCCTCCCCGATGTGACGTCATCACGTCACTCGGAGGGGGGGGGAGGAGAGAAGGAGGCATGCTGGCAGCATGTCACATCGGGGACACCAGGACAGCGCAGAACTGTGAGTATGCGCTCCCGGAGCCCCGATGTGTACTGGATGGCAGCATCTCGTCCAGTGCTATAGTAGCACTAGCAGCGCTGGACGAGATGCTGCCGTCCTGACCGCTAGGGCGGTTAATTAACCTTAAACTTTTTTCAATGGTGTAAATGGGATTTACATATCTGGAGCATGGAAGCCCTTAGCATAATTTCTTTGCAATGCAGGGCTGTATAAGGCCATGTTTCCAGGCGATTAATTGCCTGACGCTCGTGATTTTCAATCACCTGCCGAATCGCTGTCAATCGCCTACACTATTTTGAGCCCCCCTTGTCCCCATTGATAAGATTGCATTTTTTTTCCTGATTGCTCCCATAGACATGAATGGACGATCACCCACCGGCAATTCCACATGCGATTAATCGCCTAAGTGGGAACATAGCCTTAGTGCTGCATTGTAAGGAAGAACATTGCAGTCTCAGACTGCAGCTGAACAAAGCAGCAAGGAGCTATAGGCCAGTAAATTAGAGAAGATGTTCTCAGGGAGTACAGGATCATGTAAGGAAATCTCTTCTCCTAAACTTCCTAGATAAAAAAAAAAGCATTAAACTCTAGCAAGGTGTCCCCAGTGGGGTAATAAATGTTTTCTTGTCCAGCTTTACACATTTTGAGAACCCAGATAGAAACTGTGCCAGTGGCTGGCAAATCAGATTAGAGGACGTTATAACACTATAATATATCTGTTAATGAAGGTAGTAAAAGTTTGTATTGAGTTTGTACTATTGAAAGGCTAAATTCATTCAATTCTGTTGAATAATAAAAGTAGTTTTTTCGGGGAAAAGAGTGCCGGTTGGCTTTTAGTAAAACAAGGGACGCTTGAGATCTTATGTAAAATGTTGTTTTCCCTTTTATTAATTCCAAGACTTCTGTTTAAGTTGTGATAAGGAGCCTCTCTGTGAAAGCCTGGCTGAGTGCTTGTCGCCACTATGTGAGTGCTGTGCTGTTTACATAACCTTACACAGATGGCAAACAGGGGTTAGTGCTGCTTTTCCACCAGGCACCAGAAAAACATCCTCTACTGAATAATGTTGTGTACACAGCGATACAGAACACTTCTTCTGTGTCAACATGTGACATATTAATAATCACTTAGACTTAGATCTACATGCAGCACTGTACTTTAAGATGTAAATGCGACTTTAAAATATATGCACAACCAGGCAAGGGGGCCCTACACCTAGGTCTCATTTAAACTTTAAACATGTCAATGGAAATTTAAAAAAATATTGAATTGAGCAGATGTAGATTTACAACAAATTGGCATCATATCATTGTTACACGATAAACCCCCTGTCATGGGTTCTTGTAATAAATACGAAAAAACTAATTTAGGTGTATTGGCAAGTTAAATTTTTAGGCAACGACTTAATATGGAATAAATGAATACTAGGCTTTAAAAATTCACTTCTATTGACTTTGATGCTCCAGTAATGTAGAGCCAACACAATATAAATGCTATAAAGACACACTGATATATACATGTAAGGGGTAGAGCTAAGGAGGGCTTAATTTAAAACTCAAATTTTTTGTGATTTAAAATATAAAAAGAAGGGGATGGAAACTCACCGAATTCTTTACTGTTCGTGTCTCTATGAGGAGATTTCATCTGAAGAGGAAGAGGAAGTAAATGTAAATATCGGGAATTAAAGGATTAGGATTGCTATTTCCTTCCCTTCTTCTGCAGATAACATGAGTCAAAGAGGACAGGAAGTAATAGGAACTGACAAATGTTCTATTTTTTTAAGTAAAAAAACAAACAAATTGAACTTGATTTAAGCTTTACCATGTAGAACTAAATAAGGTATAATTTAAGTGATGGAATTTGAGCATAAAATCGATGGAGTCTCATGTTGGTAAATTTCAGTCAATGGTACAAGTGTTGAATGGGTTTTCTAGGTATTTGGACGGACTTTTATCCAATTGTACTATGACGCACAGGGCTAAAGCCCCCCATACACCACATACAATTACCATGCAACTTCTGTACAACCAACTTT
>CM070034.1:33202975-33248116 GCA_036250615.1 Ptychadena robeensis | reverse complement strand
AAAGAGGATGATGTGGTCAAAATACTCATTTGCCTAATAATTCTGCACTCCCTGTACAACGGATTTATTTTACTTAGCTAAGATGCCCTACTTATTATCTGTCACTCACCCATATGTTAAAAAAAACCATGAGCAGTGATGGGGATTTAGACAACTGTGTAAATAGTCAGAGTATTTTCCTGAAACACAAATAGTCCTATAAATAGCAATCAGTAGTACAACTAATATTTACTGGAGGCGCAAAATGCGGAAAAAAGTTCATTTTGTATACAAGCCACCTTTGCATTCTGTATCTAAAATATGAGGAACAGAATGTTTGACATTTTCTGTTCCCATCACAATACATGACTAGTCTTTTCCTCTTGTTTCTGTGGGTGTGATTAGAAGCATAATCATTGGATGAACAGAAGTTTTACAGCAGAACAGAATATTTCAGGAATGAGTTTGCCAGTTTTGCAGGAGGCAATGAATGTGGAAGACTGTAAGCTTTTTGATGATCAGATTTTATCGCAAAAATAATTCCTATTTTTCTCAATAAAACTCTTCATGCTTTTATTTTACATTTTGAGCCACTTTGAAAGTAGTGTCACATCAAGGAATATCTGTAAGTTTTTTTTAGGGCAGATGGACATGCACTCGCCAACCACGCTATGTAACCTTTAAATCCCAAACTTGTAACCCTTCATACACTTTTAATGATACACTGCACACGTTAAATGGATTTAAATGGCCATAGTGCCTTTTATTAATACAAAAAATAACATTCAGCCTTACCGGTTCCGAGTCTTTGAAGGTCCCGTCACATAAGCCATAAAGATCCTCAGTGCCTGCCACTTTAGTGTAAAAGGCTTTCAGCCGCCACTCACAGACTCAAGGACAACTAAGGCTGCCCGCAGGCCCACTGGGTTCACACACCACACTTGATCAGTTCACACACAGGAGAGGCCACCATCAACCTTATTAATCCAAACTGTCCACCTTCAAATACCCAAAGCCTGGCAACCACGCTATGACATCTGAAAGAAAATCACAAAATGTTAATTCAAACATTGGTATTTATGCATTTATTTACTTTGCCTTAAGCTTGACATACACAGCTCGATTTTAGCATGATCTGCAATTTGATTTTAGATCTTGATCTTTTCATTGAACACCAATCATAATCGAATCCAAAGTAGTACCACATGGAAGGTTTGATGGTAATATGATTGTAGTTCGAAATCGAAATTCGCTCGCAACACAACCAAAATCGATGCTTTTAGCTTCGATCACAAAACACAGGGATGAGTCATATACAGGGGTGCATATAAGTGGTACTCTGGTACACAAAAGGGACCAAAAACTAGCTCTGCGTACCGGCATTATTGTTACAAAGCTCATATGTGTACTAACAGGCAGCCGCAGCTAGATGTTAAATGTATAGAATTTATGCCACTTGGATAACTGAAGGGAAACATGAATAACTGAAAGGTTGCAGTTAGGGGGTGAAATTGGGAATGTAAATTAATAATGCAAAAAAATAAAAAAAAATTGGACTTCTAAGGGTGTTGGAGATGAAAAGTTAGAGTAGGCATATGTAAGGGTAAAATCTGACAAGAGAAAAGCGCTGTGTGACAGGACAGGAATATGACTATGAAAGGTTGATATTTGGACTGCTGGTAGTCTCAGGGGTTAGTAACTAAGCCAGAACTTTTCAGGGTTATACTACTGAGGTATGAGATCTGGGGGTTCAAACATGTTTTACTGTGAAATTTACATTTGACCCAAAGCCAGCTGGTGACCTGTGGATGGAGACAGCTAATCGGAGGCTCAGAAACAGGGAGGTCCGTCTGCAGCAGAATCAGAATGCAGGAGGCTGACGCAGAGGACAGTGAGGGAGACAGTAAGGGATGAGTGTACCAAACACTATCTCCTGGTACTCATCTGCACTCCTGGTCATTAGTGATGGCCGAAGTCCGCCGTCCACCTGTTCGCGGGCAGATCTAAATTTCCCGGAATCCGAAAAACCGGAAGCGACGTCAGTGATGTCACATCCGGTACCTGGAACGCACAGTCACTTCCTGTTCTTGAGCCGGCATTTCACTAGAAGACCAGCTTCATGCTCAGTCTACTAGTAAAAAGATTCTTTCTCCGGCGGGAGGGCGAACATCCGTGTTGCGGGCCATCACTACTGGTTATATATAAATGTGTTCTTTGAATATAATCAACCCGACCAACAAACAAAATGCTGCGACTTTAGTTCAATCTCTGTACAATCGACGATAATTTTTCACCATGTCCGATCACTTTGCGATCGATGTTTTGAATGTTATTGAACAATTTTCGTTGATCGAACCATGTGTGCAGATTTAAGTTCAATCCATGTAAACTCTAATCGTCGATCAAACACTAAAATCGAAGCATGTATGCCTAGCTTTACACCTCACTGAACCTTCTGAAAATGATACCGACTCTGGCTCATCACCCCTCACCCACTTCTCATCCCTGTGATGTAGGCCCTCTGCTTAATACATTGCATTTCTAAGCCCTTTAGTTTTCCTTTTGATTGAATTTATTTAAATATCATAGTAAATTCTACTCACAAATGCATACATACTATCACTTGTCAATTGGATTCACACCAGGGCCGCTAAAACTTTGCTCATTATGAAAGGTTAAATGAACACTTTTTAGTCCAGAGAATTCCACCTAACATTACTTAACATAAAAAAATCTGTGTGTATGGAGGTTCCTGGTGGAACATGGTAAGCGTTATCTTTGGCCAACAGACAGGAGGGAGACAAACACTCAACCAAGCAATTGGTATAATGGTACCAATGTCAACAGGGCCCTGAATACGATCCAGGGCCTTATGGAAAGTTGCTGGAATAGGGGCACCAAAACGCACAAAGATCCCCTATTACTGCTTTTCACACTTCGTTCTTACACTGGAGCGTGTTTATTGCAGGCTCGTAAATATAATCTATTCTTGCTACAGCTTTATTCCATGAACTGAATCGAACAACGATTCTTTTACAAATGTCATTAGGCCGCTTGAAACACACTTCTCCTTAAAAGCATTTCAATGTTTGATAGAGCACAGTGCCCTTATTTACCAATTGTCTGTTGGTTCCTGAAGAAGTTAATAGTGTCTATGTATTACCGAAAGAGACACCAGCATTGGTCATGTATGTATTTATTTACTAAATAAATTATAATTTCCAGATATTATATTATTGGTTTTTATTGTTGTATTTATAATTTAATTGGCATATCATTATATATTTTTAAGAAGTTTATATTGAGAAATAATTTTGTGTGTAGACTTATGGCAAGAAATGAGCCACAGAAGATTAGTGTTTTAAGGCCATCTGAGAGGAGCTCCAAGGGAAACTGAATACTCAGTTGTATTTATGTTTTTCAGTAAAACATGTTCCAAAAACTATAAATTCAAGTGCCCCAGAATACGGGGTTTGGTGGGTGACCACATCTGTCGGCAGATGTCCCACATTAGAGGCCTTCCTATTTTCTTAATGAAATATTTAATAAAATTTTGGTCCAAAAAAGCTAAAAATTTTAAAAATGGTTCTTGTATTGTCCCTAGATCC
The DNA here is from genome assembly GCA_036250615.1 of Ptychadena robeensis. NCBI lineage: Eukaryota > Metazoa > Chordata > Amphibia > Anura > Ptychadenidae > Ptychadena > Ptychadena robeensis. The sequence goes on along the minus strand of CM070034.1, from coordinate 33,244,529 downwards.
CAGTAAATAAATTGTTTGATTAATCTTCAACTCATAATAGTGTCTAAATTTATTGTGTGCAGTGAGTGTGTTTAGTTTAAATGCATATGATATAATATCAACACAACTGCCATGTAGTCAAGTCTTCATGTTTCAAACCCCAACTCTGCTTTTGCCAAAGTCCTTGGAGGATTCATATCCAGACACTTAAATCTATTAGTTTTTACCCCTGAACAGTTTTAACAATTTGTTTTTCCATCATATATTTATATATATACCGGTAGTCTATAGCAGTTCATTTCCAATAATTTACTACAACTGTAAGGATTGTTTATAGTTTGAGGTACCCCTATTATCACTACAATGTAACTTTTAGCAAGATTAGCAAGACATACGCATTTGAATGTGAAAATTATTTGCTCCTTTTATTTCCTCGAACAATGTCCTAGTCCTACTAGCTATACTGGCTGGAATATGGGACTTTGTATTGCCAAATTTTGTATTACCATCAATTTCCATTTAGTCCTCCTTATCAGATCTCTGGCAGTGCACAGCTGGGCTGTAGCCAGTAAAAAAAAAGCTTATAAAAAGCTTCAGTCTACTGCAGTTCACTTATGACTTAAAAGGTCAAAGTGAAGGACATTCTTCTAGTTTTCATGGGCTCAACCAAAGTATTGAGGAATATCAACCATTGAATGACATTGCCATAATTTTGGGTGACTTTTGTACTCATATTGAAATATGATAGCTGACTGCATCCATAAAAAGTCTGGAAAAAGTATCAGTAATGCAAAATAACACAGTTGTCCTATTATAATGTTACCAGAACAAGAATCTTGGTGTATATATATATCATTGGCTTGTAAGTAAATAACAGTCATTGTCTGATTCAGATCACTCTGCGTATGTTCTAAAGTTGAACTCCGGGATAAGAAACAACTCTCTAAATAAAGGAGGCATGTGCATTTTTACTTTAGTCCTTTTATATCTTTGTACACATCCAGTGCAAAACTTGCAGGCATGTCCTGTTATAAAAACCAGCCCATGCTGCTCTCTGCATGTGCCGGGTGATTGGTTTTGTGTCCTCTCCCTATAGTTTTTTGCAGGAAATGTGTAATTGGTGGGTCTTCCACCAACAGTTCCTCCAACAGTTCAATTCTTTGTACATGCTATGTGCAGCACAGTGATGTAATCACTAGTGATGATCACGAATATTCGGATTCCGAATATTAATCGCGAATATCGGCAATTCGGAAATTCGCGAAGATGGTGAATATATTGCCGAATATTCGCAATTCCGGATATTCTGTATTTTTTTTCCATTACACATGCCTCTCAATGCAAGTGGACAAATGGGAAGGCTGCAACAAGAGCTTAGCAACACTCCCTGCGACCATCAACAGTTTTTAAATCCAATATTGGGGTGATGCGAATATTCGGAATATTGCGAAAATCGGCACTTTAGAACATTCGCGAAAATCACTTAGATGGCGTCCAAAATTTTTTTTCAACACGCCCCTCAATGCAAGTAAACATATATTCGCGAATATATAAAATTCGCGAAATTCGCATAAAACTGCCGATATTCGCAATAAGAAGAATATTGCCGAATGCGAATATTTTCCAAATGTTTTCCCAAAAATTTGCGGCATGCCGCGAATACGAATGTTGCCTATGCCGCTCATCACTAGTAATCACTGATTTACAACATAATAATTCGATTTCCAAAAGTGTTTGGTTACACAAAGTAGTTTTGTATGTGCAGCTATTGCAATGTACATTTAAATACAATTTTGTGTGTCTGAAGTTTAACTTAAATTCAATGTAATTCTGAATACTAAGTGCGGACATTAGTGTATTACCATATGGGTTGTCATTGGTCAAAGCCTATTCTCAGCTGTGTTTGTAATTGTACAACACATAGTCACTTATTTGTATATCCTACATGGTCCCATGACTAAGGAAGGATGTACCATATTGACATTGGCAGCCTCATGAGAGGGGCATGAAACTACTTACAATCCTTGAGAAACTCTGTGGAAATCCTCAGTAGTCTAAAAACCCTACTGAACTGAAGCATTATACTTTAAGATTTGAGCTATACAGGATCCCCATGGTTATGGTGATGGTAATGTTACCACCTGCATGAAGGAAAGTTGTTAATTTATTGACTTTTGTGACCAGTTTTCCCAAGTCCAGAGACTTCTGTTCTGTTGAGTATTTCCATTCTGCCAGGCACTATACAGTTTGGACTTTGAGGCATCTGTATGTGTTTAGGACAAATTTAACAACTCTACTACATTGTGGTCAGTAGTTTTGATCTTGAATATTCGAATTGTGAATATTTTTGACAAATATCAGCTATAGACGAATATTCACAATTTTGATAATTCAAGATATTATGCACTGGCAAGCTTATGGCCATGCAATATTATTATTATTATTATTATTATTAACATTTATTTATATAGCGCCGGCATATTACGCAGCGCTGTACATTACATTAGAGTGGAGATACAACACAGTATAACACACAGGTACAGGTAATGACACAGGAGGAGTAGAGGACCCTGTCCGGACAGGCTTACAATCTAATAGCATTGCGATAATATAATCGCAGTGCAATAACAAACATAGCATGTGACCATTCATTTTAAAGATAATCGCAATCCATGGCCATGAGCATGAATTTCATATTTACGAATAGTAGTAGAATTATTCACAAAATAACGTGAATTGGAATATTGCCTCCCATCACTAGTGGTCAGCAAATACCCATTTTTTTCTTTTCAAGACTAAAATGTGTCCTTACTTGGCTTTTGACAGGCCAAAAAGTAGAGAAAATAACAAAAGTAGTGAATGTTGCCAGAGAGGAAGTACAGGTGATTTCGGAAAAATTTGATAATCATCCAAAAGTTGATGTATATCAAAAGTTGCTATAAGTTAAAAGGTAAACTAATACATGAAATAGACTGATTTCATGCAAAGTGAGATACTTCAAGCCTTTTGTGGCATGGCATGGATGCTATCAGCCTGTGGCACTTCTGAGGTGTTATGGAAGGCCAGGATGCTTCAAAAGCGGGCTTCAGCTCTTCTGCATTGTTCCCTCTCATGTCTCTCATCCTCTCTCTTGCCAATGCTCCATGGGGTTCATGTCAGGTAATGTTACCAGTAATCCTATGGTCACTGAAACAGGTTTTGGTACTTTTGGCAGTGTCCTACTGGAAAGTAAAGTTATCATCTCCATAAAGCTCTGTGTTTGCAGAAGGAAGCATGAAGTTCTCCAAAATCTCCTGATCAGGAATGGCTTGACAAGATAAATACAACATTTGAAGCCCATGTCCAGCATCTATCCATGTGTGGTGGCTGTGGTGATCCAACATCAGTCCACTCCTTTTGAAAGTCCACAACACTTTTCAATGGCTTTTTCCTGACAATCCTCTCCCAGCTGCGCGCATCCCTGCTGCCTGTGCACCTTTTTATTTTTCCCTTCCACATAACTTTATATTAATGTTCTTTGGTACAACACACAGGGAACATCCGACTTCTTTGCAATTACCTTTTGAGGCTTTCCCTTCTTATGGAGGGTGTCAATGATGGTTTTCTGCACAACTGTCAGGTCAGCAGTCTTTCCCATGATTGTGAATCCTACTAAACCAGACTGAGAAACCATGTAAAGGCTCATGAACCCTTTTGCAGGGGTTTGGATTGGTTTTAAACCTAGAATTTTAAACCTTTTCACAACGTTCTTATTTTCTCAGATTTAGATTTAAGAGTTTTCATAAGCTGTAGTTATAACCATCAAACTTTTAACAAAGAAGGGCTTGAAATAACTTACAATATATTTCATATATTAGTTTAACCTTTTAAGTTGAATTACTGAAATACAGGAACCTTTGAATGATAATTTTTGCAATTCACCTGTAGCTTTATGGTAATACCAACTTTATATTTCTATAAGTTTTAGTTAAAAAAAATACCCGATGATTTTTGTAATTTAAATGGAATAGCCTCATAGGGTTTGCAGCTTTGGTTTTAGGATTTATAATGAATAAATAACTGTTAACTGTGAATCTCCCTTACTGTATATGTACTGCATCCTCTGCATCCCAGTAAATGAGAAATAACAGAAAGGAATACAAAAGTACAGGATGATCTGTTCAGCTCTATTTTAGAATCTATTTTTTATATCCAGGATGTCCCCACTCATGTTTCCTTGTTTGTTTGTTCAGAGTAGCAACTACATATTAAGGTATCAACAGGAAAAGCTGTGACGTCAGAAGAAATCCCAGTGAATTCCCTTTCCTCTGAACACACTTTATAGAAAATTAAGAGGAATGGATTTCAACATTATGATTTCATCAGACCTGACTGGCCGGTATTTGGCCTGCCTTGATGCAGCTTCCCATATGAGAACCTTTCCAGTCATTACTATTCTCTCCCACACAGGGAAAACAGCTCTCACAGCTCAAACCTTCTTTGCCTTAATAGGAAAGTTTTACTAGAATATTAATAATACTTGTATCATGGTGCAGTCACTGCATGATAATCTTACTTTCAAGGAAGGTGTAGGATGGACTTAAAGAATTCAATGATTTCATCAGAGCTGACAATGAGAACCGTGACCGTTACCATAACCAATGACTAGTCCTTATAAAAAAAATAGTACAGCCAGTAATAGGCAATACTTCTTGATATATTCTCTTACAATAATGAGATTATTAATAATTTCTCTGTATATAATAACATTTTTGGGACTTATTAATGCTAAATTATATTTTGTCTGTTGCCCAAATTGGATGTTTTTAGATACTTGACCCCTCAATGACAATATCAATGATAAGAAAACCAATCATCTAAAGTATTCTGAATCTAAGTATGTAGTGTAGTTGTAAAATATAGATGAATCATGAAAGCCAGCCAGCTTGAACTTTGAGGAAGATAAATAGGAAAATGATTGTTTTCATGTTTTGTTTAGGTAAATGGTATGCATTAGGCATTCAGTCCTTACCTGGCTGGTGTGTACACATACTCCCTTCTTAAAGCAGTTTTAAACACAAAATAAAAAACACACATACATTAAATAGACACAATACTCCCCTAGTTCAGATGCTAGGAAACTGCTTCCCCAAAAACCCCACAGATAGCGGAAAAAAGCCCTCCCACCCCCCTAGAAAGTAAAGAGACAGAGTGTAAAGGGTAGTAAGTGTAAAATGAAACACCCATCAACGGCAAAGAAAATCCACTAAAACATATGTGTGATAAAATGTGTGCCAGGTGTATGTGTGTTTTGTGTAAAAATGGTGCTAATGAGTACATGCTAAGGGGGGGAAAGAAAGAAAATAATGTTCCCCCCTATGTTTCAGTGTCCCAAGACTCCCCTACCACTACAGATCTGCACACCTCAGTGAACCGCCAGGAGGTTAAGGATCGGGTCGTGCAGAAATTGGAGGCAGCAAGCAATGAGGTTGGGCTGAAATCAGCCGTCTCATCTCCATCGCACAGAGATCCATCAGGATGGTAAATTTTAGCCCAATCCCATTAGTTTGGCTGGGGACGGCTGCCCCCAGCTAACTAATGAGCTGCAGATGCAGAGTGGCCATCCGATTCCCGGCACTAGCAGGCGGGCATAATGATGTCGTAGTTGCCTGCTACGCATAGAATCGGCATAAGGAATATGAACGGTACAATCGTACCTTCTAAATTACACCCGCTTTATTCTCCCCATTTTCAAGTCAGCCGCTTCTCTGCCTTCTTTATTGTACTTTTAATAGCCAGTAAAATCTAATATATGCCAAACTGAAGAACAAGAAAACATTTCAAGGCCCAACCTTGTTACTCTTCCTTCCTCTTACTAATACCCATTTATATTTGCAGTAACAAATTTGTATTGCAGTCTTCCGATGAGTTTCTATGAATCAAATGTCTACAGCTTATTGTAGTTATTTGTGTATTTTTATGGCAATTTCGAAGAGATTTACCACCTGCTGAGTTCTAGGAACATAATATTGTCCTATCCGGTCATATTTCATTTTACTCTTCTGCTCCACCTTCTGTCATATACACAGTCTTTACAGCTTGCACAAGTCTTTTCCTTTACTAAATCCAAATACTCAATTTATCCCCTTGCTTGACCCGCAGTCAAGCTGCCCTTCTGCTAATGGCTCCGAAACTTCCTTTCTTGTGTGTTCTACTGCCAACTCCTGGGCTGGACTGGTTCCATTTCATTCTCTCTTTCCAAGAAGGATCAAGTAGAAACATAATTGATTTTCCCTTACTGAGGTTTCTAACAATCCCCTGTAACTACAGGCCTTGGGACCAGAGCTGACACCTCCCCAGATCAAAACACCAGGAAGCATCTTTCCTCCAGAATAAAATAATGATATCTTATTAGGCATTTGCAGAATATTAAGCTAGGCATGCCAGTAACTGCGGATTTACAATATCCTGTGCCCTATCAACTGCCAATCTGAAGAAATTGCTCATATAGTGAATAGTCAACAATGACTTTGACAGAGTCATACGACATCACATCTTCTGCCAGTGCTGGTTAGTCTTACATAGATACATATGTGTTTGTCCTCATTGTGAAAGGCATTGCTAATCATTTGCATAGTCAAAACACAAAATGTTTGTATGCTTCATATCTGTTTCTTAAAGTCAAGCAAATAATGTTGTATGATTATTTAGAAAAATCCACAAGTGAGGCTCCCAACTCCACCAATGGACAACACATATTAGGCTTCTTTAAGAATACTGTTAATGGCTAAATCTGTATGCCTGTCAAAGGACATGGTAATAGACTGTTGCCATCATATCAGGATTTATTCCACAGGGGGACTTAAGTGGTCACCTTAGGACCCATAGCTTTGAAGGCTACCATCTTGCACCTGCCTATTATTTTTTCTGAAAAACAGGTAGTCAATGCTCTTTGTCCACCATCTGAAATATACAGTATTTTTATATTGAGAAATTTAACATTGACATGCTTTGGGTCTAACCTCGAAAGACCAGATTGTTTCACTGTGTTAATCATCTAGATAAGTTACGTTTCCATTGTCTAAGAATGAGGGACACATAATAGGCATTCAGTAGTGTCACTAAAGATCGCCATACATGATTCAATTTGCAACAAATCGATCATTAATTCGATCTAAGTATTTGACTATTTAATCGTATATCGATTGTAATTGAATTGAATGACACACCACATTGAGTGTTCAATCTTAAACATTTCCATTACTGCAACAGCAGCCTCAAGATAACCTATGCATAGTAATCATAGTGGTCTGACAATAGTCAAAATGGCGACTGAACAGGGCAGGGCATTCGAATTTGGCGGGCTTGCATATTATCTCTACACACCTTCACTACATGGTACATTTAGTATGATCACATTGTAAAAATTTTAAAATTCCACTTATGTCCAAATGGGTTTTTCCAGCAGAAAACAATTTACATTACTGCAGATTGGTTTATATAACCTATAGCTTATATTCTGTCATGTTACAAGCAAAAAAATTCTATATATATAGCATACATACAAACATCCTTTTCTGCCTACCAGTAGATAGAAAGCCCTCCCCGGATGTTACAGTATGCTAATTGATTGGATCTAATCACAATTGGTTTGGACAAGGAATAGTATTTAATTTACACTCGATGTGGTAGCAATCAATTAAAATTTTCCAACTGGTCCGATTAAATTTCGATCGAGCAAATTGAACATTTAAATTAAATTGAAACTATCATTCAATGTGGATATGATAAAAAATTTTAATTGACGACTAAAATAATCAATCAAACTAAATTGATTGAACAGTCAGTTGAACCATGTATGGCTAGCTTAAGGTTTGATGTGGACAGCAGTTTTAGAGGCTGTCCATATTGGGTTTAACATTGGATGATGCATCTCAGAAAAAAACATGTCTTATAAGATGTAGCAAATTCCATCATGATATCTCCATATGCTCAAAAGAGCTCCCTTTCATGTCTTATTCATTTAAAATGGGCCAATGATAGGGCATAAATTGCATTTCCCATCTTTCTCACAAGGCACCCCTAGCAAGAATGTAAATATTTATTCCCCTCACACCCTCCTTCTCTAGAAAAGAAAAAAAGTTTCCAAATAACAACATAAAACTGTACCATATGTGAAGCCAAAGGCTCTGTTTTACCTCACATACAAAAGAGATTTTTAAACAGCCTCCCTCCAGCTTCCTGGGTGGAAAATCGCAGTCAGCATTTGTATATAAATATTATTACCCAGCTTGAGTTAACAAGCCAGGAAATAGCTTTAGCAGCACTGCTGCGGGTTCTGTTCTAGGAAAATAACTCTTCTGAAAATGTCATGTTTGTAGAAAGTTTATCTCTGCACAGCTTGGTGGGACCGGTTGTAAAAGAAGGGATGATACCAATTTCCAGATCAAGAAAGCTTCAAAAGTATGTCTTGTTGGAATTGGCTTGTCTAGCCGATTAGTCAGCACAAGTCTGACAGTTGGACGGCGCTATTTTATGCACTGTCATGTATGCAATAGCAGCTCACTACTGAACAGACAGTAAAGAGTTCCGAAATATGAACCTCATTACACCTCTGCACAAATACCAGAGTACCGGAGATGTGTAGGTATATTGCAGGTGAGGAGAGTTAAAATTGTTGATCTCCTTTTGTTTCAGGCAATAAAGGGAATCATTATGAAACTTATCTTTATGTTTAGACAGGTTGCTCCAATATCCAGCTGCAACTCATAAATTTGTTAAAAGACATCAAATGCCACTATCACCATATCCATATCCTGAAAGGAAAGTCAGTTGTAGGAAGTTTCACATCAATTAAATTTACTGTGGTGACATGGCCACATGTACCTTTCAATAAAAGCTAAAGATATTGAAAATACATTGAAATTCAATTTCCAAGCATTATATAAACAAAAGAATTTGTAGAAATATCTTTATTGTTAAGATTTGTTATTAAAACGCTAAGCTATTGGTATATACAATCAGGTGTCTAAAGATGCAGTCTGTATTTACATACATTTGTGGAATAATATGGTTGTTCTTATGAGATGAAGATGCTATACGATGCCATCTTTGTTAGATATTCTGCTGTCCATAAGCTTTATTAAAAGTTTATACATTTTTATGTTCCAGAAGGATGGAAACTAATGGTGGCCAGAAGGATGGAAACTAATGGTGGCCAGAAGGATGGAAACTAATGGTGGCCAAAAGGATGGAACCTAATGATGGCCAGAAGGATGGAAACTAATGGTGGCCAGAAGGATGGAAACTAATGGTGGCCAGAAGGATGGAACCAGAAGGATGGAAACTAATGGTGGCCATACACACCTAAATTTTTACTCTGTTGATCTTAGATTCCATTGGCTTGTGAAATTTAAATATCACCTGTCAGTCTCAGGTCTAGTCTCCATTGTGCTGAAATTTTGGATTGTGGCGCTCGCACGTTCCATGACTTGTCTGTGTTGTCATTGGTGCAACGCTTGGCAGGCAATAATGCATCCATTGTGATCGAGGTCTGTGCGCATGCTCCATAGTACCATTGGATGCAAAATTGATCAAGATACCTTGAAAAGCTGTCAGATTCTTGAATGATCAACTAAAATTTACCACTGATCACTGCTCTAAAGATTTTATGTTTAAATTCCATCAATTTTGGTTGATTCATTCAGTAAAAAGGGAATACATTTTCAAATGATCAACTTAAATTATCGATTTTTTAGGTTGATCAAACGGAAACATGAAAGAGTGTATGCCAACCTATAGCATGTTAAGTCACAAAGTGCTTCCTATGGCATTAACCTCAGCAAAAAAAAAAAACTGCACCGGCTTAATGGCATTTATTTACATGGCCCAGCAGCTTCATGCAAGCCTTCTATTACCAAGCATATTGGCAAACATCAAATGAAATGGTAAAGTATGTTGCCACTGTGCCCTGGGGTTTTGGAAACTTTTGTTCTGGAAAAATAAATCATACAAATCTCTGGTAATTAAATAGACAAGTCTGGGTTTGGTGGATCCCAGGAGAACCTTAACCTTACCTGCCTAACAAATGTAATCTTGAAGATGATCAGTTTACACATAAGAGTGCCTTACTACAGGGCTGACATACTTCCTGTGGCTTCTTCCAGCCGTCAGGTTTCAAGTGCAGCTGCTGCCTCCTCCTCTCTGATCATACATACACTCCTGCTTGTGTGTAAAGGTGGCCATACACGGTTTGATATTTTCGTTTAATCGATTGAGAATGAATGATTTTTCATTCTATCAAACAACTTGTTCATTCGATAAAAGTTATCAATGTCGAACAAAAAATCGGTCTAAAGTTATTGGATATGTTGGTAAATTTTGATCGAATTGGTAACCGAATGTAAATCGAACATGTCAAATAATTTCATTCAATTGTTTTTGTTCGATCTAATGCCTAGGTGCCCAACCTGAGGCCCAAAGTGGTCACACACTGACCCAGCTTTCCTAATCAACTGTGGCGGTCCTACAACAGTAAAATTGTCAATGTTAATCACAGAAACCAGGTCTACATATGAGCGCTGCACCCAGGGACAGGAGGGGGGTTGGTGCTATTGGGTTTTGACTGCCTGTTGGGATCTGAAATATGTCTATGAGGGGAGGGTCTGGATCGATGTTATGTGCGGCCATTTAGTAATGCCATGGGCCGCACTTGTGGCCCTACATATCAACTCAGTTGCCCATCACTGATCTAATGTACTTGAATGAAGCTATTTTCTCTTAAACATCTGAACTAAATTTCATTCGGCTGAATGAAAAAATGGAGTGTATACATTCAATATAGGCACAATCGATATTTGATCAAAATATCAAACATGCTGATCAAATCTATTGTCGATTGTGCAAAGATCTATATGTGTATGGCCAGTTTAAGTATTAAGTTCATTGTTAATAATTTATTCATCCATCTTGTGTAAATAACTCATTCAGTTTTGTATCTACAATAGGAATAAAGCAATACTAAAGCCGGCCATAGACGTCTCGATGTATGGCTGACTTGTAGAGATGGTCGAATTTTTCGACTTGCTAACTTTGTGAGCTTATTGCAAAGCTGCAAAGCCCCTGAAAGTGGTATCATCACTAAAATTGCTGGAGATTTAGAGAAGAGTTGGAGGAACATTTGAAAAAAAAAAGTTTAACTCTAGCACATGTCGTTTTTGCATAAAGTAAGTTCAAAGTTAAAGTCGAAATCCCGATTTTCGAATTTTTTACTTGACTTTGAACTTAATTTGTGAAAAAACTATTTGTGTTAGATACATGCTTTCTTTTTTGGAGTGTACCCCCAACCCTTCTGTACATCACCAGCAAATTTGGTGTTTGCAATTAAGTCGAAACCGTCGAAATGGTCGAATTTGACCATCTTTACCAAAATGGTCGAATTTGACCATCTCTACCGGCTTGTAGCAGACCCTCACAGCGTGGTGACGTCACCACGCTGTGAGGAGTCGGCTAGAGAACGGACAGGAATCCCGTGTGTTCCACTAACACACGTGATTCCTGTCAGATTGTAGCCAATTAACTCGGAGGGGAAGGAGACTCCCCCTCCTAGTTAACTGCCTGCTGCAGGATCGGAGGATCGGGCACAAAAAGAACCAGCAGGACGGATCCGTGTGCGATCCGACCTGCTGGCTCTTTTGTTCGGATCCTCAAGATGGGCTCCCCTGTAAGTGTGGGCGACCGACCTTTATGTGCTCGGCAGGAGCGCGCACGGCAGTCGGTTGCCCACAACTATGGCTGGGAATCAGCCCGTCTATGGGGGGCTTTACAAACAAGCTTGGAACATATGGAAGAAGGAAGACACACACTGTAGAACACATAAATAGTACAAATAGTATTGTTCTCTAATGACTCAATTATAAATCAATATTTAAAATATAAAATCAAGCATAGTACTCTAGCAATACAATAAAGTAGGAATTGAAGCCCACACATGTGGTATAAAATAAACTATATTCAGAGCACTATGTGTGCCTCTAGTGTCGCTGATGGTTGTTGCTGGAGCCTGGGTGCTGGTATATACATGAAACTGGGTTTTTTATGAGAAAACTATGTGTATATGTCTGCTCCTTAAATTTTTTTGCTAAAATGTGCTAAAAAAAAACAACAGCAAAATTATAAAGGGCTTATAAAGGGTGGAAATATTCTCATAAAACAAAATCTCCATACATCTTAAGGGACCACTCTTGGCACTAACATTTATCCTAAACTCTGCAAATAACCAATTCCATACCCCAGCACATGGTCCTGTTTGGTAAGCGCAGGCTGTATACTATCTGCTTGAACTTACATGCTCCCTTTTCTGCATCCTGTGTAATGAATTTAATTATCTGAATCAACATTCCTTCAGTAATGACATTGCCTCATCTGCAGCACACATTTAGGGGACCACTCAAGTTAAGCATATATCATGGACGAAAAACAATACACTCCTCTGAGCAAACAAAAAGACCTTAGACGGCGGAGCGGGTCTGAAATGGAAATCCTTGCAATATACTTTACTGTTTCCATTTACAGAACTGAGGACAGATTTGAAATATTTGACAAAAAGGGGTTTAATGAATATATGGGTATCCCTGATTCATTTACTTACTACAAGATTTAAAAGTGGGTCTGTTTAAACCACTAGGTAGGCAGTGTTCCCAGAATAACCATGTAGAGTTATTCAGTGTCGTGATCTAAAGAAAAGTTTTTTTTCTTTTTTCATACTTATTGGCAGTAATGAAATGTAATATAGAAAAGTTTCTCATCTGTTTGGTAATAGTGCAATATAATATACAGATGGCTATAGCTTAACTCTTTTCATGTACATGGCCCTTTAAAGGTCAGTTTAGTGAACTAAATATATTTAAATATATTGCAGCTCAGCAGTCCATAGATGTGTTGTTTTTTTTTAGGTTTTTTTCATTGTTAAGTAGTAACACATCCTGCCTTACAGTACAAATGCTTAGCCTAATGAATCTATGGTAGCCATCAACTTACAGCAACACTGTCAACCAGATGAAGACGCAAAGGATAGATTAATAAGTAGATTTGAATAAAGTTTGCATAAATGACTTGAAATAAAGAACATGTATGCAGTTATATAAAATAAATGTTTTACAATATAAATATAATAAAGAGCAAAGCAACACTGCCAATGGTCCCAATCCCTTTACTTTTAATTTTGCTTGGTCAGTGGGTAATATTATTTGACTTAAAAAAAACTTTTGTATAAAGCAAGAAGAGACTGAAAGATTCGATTTGCTAAGAATCCAATTTATTTAAAAAGAAGATGGATTTAGTTTTAAGATTTTATATTTTGCAAAACAAGTGGCGTGTGTAGTTTTCACACAAACCTGTAAATGAGCACTGAATGGCTGAAGAATGGTATTGGTTTAAAAAAGCAATGTATGCACATTTCTATATCCATCCATGTTGTAATACATTCATTTATTCTAATGTGTATACCAGCACAGATCCAGGCATTATTGGAGCAAGGGTATAGTTTATAGTTTATCCTTAAAGTATATCCAAAACCAACCTTGGAGTTCGGGAGGCTGATTGATTCCCCAATCCAGGGAAGTATGACACCTTTGGCTGTGCTCCCAGGGGTTGTTTCACAAAGTTAAGGTGAGGGGGAATAGTTTTTTTTTTCCTGTGAGCTATGAAGTTGAAGAACAATTATCCTGTGGAAGCTCTGATCATGATTCCATGCCAACATGGAAATTTAGTTTTAAAAACTTTAAATATAAAAATAAGCCATAAAGCAACACTTGACCTGAGGGTTAGGTAAAAGGGTTAGGATTGGCTGCATAAAAGTTAAAAGTATGCAGAGGGTCAGGCCTACAAAAGGATCAGCATGTATCAGAAGGATTGATAATAAAATAGCTAACATGTTTTCTATTGTGAGAGGTACTGGTTAGGCCAATGGGGTGCATGGCTTACCAGGTGACTGGGGCTCAGGCATTTGTAAGAACCACTGTGTCTTGACTAATGCTTGTGGAAATTGGAAAAGAATTCCCACTATATAATTGTATAATTACCACCAGCCCTGTCTGTCTCTCTGCTATATAGTCATACTTCCATCAACCATAGGTCACAATGTATGCCAGGATTTGAGTCACCTTAATGCTCTCATGTCATTCATTACAGAAAGTCAGTATATGAATCACTTTGCATGCAGACTTTTAGCACTGTGTACAAAGTAGGGGTTTTTTGGGTTAACAATGTATTTAGGCATTCACCCCCGAAAAAGAATCTTGTATGTTAGTTACACATGACTTAGACTGTGATATATGACTGTGTTAGTAACATATACATGACTAAGGTAGGTTCTCCCCTGAGAGATAATTAGTGATATGACTATATATACTCTGTAAAGAGCTGTAATTAATCTGCCAGTTGATACACTATATCTACAAAAATATTTTTACACCTGACCATGATACCTACATGATTTGTGTATGACATCTGCTTCAAAAATAATAGGGAATATAAAGTAAGCCCCCACCCCTAGCTTTTACTCTTTTAGATAGGCTTCTCCATTTCTATGAATCCCAGGATATTTAATGGGGTTGAAGTTTCTAGGTGGGAAAGTCAGATTCTTTCACACCAAACAGATCCAGCTATATATATGGACCTCTTGGGCACAACCATGGTGGACAAAAGGGGTTTCCCCAATATTTGCACATAAACTCTGATACAATTAAATCAACTAAAATGTCTTGGTATGTAAGTAATAATATGTTCATTTAATAGAACTAAGCAACATAGTCATGGAAAGACAGCCCTTTGCTATTATCCCCCCTACACCAAACTTTACAGTTGGAAAACCACAATTGGGGAAGTACCATTCTTCTGGCATCTCCTGAATCCAGCCTCATTTAATATTCTGGCCCAGAGGTGGTGTGCTTTATTCCACTCCCTGTGACATTTGGCATTCAGCTGCCCAGTCATGGAACCCATTCCATAATGTGCACAGTTTTTGTGCTAAAGTTGATGTAAGAGGAAGGCAGTTGCAGGTGAAAAATTTGATCCATTGGATGTCATGTTGGACATGTGCACAATGCTAATGGAGAGTATTTTAAGCATAATACATAGTCAATTTCACTAATCATTAATGATTGTAATGTATTTACTTGTGTAACTGCCTATTGGAAGTTTTACTGCTCGACTAGCAAGCTGAAACTTGTCTGTGTCTATGGCAGCTTTCAAGATAGAATTAACATAGCAGATTAATAACTGTAGAAAGACATTGTGGAAACCGGAAAATGTTACCTTTCGTCATTAGATACAATAGATGCTTCAATAACTTGCACAAGGTCAGCCGAACACGACTGGTAATGTGGAAAGTTCTGCTTAAACTGGTTGCAGAAAACGTGACTATGGAAGGGGTGGTCACGAAGAGCTCTGGCTTCTAACAGCAACAGAGGGTGAGCAAGAGAGTGCTGGTTGGTGAATATTATTGGAGTAACTACTTTCTTTGTCTGATCTATGTCTGCCATGTCATCACTCCCCAAGGTTTTGGCTTAGGTAAACTATTGTACCAAATGACTGCTGGGTAGTACAAGAAGGACGGCATAGTTTTATGAGATGAGTGTCAATCCTCCATTATTCCTATGAAAACTGTGAGACGATTGTAATTCTAGGAAATATAGATTCTAGATTGTTATTGTAGGTAGAGTCTCAAACTGATGTTAATCGGTTTTTAGAAACAGGGCAATAAATTGTCACCTATATCACGAGGTGCTGCTAATTTTCAGATTTACTTTCGGTCCATAAATTTTTTTTTATAAATAGTTACTTGTAATATCATTATTTGCATTATTAGAAAGGGGGTGTAAAAGTATCTGTGAGGACCCCAGCTGTACCGGTCACCGCCTGCTAGTGGCACTGTGCTTACCCTTCCATGGGTTGGTCCCACAGTCACCAGCAGGTGGCTCCCTGCAAGCGTGGACTGGGAGGAGCACACACCTGCCTCGTTAGGGCTATATAGGTGTGCCTTATCCAGACACACTTCTGTTCATTGCTTTTCCTGTCTTCATGTCATTTCCTGTCTCCATACCTGAAACTGAAACCTGGACACTCCTGTACCCTTTACTATTTGTACCTGTTTTGTTCCTGTCTGTGAGTCCTCATTAAATCTGTTTTTGACACCACCCTACCTCTGCTTGGATGTCAGTGTGTGTTGCCTGTCTGGTCGCCCCCTCTGTCGTTTTTGCTATTATTCCAATAAACCTTCTTACAATTATGTACCTCAATATTATACAATATATACAATACATTACCATTGCTCAGCCTTTATTATTTTTCTCACTCACTTATTCTCACTCTTATTTATTTAATAGTTATGTACTTTGCACAAAAATAAAAATTTTCATTGTGAAACTAGGTGAGCTCTGTTGCGTAAACCAAGTCTGTGCTTCTGTTAAACTGAAAGGTGGCCAATATCTCCTACCTACAGCCCCCCAATCACCCAGAAGGGCGTAGGACGGGTGATGGAATGCATTTGTGTTCCAGCATAAGTCCCTTTTTGGGTTGTCACATTGAGAATGCCACTATGCTTGGAATTCTTCTACTACATAAATTTTATTATAACAGAATTTTTTTTACATTTCTTGTTCATTTCTTCACTTTTCTGTCACGACTATCAATTTTATTTTGTGTACATATGGTTCCATCATTAGCTATTTCCATGCCAACAATGGCTGGTTGATACATTTTTACTTGGGGAATGAGCAAAGTTAGTCATATACAATTTCCCAGACAGTATGGTTACCCATGAGCCAACCATGAGGCTAGACATAATTGAATATTGGATGACAGATTATGGTAATGAAATGTCTATTGTGCTCTTGAACTTTTGTACTGGAATCACAAGGTCATCAAGATGAGATGTTGACAGATGCAGTATTTAAAAAACGGTAATTTATATAGTGAGTATGCCTTTTAGTATAGTCATCCTATGGCTAAGTCCATTGCATTTCTATCATTTCTAAAGCCCCCCCCCCCCCATACATGCTGTGATTTTGCGGCCAATTGACCGGCGTGCGCATTTGCGCCAATCGATCAGCCACAGAATCGTGCCCGAGCGGGTGCCCACATGGAGTGACCGATCCATAAGGGCAAAAATCTTGATCGGCCAGCAAACAGACATGTCCCCATCCAAAGTAATTCCTGGAACACATAGGGTGGCTGCCGATCCTCTGGGTGACCGGCTGGAGCTTGATGACGCCTCAAGATTATCTCAAGATAAGGAGGTTCGGAGCATGTATGGGGGGATTTACTCATCTGCTTTTAAAAAAATGTACACACATGAAATGTTTGTGGCTGGTAATGATTTTTTGCATTTTTTGTAAAATGTATATAACATATAATACAGTATATACAATAAAGTAATACTATTCACACGCACCAGTGAGATAAAAAAAGAAGGGGTGATATTTACTTTTTCAGTAATCTTGGGTCGAAATCAAACTACACTATCACAATTTTTTTTCCTTTGGATCTAGTGAATCCCAATCCCTCCATATCTGTATAAACTTCTCATAAATTCTGCATTCTAGCAGTCAAGTGTTCCATAGTTCTAATCTCTTGTATACGTGAAAAAAAAAACTTAGATCGATAGAGAGTGTAGAAATTTCCTCATGGCTAAATATGAAAGCATATCTTCCCCACTGCTTTTAAAAGACCTACTGGTAAGAGGCCCAGTATATTTATTTTTGTTACTCATAAATTACTCATTTTTTTCAAGCTTCCAAGCATTATCTATTGGGTTTTCCGCCATAATGGTTCAATTTCTTGGCATGACCAACAAACATGAAATAACAAGCCTATATGAACTTTACAACACCAACAGTATTGTGAGAGCTTAGAATCAATAGAGTGCAATCTGGGACATAATACCAGAACATGAAATGCATTTTCCTTATACTGAGTGCATATAGAGCACTTGCTTGGTTCCATATCTTTTGCCAGCACTCTATAGCAGTGGTGGCCAACTGAGTTGACATGGAGGGCCACAAGTGCGACCCTCAGCATCACTAAAGGGCCGCACATAACATTTTCAACTGATACAGACTTGAATTAACATTTTTAATGAAAGCATAGCTAGAAGATATGCATAGTCATATACATCGTCAAAGCCTTTGATGATATCTATGCGGCACATAACATTTGATTCAAAGGTTATGTGCCCCTATTCTCAGGTTATGTGCCGTAATATATATTATACAATCCCCCCCGTTCATTGGTAGATAGTGGCATTGGCACTTACCTGTCTACTGATCCCCTGCCAAAACTAGAGGAGAAGAGGAACTTTCTCAGGCGCCATCTGGGTCACTGATTGGCTTTTACATACATCTATCAGGTAAGTATATCACCTCTCCTCCTCTTCCCACTCAGACAGGTGAGTTCCTATGCCCTATGCAATAACAGGTTTTAGGGGGCCGCAAGTGGAGGACCACAGGGGGCCGCCGAAGAATGCCCAAAGGGCCGCATGCGGCCCCCGGGCACTTAGGCTCTATAGTCAAAGGTCTGCCCAGAAACACTTCCCACTTTAGCATGTAAAAACGTTTTGGAAACGAGTACCTTGGGAGTGCCACCAATATCTTATAAATCTGTGAAAGAAAGATGTTGCAAAAAACAAAGCTACCATTGATTTTAAAGTGGAAAGACCATGCTTAAGGTTAAATTTCTTCATCTGCACTTTTACTTCATTGGGGCTACTCTTATCAAGCATCCCTTCTCTTGGCCCCCATATAAGTAAGTTTGTGTCCATTTTGATCATTTGATGTTTCTGATCATTGTACATCTATACATATGCATCTATACATCCCCCATATACGCTTTGATTTGCAGCCAATTTCAGTGCAGATCGCCTCGCCGTGCACACTCACGGCGATCGGTCTGCTGCAAGATCTGCCGCAAATCGAATGCTTAAACTTTAAATTCGCCCATAAATCAGCCACCAAATCAATCTAATACATTACAGACATGTCCGTAATGTTGAGACCGATCTGCTCTGACCAGCGTCCCCACCCAAAGTATGAGCTGGTGTAGTGACTCAAGAAAGGGCCACAAAACTGTATATAATGCACTGTGCACATATGCATGTAAAGTGCTTTTTTATAGTTGGTGTATGTCCCTTTTGCAGTTTTCTCTCCTCTAAATGCAACTATTATGTTTTGCTCAGTTACAGGCCTTAAGCCAGCCCTTTTCTGAGCTTATAAATATTAGTTCCCCAAAATGTTCTGGGCTTTTCTAAGGTGGCTTCCCTGATGACTGCAGGTTCCCTCAGTTGTGTCCCCAGACGAAAATCCTTGGGAGAGGAAACCTCCACTGACCCAAGCGTGACACCCTGACTGGACTGCCTGTCATTCTTCATTTTGAGAGAGCCTACAGCACCCCAGTCCACCCACGGTTACAGCAGCTGGTAGCAATGCCTTGGTAATGTTTATTCCCAAGTCTAAAACCCATCTCTGGCCTCGGGAGTTGGTGCCTGTATGTATATACTCCTTCAATAAACTGTACATAGCCCCTACCAGCTGCATGGACTTGGGTTTATTCAGAGTGTGAGCCGTGCTTGGTGAAAGGACAGAGAACATCCATCCGAAACGACCTGGTCTTATGAGTGGCACACTACATTGCACTTCCAAGACTGGCACACAAAGGGTGTGCGGCAGATTCTGGGCACAACTAACCAGGTCGATCTGTCGGGAGATTGATGACAAATTTAAATGTGTGTGGGGGGGCTTTAAATATTCAACAGAGACTTAGGGATGGTCGAAAAATTTGCAGTGAGAATTTTTAAGTAGAAATTTCGACTTTTTCGCCGAGAATTCGCATAGTCGAATTTTGATGGGGTCATTTAGACTTTTCGCCGAAAAAGTCGAAAATCAGCCTGATATTTCGACTGAAATCGAAATTTCAACTTAAAAAAGAACTTTGCTTTTGATTTGCCGTGCCGCTATTTCGCGTGCGAATACATCCATTTCATTTAAAAGTTTCGCATGCGGGAGTGATTGGAAAATTCGCATTGCCGAAAATTCGCATGGTGCTAGCTAATTTTGTTAGCTTTTTGCAAAGCCCCTGAAAATGGTATCCTCACAAAAATTGCTGGAGTTGTAGAGAAGGGTCGGGGGACATTTGAAAACAATAAGTTTTGCTCTAACATGTCAAGTTTGTGTATAAATTGGGTTTAAATCTCAGCTCTTAATGTAAAGCTCTGCTACTATGTACACTGATTCTTCTATTATAGCTCAAGCTCATACAGCAAATCCAAATTTTGCACCTTATGTGAATTTTTGACCTTATGCAAATTTTAGGCTTTATGCAATTTTTTTTTGTGTTTTATGCAAATTTTTGGCGTTATGCGAATTTTCGACTTTAGAAATTTTGCAGTCGAATCGAAATTCGATTGGGAAACTCGAAATTTAAGTAGAATCGAATTTTATTCATTTCGACCATCTCTACAGAGACTATCTGTAGCATGAGAATATGAGACCCTATTGTCTACCAGTGGGAGCTTTACACCTTCTCAATATCAGTCCTTTTCCCCACAACTGGGAAGCAGTGACAGTCCTTAACATATCTATGTCTCTTAATGGCATATAACGGCATGTTTTAAATTAGAACTGTAAAACAGGGTACAGACGGCTCGATATTTGAGCCCTCCAATGTTCCCTGCAGCAGCATGATGACGTCATCACGCTGCTGTCAGATATCAGCAGAGCTAGGGGGGGCATAGCTCTGCTCTCTAGCTCAGCCGATGCTTTTCCATGTTAAGCAACGGACATCGGCTGTATTTATTGTCATGTCCTCTATTGCTGTTTTCGAGCGAGATTAAATTGGTCCCGCTTGAAAACAGTGATGGCTGCATATTATATGGGCCAGATAGATGGCTGTGAGCGTGCACGGCGCATCCGGCCCATATCTGCACGTCTGTACCCTGCTTTAATATTAATTGATTACCAACAATTAAGTAGAGTGTGGACAAAGATTTTCTATGCTTCCTGTTCTGATATGTGCCAGAACTTATAAAGGGTAATGTCTTTATTCTCTTTATCATCACATGACTGTATTGGGACCTGGCTACTCACAAAATAGATGCTAAAGCCAGCACCTCAATTATTAAGGTATATTTGCATAGCATTTTTCACCCTTGTATGTGTTAGAGCTAACAAATACTACTTGACTGTATTTTCTCATCTATGGGGTTTTCTTTTTGATGGAGTTGTGTTGGGTGGTGAGAGTTATGATGGAACCAGAACTGTTTAGTTTTACAAGGCCATATAGTGAATTATTTCTTATTGCTGTGCTATGGATAGAGTAGTCTCTGTATTATTGCAGAAAATTACCTTCACTTTCTGTCCCAAAGACACAACAAGTTATGGCAATCACACAAAGTTAGGGGAAGGCCATTACTGTATTTGTTTATGGGTTTTTTTTTATTAAATGTGCCAAAAACACTTATATGCACATGTAAAGAACACAGGAATCAATTAGGCGACAGAGGCGGCTGTAATGCTTAAATCTGAACTTTATTGATGTGTGAGGCCCTGATGGTGGGTCTCACCGGTAACAAGCGGCACAACGGTACAAAAAGTAACGGAAGTTACGGCAACAGTCCACAGTTACAGTCTCAAGTATAGTCCAAGAAGAGGTACTTTGGCAGCTGAATGTGGGCCAGCAGCTCTTACCCCAATACCAGCCAGGGACCCAGGCAGCGCAGGAACAGACTTGGAACAGGTACCGGTGGCAGGTAAGGCAGGCTGAGGCCGCAGGCACTCCAGTGACCTGTGTAGCGTAGTTCAGGCGGGACCCACGGGGTCCGGGCATCCACCCCACTGGAAAATCCACATCCCCCTGAAAATAAGACCTAGGGCATATTTTGGCGTTTCAAAAAAATATAAGATGGTGCCTTATCATCTGGGAAGCATAGTGAATGTAAGGCCCAATGAGCCTGTCCCTCTTATGTCCTGTTTTCTATTGTACAATAAATAATGGAAGAAACTGATTGATGAGCTTCTTAGAACTATACCCTATAGCAGTGAGATTCCAGAAAAGGGAACATATCCAGCCTTTTCCGTTAAACACGACCAAATATGTTGGTGCCACATAAACAGGTAAAAAAAGAAATGATCATGAGTTTCAGTTGAAGGTGTTTAACACAATCTAGGTGCATTTTATAGAGGAAGCTCATAAACAGCCACATATAAAACAACGCTGTAAAAATAAAACCTAAAGTTGTAAATCTGGCATGTGAAATGCAGACACGCCTGATGCCCCTTTAACAGGAAGGGCAAGAAAGCTGTATTTCTATATGAGTGAATTTAACAGAAACCAGTCCTTTGATTAAAAACCCATAATAATATAATTTACATTCATAATACTAATAAAAAATAGATGTTTTGGGGGGGGGGGGGGGTTGATATACTGTACTGATTATAGCTAGTGGACCATTGCCATCAAAAAAAATAATTTCATTTTGTAAATACCCACAGTACAATAATATTTTTTATATGCATTTGTGGTGTGTGTATATATAAACCCCTAACATTTTCATACAATGTAAAGTAGAGCTGTGTAAATTTGTTGCCCCCTCTGAATTATTCAACACACAGCCAATAATGAGGCCTCACCATGATACATCAAGTTGATTGCAAGGGCTCAGCATCTTTGGCCTTTTGAAAATAGAAGTATAAGCAGGGCCAAAATTCCTGCACAGGTTGTAGGGGTGGGGAGGTCAGCATCTGAGTGCTCAGACCATATGCCACACACTGCATCAAATTGGTCTGCATGGCTGTTGTCCCAAAAAGAAGTCTTTCTAAATATGAAAAGAAAGCCGCAGTTTGCTGAAGACAAGCAGACTTAATGACATGGATTACTGAAACTGTATGAGACCAGAATAAACGTATTTCGTTCAGATGGTGTCAAGCATGTACAGTGTTAACCTGGTGAGTACAAAGACCCATGAGTGAGAACTACAGTCATTGAGGCAACCATGAATGCCAATATCTACTACAAAAGCAGAGCATGATCCCCTCCCATTTAAAAACGGAACCAAAGAATTCCAACATGATAACAACCCCAAACATATCTCCGAGAGGACCAATGCCTTGCTAAAGGAACTGAGGGTAAAGGTGCTGGACTGGCTTGTTTCCACTCTCCAGATATGAACCCTATTGAGCATCTGTGGTGTAGAAAGGTGAAGGAGAAGTAAGATCACTTTTAGATTGTAAGCACAAGGTCCTGTGTGAGATATATACTGTATTAGAGCATACAGAATATTACATATCTTAACACCTGTACCTATGTGCATTTTATTGTGTTGTATCTCAACTTCAATGTATTGTACAGCACTGTGTAACATGTTGGTGCTATATAAATAAATAATTCCAGTGGCAACCTACTTTAGCTTTAGTAACCTCCATGCATTCCAGAGACAAGCATGTTTCCTTATGTGACATTATCATGGGGCCACAGGTAATTGTGGGAAATGCAATTCATATCCAGTAAAGGAGAGCACAAGATTTATTGTAACTGGACAGTAACATTTTTTGTAAGATAAGATGCAGGTGTGTTGCTGTATAATGATGAGTTCTAACACATATCCTTAGAACTTTATCTTTAAATGTCTTTCAATGTTAATATTTCTTTACAGGAGATAGGCACAGGCTATCCAAACTGCAAGGGTTAATGCCGTGTGCCATGTGTACTCCAGAATAAAATGAAGAAACATTTATTTGCTCCGCTGATAGACAACAAATGAAATATAATCACACCCTGTAAAGTAAATGTGTTTATATCACTCAATGGAACAAAACAGTATATGAGTTGGTGTTGAAATCTTGTCTTTTTCAGGGTAGGCATACACTGCATGTTACAGTATATGGAAAGGTGCAATCAGGGAATGTGGACAGGCTGAGAGGAGTAAGATGAGGGTCAAAGATCAGTTACTAAGATCCTTTTCATTCTGCAGAGCAAAATCTTTAAAGGTATCCTGAACCAGTAAAGGAAGACATACACCTTCAACCCCAGTTCCTTCATTGGCATACAAGCCCAGGAACCATTCTTCAAATTATTTTGTTATTGCTTTAAAAAAAAATCTGTAATCCATAACATTGGTCTTGCCTATATCTGAAGATGATACATCTACAAACTTTAATTATATGGCAAAAAAAAAGTGTTTGGGGGGGGGGGGCTAGTTCTGTAGTCCTATTTTGTTTCATTGAGTAAAGGTAGGCATACGCAGGCTGATTTTTTTTGTCTGTTCAACCACTGTGCACATTCCCGTCAATCTCCCAGAGGTCGTCCTGCCACAAATCAGGATCCTCTCGTATGTCGGCTTGCACGGTGATCCGACAGGTCGGTAAACTCCCAGCCAATCCCCTTCCCAGCCAATCCCCCATCCAAAGTATTTTCCCGCACACAAAGGGTGCCCGCTGATCCTCTGAGGGGTGGCTGCAGCGTGATGACATAAGCGGGATGACATCAGTATAATCTAATCTTCTTTTAAAAGAAGAAAATGGATGCAATGTCATATGTAATATGTAAAGCTGGGAATAGAGGTACGATTTACTCTTTATGTGTAGCTCATTACTTCAAACTAATGGGATCAGGTTAAAATTTACCGTCCTGTCGGATAACTGTGCGATCTGTCAGGACGGCTGATTTTTGACCAATCCTCGTTAGTTGCTGCATCCAATTCCTGCACGACCCGATCCCTAAGGGATGCGGGAGCGCGTACGGCATCGGATTGGCGGTTGGATCATGCATGAATTGGACCGTCTATGCCCAGCTTAAGGCTGTAATATGCTATATTTTGAAATTCTAAATTAAAAGTTCACATAAAGCAGAGGGGAGTAATTTCAAAGACTTGTGGAAATCTTATCTGCAACCATTTCAGGACTTTCTGGGAAATGTCTGCCGTAGACTAGTCATATCTGGACATACTATGTGGCCCTCCTGACTTTACCAAAGTTGTTTCACCTTCATCTTGAAACTTCTTCAGGTACTTATGCCGCACTTTCTGTAAACAAGCGTTCCAAAGTGTCAATTATGTCTAAATGTCATTAATATTTTCAATATCAAGAATGTTTAAGTGTATCTTAGGGCAGAATCGTAATAAATTCTTACCAGTTTTTGGATGATAGAAGCTGCATTTCCCCTGGTGACTCTGTCACCACACATAGGATGGCTACACTCACTCCACTCAATCTATGGAGGAGGATCAAGAGATAATACAACAATGCTGTTGGGACTCAATGTTCTTCAGAGTTTAAATAGGTAAAAAAAAAACATGAGCAAACCTATGAGGATGGAGCCAACATCCCCATGAATGGCTCTGGAAGTATTTGATACTGCTCGACATTGCGTCATGGAAATATTTTTCAGAAAAGAATGTTACAATTGGTCGTCTTGTCTCTTTACTTGTGGACGTTCTTGAGACATGCCAAATTCATCCAGCTGGCTCAGGTGCTGTTAAATAAAGGAATGTGTTCCTGCCAAATAGCTTGCAACTATACAGTACATCGTGCACGAATATAATGAATTGTGAAATCCCGTTATTTATACAAAAAGAGTATTATGCAGATTTTCTAAAGAGTACTAAGCTGGAGCTCACATTTAATCCTATTAATTTGCAATGGAATTATGGCATGCAAATGGATAATAGTAATTTCAAATGCCTTTTTTTTCATTTATTTATACGAGACTTTCACATTCTGAGCCAAAAGCTGCTGTTCCCACCAGTGATTAGGCTGGATTTCCAGACCTGCAAAGAATGCTCTTAAAGAGACAGAGTAACCTTCCCATAGCAAGAGACAATGGCTCTGCAAGGAGGTCCCATTGAGCCACTTATAACCTTGTCAGCTGTTCCTTGACACTTCTTTGACAGCCTTTAAAAATGTCAGTGTCATATGGAGGACAAGCCAAGTATATCTAGCAGCTATCCACTAGGCCCAGGCCCCACCACTGTCTTCCTGCTCCTCCATGCAGAATTATTTTAGGTACAATATGTTTATGGACCAGTCCATTCTCGCTGGCCTTGGATTTGAAACCCCCTTCCCTGGCCGGCCAGGTCTGCCGGAAACCTAGTATTGCTCTTCGTCTTTACCAG
This sequence comes from Ptychadena robeensis, assembly GCA_036250615.1. Taxonomy (NCBI): domain Eukaryota; kingdom Metazoa; phylum Chordata; class Amphibia; order Anura; family Ptychadenidae; genus Ptychadena; species Ptychadena robeensis. Next base: position 33,218,413 of record CM070034.1, on the reverse strand, counting down.
GCTCTATGCCTAGGGGGGTCTGGTATGACCTTAGGGTTGGGGGTGTTTGTTTATTGATCCCCCTTCCCAGGCCTGCCAGACCTATGCTAAACAGAACTCTGCATATGCAATTTTTCTTTAATCCAATATAAATTAATATGATAAACTCCCCTATGCACATACAGCAGTGGTGGGCAACTGATTTGATATGGAGGGCCATAAGTGCCCCTATACTGTCCCTCGCCTCCCACTCCAACCCCTCTAAAAAGATCCCGGACAAAGATGCATTAGCAGGGGCTAGGCGGATAGGTTAGTTCCTATGCCCTATGAATTAACAGTTAGGTTTTGGGGGCCGCAAGTGGAGAATTAATGAGGGCCACTGAAGAACGCCCAAAGGGCCGCATGTGGCCCCAGGGGCACATGTTGGGCACCTGGGACATACAGTGTCATATGTATGTGCACAGGGGTTTTACAGGCCAAATTGTTCTGAAGTCTTCTCTCTTGGAAGACAGGTTCTCTTGACCCAACCTGGGCAGTAAAAACTCTTGAAGGAAAATTCTCATTGGAGAAGTCAATGGAGGCGTTTTTACCACCCAACCATGCCTGAAAACACAAAACCTCAAACATGCCTTTAAATTTTGGCAAAAAAAAAAACTAATAGGGCTTGATGATTTTCCAAAATATTCTTGCTTACACGCTAGGGATGGAAACCTATTCGTCACTAATTCATAAATATGGTAATCGCAAACTTTTAATAAAATTATTTTACATATATTACATAAACAAGCGAATGGCATTATTTGGGTTTGTTGCCATTTTTCAAGCGATCAACCCATTTGCCTCTTTATTAATAGGTCACTACTTGTCATAGGAAGGCTTGGTAGTAATGAAGATTTGTAACAAAGATTACAAATATAAGGCTCGTCACTGGTTGTTCCTGAGAAATCCCAGGTTTTATCTACTATGTACTCAGAAATATGGTCTGCCAAAGCGTCTGCAGTTACCTGAATAAACCCTCTACAGTACAATACAGAAAATAACTGCAGAGGAGGGGTGCGAGGAGTCCAGCAGAGTTTAAAAGGAAATTTACAATAATTTCCTCCCTGGATTGGTTACAAATCAGCAACATCCTGTTCTTTTGTTGAAGGTCAGGGGCGCCTGCCAGGCTGGATAATGAATACACTATTAAAGAGACAGGACAGTTACATCCAGTTGTGAATTGAATTGACATAAAGATATTGTGGGTTTATCAGTGAATCATTAATTTACAACCCACAAGGAACAGCTAACAATAGAAAAGCTGATGTGTTCTGTGTACACCCTAAACAACGACCAAACACCTTGTTTTCACTCTTTAGTGAAGGAATAAACATTTAAAAGCAAACATGGAATACGATGTATTGATAAAACTCGTCTACACCATTATTAAGGAGGAGTACAATTTGGAATTTTCATTTTTGTAAAGTTTTAACTAAAATAGAGACATTTTCGTAAAACTATTCTATTTTTGACAAAATGCATTAAAGTGGAAGGGACAGATGATATCACTATAATTTACCAGCTTTATGGATTTCTCGGCTTCCATTAGTTACTAGTCTTTAAACCAGTGATGGGCAACTGAGGTGCTATGGAGGGCCACAAGTGCGGCCCTCGGCATCACTAAAGGGCCGCACATAACACCGATCCAGCCCCCCATCCCCCCCTGATGACAGATCCCAGCAGGCGGTGTACCAGATCCCAGCAGGAGCAGTCAAACCCGACAGCAACCCCCCACCCCTGGGTGCAGTGGTCATATGTAGACCTGGTTTTCCTGATCAAAATTGACAATTTTACTGATGTAGGAGCACCAATGATCAGGAAAGCCGGGTCAGCGCATGACCAGTACACATGGTGAAATGTGGAACGCACTACATATATCAACAAAGGTAATGTGCCTCATAGATATTATCAAAGTGGTCTAGTTAAAGCATAGGGGCTCAGGCCCTGTCTGGGTCACTCATTAACTTTCACCTATGCCAATTACCGTGCTCAAGCGTTTTCCAGGCCCTCCAGATGTTGGAGGATCGGTGAACAAGTGAGTTCCCATGCCTTCTGCATTAACAGGTTATGGGGGCAGCAAGTGGAGGAACAAGGGGGGCCACCATACAACACCCAAAGGGCCGCAGGTTGGGCACCTGGGCTCTAAACCCTGCATGGAACGTCAATGTGGATAAATATGTACTATTGACTAATATGTACTACTTATTGACTGTTGAAGGATATACACTTTTTAATAAAATAAAGGGAACACAATGATAAGACATCCTAGATCTGAACAAATAATAATTCTTATTAAATACTGTGTACTTTACATAGTTGAATGTGCTGACAACATACCGTATATACTCGAATATAAGCCAAATTTTTCAGCACCTATAATGTGCTGTAATGAGTGAATTGCAAAGCCCCAAAACATGCTATCATCACCAAATTTGCTGGAGATGTAGAAAAGGGTTGTTTTTTTTTTTAAAAAGTATTATTGCTCTCGCATATGTAGTTCTGGCATTAATTAAGCCAAGCCAAATTTGAACTTCTTTTGTGCAAAAACTTGATATGCTAGAACAATACTTTTTTTCTTTACAATGTCCCCACATCCCTTCTCTACATTTCCATTTAGTGATGATACCATGTTCAGGGGCTTTGTAATTAACTTACAGGTCTACTGAATTAAATAATTACACCTCAAAACAAAAGTACATTTGCTGTGTGTTTCTGTGCCGTAGTTGCTGCATTTCCCTCCCTAGGCTTATACTCCAGTCATTCAGTTTTTCCAGATTTGTTTTCTAAAATTGGGTACCTCAGCTTATATTCGGGTCGGCTTATACTCGAGTATATACGGTAATCACACAAAAATTATCAATGGAAATTAAAGGTATCAACCCATGGAGGTTTGTATTTGGAGTCACACTCAAAATTCAAGTGGAAAAAAACACTACAGGCTGATCCAACTTTGATGTAATGTCCTTAAAACAAGTCACAATGAGGCTTAGTAGTGTGTGTGGCCTCCACATGCCTGTATGGCGTTTCTACAACACATGGGCATGCTCCTGATGAGGTTGTGCATGGTCTTCTGAGGGATCTCCTCCAACACCTGGACAAAAGCATCCCCCAACTCTTAGATAGTCTATGGTTCAACATGGCGTTGGTGGATGGAGCAAGACATGATTTACACAATTGGAATTAGGTCTGGGGAACGGGTGGGCCAGTTCATAGCATCAATGCCTTCGTCTTGTAGGAACTGCTGACACACACCAGCCACATGAGGTCTAGTATTGTCTTGCATTAGGAAGAACCCAGGGCCAACCGCACAAGCATAGGGTCTCAACAAGGGATCTCATCTCGGTACCTAATAGCAGTCAGGCTACCTCTGGCGAGCACATAGAGGGCTGTGCGGCCCCCCAAAGAAATGCCACCCCACTACTGACCCACTGCAAAACTGGTTATGCTTGAGGATGTTGCAGGCAGCAGAATGTACTCCATGGCGTCTTCAGACTCTGTCATGTCTGTCACATGTTCTACGTGTGAACCTGCTTTCATCAGTCAAGAGCACAGGGAGCCTGTGGCGAATTTGCCAATCTTGGTGTGCTCTAGCAAATGCCAAAGGCCCTGCATAGTGTAGGTCTGCAAGCACAACCCCCACCTGTGAACATTGGGCCCCATACCACCCTCATGGAGTCTGTTTATGTTTGGCGGAGGAAGCGGTCCTGATGCTGGGTTGTTGCTGACATCATCATCAAAACCCCACATCAAAACCCCATATATACCGAAAGTGTTGAGCTTTTCCTGGTAATTTTTGTAGCTGTATTTATATGGATAAATTGTGTATAAATTAAAAGATATTGTCTGTATGTATATTATACCAATATGATATAATATAAGAGAAGACTCTTCCTTTTAACTGTTTTCTGTATGTTCCTTCTATATACCTTTTCCATGGTCTTTATGTTGGCCTGCACATTGACCTACATGACAGTTGTGATTTGTCATTGACAAGGAAGCGATTTCCTGTATATGTATACAGATTGGTAAGATCCACGCACACCCATATATAGGCAAATCCTGACATATGGCTAATGTTCCAGAACTGTCACTAGCATGTAAAACTAAACCAGAGGACGTACTCTGTACTTTTCCGTTTTCCGTCTTCATGATGTACGTAGATCTAAAGAGTCTTTGAGGTTGTGAGATAACTAAACATATATCAATGGCAGACATTGGTGGTCTTCATCAAGCTGCATTCACCAGCATTTCCAGCAGTGTTCCCATGCATTTCAAAGTCACAGCCTGCTTCTGTATACCTCATAAATCAGATTATTTTCCCTATAGGCACAGTATAATAACAATCTATATCAGACATGATATTTATGGATTTCTCGGCTTCCATTAGTTACTAGTCTTTAAACCAGTGATGGGCAACTGAGGTGCTATGGGGGCCATATATGGCCCGTTTAGTTCTTAAAGCTAGGCATACATGGTTACATTTTAGAACAATTGATTTTCTATTTCACACCGATCGAAAGCGAATCCAAAGTAGTACCACATGAAAGGTCCGATCGTAATACAATCGTAATACGACCAAAATCACCAATTTTATTTTCGAATAAAAACCACAGGAAAGAGTCATATATATATGAATGTCTTCATCGAATACAATCGGCCAGACCAACAAACACAATGCTACGATTTTAGTTCGATCATTGTACAATCGCAGAAATTTTCCCAACATGTCCGATCATATTTCGGTTGATGTTTTGATCGGTATCGGACAATGTAAACTTTGATCGTTTTAGGTCGATCGAACGCTAAAATTGAACCGTGTACTCCTAGCTTTAGTCTGACACTCTGGCTCCCCTCTGCTTGTTCCTTGCAACAATGAGCAGAGATAATGCCTTGATAATGCCCCTACACATCCTCGGCGTCATTGTTGAGAGGAGCCGCGCAAACCCCCCCCCCCCCCCCCTCCGCCTCTCCATTATCATAGATGACATCTCAAGGGAAGATAGAGAGGGACATCATGAGCTCCCTCCGGACAGGTGAGTATTGTTAGTAAACAAACTCATCCAAAATAATTCAGGCTAACCCGCTCAGGAAGTAAATCAGTTTTTATTTTATTTTTTTACACTTGGCTCAATTCACTCCATCGGTTTCCAGATAATCCAGACAACAATTGCATACTTGTCAAGTTTTTTCATTTCAAATTAGGGACATTTTGCTGGAAGTGATGTCACAACGTACATGCAACCATTGGAACCGCAATTACTGTGTTCTAAACCCTAAAAGTGACACAGGCATATCACAAGGAGCCATGCGCAGGTGGAGAGCATAATTCCATGGTGTCCGCCTGGAGCTTTAATGACATCAGCACACCACGCTGTCCAGTCCAGAGCTCCAGGCTCCGCTGGCCCTGCCTCTGTCAGACTAATGTCGACACATAAGGGGCTCGGGTGGGCATCAGCGGATAGTGGAGCCTGGGGCTTACTGGTAAAAAACAAGGCACTGTAGTCACAACTGTAGCTGTTGATGTGAAATTCAGTCAAGAATTGCCTTTATTGAAGAAAAAAGTTTTTTTTATACTATTGCCCCAATACGGCATATTGTGATCATTCCAACTCTTATATTTATAGGACTAAAGGTGGGTTAACATGTGTAGATTTTTTCTTCAATCAACTGCCAATTAAATTTTTTGTTTAATGTCGTTGTCAAACATCGTTCGTTTATTTATTGAATGTAACATTAGATTTTTTGTTTGTCCATCCCGATATCGAATGAAAACACATTCAGAATTACGACATATAAAAATTTACCAACATGTAAATGATGACCTTTTGAATGATTTTTTGTTTGAGGTCGAACAAAATGTCCATTCTAAATTTTTGTTCAACCAACAAAACCTCTTCGTTCTTCGTTGATTGGACAAAAAAATCTGCATGTGTAAACCCACCTTTAAGTGTTTATTTCTCAATGGTTTCCCACAAGGCTAGCACAACTTTCATCCAGGATTCACACATTTTTCCCATCGGATAGACTCTTGAGTGAAAAATTTATATTTGACATATTTACTCATCAACAAACATTCCTGCTTCCTGCCTGACACAGAGCTCTGCGGAGGGGGCAGTAAAGGGTTACAGGAGACAAAGGTAAATGGATACTGTAAATGGAGGAGAAGTAAAGGTAATTGGAGCTTGTCCGGGGAGATGACACTCGGAAGTAATTAGCATGGGAAGGAATGGTGAACTTTAAACAGAGTCCTTTGTGAGCAAGGGGGGATTTTAAAAGAGATCACCATAATTGCAGGAGCCCCTCTATTTGGTCTCCTGACTTGCTCATTGTATATTGTGCTAATCTGTTTGCAGTTCATTGGGAGAAGCCATCCAATGTTTTAAAGGACAGTGATGGGGCATTAAACTGACTTCATTCTTGTGTTCTCAGTGCAGCAATCCGGAATGTAATAAATGTGTATACAGCAGCCATAATAACCATATACTGCCAAGACAGACAGGTGGGCACACACAGGAGGAGGTGAAAGAGGGGTCACAGACAGGAAATTCACAAAGGATAAAGGACATAGACAAGGCATGGAGGAGGTGTACACATTACATAAGCAATGAGGAAGTCAGCAAGACAGCTGGAAAAAAAAAAGGGGGGGTGAAACAATCCTTCCCAGCAATAAAGGTGTCAATGTATTTTGTAAAGAAAATCTGTTTCGGGCCAAAAAAATTCTTTCTTGCAAGGAGATCATTATGCTCTCTATCCCTCCGCTGTGTTAAAGAATCCTGTATCCGAAGAATTTATCAGAATATTCAAGGATTGATGGATTCCTGGTCCCCTGCTAAGTGTTGTGGTTCAGTGGCACAGAAGTCAGCAGATCAAACCGCTTTTTATTTACCTAATGTATAGTCTTATGGAAAAAAAGGGATAGCCACTTAAAGGAATTTATTTTTGTTAAACAGTGGCTACAGATAAAGATTAGTGTTGAGCGACAATATCCAACATTTGAGAATTCACAATATTTCGCAAATGTGCAGTTGGATATTCGCAATTGCGGATATGCGTCATATTATGCTTTAACATTGTTTACTGACATACATGTTTGTGGGCATTGCGAATGGATACGCGCAATACGCACAGTGCTCGTACTGGCAAAGATCACAGAACGGAGAAGAAAAGCTGTAAAGCTGCATCGCAATTAATATTTGCAAATAATTGCGAACAGACGTGCGTGATAGAAGGCAATACAGTTGAAAAGAATTTCACTAATTTTTTATGTTCCTTTGTATATCCACAAAATTACGCAAATTTAAATATACCATATGTGGCCCAACACTAATAGTAATCACTATTTAAGGGCTTGTTTCCACTAGAGCAATCGACTGTGGATGGATCTGTCACCCCATGTGGGCTCCCCTGATCAACCGCCACTCGGTGCTTGTATGGCTAGCTTTATTGTTAACATAGGAGACCTCAAGCTCAAAATGTCACCACTTTACACATTCTTTTGTCCCTCTCTGTGGAAAGCGAATGGCCTAATGACATAATAAATAGCCTAATTGGTCAGAGATAAATGAATGCTGAAATAGAACCTGCTCAACCTACACAGGGATATCCATGTGGGAAATGTCCATGTAGATTATGGCAAACTGCAATGTCTTTACAAAACAAATAATGTGGAGAGAATCGCTGCTCCCAAAAATACAGATATGGCTTAATGGCAATTCTCAGAAAAAAACATGTAAAAAAGGATTTTATTTGTATCATATCTGCATATATCTGCATATTCTTGAGTATAATCGGTTATACTCATTGGTGGTATATAAGCCGAGTATAAGGCTAAAGTGGGAAATTCAGAAATGCATAAGAATGCAGAAGGAAAAGAAACACAGCAAATGTGCTTATGTTTTGGAATGGCATTATATAAATTACCGATTTGTAAGTTACAGTATTTTTTCTGACTATTAGACACAATTTTCACCCCCAAAGTTGGGAGGAAAAGTGTCTGCAAGAAGATAAGCCAGGTAGGTGAAGGATCTGTCAGATGGGAGATGCGGCCACTGCCAGATATCCCATCTGAACTATATTGGTTATATCAGCAGAGCCCTACTAATATAAGCAAAGCAGAGCTGTGTGTGGGAAAGCTGTACTCACTGGCAGCTTCCTCACACACAAACAGCCTAGAGGGAAGACATATGCAGAAGTTTCCCCACTCCCCCCTCTTCCTCGTGTGTGAGGAAGATGAAGATCTGCCGTGAAGTGAGCTCTCTAGTGACGCCATTTTTAGTTGTGGCTGAAGTTGGTACTGCAGGGGATTTCCCCTAATTGATTTGAACAAATATTTTCTTTCTGGTTTTCCTGCTCTACAAACTGGGTTCATCTTATGGTCAGGTGCGTCCTATTGTCTAAAAAATATGGTAATTGAAAGGTCTCTGAACATGATATCATCACCAAAAATGCTGGAGATGTAGAGAAGGGTTGTGGGTACTAAGTATTGCTCTAGCTTGTGTCGTTTTTTTAACCTGGTGACGATAACATGTTCAGGGGCTTTGCAATTAGCTCACAAAGTCCACCCATGAAATTCTTTCATTTCTCGACTATGAGCTGCCTTTTTTTTTAGCACATTTTGGGTGCTGAAAAATTCCAGTATATTCAATACTCTATTACTTTAGACAGTTATACAACTTGACAACCAATAGAATTAATCTGGCATACAGTATGTATTTTATGAATACAGCAAAGTGCAAAGAGGGTTGAAGAGAAATACACTTTGAAAAAAAAATTTAGATTGCGGTGTTCCTACCTTAGGTTGTGGTGCACTGCAAAGTGGGTTAGGGCCGTTAAGAGACCATTGATAATCATTGACATTGCAGTGTAACCCCAGTTTTGTTGTCCAGTGACAAAACTACTAACCCTTCACCACTCTATCCACAGCTAAGGTTTTGGCTTAAGATATTTTTCAAAGTATTTTAAATACAACTTCCCTATAGTCCAGACATCTGCATGATTAGGGTTCTTTATGGGAAACCTCTGACCATCCCATCGCTGGCCTTGGTTGACAGTTGGATAGACAGATAGCTGTACTTGGGTTGAGTTTCTTTCTTTTGAATGCTCATTAAGTAAATGGTGAAAAGCTTTTTGGAACAATCTATTGTTACCCGTGTTTACTGACAACAGAACAACTGATGTGATTAAGTATCCGTTTTACTTTGGTTTAAAGGCAATTTGATCAATTCCACATCAAACTGCTGCAAGAGGTCTGCTACAAGGATGCTGATCCCTGCACATTTTACCCAAAGATACCCCAGAGGTTAAACTGATTATTATCTTGTATTTATATAGCGCAGTCATATTACACAGCGCTTTACAGAGCATATATAGTCACATCACTAGCTGTCTCTCAGAGGAGCTCACAATATAATGATCCTACCATAGTCATGTACATGTAACTAACACAGTCATAGATCTCATGTAACTAACATAGGAGAATCTTTATTTGGGGAAGCCAATTAACCTACTGCATGTGTTTGGAGTGTGGGAGGAAACCAGAGCACCCGGAGGAAACCCACACAGACACAAGGAGAACATGCAAACTCCTTGCACATATTGCCCAGGCCAGGATTTCAACTAGGACTCTAGTGCTGCATGGTGCTAACCACCTGAGCCACCGTGCTACCCTAGGTTAAACTGATTTGTTTAGCATTTTAACCTGTGTATTATTTGTCAGTAGGGCTAAATTTACACTGTCGTTTCCCGAGCTTCTTTTAGTGTGCTCCTATAGCTCCATGGGAGACGACTGCCTGCGAGCAGCTGCAAAATAGTGCAAGTGTTTGCAGGTTGTCTAGATTAGGACCCCATGGAGGTCCTATCGGGCTAAAGCCCGAAAACGGACCAGGGGACACCTAATGTTGCATATGTCGGTCAGTTACGTTTATGGCCTGTTTACCTGGCAGTTGAAAACGCCAGTGTAAATGAGCCCTAAATGTCCGGAACATACCATGATTGATTCTGGGATATACTTCAAAATCGTAACAGGAGCAGTATATTTCAAGTAAACGAAGACCCTCATCAGTCTATGTACACATGAATGGCATCTGAAGCTCTATGTATTGTACCATCAAGTATCCTTTTTTAATATAATATTATATTTTTTATATAGATTATATTTTTAATAGTGGTGCTGATCTCCTGTAGTCTCTCACCAGTTGTTGCATATGCAAGCAAACATTTTTTAATGATGACACTGGACCATGCCTGTGTGTTTTAACAGTCTGTTTATTTTAAGTGCAAGAAGGTAATAGTGAAAGGGTAGAACAATGAGGGCTCTTTCACACTATGTGCAGTGGGCCTGTGATGTTTGGCAATAACAAGTGTATGGGAGATGCATGCGCTGAGCCTGCAAAAATGCAGAGTGTTTGAGATAATGCATGTTATTGTGCATTAGCGTTAACGCAAACTCGGGGATAGTGTACCTTACGTTACCCTAGCTGTGCTATGTTGAAGTACTATACCGCACTGCAGCTAGTGTACTGAGACAAGGATAATGTTGTGACCTTATAGCAGAAAGTGACTAAATGATAGCCTGATATTTTATTACAACACCAGCATAATCATGGTGTACCATGTATTGTGGTGGTATTCAGTGTGATGGTACCCAGAGGTACAGCAGAGTGGACTTCATTGACTTCAAATGGGTCATCTGCAGCTTTCTGTCAATTGTGATGCGCAGGGAGCTCATTCATGTTAAATAAGATGAACATTCATTGGCAGACAGACATTCACAACAAGAGATTGCAAAAGGGTTAATTAGTCCTCAATGATTAAGTTTAAGGACACTATGTTTATAATATAGAAAATTTTGTTATCTATGAACTTGTACTTAAGAGACAGAATTTTACACACAGAAGTATATATTAGGTAAAGGAGAAATATGCTCACCGAGTGGCCTCACTAGCCCTGTGCAGCTTGTGCGCTCTACAACCAGTGACGCCACTCCACACCCAGAAGAGGTGTGACACTAAACTACCTTAAGAACCCCAGCTACAATGTCAGTTTGACATCTGCAGCACCGTCTTTGCTTCCCCCCACCCCTTGTTAATGGTATAGTCATGAGTCCTAAAGCTTCTGCCGCTTCCTACACCACTTTCCCTGCAACCATGGGAAGGTGCTTCACATAACTGTGCATATTTGGCATGCCTTCTGTCATGGGGGTAGATTCATGCTTGCAGTATGTCCAGGGTTGAGCAAAGTTCAGCCTAGTAATACTGGTTTACTCTCGTCCCCTGCTGTGTGTGTGAAAATGTATAAATGCGCCATATATGCCATTATGGGGTGACACCATGGCATTTTGGCACCAGATTACACTAAACCTAGTGACGTCACTACTTCTCCATTGATGCCACTTTTATGCGCTCCTGGCACAGTTTCTTCTGGGTTTGGTCTGTTGGCAGACCTGGGATAATGCCACCAGCACCACTGCACCCTGAGAATATGAAGTTCATTGTAAATTTGACCATTTCTCTTGCCACTAGTTTCCAAGCGGTTGCTGCCGCCTTGGTCTTTTGTCATCATGGAAATTCAATGCAGCCACCCCCAATCGCCCCGGATCGTGTCCATGATTTTTGAGCGCGTCCATTCATGTCTATGTGCTCTGTTTGTGGCGGGGACAGTGCTATTTAAAATAATGAAAGAGGCTGCCCGTGGTTCAAAACTGCGCTGCCCAGCAGCCAGACGTGCAGGTAGGGGCAAGCCAGATAGAGATCATAAAGTAGGAAGCTTTAACCTTTTTAGGATAAATCTCCCCTTCTCCCCACAAATGTGATGTTTATGACAGATATAATCTTGTCAGTTTGTTGTATGTACAAAAAAAAAGTGATAGAACGTCCTGTTCATAAAGATTAGACAGCAAAACACGATGGTAACATGCTGTACTCGGATCATTTCCTGTGGCTCTCACACTGGAAGTACAACTATGATGCTTGTAACATGTGATGAACAGATGAAGCCATGATGCACTTAACCTAAATCCGGGAACAGGTTAAATAAACTATGCCGGAAGATAATTGGTGATAGAGACAGCTAGAGTTATGATTGTGAGCTACAGATCTGCTGGGCTGCACATTCCCATGTTTCCTGAATCTGTCAGCAGATGCTTTAAAATCCTTCATTTTTTCCTGTTATGTCTGCAATATGCCTGCCTCCCACTGCAACCAAGAAATCCCTTCACTCCATGTAAGCCAAGGACACGTATGGCACAAAATAGTCCCTCAATGAAGTTACTAGCGCCGCTGATTTCCACTTAATAAATGCAGTTTTGCACAGTAAAAAAAATCCCAATATGAACTTCCGTTTACATAGTCTTCATTCAGGCAAACCGATCCCTAAACAAAAAAACCCATACTTACCTTTCCCTCTTTCCCCACCGCCATACTTACAGTCAGTACTGTGGGTGTTAGTAATAAAAGTTGCTAAGGGAAGGGTTGACAGCGGGGGGGGGGAGTGGAAAAGTTGTTGAGCGGGGTGGGATGGGGTGGTTGTTGTGCTGGCAGAAAAGTTGAGTCTTGCTCTTTTCATCAGTCAAGACCTTCAGATGGAGACCCCGATCAGCCCAAATTATCTGGTGCAGATAATTATTAGCATATAAGAAGATGATGGGTCCACTTTAACAGATGCTTAGGCTGTATTTTTTCAGGGCAAGCTCCTGCATACTCTGTGCAGGCGTTTAGGGTGGTGGAATTCATAAATGTCCCCATGTTAACCATTTAGACAAGCATTAAATTACAGTTCAGATTGTTCTTACATTTAATGTGTTATTAAAGCAGCTTTAAACCCCGGTGTAAAAAATAACTACTGTATTCCAAACTACAAGCAGTAGCAATTTTAATGATGCACCTTACATTTTATTTAATTTTAATTAATAAATTCAAATTATAATGAATAACCCATCCTTACATATGTCACCTGAGTGTCAATTATACATATATGTTTCAGGGGTACTACCTACCCTTCAGCAGCGCACAGGTGTGACGGCAGGGACTGGTCCCATCAGGCGTCGATCCAGCCAGACGGGGGTACCTTGTGGTGTGGCGTCCCTGGTCTCTTATTCCTGGGGTTTTGGCTGACCCCTTTGTCCTTCCCGGCCACTACTGGTGGCAGATATTTGTATTTGGATCCTCTATAGAGGGTTATCCAGGTATGTGAAACCATATGGTGCTATGGGGTGGCTGACCTCAAAAATGTCCCCATGTTACCCATTTGGACAAGCATTTACAGTTCAGATTGTTCTTACATTTAATGTTTTATTAAAGCAACTTTAAACCCCGGTGTAAAAATTAACTATTCCAAACTACAAGCAGTAGTAATTTTAATGGTGCACCTTAAATTTTATTTAATTTTAATTCATACATTCAAATTATAATGAATTTTTTTTTAATACAAATAGAAAATGTATTGACATACATAGACACAGTACATAAACTTGATATAAAATATGGTGTTGCATCAAGTCTCTCCCATTTGTGATAAAGAGGACACATTCATTAAAACCAATGTTGTTACACTTTAGTGGATGTGTTCTCTATGCTGTTCATGGGGTCTTTCAAACATTGAAAGAAGGGTATACCCAATCGCCACATTTTGCCCCATTTCTGGGGCTTCCTCAGGATTGCAATAGCATATGGACAGTACAATACAACAAACAATTAGTGCAGTGATGCATTTTATATGCATAGACCCCTTCACATTTGTATATCCCTTCACTAGTGTACCTCATCACTAGTGTACCTCAGCATACTCACAGGTTATCCGCAGATGTAGATACAACATGGTCAAGTTTATCAAGACTGGTGGACTTCATGTGTGTACAGAATTGAAATGCCTGACTGAAATGATTGTCGTATGGAACAGCTCTTCATAACATTTTATGTCCCACAGGATTTGAACTGTGAATGCTGGGTTATATTAAATAAAAATGGAATCAGTCAGTTTGGGCCAAAGCTGTCAGAGCTGGAAAGTGCATATTGCCAGGACTTAATCTTGGCTGTTTTGCTTCCGGAACAGAGCAGGAATGTAGTTCAGGCTCGGAAGTGTTAGAAAGGTACTTGTATTGATCTATTGTGTAATGGCTTAACCTCCAGAGCATGGTACATTAACCTCTTCCCTGTCAGGAGCGCACAGAGCTGTACTAGATATCTCAGCTGCCCTTGAAATATTTGTTCTAGTAAAAACCACTCGGTCAGACACATGGACAACCCTATCATTAGACTACCCAGCACAGAGGTCACTTTTTAGAAAATACATGTTCTCTGAAAACACATAAGGAGAACATTTTAGGGCAAATCCATTTTAAGTGAGTGAATATTGATCTCTGCTGACATACTTGATGTTCCCTCATAATATATTATTGCAAATAGTAATAAAGCTGACATACATAACAGTTTTTGTTCTTCTATGTTCTGCGTCTAGTATAAACAAAACTTCCAGAGTGTATTCTAACTCTTAATTACAACTCCAAAGTCATGGTTCTGCTATCGCTCCAACCGAGTATTGCATATTTCTGTAGCAGGGGTGCCCAAACTATTTGGCTTGCGAACTACTTTTAAAATGACAAAAGTAAAATAATCTATCAATAAAAATGGTACATTATATGTATATGTTTATATATATATATATATATATATATATATATACTGAGTATGCTTAACATTTAAAATATACACTGCCTGGCCAAAAGAAATGTACCTGCAGAGCCGGACCCAAGGGGTGTCGGCGGGAGCAGGGTTAGACAGGGCGTGATACCAATGGTTGATAGACAGGGCTAAGAAAGAGGATGGGGAGGAATTTGAGGGGCGGGGTTTAGCTTTTAAGTAGGGGTGAAACAGGTAGTGAGGCCTCTTTGGATCTTCAAGCACCCACCCACCCTACCCTTTTTGTTTAGGGATTTGCAGGTGATTTGTTCTCCTTTTGTTCTGTGTTTTCTTTTATCTGTCGCAATAGGAGGGTCCTCGTCAGTGCGGAGAGAGATTTAAAGGTTTAACTAGTATGGTGACGTGCTTATTTAAGGAATGGCAGTCATCAAAGGTGGAGAATAGTATTATTTTATAGCGGGGCCAGGCACTAGGTTTGGTATTATTTTCCTGTCTTAACAGGAGGTTTATTCAATTGGAAGTACCCACTGTGCTGGATTCAAAAGGGCTGGTGGCTGGTACGGATGGTGTTTACAAAGTTATTTAAGCTATAGAGTTTAATATTTAAGGTTAATGTTTGAATGATTAATGTGTATTAAAGAATATCAGCACTGTTGAGGGATTCAGTATCTTGATAAGCTGTGGTCTTTTTGTAACTTTTACACTTTAATACATACAAGTTCCAAAGAAGTCTAATGCTCACCATACACTCTGAGATAAAAATTAGGATCCATTAAAACAGACCAAT
>CM070034.1:33178602-33196167 GCA_036250615.1 Ptychadena robeensis | reverse complement strand
GTGGGGACATGGGGAGGAACTTGGAGTGGGGACATGGGGAGGAACTTGGAGTGGGGACATCAGAAGGGAACTTGGAGTGGGGGCATCGGGAAGAATTTGCTTTTATTATATTCTACAATAAAATTCTCAAATATTGTAACACTGTCTATAGGCCTTTAAAGTCCCCAAGTCTCCGTCTTGGAGAGAAAATTGAAGGGTATGGAGGAACTGTCATGTACACATTAATTGCTGAGTTGTTGTTTTGGGATGTTGGCTACTGGCAGAGGCGGCTTTCTGTATATATTTGTGTCTACAATAACATACACATGGCAGGCAATGGGAGCAGTATGGAATAGAAAGGTAAAAGCCTTGTCTCTTCTTTCCTTTGCAGCAATCCATGGAATGCATGTATGTAGTTGTGAAGTTGCTACAAAGAAGTTCCAGGAGATCGGCAGCACTGAGGTAGAGGTGGGGGCATTTATTTATGTGGGCGGCACGCAGTTCTTTCCTATGAATGTCACCGAGTTGTGTGTTCCTTTGTGATGGAAATGAACAGCGTGATGCAGCGTGGGGTATATTAATAGATCGTGTGATGGGCTCATCTGCTTTCCATATAGTGCAGCCTCCCCTCCCCCTCCACCTCGTGCACGCGCGATGTATTCAGCTGTCTCCCATTCATATGCGCGCGGCACGTCGGGTTCCGGTGCCCCATTCATAAAACAAGAGGCCGGCTCAGCGCACGCGCCCCGCAGCCCCGCCCCCTCCCCCATTCATAAGAAGAGTGAGCAGGGGCGGGGGGACGGCGCACGCGCACTGGCCACTTCCCTCCCATTCATAAGAATGGTGCGGAGCAGCGCGCACGCGCACTCGGGCGCATCCCTCCCATTCATAAAAAGCCATTTTCCCAGGGAGTTGCAACATCGAAAGCGAGCTGACAGCGGAGGAGCGATGCAGCCTGGATCGGCAGTGCTGAGGGCTCTCATGTGCACAGCCGCGGGGAGCCTGTGATTGGTGGATTACTGGGAAATGAGCCTTGCTGCATCCATACAAGTAAGATGGTGATGAGCGATTGTACGAGGACCAATGGACAGGGCACGATCTTCTCCCCTTTCTTGTATTCTCTCAGATGTGGAGATAGTGCAGATCGTCTTTCTGTATCGGGCAACTTGGGATCTGGCATGGGGGGGGCACAAAATCCCAGCAGATGGCAAATACAGATGATAGGGAGGGGGGATCGGTGGACACCTCCGTCACCCCGGGGTCCCCTCCTCTCCGATCACTCCACCTTTGTGGTGTCTGGGTGTCGGAAAGGCTGTGTAATGCGGGTTTGCTGGGATTTCTAGTTGTGATGACGCACTATGACTTTAGCCGGTCGTGTATGTTGCTGTCGGTGTGCCCGGTGCAGACCCTGCAATGGCAGGCGTGACGTCACGACCGATGCCAGAGCTGGGCATTTGTGGGGTGATCGGGGCCGATCCGCAGGCAGCAGCAATGGCATCATTCCGGAGATCCGGCCCAGCCATCCACTGCAACTACGCACAAGACATTGCCATCCATGTCACTGCACCAGCACAGTGTAGACACATCACCCCTATAGCATCATCCTATAGATTAATTCCTTATGACGTCATCATCTGTCATGTATGACATCCCTTTGTAATCTGCTGCAGTGATGGAAAGATGACATGTCTGATGTGCACAGGCCTTGCTCTACAATCCCTTTGCCTTCAATGTATGTTTTCCTTCTTATGAAATCCCCAGCAGATGTTCTGCAAACATTTTATCTCCAGTAAATGTTTAAACGCTTACAAACAATCCGCAGCGCCGTACGCCATTGTAACTGGTCACTGCGCTCTTCTGTATTTGTGTATTGCTATAGACAGGAATATGGTGACTGTTCCCCAGGAGCTCACAATCTGTCAGATGTTTGGTAAGCCGGAGGTGATACCCTGATTGTTGCTGGAATAGAAGATGAAATATGAACTGTTTGAATTGTTGGACTGACATCTTGTAGCGGCGAGGGCTGAAATACGGGGTGCAGGAACTATTCCATATGTTGTGTCCATTGATGTCATCATTGGGGTAGCTGGATGGATGTTTCAGCTCTAACGCGACATTTCTTTTTGGGTGTGGACGCCATTATGCCATTGCCAGATTCATAATTAAACAGATGGGAGATTTACTAAGTACTATCAATTTATAGATTATAAAACCGATATTGATAGGCCATTGCGGTGAGATCTGAAAAAAATATCTGGAAGTTCCTGTTTTTTGAACAGTGAATTTGGTAGAAAATCTTTAGGTTTGAGTTGTCCATTTTCATACATTGTCACCTCTCCCTCCCTATTCTAACATTTGCCATCACAGTCGTGTAGCAGCATCATTCAGCATATAGCTAATTATAGAATCATTCAAGGAATAATTTACTGCAGCCTCTGCCGCTATCCCAGCACACATTCATTCATCGCCTTTTACTGCCATTCACATAGTAAGCAGTTTTCCCCCGGCTCGGTAAGCGCCTAGTTAGTGATGATTTTAGACTCTGATATATATATATATATGTGTGTGTGTTTAATGGGAGTCATTTCTTTTTCCGTAAATGGTAGGTAAAAGCGTCTCAATACACAGTCAAAATTTTCACATATTCGGCATAACAAATCGTGAATAAAATGGTAGTGTAAGGAGAACTAAAGATTTCATTTAAGGTGTCTTAAAGAAAGCAAATGTTTTTACTTGTTTCTAGTCATGTTGGGGGAGGATGCTGTTTAGATAGATAGATAGATAGATAGATAGATAGATAGATAGATAGATAGATAGATAGATATTGTGATTGTGGATTTTTAGTCAGTTGCCCTCCATTGGTTGAGTATGCCGGGTTGGACTAACGAGAAGGAGAACAACTTTGTTTAAAGCTTCTTTAAAGTTTTTGCTGTTTTGATTACCAGTTATACAATCTATGTAGATGTACAATAGTTACATTCAATACTAACGCCTAGACATTGAAGCCTTCTACATAAGTAATAGCCCCCCCCCCCATACACTGTACACACATATCATTTCTGTACAATCCACTTTTATTCTACTGAAACCGTGTAAAATGCGGAGCGTACTAACCTTTCCAATCACTATATATTCTATCAGGGAGGACCCGGCACTCCAGAGTTGTTGGTAGATTTAATGTTAATTGTATGGAGTGATCTGGTGTGTATGGGGGGCTTTTGGTAGGAACAAATTCATTCAGGAGTTGCTCTTATACATCTAGTGTGTAGACTTGCCTTGTAGGTCTTATACATCTAGTGTTTAGACTTGTCTTGTAGATCCTTTGCCTAGTGTGTAACTTGCCATGCAGATCTTATGCCTAGTGTGTAACTTGCCATGCAGATCTTATGCCTAGTGTGTAACTTGCCATGCAGATCTTATGCCTTGTGTGTAACTTGCCATGTAGATCTTATGCCTAGTGTGTGACTTGCCATGTAGATCTTATGCCTTGTGTGTAGACTTGCCTTGGCTCTTATACATCTAGTTTGTAGACTTGTTTTCTAGATCTTTTATGTCTAATGTGTAGACTTTCTTTTAGATCCTATAAGTTTGTAGGTTTTGTACATCTTTGATGTCTGGTGTGTAGGCTTGCCTTGTATATCTTATTTCTACCTAAATCATGAACCTTAATATTTCTATTTCAGAAAACATTGTTCTAATGGAATACTAGCAGTGTTGCTCTTGGGATTTATTCTGTCCTTACCTAAGTGACCAAAAAAAAGTCTTAATGAATTGTGTCCAGAGAGCAAATAAACGGTATGCATTTTCTTCCTCTCCTGGCTGCCAGTTCCCGTTTAATCCGGAGATTACATTTAATTGCTTTTGCATATTGCTTAGAAGTAACAGGAAAGTCAGGCTTGTGTATCAGGTTTGTGAAGACTGATGGTTCACAGATAGTTGCTGTGTGGTGAGTGGTACTTGAATGGGCTGATATTTTATCCTTATCAATGTCTGGCAGATTATCAGGCATCTGCTAAAAGGATGTGTAGGTGTCAGAGCTGCGGCAGTCTTGCCTGATTGACCAGTGGAGAGTAGGAAATGCTCAATTACACTGAGTGCTTCTTTGCTAGCCGGGGTAATTCTGCTTAAACTACATTACGACCTGTATTGTTAAAGGACTACGAAGCCCATCCTAGCCTAACACTGTATACTTCATTTGCTGCCCTGTTGTGTACTTACAACTTGTACACTGGATATCATATTCTTATTTACTACTATAGCAATGGGTGCAGTTGCTCCTGACTACAGATCAAATACTTTTATTATCCTGATTTATGATTGCTTGTTACAAGTTACTGCACTTTGCCCAGATGTATTATCCTAAATGTTGGATTATTTAGTAGTGTGTTTCTCAAAGTACTTTGTCTTATGATATATTTTTGATTGCTAATAATAATTTTTAATGCAACCACATTTTCTGTATTGTATAAAAATAAATAATTCATTAAATGAGATAATTAATAAAAAATACAATATTGTACATAGTTCATTCAAATTGAACCAGCTGCCCATTGGCTTCCTTATTCAATTGAATGATCGGATGATGTAGTCAAAGTTATAGATATTTGGTGAGATGGCCCCTACTTTGTAATAATTTAGAAAGTGATCCCAGATGTCCATCATAGCTAACATTGTCTGCATTGGGGAGGTAGGAGAATTAGTTGAGTTACCAAGAAGTTGCAGACCATGTATTTGGGATGAATACAGAGAATGGAATTGACTACATCAAGTTCTTTTTCAATCTCTGTCTCCGTTTCTCCTCTCTAGGGGTAACATGTGGAAATTTGATTGGGGGGGGGGGGGGTAATTTGGCTGTCCTGTACGCTCAGCTTGAACAGATGTGACTGCAGATGTGGCTGCAGTAGAAGCATCAGATCGTAAACTACTGAAAGTGGAATTTCTAGTCACCTGCTTTCTCATAAGCCCAGCGTGTTGCATATGTAATCTATCAGAGCATTGTTGCCCCATAAACGTTATAAGAGGCGGCTTCCTGTTTATGTAGCTCAGGGGAAACCTACTGCAGTGTTGGCAAGCAAGGACAGCAGTGTTATAAAGTGCCGTGGTCTGAATGTAAAAGTAGACCTGAACTAAGAGGATAGGAAGTCTTCCACTACGGACTTCTCTTCTGAAAGTGCTGGGTGTCTGGCCGTCATGCCGATCCGTTGGTCTTTCATACTTTCTGAAGCGCAGACAGAGCACAAGTATGCAGATCAGGAGTTCTGACTTCACTCTTCTCTAATCTATTCCAGGTCAGTGAGTCGGAAAGCATTGAAGCCAGACAGCCTGGCTGGTGGTATATTTTAAAGGGTGCCAGCAATGGTAGCTTCTGTGCATCTCAAGTTTTTTAATGTTAGGTGCTACCATGTTTCCCTGAAAATAAGACAGTGTCTTATATAAATTTTTGCTCCCAGAGATGCCCTACATCTTAGTTTCGGGGATGCCTTATTTTTCCATGAAGAAGAATACGGCACTGGGGTATCAGGCTGGGGGGCTCACTAAAAATGACACTGGGGGGATCAGAGGGAAGAATCAAAATGGCACAGGAGACTCAGAGGGGGATTACCATTTTAGTAACCCCTTCTGATCCCCCCTGCCCAGTCCAGTTACAGTACTGTATATTTGGGGTGCCTTATTTTCAGGGGGATGCCTTATATTTTATCGTCATGCAAAAATGTAATGGTGCATTATTTTTGGGGGATGCCTTATTTTGGGGGAAACAGGGTATTAAAAAAAATACATATTAGCCATTTGCTTAGTGACAAGACAGGGTTTAATAGCTTAGCATGGACCGTATACCAAAAACATACAGATGCCAAATAATGAGTAATTACAGTAGGTTCCCCTCATACCAATCAAGGGAAATGACTTTGTTTTAATGATTAAAATTAGATTGAAAAAAAGGATTCTTTTTAATCCCCCACCCCCTCCTTAAGGGCTACCCTGGGCACATACTTAATTAGAAGAGACTACACGGATTGATATTTAATTTGATTGCCACTCCATAGAAAAATCGATTGGACAGGAATCCCACATGTTTGATCGCCATTACATTGGATGGTGACAAAGGGTCTCCATCCAAAGTATCTGCCAGGAAGCGATTGCGCAAAGTGATTGTTTGCGTCACCACACCATGATAAATCCTTTGTCGTTGGTGTAGGGCTGGCTTAACACTGATAAAATTTAAGAACAAAAGTTGAAAAAACTTTTTTCTTAACTAAAATCCCTAGTTATATTCATATTTATTATTTCAGCATTTAAGTGATACAGTTAAAGCTAGTTGATTTGCTACTTATATCAGCATCCCCTTCCCTAGTGTGTGCAGAGAATAAAAAAGAAAGTTCAATTGCTCCATAACTGATGAAGTGTTTATATAATGTTATTTAATAGCCTAACGAGTTCGCTGAGTTTACACCAGTCTCAATTTGAGCCTTCATGTGCATTTCCCCTTTAAGTGAGTTTCATATACTCCTTACAAACAAAAGGTCGCTCGACTAGGAAGCCCTACGTCTCATAGAAAACAATGTGCACTTTCTAAATTGGAGCCGGGCCGTATCCGCTCTTTGAATTAAGCTTAGTTGCTTCCTGTGCTCTTTTGACTTGCATAGCTGTTGGGTAACTGGATAGATTCCAGCTCTGAACTGCTCTCTTTCGATGAAATCAGAAACTAAAGCAACACAGCGAGTCGGCCATTCTAGTAAAATGGGATCATTTAGAATGGTGTGAGCCAGCGCTGTGTAGATACCTCACTGGCTTAAGAAAAAACAATAAGTGGACTTGTCCTCTTATCATATATCCTACAATATCTTAATGCAGATTTACTAAAGGAGGTGAGATGCTCAATTTATTTAGTGAATATTAATGTCAGACAGTTTTTTGAAATACTTTCAACATTATTATTGAAGTTTATCATTTTACTTCTTACTAATTTTGTAAGTTTAAGATCTGATAATTGAATGTTTTCTTTAGTGTGCTGTTGTTCCTATTTTTAACAGATAGAAGGAGATTTGCTTTGTTATTGTTTAAACAATATAGAGATTTTTTTTGGGCTTATTTGCTTTTGTTATATTTGATTGTGAAAATGTGCTAGGGTGATATGGTTTACATTGAGACCATGGTCACAGCATGCATCAAAGAGGAAGGTTATCAAGAGGACTCCCGGTGTGATTTACTAACATGTTGCTGAGCATTAGCAAACAATCAGACCTGTTAATCTTGCTTGCACCTAACAAGTCAAAAATGACTTGACTGGTGAGTGTCAGTTCACTCTTCACACCGAGTAATTGATATGCATTATCACCTTTGATACAGCTGGTGTTAAGCATATGTATGTAGGACACAGAGTTTGTCTTTGGCAACAGGATAATATTCTCCTTAGAACAGAGGTTCCCACACTGGGGGGCGCGAAGGTATTCCAGGGGGGCTCTGTCCCTCATTCTTAACATGTTTGAATAGGGAGGGGTGCTTGATAATGTTCCCTAATAGAAAAGGGGGGCCCTGCAAGGAAAGTTTGGGAACCACTGCCTTAGCGTATGCACATTATAAATGTCTATCTAAATAATGGCTAAATCATTGATGTTTAAATGTTCTCGATAAAGCACATCATCAATTTTATTTTGTAAAACATTGTTCTAATGGAATCCATGTTTTATTTTGTTTACAGATTTTTTAAGAAATTCTCATCGTTTTCAGAAGAGGTCAATGGATTCCAGGATTCCACACAGCATAACTGGGGTACCAAATTCAGTCATGGTACAGCCACTACTAGATGGCCGCGTTCCGTATGGGAGATTACAACATCCGCTCACTATCTTGCCTATCGATCAGATGAAGACCACTCATCTTGAAAACGATTACATTGACAACCCAGCTCTTAGTCAGCTGGCTAATCAAAAGCTCAGCAGGGGCTCGCAT
This sequence comes from Ptychadena robeensis, assembly GCA_036250615.1. Classification (NCBI taxonomy): domain Eukaryota; kingdom Metazoa; phylum Chordata; class Amphibia; order Anura; family Ptychadenidae; genus Ptychadena; species Ptychadena robeensis. The sequence goes on along the minus strand of CM070034.1, from coordinate 33,188,238 downwards.
GAACCTTTGCTCGTCAATCAACATTTGCAGAGATGTGAAGCTGATATTACACACCCTTGGATATCCTTCAGTGGGAGACCCAGCTCAATTAGCAGTAGTAGTAGCACCTCGTCAGATCAGAGACTCTTGGACCACATGGCTCCACCTCCTGTGATTGACCAGTCTCCTCCTAGGGCAGTAAGGATACAGCCTAAAGTGATTAATTGTAAGCCTCAGGATGTTAAAGGACCATTGAATCCAGAGTTGGACAAGCACTTTTTACTTTGTGAGGCCTGTGGCAGATGTAAATGCAAAGACTGTACAACACCTAGGACTTTACCTTCTTGCTGGGTTTGCAACCAGGGATGTCTGTGTTCTGCACAGAATATGGTCAACTATTCAACGTGCATGTGTCTTGTCAAGGGAGTCTTTTACCACTGCACCAACGAAGACGATGAAGGCTCCTGTGCCGACCATCCATGTTCTTGCTCTCATTCCAACTGCTGTGCTCGCTGGTCGTTTATGAGTGCCTTGTCATTGGTCCTCCCATGCTTGCTTTGCTATCTTCCTGCCACTGGCTGCGTGAAACTTTCTCAGAAATGCTACGACCAAGCGAGCCGACCCGGGTGCCGGTGCAAAAATACAAACAGTGTCGTGTGCAAAGCACCGGACGTGGTCAGCAGACCAGAAAAGCCATTTTGAGAGTGTCTGTTCTGTAAATTGGCTTATAAGAATTGCATCATGCTGAAATTGAAGCAAAAAAAGACTCCAGACAGTATATTCTCACCAGAGGCTTTAATTTCCAATTCCTTGATCAAGGGGTCCAGCAACACTTAGTATTATCAGAAAGGAAAAAATGCATTATGTGTTTGGCTGCTGCTGTGAACCATTTCCAAATCCTGTGTTAAAGATCTGTATGCTAACTAGATAGCCATGGGATTATCTGGAAGGGACTAGTTATATTGTACTTACAGCTACCATTAAGAACCAAGAATGTTATCCCTCAGTTAGCATGGAAGCAAGCCAGCTCTAGTTCTTCCTCACACACACATTCACATTTGTTTTTAAGCTGAAGGCCTCAACCTGCGGTGATCTACACTTTTCTTTGATGTGTGGTAACTCTACTGAGGCTTTGTTGTGTAACTCTTTTGTCTGTGGTTTTAGTGTTTTTGTATTTTTTTATATAAACGTATTAGTTCTCTTTACAAGTTTTAGTTGGCTAATAAAGGCAACATGGGAGACCTGAGTGCCAAAGGTACATGTTTTAATCCACAATGTGGTGACAGGATGGAATGCACACCCTTCTGTTCCTCCACTGTGTCAAGGCTCTTCCGCCCTGCCTATTATTAGCCTCTGACTGCCCTTCTCTTACTCTTCCTTCTGATAATGGGAAATGCCTTTCCATCCTAAACTGTGCACATCCTCCACCAAACGTTGTCAGCACTGTAGAGAAAAACAATATGGATCAGCAAGTCTAGTGAGTGTCCCCTAATAGCAATGCATAGCACTCTATGGGGACCGCTAATAGTACCAACCCCACATCAGCGAGCAGACCACTTTCTGCTATCCTGGCAGCTGTCTCTACCTATACATTAGGGGTCACTTGCACAGTGTAACCCCACTTCCTGCTGCTGAAACCCTTATTACAATTGGTTGATGCAGTTGTCTTTCTCTACAGTACTGAGCACAGTAGTAACTCTGTGCCAGTTTCTAGCAAGGCAAATGTGACATTGAAGGGCAGTTATACATAGTAAATGAAAATGGTAACCTTATCTTATTTGTTGTAATTTTTAAGGAAATTGAAAGTTGTATGTAACTTTATTTGTTTTTCCTGTGCTGCTGCTCTACCTTGGCCCTACTGTAATATAGCATACTGTATATCTGTGTAAATATCCATAGAGAAATACATAGAATATCTATTTTAGTGTTATATAACTACCAGGGAGAGGTTAAGGGTCGGGGGGGGGGGGTCATGAAGAACTCATTCTTATGTGCTTAAAATATATACTATATGGACAAAAGTTTATTTACACCCCACCATAACACTTATTAAAGATTGTTGGACATCCCATTCTAGGAATTTCCACATTAGGGAGAATGCTAACTTTTTTTAACAGTCTCACCTCTAGGAAAGCTTTGCATTAGAGTTTGGAGTGTGCCTGTGGGGATATGTACCCATTCGGCCTAAAGAACATTTAATGGAAAGGCACCGATATTGAAGACCTAGCTTGCAACAGGGGTTCTATTTATTCCAAAAGTTGGACAGGGCTCTGTGCAGGCCACTTGAGTTCCTGCACACCAGACTCTTTTGGAGGAGGCTTTGTGCTAACAGTCCAAAAGGAAGCTCACAATTGTCAAAAAAATGTTCGTGATTGTACCCTTCAAAGGAAATAACTGTGGAATTGTGGAGTGGATGGGTTTTCTCAAACATTTGTCCATATGGTGTATATTTTTCTTGTTTGCTCACAAAAGATGAGTTTCACCTTTCCTACACTGCAATCTGGCAAATAATAGGTGCTAGTCTCTTTGTAAAACGTAGTTTCAGTGCTAAAGGGGAAATTTTGTTGGCATACACAAATGTGCATTTGCATTGAAATGTGGTGTCCAGCCCACACTTTATTGGAAGTTTCTTTTCATCTGTTAATTTCACATGTTACATGCTTATTTAAAAACGTATGGTACAAGATGTAACCTATAATGTTTAAGCTACATTCACTACTAACTTCCTGTTGTTTTTTTAACCTTTTGGGCAGGTTGATTTCCGTTTTAGCAAGAATAATATGTATATTTTTATACTGACTGTAAAAAAAACAAAAAAACGTCACATTTAATATGCATGTGTCCCTCACAGATACAAAGGGAAAGGTGTCAGTTGTGTAATTCTTCTTCTTTGCTGCAGTTCTAGCACTTTGACATTCGTTAGTGGTAGTGTATTTATTATCTTTTATTTAATTTTGGAGGTAGAAATAAAATGTTCGTTTTTTTTTTTTTTTTTAAGAAGGTACAGATATCCTTCATCTCTCTATGCATGAAGCTTCCCCTTTAGGGCTGTAAACTGCTCCAGTATTGAGATATTAACTCAGTGGGAGGGATTTACTGAAATTTTGTGAACCTGTGCCCTCTTTAAGCATACGATAATGTATAACAAAAACTTTCTTGTCTAAAGGAAAGCACAGGTTTCATTGGTTTCGGTAAAACAGCCAAGTGTTGATCTGAACATATTTCACATGGATTAAGGATTTAAAAGTAACACCATCTAATTTTTTTTACTATTCCCTATAATGTATTTGGAAAAGTAAATAACAGTAGTTTAACGTCATAGACTGGTTAAAGTCAGAGAAGGTATTCCTCAAATTCCTGATTTGTTATGCTCTGACATGTTACCTGCACTCAAAGCAAAACAGTTGACGTTCCTGCGTGTAAAGCTTGGAACTTAATTGGCATAAGAGGATGAGTTCTTGGCCTTTCTTTGTCTAATCTATGAATAACATATATAGTTTACCAATCGTAGCAAGTTATGATTCATTTGGATTATAACTTACTGAAGGAGTATTTCTTCCTAAAGTTGCCAAACTAGGTGCAAGGGATTTTTTTTTAAAAGGATATTTCCTGTCATTAGATGTCTGAAGTTAGTAGATAATCTACAGCTGGCCACCAGTCTATCCGATCTCTAGTGTCCAAATAATCTTTACATCTAGATTGGTCATGTATGCATGTGTCCTGGTGGCCATAAAATTGACATTGCCAACTTCCATCTTTTATCTTAAGTCATAGAAAGGCCAATGCCAAATAAATAGTAATCATGTTGTGGCCATGCAAGAACGTCAGACCTATCCGCTTTGTTATGTACTTTTTACCTATAATAAATAATGACATCATTATAAAACTATTATTAGTGCATAAAGGGTAGGTCAGTGAGCTTGACATCCGATACAATAAGCAAATCTTTCAATGATTGTGAATCGGTTAAGTATATCTTTTTTTTTCTTTGTATTATGCCAACCTTGATACCAGTTCTTCTCTTACTTTTTGTAATTAAAATAATACACATATAGAAGCCACAGTAAGCATTTAGAATCTCAGTGTAGCACAAAATACATATATATAATTACCGCCTCTATTTATCTGAAATAATCTGAATTCAAATGCCAATAAAATGACTCCCATATATAAGATGGAAATATTTGGAGGCAAGTTTGTCTAACTCCAGTCTTTGAGGGCCATATCAAGACATGGTTTTGGTGTAACCCAACATTTTCTGACCCTTGAATTTGTAGATTCCAGCCCTCAAGGCCCGGAGCTAAACAACCATGTTTTAAGGCTTTAATATAGTTTGATCGTAATGCCTTTGTGACAAATCTGATGACAACTATGGATTATATACAACAAATATTTTAATGTCATTTGGCTTCTATAGCACAACTACATTTTGAAGAAAATTTCATTGTCCATAACCAATGTGTCATTTGTTCAAACAACGCTGTAAATCTCTCGCAATGCATTTTGTTGAAAAAATTCACTCCATGGAAGAAATGTATACGCTGAATTGTTTCATTTGTATAGAATATTTATTTTGAAGCTCTATTTTAATAGTATTTATTTTAGAAAGTCTTCTATTGTAAGAGTTCTTCTGTTTGTGAAGAAAAAAAACACAAGTTAAAAACTGAATGTACTGATCTAGAAATATATAAATATATATATAAAATATAAATATATGATTATATATTGTTGAATATATCAAATGTCTCCTGTGATTATTTTTCATGAGTCTGTCCATGTATATGATTCTCATATATGAATATATATCTTAAGGTGATAGATGGTCAACTGTTGGCCTTCAAAGATGGTCCTCCAAGTCCAGCCACAGCAGTGGAATACAAATGTGCAGACAATTTAAGGAACCCATACAAGAGGCGATTCTGCCTAGATAGATGAGGGATCGACTGCAGCGGGATTATGTCGTCTTGCTGCAGCCGGCTTTTCAGCTGATCGGCGGGCACCCTTTGTGTGCCGGCAGTTACTTTGAATGGAGATTGCCGTCCCCATTCAAATTAAAGGGATCAGCCGGGAATTTACCGGCATATCGGATCACCATGCGATCTGACATGAAGGAGATTCCTGGTCAATCTCACCAGGTGGGGCCACCCAATTATCGGCTGAGCGACCACCGGGTGATTGCCTGGAGTGTGCATGCCGGTCGATCAGCTGAAAAATCGGGTGCAAATTGTGCAGTGTATGGTTACCTTTAAACTACCTGTTACTGGACATGAATACATTAAGGACTTGCAGATAAAAGTTCTTACTCGTTATTTCGTATGTTCTTAAAGCATTTTCAAAGCTCTGAGGAACTTTAAGCTTACAAAAAGGCGCGTCCAAAGAGATACCAGTAGCAGGTCAGAAGGAAAAGGAACATTTACTATTGTAGTGGCCAAGATTCAGTGCTTTCGAGTAGCTGAAATTCTTTCACACATGAGTTAGTTATTACATTTTCTTCCCACTGCACACTAGTTTTTTCTGTCATTGATGCCACTACTGGATGTAAAAGGCATGAAAAGAGGAAAATTGTTCATTAGGGGGAACAGGTATTGGACCTACAGTCGCTGGAGAGCAGTGAAAAATTATATATTTAGGGCCCATTCAGGTGTTCAGTGGGAGACTATTCTCCTTGGTGCATTACTGACCCACTATGTCTGGTTCCAGTGTGTTATCAGACGTATTAGTAGGAGAAGATCTTTGTTTTTAATGGTAGAACTGCCCACATGTCCATGATAAATGGAAATCTGACCACTGATCAAGGAATAACCAATCAGTATGAGAGGCCCACCAAAAACAAACATAAAATAATTGAAGCAGAAACTGGGAGATATGTGTTTGCAGGAATTCACCTTTTCCGAAGTAATTTATCCAAGTAACTATTTCTTTTTAAAGCCTTCTCAAATGAAAAGTGACATCTCCGTATATGATCCCTGCGCGCTAAGCAGCCATAGTGGGAACGCATGTGTTGTCTGGAAATGGCACGTTTCCATGGGTGAACACGGGCAGACATGCCTTGAGGCTTTCCCGATCACTTTTAAATTTGGATATAATGGGGCTGTTTCTAAACGAACCCGGGGGAGGTTGTTGTGTGTTGGTTTCTGGGCTGGAAAGCATAGAATACATGCATGCTTGTAAGTAATTAAATCTTTTACAGTGAACAAATATGCATTTCAATTCTGAATGTAGCTTTTCCTGGAGATTCACTTTAACATAAAATTTTCGCTTGTAAAAGAATAAACTAGTAAGTTACTAAATATTTGATTAAACTTTTTAATCAAATTTTAGATTTTATAAAGGAAAAATGTATGAGATCCAGTTTGAAGTGCATTCTGGGCTTAATTGGAAGAACATTTAGCGCTTATTTTTTAGTTTTTAACTTCCTCTTCATAATAAAAAAAATCATACAAATTTGGGAGCATTTCTGCTTTTTTTTTATTTTTTTTTACATGTTAGGAAGGGGCCAAAACTACTTAAAAATGCATTTCAGCTCAGCACTGTCCAGACATCACATCAATTAGTGTGCCACCTCCTGACTGCAAGTGGTAAATATGAAATATTCATATGTAGTGTTTTTTATTTACCAAACTCTAAAGGAAATAAAGCGAAAATGATTATTTTTAGCCCTGAACATAATAACCAAAAATATCTAGAATAACATTGTACATCTTATTTCAAGCGGGTTGACTACTGTTTTCGTAATAGCAATTCTTACCTGGGAAGTAAAGTTTCCTGAGTCTCATTCTTCCACGTTGTGAATGAAGTGCTGTTTCCAGCTGTGAACAAAAATGTATTTGTGGTTTTCCGCTCTTGAGAGTGATTCATTGGCTCCTCATTATAACCATGTATTTCACTAGTTCTGACATTTAACCATAACATTTAAAGGGAAACTCCAGTTTTGTCATTCTTAGAGCAGTTATATACAGGACAAAACAAGCACTTTAAATAGAAAAATTGCAATAGCAAACCCAAAGTGTGTTTGTGCCCACAATATGCCATTATCTTAAATTTTTGAATACATTTGGGGCATTTTACCACACATAAGTTTCCTAACCTTTAAGTTACTTCAATTAAACTAAAGCTTGTCACTTGTACTTTTACATGGTAATTTTAGGTTTGCTAGGAAACATGGGAACATGGGAAAAAATTTTTATCATATGTGATTATAGAGAATTATATTCAAACTATAGTTTAACTTTAACCTCACCTCCCTGGTTCTACAATTGTTTTCCTTTTTTTTTTTTTAAAAGCAATGCAGATATTTTTAAAGGATAACAATTTAATGTGAGGGAGTAGGACACCTAGACTGGTCAGGCTATAAATCGAAATGACATGAGTAGCTCCAATCTGCTATCGGTGTCCAATCGGCTTCTTTCCGGATTAATGTCCCTAACATCAGGGGTCACTGGAGGATGCCCCTGGCTGGTCTGGAAAAGGTTAGCAATCCCTAGTGTGGCTCATGATAGTCATCTATAGTCGCAAAACATTTTTGTCTATTGGGTTGCTGTTGTATGCTGTATATACTTTGGATTTAGAAAAAAGATTCTTCTAACGGGCACCTCCATACAGCCTATTTTTGAATGGACGACCACTAAACAAATCTTCCACTTGTAGCTCCAGAGCTTTTGGACCAGGCTTCCAAAAATTGGGTATCCAAAGGCTACGTTTGGGTGCGACCACCATTCACTGTGTAGGGACAGTGAGGTATAATTATCTCCACATGCCTTCTTCTCTTAATAGGTTGCTGGTGCCGCTGACTCTGTTCAGCTACTAACCAGCAACCGAAAAAGTAAGTGCATATCGACTTGCCGTCATATCCTATTGGGTTACCCCAAAAGGAACCCTATGTCTAACAGCTCCTCAACGGACCCTATTTGTTTTTATATTCTTTCCCTTGGGGACCCTTTTATCGAGGCTCTTCTAACCCAGCCACCCATATGTCATGAAAATGTTCCCCACATAGATTATTTTCTGGTAGTGAGCCAATCAAAAGGGCAGAGGATGAAGAACTGTGTACCACAGTGTTCCCATGGTATAAACCAAAAAACATTTTGGTAAAGTAAACAATAGCTGTACCAGAAAACTAAATGAGCTGTTTTAGATAACATTAAAAGTATATATTATCCCTAACTAAAGCACTGTATGCAAATGGCCCCACATTGTTGCATAGGACCAACCTCCTGATACTAACAACAATGAACTAGCCCAGCACTATAGATAATTAACGACCATAATGTAAAATGATAAAGTCAAAAAAATCATAATCCTACAAATACCATAAAGCGAGAAAATCAAACTCTGCAGTTCCAACCTATAACTGGCTGAGTTGCAGTCCGCACGCCAACTCTCTAATGTCCAATTGTTTGCATCTCAATGCAGTAATAGAAAGTGCCTGATGAAGGATCTGCATAGCAGGAATTCTTTTTTTTATAAAAACCCACATATCTAGAGATTGAAAATAACTTTGCAAATAAAATTTATACGTTTATTTTTATAAGATTTTAGTCATTAGATGTAGTACTATTTTAAATGGCAATTTAATATGTGAGCAAGTAGAGATTTTGAATTATTTTACATTTCTGAGTAAAGAAAAGTATAGTATTACTATGCAACATTTCGGGAGCTGTAACAATCAATACATTTTGAAGGACAACAGGCACTTATATGAGCATGTTTTGGGAGATGTTACATTCATTCTATCCTAGCTCCCTTAAGCATACTGTGACTTGAAGTTTAGCACCTAGTGACCTTAACATCCTGAATTTAAGAATATAGAGGAGGAAAGGTACTGCCGCGGGGTATCGTTTTCTGAATGAATAAAAACTAGAAAATGAAAGAGCTCCATACATTTTATTAACATCTAAGTTGACAAGTCTTATTGCATGTTGATTAAAGAGTACTTCACAATATTTGGTGTGCTGACAGCTTTTTGAATTAAATACAGGGCTGCTCTGGAACAAACCATGATTTCAAAAGGTAAGCTTTGCAGCACACATGAAGCCATCAATTGACAAAGTTGAGTTTTTGAGTAAATGTAGGATGGAGCTTTAGGATTAACTTCTGTAGAATCTCGACTATGTATTAGAGCCAGTAACCTAAATTGATAATCAGTTTAAGTGCTTTTCTATCATCATGTGCATGCATACCAGGAGATGTATACTATAGAGCATATTCATAGAAAGGTATTCTATACAGTGGAGTTCTATACAGAGGGAATAAAAGAGGTTGGCAAACATGGCACTCAGCCATTGCCCCCTTACTATCCATTTAGAGGGCTCTAGAATCAAGCATTAGAATGGGGGGAAAAGTGACTCTGAGCATTGTATGATTAGGTATTTCAAAAAGTTCTTATCTATCAACTCGTTTACAGAGAATGGTCCAAAAATCCAAACCATTATGATTTGACTAATGTGCAGAAAGACAATGTTTAAGGAAGAGGTCAGAACAGCAAGACACAGATCTGATAGTCAAGGTCACCTTTAAAGCAAAAACAGCAGGAGGCCACATTGGGTACCATTCCTGCCACTAAGAACAAGCAACTTAGCCTACTGTTAGGTCTGCAGGTCCTGGGTTGACGCAGGGGTGCCAGGAGCAGGGAATCTAAGCCACCTGAGGGTCTTCTCC
>CM070034.1:33154877-33178502 GCA_036250615.1 Ptychadena robeensis | reverse complement strand
GAGGGACAGACACTCTGGAACACACCCCCCTGCCAGCCCTTAAAACTCAGGAGATGGCTCACTTGCCACGGCTTGACTCTCAGTAGTCACAGGCCTGGGCCCCAGACTCCTTGTGTGGCCCCTCGTGTGGACTGGCCTGACTCAGTTCTTATTGTGGAGACACATGCTGGAGTGTATCTGGGTGTAATGGAAAGGCCTACCAGTTTCTTCCATTCCAGAGTCCAGTACCCTGTAACCTTCAGCAACCTGAAGGTGCTGTCCAATATCCCAGACTCCTTCCCAGAAGTCTCTGCTGAATATGGTGCAGTGTAATGTTTTTTATTCTCAAGCTGAAATTCCATACCTCGGTTAGTTACATCTGTAATGGAAAATACAGGTATACATTCTAAACTATGCCAATACTATGAATGGAATGCAGAACAGAATATCTTGTTTCTTGTCCTGAAGGCTAACCTCAATTTTAGGAGACATACAATAAAAAGTATTTTACTCAAAGAATGACAGTTATGTGTGCCAAGGTGCATTGAAGGAATGACTAGTATAGCTTTCCTTTTCAGTGCACTGTCCCTGCCTGCAGTTCTCATCATTGGGAAGGTTTACTAGAAAGACTAGAAGATGTGCGTCCTACATGCAGGTGCCCTCAAGGGTCTAACTAGAGAACAGAACAGAGAAAAAAAGGATTATTTATGCAAAAACTACATGTGCTATAGCAAAACTTTTTTTTTCCAAATGTTCCCACAGCCCTTCTCTACATCTCCAGCAATTTGGTGATGATACCATTTTCAGAGGCTTTGCAATCAGCTCACATCACAATCAGCAAGTCAGCTAGTCGAGGAAATTCAACCATTTCTAGTAAGGAGAGACACACTGTACCATATTAAAAAAACACATACAGATACATTATTGGCAACAATTCATGCTTGGGGGTATCACCCAGCACGCATACATTTTCCAGGGGCAGCACACATTCACAGATTACTTCTGATTCGGACAAGTTACTAATAAATACACCCACAGGGTTTAGGTGACTTCTTTGTGTTGCACATATGTGTTGGATTATTAAGTAAGCTTCTTTTGTGCTTTTTTCAAAATGTCCTTATGTTTTTTTTTGCAGAACAGAAAATTATAAGGCATGAAAAGCTGTCAATTGAAAAAAAAACAACATTCTACAAAGAATAAAGTTAGGCAAAAGACACTTGAGGAATTAAAGTGTTGTATTATCAAAAGAGTCAATTGCAGAAAAATTTATATTTTGCACTTGCAGAAAACAGTTATTCCATATATTCATGAAAGGTACCACTAAAAGTGATTGGTTGGACAATGTGGTGTAGTGGATGTGTGGTGGCAACCAAGTGAAGAGTACAAAATAATGTCTTACCTACATCTAAGTATGGTGGTGGTGTCGTCATGGTTTGGGGTTGCATGAGTGTTGCCAGCCATAGGGAGCTACAGTTCATTATACAGTGCATACCACACTAAACAAACTCAGGGTTTCCAGACCTAAACCCTATTGAGCATCTGTAAAGAAATCCTCCAATGGAAGACGGATGAGTGCAAAGCCTCTAACATCCACCAGCTCCTCGATATCATCATGGAGGAGTAAAAGAGGATTCCAGTAGCAAGTGAAGTTCTAGTGAACATTTTGCCCAAGAGAGTTAAAGCAGGGCACACAAAATATTGACTTTGGGCACAGCTAGGACATTTTTATTTAGGGGTGTAGTCACTTTTGTTGCCAGAGGTTTAGACATTTACACGGTTATACTACCTACATACACTGTATAGCTTTACATTATGGTAACTGCTTTGCATACTTTCAAAGTGTCATATCTGCAGTGATGTCCCATGAAATATTTTTTATAAACTTACCACAATATGAGGGGTGTACACACTTTTGTAAGATACTGTATATATACACTAAGTATAGGTGTGTGAAAGACAGCAGGATATTTCCGGTTTTGCAGGTTTATCTGTCCAAATGCTAATAAAATAATGTGTGCAAGGCCTAAGGCAGGTGTAATTCTGTTTAATTTATAGGTCTCAGACAGGAAGAGAGCTGCTTGTTTCATAGTGTTTGTCTAAATAAATGACATTCCAATTGTGTCTGTGTGTCATTCTAAAGGCTTAGCCTGCCAGAACACAAGTCACTACGAAGCCCACCTGCGCCTCAGGCCTTGCTGCACCAGTCAATTATGAAGACATCTGTATCTGCTAAGCAGCAAAGGATTGAACAACTAACCTCATTTCCTTGTGTCACTCACTGCTCAAGTTTTGAAGAAGCAACAAAAGCAAGAATAGCTAGTCGTAAAACAGCAAAAAAATGAGTTTCTAAAAAATAAAAAATTAAATCATTGCTTATGTGCATGTATACAGTAACAACATGTTTTACAACATGTGAGTCATTGCTTTGACCAAAACCCCATTGAAATAATGTGACAATATTTAAAACAAACAGCTCAAGCAAAATAACCTAAAAAGATACCTTTCAGAGAGAGGTCAAATGCTTTCCAAATTTTGATTACATATTACAGATATATTTTGGCTGAAGTTATTGCCAGAAAGGTTCTGTCAGTAAATCAATGCTCAATAATTCTATATTGAATCAAAGAATAGATTGGAGGGTTGGTATGGTCGCTGTTCCCATCCCCAGAATATTAACACAACGAAAAGAGATTCCCTCATGAGACTTTATTTGGAACAGCGACCCTGAACATGTAGATATCATGAATATCAATTGAACCAATATTTCATAAAATAAAGTTTAATTTGTTATCCTAGTCCTAGCGAGTGTTCACATGGAACCATGGGTGCTACACATAAACAGGGGTGTATAGCAACCAGATAAAACAAAATCATGTACATGGTACCCAATACAGTAAAATATATCTCACATATTCATATTACATGCATTGGGAGGTGGCCTTATGAAGATGGTTATGCCAATAAGGTGCATTCAACGGCTTCATAAGGCCAACTCCCAATGCACGTAATATGGATATGTGAGATATATTTTTCTGCATTGGGTACCATGTTATGTACATGATTTTGTTTTATCTGGTTGCTATACACCCCTGTTTATGTGTTGCACCCATAGTTCCATGTGAACACTCGCTGTGACTAGGATAACAAATAAAACTTTATTTTATGAAATATTGGTTCAATTGATATTCATGATATTTACACGTTCAGGGTCACTGTTCCAAATAAAGTCCCATGAGGAAATCTCTTTTGGTTTTGGTCTCAATAATTTTATGGAAATGTAAAATGTTATTATTCACACGGAAGGTCAGGAACATGTTGTTTCAGCCACCAGAACTACAGGGAGCTGTGACATTTGGAGTGCACAAGGCAGTTGCCCATAGGCATAACATGGGGTGGTTGTGATTGATTGATTGATTGATTGATTGATTGATTGATTGATTGATTGATTGACTTCTGCATACAATGTTACAGTTGTAGTGCTGATAGGCAACCATCTTCAATCCAACAATGTAAATAGGACCTAACTTAATTAAATTTATTCATAAAGACAAGAGAATGGTTTAAGTGCCTGTGGAATTTTGTTCCTACTGGTGATATTACACAGTAATAATAGAAAACCTGACAAAAAAGTAATGGTGAACGAACAGGGATTTACCAACACGTTTGTTCCCTGTTCAATCAAATTTTTCAATCGGAATCGCTCAAACAAGGGTTTTCACATTCAACTTGCCGCAAACATTCGTGGCGATCAGTCATTAAGGAACAAAAAATCGAGGTATTGGGAGCTTAGAGCTTCATGTGTGCAAAATATTTTTGGATGGTCATCTTCTTTTTCCTAACAATAGGAACTGAAAAATAAGGTTACAAGAACCATACCTTAAGGCGACCATAAAGGGTTAATTTTGCTGCCGATTCCTCAGAAGATCGAATTTCAGCCCAAGTTAACTCGAGCCAAACACCCAGGAGGTTAATCAATTCATGGCCTGATTTAAGGTGGGCATGTTAAGGCCCCCATACACGGGTCGGATTCCGACCGGATTCCGGGACGATCGATTCCGGGCGCGTGCACGCGAAACGATCGTGCCGGAACATTGTCCGATCGTTCGCGTCCGATTGATCGGGGGCTCAGAATCGGATCGGACAGAGAACCAACATGTTGGTCTTTCTGATCCGATTCTGCACACATCAGGGGGAGTTGCCATTTTGGAAGTAAGCGATTGGACACGGAATCGTCCAGGAATCCGTGGGACAAGGTGGTATGCAGCGATCGGATACTCTTAATTGGCCGATTGATCAGAGCTCCGATTCCTGCTGAGATCGCCGGAATCGATCGGATAAGTGATGAATCGGCCATGGAATCCGACACGTGTATGGCTAGCTTTAGATTTGCAGCCAATTTCACAGTGAAAATCTGTGGTGAAATCGCCCACAAATCTAACCCTCTATGGCCACCTTAACTCTTAGGGTAACGGGCCATACAAATATTTGCAGGAACACCCCTTTAGCCCATAGCAGTCCACTATTGAGGGATTTCTATTCTCTCGTAGGAAGTGTTAAAAAGCGGTAATTTTATTTTCATGTCCCATAAGCACTGAACACAACAAGGGTTTTTTAATGTGTGAAAATGTTTTTTCTAATGTTTCGCATTGTGAACCTCCAATTTGCATGGAAGGTCTACTTTAAATAGTCAGGTGTTTACTTTTCCTGCATGAACACTTCCTAGGGGTTATCTGCGAGCTTCTTCTGGCACAGCAAGGGATTTGGGTCGTTGTTGCTTTTAAACTGCCAAATTGTGGTTTCCGCTGATTACATTGCTATTTCCAAATGCTAAAGAAAACATTGATCCTCCTTTTTCCAATCTTCTATAATATTCTAACAAGCGAGTTACAGTTTTCCTTCTCCACGCCTAGTGACACTGCATGAAGTTTAGAAACAAGTGATTTTCAGTTGCAATAATGTACTGATGACCTATACTTACTGCAAGGATAGCTCATAGTACATTACAGTACCACCCTCTAATGTGACAAGAGGGTGCAATACTTTATGTAAAGTGTTACGTAATTTAATAATCCAGAGGAGATGTAAGACAATGCCTAAAGGCCCCCATACACGGGTCAGATTCCCATCTGATTCCGATACGATCGATTCCGGGCGCGTGCACGCGAAACGATCGTGCCGGAATCGCGTGCAGCCCATCTTGTCCGATCGATCGCGTCCGATTGATCAGGGGCCCAGAATCGGATCGGACAGAGAACCAACATGTTGGTTCTGTCAGATTGATTCAGGGCCGATCGTGCACGTTGGTGGTGGCCCTCAGATTGATCCCATCCTGGTGAGGTCATGGCCGATCGACTGATGGTGAGGCGTCCGACCGATCGGACACGGAATCGTCCAGGAATCCGTGGGACAAGGTGGTATGCAGCGATCGGATACTCTTAATTGGCCGATTGATCTGAGCTCCGATTCCCGCTGAGATCGCCGGAATCGATCGGATGGGTGATCGATCGGCCATGGAATCGGAACGTGTATGGCTAGCTTTAGCAAGATACATAGTTCAGAGAGGCAAGGGTGGAATACATTAGAGTAGGTGGTGTATGAAAACAATTATAAAAGTTTCATCCTCTATTCAACCTATTGTAATATACCAGCAATCCTGCATCATCCTCAGCAACTCCAGATATTGCAGTGTCAGGGGAGCCTGCGCAACAAGCAGCATGGCCGAGGCATGTCTCCCCACATACTGGGCGATCTACTGTTTGGCCACACTGCATGACTAGTGGGCATTTCAATGTGCTCGGTACAGTACAGACATTTCTCCCCATTCCAGTGTAGTGATCTGTGTCGGCTGAACGACTAAACCGCATCCCCAGTGTCTCTGTGGATTTGGTGTGTACAGTACAGTCCAGGGGCCCTGCTGCATCACTGCGGGATGGGACATTTTCAGTTGGAATTTCCTGCAGCCTCATCGGTTGCAGAAGATTCACCAGCCAAGTGTTTACCAAACCTATAGTGCAGGGCATACTGTTTTTGTTCAATTTTAACTGCCCATTTAATGAGGATCTGTCATGCACACTATTGTCCATTATGACCTCTATATAGCATTGTGTATGGGTTTGCTGTATGTCTGCAAGACACTTTATTGCCAGGAGTGACCCAGCCTGATTTCTGACATTGCTAGAACTCTGCCTGCCCTGACCTTGCATTGTCCCAGACCACGCCTCCTGCCTTATCCATCTCTGCCATACCTAATTTGACTGATCTTTTTTGTATGATGCTTGTTTTTTGGATTTTCACTAAAGCCTTTTAACTGGGTATTTGGTGTTGGTAATGATTGTATGCCCAGGCAAATTACACTTACGGTATGTGCTAGCAAAACCCTATGTGTATATGATGGGCACTCAATGCAAACATGGGCATTGTCATTAACTCTGTCAACAGCCTCTACTTCTTCATTTAATCAACCCTTTGATCAGATTTCCAATATAATTTTACATTAGCAATACTGATAATTTAACCCTGGCTGGGACCACAACAGTTTTCAAACCAACTACAAGTTCTGGCTATATATTTCCTTTTATCATTAAACCATTAAAATGTCTCTAAAAGTGTCCATACACCTTTAGATCTACCAACAACTATGTAGTGCGGGGTCCTCTGTGATTGAACACAGGTAGACTTGATTGTTTAGGAAGTCCCTCATATTACAAGATTTTGGTAAAACAAAAGGAGATCTAAAGGAAATCTGACAGAGAAATCTAAAGGTGTATGGGGGACCTAACTGTGAGCAATATGGATTATAACTAAGACCAAAACATATTCAGGGCAATGGACCCATAATGATCTCTTCCTTTATAGAATGCATTTTGCTGCAATGATTGCCTTGAATAGACCAGTGTTTCTGCACAAAATGGTCCATAAACAGTTCAGACTTTCCACTCTACAAGGTAGAAGAACAGGTGTATTATTTAAAACCTTGTTTATTATTTCAGCTGTTTTCTAAGAAGACATTGACACATGAATTGTTACCAGACCTTGAAGCCTGCAGTTAGGAAGTGATTGGGTTCATCACATTTGTGCAAACTCTGGAGTTGATTTACTATACGAGTTAACAATTTTCTCTAAGTACAAAGTAGTTGTGTTCACCTTTAATACCCAATCACATGCGTTTAAGAGGCTAGTGTGATAGAAAATGCACAACATTCACAGGAGGACATAATGTTCCAGACTTTGTAGTAATTGAGAAAATAAGTTTTTGTGTATAGAAGTTTTTAGAAAAATTTTAATAGCTCACCGTAGTTGCTGCCATTGGTAGAAATTGGTAGAATAGCTGTGGGAGAAATAATGCCTCATGGGACAATTATATATATATACAAAAGGTCTCGGTTCTTAAAGCATACCTAACAGGGTGGATTTATTGTTGTATTTATCATTAATGACAAGGTCTTTTAAAAATGCTGGGCCTCAGTTTGGTGGTTCTATACACCATTAGGTGGTGTATAGAACTCAGTAAATCTCAGGGGTCTGTATGAGGGATGGGTGATGAAGTTGCTTGGGGATGTGCAGACCCGATATGGAGTGTGGCCCCCTTGCAACAAAGGTGAGCTATGTTAATGGTAAAGCAAAAGAAAAAATAAACACTATATGGAGGTACAATGCAGACTGTTCTAAGCCTGAATTGAACCTCCGTTATTGTGAGTGCATTATTTCATTATTTTACCTTTAACAGATTGTAACTAGGCCGTGCACCTCATGTACCTATCTACCATTGCATCTGTAAATATTCCATATAACAAATTCTTTTTTTGTTAACCTCCTGGGTGTTTGGCCCGAGTTAACTCTGGATGAGTTTCATACATCATGAAACTCAGCCCGAGTTAACTATGGAAAAACTTACCTGTCTGCCGGATTCCCCCACCGATCAGGAGCATCGGCATGTATGCCTATGCTTCCGGGTCTGCCCCCGATTAAGTCACCGGTGATGCGAGGGGGTTAGGTGGCGGCATAGACCTCCATGTAAATGGGGGGGTGTTGCCTTTTCCCAGCATAACTCCAGCAACTCCCAAAATATAACACACCACGTGTGTAATGCCCAGGAGGTTAAACATTCATTAACAAAGTGTAATGTTTAAACACAAATATAAAAATGTACAACTGATATAGCATTTGTATAGCACTGCAAACATAAGTCACGTCTTTGTTTCCTCATATGACAAGACATTTGACAGGAAGAAGGAATTTACAAAGGTGTATACTTTGTGCTGTACTATAGGCAATTTCAAAGGAAGGAGGACATGTTCCTGCAGGTCCCGTTCTAGTCAATGGCATTGACTGCTGACCCCATAAGCTCTAAGCAGTTTAGCGAGTGTGGATGCATTCACGTAATCCACAAAGGTATTAGAAGGCAGTTACCTTGTTTTAAGACCTGGGAAACAATAGAGTAACCTCTCCCTGTCAGACATGCCTTGTTTTTAACAACGCGGCCTTGATCACTGCAACACTGTAATCGACTCATGTAGAGATGTGCTTTGTTAGTCACTAGGATTAGGAAATGCTACATATTTAAATGTTACATCTCTATCCTGCCATAGTTACTACTTCCATACAATTGTTTCCACGTACTCATTCATTTATATATAAAAATTGACCTTGAAATTTAAAGGTTTATTCCGAAGTTCATGCACCTCCTACTGCGGAAAAGGAATTAAGAAATAAAAAATGTACAATTTATATAAACACTGAGCAACCTATCACATATATATATATATATATATATATATATGCGTTTTCAAACTACCCCGCAAAAAAACAATGAGGTGTGTTTGATGTCCCTGCAGGTCTGCTATGCATTTTCCTTGCACTTTGTGGTAAATTACTGAAGCTGGGCATAGGCGTCCCAACGCCGGGCCGATTTCTCAGCAGATCAACTGCATGTGATGATGTCATCATGCAAGGCCAGTCGTGCCTTTGTGTGCCGGAATATGGCATCTCATTGTCCATCTCTAATCATGGACAACAGAGAAAGTAGACAAAGAAGACACAAGGAAGCTGTGTGCTGTCAGTCCATGTTGCAGAAATACAGTTGAGCCCATAATTATTCACACCCCTGGCAAATTTTGACTTAAGCCTGCCATACACCCACTGAGTGGGTGCCGACAGAGCTGCTTAGATCAGCTCTGTAA
Source organism: Ptychadena robeensis (assembly GCA_036250615.1). Lineage (NCBI taxonomy): Eukaryota > Metazoa > Chordata > Amphibia > Anura > Ptychadenidae > Ptychadena > Ptychadena robeensis. Next base: position 33,169,344 of record CM070034.1, on the reverse strand, counting down.
AGCAGCATAATGACATCATCACACTGCTCTCCAGAGATGACAGAATCAGTGGGCACCCTTTGTGTGCCGGCCGTTACCTTCAATGAAGATGCTGGTCTTCATTGAAAGTAACGGTATCGGCTGGCATCGGCCAGAGAATATCGGACATGTCTGTTCTCTGGCCAGCCGAGCTGCGGGGCAACAGGCATCTGTCGCCCCATGTGGGCACCCCCGATCGGCGGACAATTTTGCCACCGACGGCGGTGAGCAAAATCGGTCGGTGGCAAAATCGACAGCTGTTTTAATCAATGTAACAGGTGAAAAACAGAAGCTCTCTTTAGCTGGTTTGTGGACAGTCATGGCTTAGACAAAGGAGCTCAGTGAGGACCTGCCACTGCGCATTGTGCCTGCTCACAAGTCAGGAAAGGGCTATAAGGCCATATCTAAATATGTGTCTTTTCAGAGACACCTATGCCATTTCCGGTCATTGCTGGTTTAATGCTAACATCAAGTCAAAATTTGCCAGGGGTATGAATAATTATGGGCTTGATTGTATACTTCATAGCTTTTGACATTCCAGTGGTGAAAACATTCAAGGTTTTTCAGCTTTCGACCATACTAATAGGATGTTTAATTTCCAGTGACACAGATCACATGAGGACTAAAATGGCACATCCTCAGCTGAAAGGAGAGGAGGTATTGGTTCCGCTTTAAAAATAAAAATGACTTATCACCTTGCTGCCATTCGTAAGTTTAACCATCTCTGTACAGTTTCATTTAGAATTTAATACATTTTCATAAATCTCAATATACAAGTTCCCTTTGTAACCTTGTAATGTTTATCTGGAAGTCTACTCTAGTTTGCTTCATTTACAATGTTTTAGCCATCAGAGAACATGATATGCCTTTGACCCTAATGTGCCCACATTCTCTCTGTTTGTAAAGTCCCATTTCCTGTACAAACATTACATGTAACTACACAATAAAACAATATGAAAACAACATGTGCTTGCAATTCACAAAATACAATCTCAGTAAACGGACTGGAAATTGGTAGCAAAACTATAACGATGTTATAATATAGATTTAACTTTTCTTTTCTTAATATTGGAGGCTGCAAAAGGCAAAAAGGAAAATAAAGGAAACGGCTTGCTAGAAACAATTGTAGGAACTTAAGAGCACCATGTTCCTGCAAATTCCATAGGAAATGTGATGTATAAGCACTAGGTAATTGTCTGTCTGGGGGAAATGGGCAATAAATAGAAGCTCTCGAGTTATTGACAGGCTACAAGCTATTTATAACTTTTTCAACATTATTATTCTAAATGTGCTAAAACTATTTGCAATAGAATTCATTGAACCAATTAGATCTGGAGAAGTGTAACATTAAAAAAACTCATATCCAAATTACAAAAAGGTATATTAATGGTTCTAGCGTTAGGGATGGCACCATCTCGTCCAGCGCTGCTACTCTCACTATAGGATTATACAAGATGGTGCCGTCCAGTGAACATTGGGCACTGGCAGCGCATACTTACTGGTTTGCGCTGTCCTGGTGTCCCTGATGGGACATGGCTGCTGGATCCTCCGGCTCATCCTCCCCCTCTGAGTGACGTGATGACTTCACATCGGGGAGGCGCCGGGAAACCCTGTCTTCCCTGGTGTGATGTTACTACATCCATCACACCAGGTTAGAGAGGGTTAACTGCAAATGGGCACATCTGGGGCACCAGAGACTTTATTTGGGGAAAATTTAGTACATAGCAACATAGCTTTGTGCCCTGATTTTTGTGTTTTCTCTTTTTTTTTCACATAATTGTTTGTTTCAAACATTATTATATTCAGGATGTCTATTAGACCCTTGGACGGACATATTTTGGGAAGTTACAGGCCTACACCATAGAGAAAAATTTACCATTGAAGTCTATGGTGCACTTTTGGTACAGAAATCTGGACCTCAGCAGTGCGCTAGGAGGTTAAACAGATAGAGCACCCTTCTCTACTCGTGCCTTTTTAAACCATTCAAGTTATTCAGTCCAATGGAGCCCATTTTGTTTTTTGTCACTTTGGTCACTTACTATGAGTAACCAGAGTTAGGCCAAGACTCAACTAGATGTAAGCATGTAGTAGTGTTAATGCATACACATTAATGTGGGGGTCACATTAAGACGTGTTAGGTATGTGTTTTTTTTTCTGTTTGAATGCATGGAGCATCAAAAATGTATCCCCTTGTACTTTTGACACACACAATGCATTCTCTATGGACATGTTAAGGTTGCATTAATGTCAATACGCCACTCTGTGTTGATTCCTAATGTGCCTGTGGAGACACGTCCATTAAATATCAATGGTCGCTTTTTTTTTTGGCCTAGCAAATGAATGTTGAGAACCTGTATTGTTCTCTCTAAAGCGTGGGGCTATTACAGGTCTGTCTTCATAGCCCCTGATCCATCTGTCCATGCCTCCTTCATATGAATGTTGACGCGGAGCTTGGTACAACTTGTCTTGGTGCCAATATCAATTACCTCTCATATGCAGAAGTCAAGTCAATCCTGGTGGCCAAAGCCTCTTCCTGAAAAGGATTAGTAAGGGAACTTGTAATTTAACAGCACCTGGGGCAGAGGTATCAAACCCAATGGCCAAATCTGATTACATTTTGCCACTGATTACATATTTTACAAGATTTGGGAAGAAAAATGATTAAAGGAACAAATTCCAAAGAGGTGTTCTTTAGTTCAGATTTGATTTCACATGTGTTATAGTATTATGCTTTGTTTCAGATTCAAAGTTTAAGCAAAACTTTTGTTTACATATTCGTTTATCATTGATAAGAAGGGAAAAATTCCATTCTTCCAATAAATATCAAGGTTGATCCACAACTTTGTCCAGGCTTTGAGGAAATAATTATTTTTCAAACCATTGAATGTATATGACCAGATGTTTTAACTGTTGGTTCCTATTCATGCAATATTGTGTATCTAAAGGATATGCTCCATATCTTCTGTGTCTGATAAGGCTTCTTATCAGGGAGCATGCTGATACAAGCCGTTGCATTATTTTCTAAAAGGGTTTTGAATTAAAAAATGAATTAAAATCACAGGGACAAAGGGAACATAAAAGCAAACTCTCTTTCATTGTGTGTAAAGCCATTAATTACTGTAGGAAAAGAAGGTCAACATTTTTCAAAACAGTTTATCTGGAAAGTTAAAAGCACAGACTTCAAAAATTTCCCATGCAATGTACAAAGTCTCCAACAGAGGAAACACGGTAACTGTAAATTCAAGTGAGACAACAAAGGCCAAAAACATGGACAAACTCAACATGTTCCTCAGGTCTTCCTGTCTCCCTACTAATGTGTGGGAACTGGGTTATGTCCATAATAATGTCACAGCTTTCACAAGCACCATTGCAAACATATTGTAAAGCCTGTAAACTCCAATCAAATGTGTTTTGAAATAGCGTCAGAATAACTGCCTGATAGTTATCTTTGTACTATTTTCCCACAATCCTAACTATAGAGTACTAGTAAAGTATAGGCAAAAAAACGTAATTTTGGGATGAACTTCATACAAATGTGTACTTGTAGATCAAGGCCAAGTCTAGGTTTAGGTTTACATTTTACAGCATCTTGTGTGCAGTTTGACTTATGTTCCTATTTGACATCACATTTATAATTTGATCCTAATATAGTCCCTGAATTCAATGGTGTTGCAGTGCAATGCAATAAGGCATAATGCATTAAAAGAGATTCCCAAGAACCAAACTCCATTCCATTTCCTGAGCCTGCCATAAAGATGAAAACATATTTGGAGGCTGGCGAATACCGAAATATGGTACACCCAACCAGGGCTTGGCACAGGCTGAGCTGCAGGAACTTTCACTTGCTTGATAGCCACTGTAGCTCTTTGACTTAACTGACGCTGTCCAGTGTGCTTAATGACTGAGCCCATGCCCGTGCCCACAGCACATGGCACCTTAGAAAGACTCTTGTTGCATGAGCTAATTTTGGCCAAGTTTTAGAGATTACCTTATATTTGACTAAAGTATTTTGAAAGACAAATGAGTTCATGGTCGACACAATGCAGGCAATGGTGTGCAGATACTGTGGCTCATTCACATGCCTGCTGGTGTGAAATGTTATTATTATTCTGTGTTTGATTTTCACCCAACACGGCACTTTGATCTAAAGGTAGCCATAGACACCTCGATCTATAGCAGACCTTTAGCAGACTTATTACAGCGTGGTGACGTCTGCTAAATGTCGGACAGGAATCCTGTGTGTTCCACTGACACACGGGACTCCTGTCAGACTGAAGCCAATTAACTCGGAGGGGGAGGAGACTCCCCCTCTGAGTTAACAAGCTGCAGCGCAGTCAGGCAGAAAAAGAACCGGCAGGTCGGATCCGTGTGCGATTTTTTTTCTACAAAACTCAAGGTGGGCTCCCACATAGTTGCGGCAGACCAACCTTGATGTGCTCGGCGGTAGCGAGCACGCAGGTTGGTCTGCTACAACTATGGCCGGGAGTCTGCCCGTCTATGGGGGGCTTTAGATTCATTTGACTTGTACAATTTACATTTTAATCGCCAGTCTAACATCAATGGTTCACAGTGTGATCGATTTAAACACGATCGATTCCTTTACTTAGATTTTTGCGTATGCTCCACAGTAAGAACGGATACAAATCGAAAATCGACAAATACTTGTATATTTATCAACATGTCTGATCACTTTTTGATGGATTTTATGTTTGATTTCGATCACTGTGGGCAGGAATTGATTTTCATTTGATTGACTTAAAAATCAACAGATTAAGTCGATGAAGCAGAAATATGGATCCGTGTATGGGCAATTTAAAGGCTGCCACAACACGCAATGAGCGGCAACCGATTTTGCCACCGCCCGATGTGTGTGTGTGCGCTTGTGGCCATTGGTCGGCAGCAATCAGGGGGGCACACATGGTGTGACAAATCTCTGTCGCCTCAAAGTTCGGTCGGCCAGAGAACGAACATGTCCAATAACCTCTGGCCGATGGCGTCAGTTTCAATGGGGACCGTCGTCCCTATTGAAACTAACGGCCGGCACACAAAGGGTGCCCGCGGATGCTGTGAGCGATGGAAGGCAGTGTCATGACGTCATCACACTGCACTACATCGCTGATCTGTCGACCCCCGCTCGGTACGTGTGTGGGGGCCTTAAGACCAAACATTTCCACATCTCTTGAGCTGTGCATACATGTCTCGATTTTTTTAGTGCGATCGTTTAACAAAAGCGATTGCACGATCGGATTGAATAAAAATTGAAGCATGCCAAAAGCGATCGCGCGATCGATTTTGTCAAAAATCAGACAGAAAAACGATCGTGCACGGATCCGTTCTGATTGATAAGTTTAATAAAAAGCACATAAATCGAGTGCTTAGTTGTCAAGTTAAGCTAGCCACACACGGTTCGATTTTGGTTCAATCGATGCTCGATTAGATGAATTTTTTCGATTGAACGAAAATCGAGGAATGCCCACATGGTACGATCGACCATAATTGTTCGATGAAGGCAGAAAATCAAATCGAATTTTGATCGGACATGTTGGAAAATCATCGTCGATTGTGCCAAAATCGTTTTATAATCGTCGATGTTTGTGGTGTTTCTCCTGGATCGATTAGATTAGATAAGATATACATAACATAGACCACTTCAATCGGGAATTCAAACGTTTCAATACCAAAATCGACGATTTTAGTAATCTTTTGGAATCAAAATCTCACCACAATCGCAAACTCAATGTGGGGTGTATGTTGATGCGATTAAGATCGATTTTCGATTAGACGATTGAATTCCTCGATCTAATCAAGCATCGATTGAACCAAAATTTAACCATGTGTGGCTAGCTTTATTAGTTGTCTCATGTGATCGCTTTAAGCATTTGAGACTTTCAGGATAGAATTGGCCAGAAATTGAATGCATGGTATGTTGCAGTTTGCGATCGTTTTCTCAAATTAAAATCGATTCCAGAATCGGATGGGCGATGGGATTAAAAAACGATCGCAGGAAAATTGTGACGTGTATGCCCAGCTTTGGTCTTATCTGTTCAAAGGACATTGTTTTAGAATTCCTTCATTTTAAAAACCTTGTTGCCATATTCTTTTTAGAGAGATGAGAATTTCTCTTTTGTATTGCCATGAATGTTAACATTTAAGTTGCATACTGTGGCAAGCGCAGACTAAAATGTAGCTCTAGTGTGTTTTTGCAGTTTCTTATGGTCTCTCCAGTTAATTTTCTGTGATTTCCACATACTGGAAGACTGGCAGCTGTCTTGATAAACTTGTACTTGTAGACAGCACTTCTGTTTACAGCACTGTTGCTTTGGTTAACTTATTCTATTGCGCTAAAAAACCTTGGATGACACAGAATTTTTCAGTGTAGATTGCAAAAGGAGGTCATTTTACTGATTCATTTTATTGATTCACTGATCTTAACTGTTGTTTGAAAAAGAGAAAACTGTTCATTTCTACATCTAGGATCGTTTTTAACCTTAAACCCCCCCATACACCTTCAGATTCCTCCATACAACTTTCATGAGACCTACCAACAACTATGTAGTATAGTGACCTCCCTGATAGAATACATAGTGATTGGAAGGTGTAGAAAGGTCCTCCTATTACATGGTTTTGGTAGAAGAAAAGTTGGTTGTACAGAAGTTTCATGGTAATTGTATGTGGTGTATGGGGGGCTTTAAATACCCTACAACATAAATTGTAACTATTTGACCAAGAAGGATAGCGGTGGAGTGTTGTGGGCTGCACAATAACCATATGTAAACTGGAATGGTTTGGTCCTTAAAATGAACGCACAAATGCTAGACTGACTTATTGAAGCTGTTCAAGAGAAAACCAAGAGTGCAGAAAGGATCAATAGGGTGGCTAAATTGAAGATTCTCACAATCCCAAACAGTTACAATTAACAAAGGTAATAAAAATAACAAGGAACAAAAGAACAGTCAACATTGGTCTGATAAATGATAAATACTGATGAAACAAAAAATACCTTGCCAACCTGATGCCAACCAGGTACAAAACAAGTAATATTAAATATTACAATGAGATAGCGAAATACAATCGCACACCTCTAATGTGCCATCATCCTAACAAAATATCAAAACAAAAATCTCAAAGCGTTACCACATTCCACATGTCCACAAGGTGGGTTTAGGGATTTTAAGGCATTAAACAAATTGTATAATCAGAAGTTTTAATTTTGTACACAGTCAAAATCATTGGTTAATATATATACATTCATATAAGTCCAAATATGCACCAAATATTTGCTTATATCTCAACATCCAGTGAATGTGACAGGTGCTCTTGTTGCTTAAATATCTCAATGCGTTATTTTGCTTCATCAGGAGATCAGCACGGGGGAATGTCCAATTAAGTATAGGCTGTTATACAGCCAATTCTTAATTGGACATCCCTCTGTGCTTGTACCAACTGACGCATCCCTCTCGGTATGATCAACCCTTTGTGCGTTGGCCTTGGTAAGCAAATTACCATTGAAACCAACTGAGGTTTACACATGCATGGTAAGTTCACCACTGAGTCCCAGGGTTTTGATCCCCCCAATTCTTTTAATATAGATGTCTGATTTTGCTTAAGACCAATCCCCTGATCTGATCTCCTGATAAAGTGAAATTTAGCAAAACGTAGTGAGATATTAAAGTAACAAGAGCACCTGTCTCATTCTCTGGATGTTGAGAAATAAGCAAATATTTGGTGCATATTTGGTCTAATATAAATGTATATATATGAACCAACTATCTGAACGGTGCAAAAATGTAAAACCTCTGTTTGTACCATTTGTTTGATGCCTTGAAAAACCATAAAACCTACCTTGTGGATATGTGGAAAGTGAAAACGCTTGAAGATTTTTCATATCTGTCAGTAAGCAGGTTTCTTAAAGGAGATGAGGGTGTTAAAGTGTCAAAACCTTTGATCGATATATAGGTACAGTATATATATATATATATATATATATATATATATATATATATATATATATATATGGTTTTGTTTGATCAAGCCTTAGAAAAACACACAGGAGTCAGAACACAACGTATCCTTAGGAAAGATGTTTCTTGGCAAGCTCCAATCAATATTTTGCTTCCTGGCCAGTACTAGAAATGGCTCCCCAGGGGCACAGTCAATCCTTTTGGGATTGTGCATCCAAATTAATTTCCTGTCTTCAAGGTTCACGGGGCTATGGTATTGTCCAGGGTGCCCAGGGATGGAATCCAAAGCCAGACACTTAGTAGAAAACAAAAGAAGAAGATTTAGACTGATTTAAGCAGGTGGTATTGACATGTGGACATATGTACAGCATTTGTTTTATGTCAAGGCTCTAATTTCTGAGCAGTATTGCATATTTAGGAAGTCATTTGTCAAACGTCTCCCATCTGCAGGCATACCGTAGGTCAAGATTCCAACTGACTATACCACAAGTATGTTGTTTAAGGAATGTGAATAGCCTTGCTATAGATGCACTTATTGTTTATTCTCTGTAGTTTGTATATACTTCCTACTTCCATGGCAACACAACCTATGTCTATGTCTAGTGTTCTTCCCAGCAGAGATGTGCTAGCTGGATAATTATGGATAGAAATAATTAAGGGGCACGACTTATAACCTTAGCATTCAGGTTAAATGAAAATTTAGAATGGAATTTAGAAATTATTTACTATATGATTATATTTTCTTTCAGTACTGCAGCCCTTTGTTCAGATGACCCAAGTGATTTATGATTAGGTTGGTAAAAGTTTTGCCTTATGGGGGGGGGGCAGAAAACCAGTCAATATCTGGTGTGGCCACCATTTGTCTCACTCAGTGTAACACATCTTCGTCTTGTAGAGTTGATCAGGTTGTTGATTGGGGCCTGTATTATGTTTCTCCACTCCTCTTTAATAGCTGTGAAGCACGCCAGAGAATTCAGCTTCCAGGAGTTGTGTACAGATCCTTGCAATATGGGCTCGTGCATTATCATGCTGCAATGTGAGGTGATGGTCATGGGTTAATGGCACAGAATTTTATCACAGTATCTCTGTGCATTCAGAATGCCATCAATAGATTTCACCTGTGTTCGCTGTCCATACATACGCCTGCCTATAATATAACCCCACCACCACAATGGGTTACTTCATCCACAACACTGACGTCAGCAAAACGGTGAACATGCTGGATGTGAAGGTCCTGGGCTGGTGTGGTTACACATGGTCTGCAGTTGTGAGGCCGATTCGATGTACTGCCAAACTATCTGAAACGCCCTTGGAGATGGCTTATGGTAAATTAATGAACATTCATTTGATATGCCACACCTGTGAGAAGTGCTCACTAAGGCTATGTTCCCACTTAGGCGATTAATCGCCTGCGCTGCCAGTTAATTGCCTGAGGTGGCGATTTTCAATCCTATCAATGGGGACAAGCCCATTGAAAGTAGTGTAGGCGATTCTTGAGTATGCAGAAAATGTTTCAGATCTTTGGGTTCAGCTCATGCAAAATGGGAACAAAACCGAAAGTGTTGTGTTTATATTTTTGATAAGTGTATAAATGTCTCTTTTTTTTAGCTTTTTTTTAAGGTATAGTTTGCTTTGTGTAGAATTTTTGCGTTTGCTGAAGAAGTAGATTGATCCAAGTGACAAATGTGGGATATCCTAGTGAATTATTATCATTATTTATTTATATATATTGCCAACATATTACACAGCGCTGTACAATACATTAGAGTGGAGAACAACACAATATAATACACACAGGTACAAGTTATGACACAGGAGGAGTAGAGCTTACAATCTAATAGGTTGGGGACCTGAATATACAATAGGTGAATCATATTTATCAATATATACTGCATGTGGATAATACTTATTATGATGTTTGTAAATAGATTTATATTTATATACTGTGCTTTGATTTCATATGATACCTCAAGTCTCAATTCTGTCATAGCAATTGGTAAACTCTTTGAAAAGTGAAAACCTTCTCTTATGGTAGAAAGGGGTCATTATATATTGTATCTCTTGCTTTCTCAGCTTGCAATCTCATTCTCAGTCATCTGTGATGTAGTAATACATTGTTAGAGATAATAATGTACTCTGGAGCTGAAACAGTGTAATGGGATGTCCAAGGGTCAGGTCAGGGTAAGGATCTCAGGAGCTGAGTCACAGTAATGATATGTTACAGCACAATTGTACACTTAGAACTGAATTACATAATAATATGGTACAGGAAGAATAATACCTTCCAAATTTGGTTCGCTACAATCAAATATAACAGAATACATTAACAAGATTGATTACAGTAATTCTGACTTCCAAAATAATATAGCACACTGCAGACTGGTTTCCATAATTGGAAAGTTTATTGAATAAACTGATTTGTTAGCAAAATTATTTTTAGCAATTTGGAACTATAAATGTATTTACATTGTTATTGTTGTAGATACTGTGTGATTTAATTTGTAGAGGAGAGTTTCCAAGGAATCAGTGCACTCAGCCAGTATATTTTATTGTATTGTATGGTATTTTTGACACACATTCTATTCATCTAAGATATTAGTAAAGGCAGTATTTTGTCCTCGGTTGGGTTGTTTGGGAAACATAAAGATGGATTTGTTCCGTTTTAGTTCTCATAAAATACACACTTACAACTAAATATATATTCTATATAGGTACAAAGCCCATAAACTTAATAAAGCGAGCATTATTGTTAGGTCAATGGCACTATATATAGTTACGCATAAAACGCATTTGTGTTTACTATAAATGGAAGGATGGTGCTCTTTAAACATTGACCAGGAGTTCATATAGATTTTGTGTTTTGTTCAATACAATCTCAGCTTAGATCTACAGCCCAGGTGCCCAACCTGAGGCCCTTTGGGTGTTCTTTGGTGGCCCCCACTCAATCCTCTACTTGCGGACCCCAAAACCTAACTGTTATTACATAGGGCATAGGAACTGTCCTGTCCACCGATCCCCCGCTAAAGGGTCCTTGTACGGAGTTGGAAGACAAGGAGAGGCGGTAAACTTACGTGTTACGTAAAAGACAATCAGTGACCCAGATGGCGCCTGAGCAAGTCCCTCGCCTCTCCTCCACAGCAGACTGGTGAGTGCATAACCTGAGAATAGGGGTATATAACCTTTGAATCAAAAGTTATGTGCCCCATAGATATATTCAAAGGCTTTGATGAAATCTATGAGGCACATAACCTTTGTTGATGTATATGACACAAAATGTGCATAACCACACTACAGTGTTCCCTAATGCTAGAAGGAACTATCACTGTAAACCTAAAAAACGCCCTTCAAAACATATGGTAACAATAAAATATTATAAATGTACATGTACATGTTTTTATGAATCTTATTAAACTTCAAAGTTATGTAGAGTTTTTTAGTTTACTGCTCAGTGTAAAGTATAGTGCCTACCCCTGATGTTCAGCAAGCTACTAGTTTATGGGCAAAGGAGAATATATGTCAGCGAAATATATATTGGACAGTGTGGTGCCTCAATGGTTATCACAGGCTTGGGTCACATATATTATTTCTCATACTACTTAAATTTGCACCCATAGTGGTAAATTAACTAGATTGTTAGCCAAAATGTCTCTCTGCTAGGAACCTCAAAAAACATTTTTAAAGTAAATGTTCAAGCAAACCACCTTCATAGAAGTATAGAAGTGATCCCATTGTGACTCCTAAATCTAAACAGCAAAATGCTGAATACTTCCATGCACATAATATACCTATAATGACAATACCCCAATATGGTGTTGCAAGGGTAGGTAGAGCAAAAAAAAATTTGTGCTGGGTTGCAAACACACACAAAGCACACACACAACACAACATGAATTACTTTGCATGTGCCAGATCTACATATCATTACTATGACTCAGTTCCTGTTCTCCTTATCCTGACCTGACCCTTGGACATCCCGTTGCACTGTTTCAGACCCAGAATACATTATTATCTCTTACAATTTATTACAACATTGTAGATCACTGTTTTGTGCACTGTTGTATATGAGTGAGATTGCAGGTATTTTATTGCTTTCTATTAGTCCAAAACCAAAAATGGGCCCAGCTCATGAGCAGTCGATTCTTTACATAGAACTAACAGAGTGAAACAGGCCAAGGTATGGATATATAACGAATAGCACATGCCACAGGGCCTCATTGAAACTAACCTTTCCGATGTACAGGCATGGGTCAATGGTTTTGTGTACATTACTTTGAAAGTATGCTTATCTTTTTATCTGTTAATAAAAATATTATGTTGGCTGTTTCAAAAATTCATTTACTGGTTTTAGGTTTCGGTACTTGAACCAGTTACAATTATAATATAGATATTTTTGGATTGAATTTAAAGTTTTGCCCAATACACACATTGACTACAATATTATTGGATGATTAATAGCCCAACTCAATGTTTGCTTTAGACAGAGTTGAAAATAATTTTAAATGCATTTGAAAAACTTTCCTCTTCATGTTTGGTTTAAGGGCCAGTGACACTTTCGATCCAAGTTAAAGAGATCTTCTGTATGATGGCCAAAGAAAGAAAGTTTTACAAGGTAGCGCGGGCACCTGAGCACCCAGTTATCCCAAACAACAAGATATAGAGTCAAAATTCCATTAAGCAAAGAAAAAAAAAAGCCAAAAACATAACAAAATAAAGAACAAAAATGGGAGGAAGAGGGGGGGGAGGGGTAAGGGAAAACATAATAGTATCCAGTATAACATATCAAATAGTCAAACTATCATGACACAACCATGTTGTTAGAGACATAAAAGGGTGTGTTCGCATCAACAAAGCATCATAATGCATTATGGTAAGAGAAGCAGCAGATAGTCCTTACATCAGTGGTGGGCAACTGGGTTGATATGGAGGGCCACAAGTTTGGCCCTCTGCATCACTAAAGGCCTGCACATAAAATTTTCAATCTATACTGACTTACATAAGCATTTTATAATGAAGAAATTACAGCAGACAGAGCTACAATACATTATTTTTAAATAAAAAAACTTGTTTAAAATTATACTTCAAGCATTAGAGAACACTGTTGTATGGTATTATACATTTCATGTCATTTGTACTTAGTGGTGGGTTTTTTTATGCAGCCCAGTGTAATAAACTGAGAGGACATGTCAGCAGGGGATCAATGGACATGTAAGTTCCTATGCGTTAACAGTTAGGTTTCAGGGGTTGCAAGTGAAGTAGAGAAGAGGGCCGCAGAAGAACACCCAAAGGGCCGCATGTGACTCCCGGGCCGCAGGTTGGGCACCTGGGCCTTATATGGTAGTATATTTTGGTTTTATTATAATGTTTATTTAAGAATAGATCAGGTTACTCTTACAATATATGTTTTTTCTTTTAGCTTTTTTATCTTCTTCAATCACTTTGATAGGGGCAACTGATAACCAAGAATATAAATCTCAAGAAAAAAAAACAACTCATAACTAATTTATGGCAACAAGTTTCATGCTGGTTGGTTTTAGAAGGTCTACAAGTCTTCTTATTTCTGCCTTTTAAAAGAAGATGCCAGCAGCAAGTAATAGTGCCAATTATATGAAAACTGAGAAAGAATCCTAGTGTTTCAGAATTATAGAGGTGTGTGGTCAGTCTAGCAAGCCACATCAAGGGCAGTGTGCCAGTGGTTAAGGAGCATCGGTCTCCTTAATAAACGAGTCATACATCTGTGATTTCAACCGGGGACCACAAAACCCAGCTATGATGTTCTCAGTATCTGCCGAAACAATAAATGCACATTATACAATCATATTATTTTATTTCAAATTCATATAGTGCAACAAAATACCAATTACAACAATGTATTCCCCTCTGTCCAAAATATGTGTTGACAAAGTCTTTCTAGACTGCTCTGCGGCTCTGCAATTGTACTTAAATGTTTTTCAAAAGTCACATGTAATAAATCCCTCATCAGGGAGAGGAAATTGAAGGCTTTACAGAACGGATGGGTCTTTTTTTTTTTTTATAACGCAGGTTTTCTGAAATATTTGAAAAGACTCAAGAATTAATCTTTTCCTGAAAGCTTTGATAGCTTTCATAAAGATCAAATGTCAACATTCATGAGAATGTTAGGAATAATAACATATTGTTAGTGTGTGATATTTTCTTTTTTGTACACAACATTTACAAAAAATATGTTTGCTTTTGTTAAAGGGGCAGAGAAGCATCCCTGTTTCCCTGTGCTTTTCTATTAAGTTTGCATACTTTATGTGTGCAATGGAACATCCTTTGTCCAGGAAGAGAAAGCAGTCCAGCTTAGCTGCCATTTTCACGTTTATAATTCCTTCACCCCTTTCACCAATTTGTCTGTATAGATATGCACCTACATGGACATGCATTGACATGCATTGACCATGGGTCATTATACAGGGAGTGAAGAATTATTAGGCAAGTGGTATTTTTGAGGAATAATTTTATTATTG
>CM070034.1:33109839-33121358 GCA_036250615.1 Ptychadena robeensis | reverse complement strand
TTGAGGTGTAATTATTTAATTCAGCAGATTTATAAGTTAATTACAAAGCCCCTGAACATGCTATCATCACTAGAAGTGTTGGAGATGTAGAGAAGGGATGTGGCAACAGTGTAAAGAAAAAAGTATTGTTCTAGCATATCAAATTTGACTTGACTTTGAACCTAATGTATGCAAAAACTACATATGCTAGAGCAATAATTTTTTTCAAATGTTCCCACATCCATTTTCTACATCTCCAGCAAATTTGGTGATGATAGTATATTTGGGGGCTTTGCAGTTCACTCATAAAGTCTACCTACAAAATGCCGCGATTTTCATCTTTTGACTTGAATATAAGCCAAATTACATTTTTTTAGCACATTTCAGGTGCTGAAAAATTCGGCTTATACTCAAGTATATACGGTACACAGAATTTAGTAGGATATTGCACATATAGTGGTTTTCAGCATTACATACTTAGGTTCATAATGAATAGGCTTTTAAATGCAAGGCTGAATGTGGTGGACTCCAGAGATGGCTACAATCATCATCATCATCATAGATGCTGTTTATAGAAGGAACAATAATAAAATAGGACATGGTTTAAAATATATATATCAGTTTGTTTGTTGTACTATACCACAGAAAAAGAATTAGAATTTTACTAGTATACCCTATCATATTATTTCTGATACATGAACACACTAATGCTTGTACAGACTATATTATATAGAAAATCTTGCAGTAAGAAGTAGCTTTTTGCATGCCTTCAATATAAAAAAGTACATTTCTTAATTTGTGGAATTAAAAAAATTATATTTACAGAATGTTTACGTAAAGACCAACATGATACAACAAAAGTTGGATAGACAGCTGGAACTTATATGCAAGCTGCAATTGCATAAACTCTAGTGAAACGGCAGCTTACATATAAGCAGGGATTTGGGACACAGGAAGGCCTGAGGGACCGGCTGCTTGCTGTTTGTTATGGGGTGAAGAGGAAGCTACGAGTGACCCTCCTTTTTCTATTAACAGCAGGATGGAGTCAGTCTGGAGCCAAGAGACTGCAAACCGTTGCTGTGCTTTTTAAACATACATGGCTGGGTCAGGCCTTTATCCTCTCTCTAATAAAGCACCCTATGGTTTGTCTATGAAGAAAGTGGAGAATTTAATGCAGAAGTCCACAGCTAGGGCGTAACTGGTAAAACTGTCTCTGGCCAGGAGAATAATTTAGGAATAGTTTAACTGTTTTTGTCCCAATGTATATGGCTTGCTGTTTCTTTGTAACACCCACACTTTTTCATTATATATGTCTGTCGATGTGAAAGATTTAACCCATGTCATCTAAAAGGGAGGTAATAATTATATAATATACAGAAATGGCATGGAAGATTTTTTAAGTTGTATGGGAAATTTAAACAGACTACAATGTCATCAATAAAGCTGGGGGGGGGGGGGGGGGGGGGGGTGAAGGCTTGGAAATCGTTGCAGGCCGCTTTCCTCATCTCTGGAGGACACTTCTGCATCAGGAACGCCAATTCCAATGTGGCTATGGGAACCTGATTTTGGTCATGAAAATCTACCCCGATTACCAACAAGGAGGTAAAATTAGGATTGATTCCTGACTGACAGATGTACCATACCTCACGATTCCTCCTTTTGAAGTTAAAAAGAGTTTTACATACCTGTTAATCTGGATATTAAATTATATACACTATATGAGCAAAATGTTTGGTACACCAGGCCATTACAACTACAGTAACTTTTATATCCATATTCTGTATCAGCTTCTATTCTCCTAGGAAAGGCTTTTTGAGTCTGTGGAGATTTTGGAGTCTGTGGAAATGTAACCTTAATTATCTAGAAGAACATTCATAAGGTCAGGAGCTGATGCTGAATGAGAAGGAATTGCTTGCAAAAGTGTGGCTGAGGTCAGGGCTCTGTATAGGCCATTCATGTTCTTTTACACCAAATGGATCCTTCTTATCCTAAACCTAACTGGGGCACAGTAATGTTGGAACAGTTGGAAACATAGCCATTTTTTGGTATGCTGAAGCGTTACTATGTCTCTTCCCTGGAACTAAGTGGCCTTAAACAATGCCAGAGCATTAACCCGCTACCACCAAACTTTACAGTAGCCCCCTTACACTAGATGCAGTGGGTTGTCATTACCTCCATATAAAACCTGTTCTACTTTTCACACTTGCTTGTGTTGCATTCTGCATTAACGTAAAACACAATGCGTTAAAGCAGAATGCCCCCTGTATGCATTTAATTACCATGGTGCATGCGTTTCCCATACACTAGCATGGGAAGCTCATGTTCTAATGTGTTGTGTGCCTGCAATGCTAACAAGCGCGAAAAGCCCTAAAGACTATTAGTTTATGAATTCATGGTTTTGTATAGTGTAACGCTTCGTACAAATTAGCCCAGTTATCCACATTTATTATAATACAACAGAAATCCAACGCAAGTCCCATGGACCATAACTTTGCGTTAAGAGTTATAAACAACACATATTTAAATGTGTCATATGCCAGCTAAAAGTGTTAAAAAAACTTGTTTATTTGCTGAGACTTCAATTTAGGAGGAATTAAGATTGGAAAAAGGTGAGAAGAAGGATGATGCGTGTCCATTTGTGCATCCACTTCACCTCCTCAGTCCAATCAGCAAGCAGACACAGAAATCAGGACAGCACTATATTCTTCTAACAGAAACAGAGCGTAGAAGTCTCCAGTTTATATAAAAGAGGGTCACTGTCCCCATAAATTCAAAAAATTTAAGAAAATATCACTACATACTCCTTGCAATCATTGGGAGTGATTGGGGTGGCCCTCCCCCAACAGAAAGGGGATTTAACGTGACCTTGAACTATAACTATACAACCAAAAGGATGAACAATGAGAGAGTTTAAAAAGGTGAAAGGTGAAAACATTTATATAGTGGTACCACTATGAACTTTGCCTGGTTTTCAACTGAATTTTTTAAGTGTCCAGCTTTACACCTATATACGTGAATTAAATAAAGTTGTGTATATACATTTTTTCACCTTAAACTTTCTCGTTGTTCATCCTTTTGGTTGTATAGCTAGTATAGTTCAAGGTCACGTTAAATCCCCTTTCTGTTGGGGGAGGGTCACCCCAATCACTCCTTCGCAATGATTGCCAAGGAGTATGTAGTGATACTATGTTCTTCTATCTAATTGTCTGTGTTGTGTGTGTTAAAAACAATTATTTTAAAGGCATTTCATCTTTGTATTTCGATGTATGCCCTTAGTTCAGCTGTAAGGCCTGCCTCAGTATTTTCAAAGCTGTCCAATGATGTCTATGCTAATGGAAAAAAAGGGGTTAGAGTTTATCTGTTCATTTATAAATATAATATAATATAATTAGATGATAGATTCTTGGAAGATGCTAGAATAACAATGATAGAAACATATACAGTATTTATAGCTTTGTATATATAAGCCTGGACAATTATATGGTAAGGGGAACAGGAAGTCTGGGGTCCACAATTATGTATAGCTCACTTTACTACTAGTCCTACCCCTTCTCTTCCTCAACCAGAAACAAAATATTTCACTGTTTTAAAATATTTATGCCTGAGGGTGTTGACGTAAAAAGTACCACAAATTAGTCACACTTAAGCTGATTAAATAATAATTTTGAAAGTATCTTTACGAAGGAAATCCCATTTCTAAGGCTCCACACAAGCAGGCTCTGTCCTGAGATTGTCTTGTGTTGTGAGGTAAAACTGTATGCCCTTTGTACGATCCTGCCATTACACTATCTTTCTAAGGCCTACTTTATTTTTATGACTCCCTCTTATTAGTTGAAAAGAAAGGCAGCAAATAGCTGTGTTGAAATGACGGTGTAATTCTGCTTTTCCGTGTAGTAATTGTTTCCTCATGCAAATTACACAAATCCACAAACACTAAATGATCATTTTGTTTAAATATAAACTAACTTGGGATTAAGGGAGGGGAACTGTCTCCTCCAATTATAGAGTGAACCATGAAGATCTTCAAAGATGGTCGTGCTGAGGCCCGTACAAGGGCTCCTTCCCCACCAGCAGTGTAATAACCAAGCCAAGCTGATCTGCATATTCATGAGGTCAGTAGCTGTGGGGCCCTCGTGAAAGGTACTAATGCACAATGGACGGTTTGTCAGTATTGCTCCTACAGTGAATGAGAAAAAAATAACATTTTATGCAACAAATTAACCATTTATAAGCCTGTCAGTGTCTTAACAGAATTATTGGTATGTTTGGTAGAATCTTGAGTGGTAACTCCCTCGTTTATATGGCATACAAGGAGTTGCCTGCAGCCATCTTTATAATCAATAAAAGCAGAATGCTCTCCCCATCTGTCCGTGCATAACTCATGTCCATTTACATCCCTTGTCTGACCTGAAACACAATAATCTGTGTCCTGGCACCCCCCTTCAGTGTGGGGTTTCATCGGCCTGTTAAGTGGCAACTGTTGTAACAAGTATACTGGCACCATTGTGACTTTCAAATTACTTCTCAGCATCGGATGTTAGAAAGACACAACAGAATCTA
Organism: Ptychadena robeensis; assembly: GCA_036250615.1. Classification (NCBI taxonomy): domain Eukaryota; kingdom Metazoa; phylum Chordata; class Amphibia; order Anura; family Ptychadenidae; genus Ptychadena; species Ptychadena robeensis. Next base: position 33,116,819 of record CM070034.1, on the reverse strand, counting down.
GAATGATTACATGTAATGGTGTATCCTGTCAATCGAAAGCTTTACTTAACTTAACTAAAATTCTGTTATCATAGCAAAAAAAACTAATACTAATATTTGTCCCACAACACTGTTTTTTTCAACTTTATTTAAGAAATAAATGTCACATGACATATGACATTTAATTTGACATTTGATTGACTTTTATTTGACTTGTATTATATTATGATATTTAGCTTTTTCCAGATTCAAATGTAAATTTTTTAATCAATATCACAGTTGTCCAAGATTTAAATTTTCACCCACTGTGTGTTTAACACCCCTGGTTTTTGGGTAAGTAAATACATGGTCCAATATTTCTGTTCGAAGTGTCATTTGTTTGAAAATCAAATCCTTTGATCTAATGAAGCATAAAATTGAAACATGAGCAGTGATTGGAGATGTTGGTAAATTTCAGTTGATCCTTCAAGTATCTAACAGGTTTTCTAGGTATTAGTATCTAGGAATTTGTATTTGATGGTAGTATGGAGCACGCGCACAGGAAATGCATAATTTTCAACTGATTACACTGATGGGTTGGTCACATCGATCGATGTTACGGTCATAGTCAATATTTAGATTGTTCAAGTCGATCGAAGCTAAGATAGATACAGCAAAAGGTTATGTATGTATGGCTTGATTTAGAGTTGTAGATTTTGCTGAAAGACTTTTGAATGGCGGGTACAGGGGATATAAGAAAAATGTCTACATGCCCTGTAGGGTAGGTTTCTGTGATATAAAAAATTTAATCACAATAAACCATTTTTTATCTTTTCCTGTAACCAATACAATGTTTTGAATTGAAAAATGAAGAAAATAGATGATATAAGCCACATAAGTATGTACACCCTTAAATTAATATTTTGTTGAAGCAGCTTGTTTTTCATGCATGGCAGTTGATCATCATGGCAAAAAAAATTTATATTTTGTTGAAGCAGCTTGTTTTTCATGCATGGCAGTTGATCATCATGGCACATCGTGAATTGTTAATATTCCCCCTAGCTTTCTTGCAAAAGTTTTCAATTGTTTTTCGAATTGTAAGAGCATCTCCTTTGTATTCTTACAGATTTTTTATTTGATTAAGGTCTGGACTATGCAACTTTAATTTTCATCCGGTTATATCATGATTATTTTTTATTTGAAGGTATGCTTGAGGTTGCTGTAGTGTTGAAGATTCTTCATCTGTAGCTTTTTTGCAGATGCCTGAAGTTTTTGAACTGAAAGTGACTAGTATTTTCAAATCATTTTATAGAGATATGGTGAGGTACCAGGCAAGCAACAGTGGGGTGGGTGAACCCCCTAAATGTCCCTTAGTTGGAAGGACTGTCCCATATTTCTCTTCAATGCTTTACTTTATCTCTAGCATTCATCTTTTAGAATATTGCATTGGTAATCTTAAAACATTTAAATGTAAATACAGCAGTTAAAATGTTATAGTAAATAAAAATGAAAAGCTCTGATGAGTGATCATTCTTGCAAAAACATAAAGGAAGGAAGGAAAAACGAAAAAAAAAAGGGTTTGTATATCAGCAAAAAAAGAAAATATAGAAGACCTGTTAAAGTTTTACTGTCTCCAGGGACTTTTTAGGCATCCATCCCAAATAATTAAGTAAGAAAAAATTTTTTTTTATTGTATTAATTTAAGGTTAAAAACAATACACAATCAATCAATCCATCTGTGAAATACACTTTATATGAATACATACTCTGTAATTGTATACATACTCTGTAAGTTTTGTATTAAACAGGATGTGTAAAGGGAATGATGTCATTTTAATATCCCGAAAAGGGTCACAGGGACCACTTCTTTGTTGTCAACGCATTTTACCTTAGAACATAGGCTTTATCATGTGAGGATGTTTCTCTCCTCAAGGTCTGTTGTTTAGGTAGAGGTTTTCTCATCATCCAGCTCCCAGCAGTTAGTGACCCTATGCTTGTCCTCTCCCAGGACTATATCTCTATGTGTGGGGATAACAAAAGATCAGTGATGGCATGTATCATTTCTTAAGCTGGCCATAGATGTCTCGTTTCCTGACGATTTCTCAGCAGATCCACCACCAGATCCACCTCAGCAGATGAAGTCATCACGCACGGCCAGTCATGACAAAAATAGAGAAGTTGGCCATCTAAAGTAATGAGAATGACATACAAATAACGGACATGTCCTTTATTTATCAGATGGCCACGTCAGTTTTGCTGCAGATGGATTGCCGTGAGTGTATACGGTACAAAATAGCCCACAAATCTAACCATCTAAAGCCAGCTTTAGATATCAAGGTGACCTCTTTGAGTCCTGATAAAGGCTATGTTTTAAAGCAAAACACATCGCCAACACAGAAGTGGCCCTTGCAAACCCTTTGAGGATTGAAGTTACATCAGTGCCTCTAAGACATCCTCTGAAATGTAACCATATGGTATATATATCGCAAATAGTTTGAATATATATTGTTTTTAATCTTAAATTATTACAATAAAATTAAATTTTTTACTTAACCTTTCAAATGCATGCCATAAAAGTCTCTGGAGATTTTCCCTCTTCAGTACAGAAAAACGTTAACAGGTCTTGAGTATTTTCTATTTGTATGGACTGCTGCCATCATTGACATTGTGAGGCCCCTTTTTGGTATTTTCATTATTCATCTTTTTGTATACCATGGCAGTACAGCCAGTATGGGCAGCTCACTACTGAACTTTTCTGTGCTTCTAGCAATTTTAATGTGAAAAAGGGAAATTATCATTTTTTAATTTATTTTATTTTGCCAAGACATGCAGTTTACATTTCGCATGGACCACTTCTGAATATACTGTGCAGAAATAGAGAGTTCAGAGATATGGGGACGTGACCATGAAAATTCTCTAAATATTTCAGATTATAATTGTTTGGTAGTGACTGTATCATTTCCCTATTTTTACAAATGTTCCTTATTTGAATTGTTAGAGAAGTCCCTCCGCAGACGCTTGGTAAAAGTCAGAATCTAGATACAAGGTCCTAGAGCCACGGCTAGTAAGTAGATCAATTTGTCAGTGCTTGGTGAAAACACCTGCTTATACTTGGCATATTTGCTAAGTTACTTCTGGATTCAATAATGACTCACAGAGCTGCCATCTGCTTTTGCGGATATTGGGGAAACGGTGCTGTGGTGCAGAAGGAGATGTCTCCAGGGATCTCTGCTAGTGGATGCTTTGCAGCCTATTTACAAGCAGTCTTGTTACTATTGAAATGGTATCAGATTTGATGAAAAGGAGACACGGCAGAGAGGTAAATAAGCTAATTGTAGAAATAATCAGATGCCTGTTAGGTATCTAAGGGTGGGGTGGTAAAAACACAGCACAGCTGTGTAAAAAAATAAAGTCTATTTTCGGGCTTCTTAACACACATGGACCAGGTTGGTAACATTTAGTGGCCTATGTCCTGCACTAGGGATAATTTACTATTATAACATTTATTTTCTTACAGTACAAATGTTACATTGCCAAACTAAAATGTTACATTTTAGATCTGACATTTCTCATTTTTGGAAACCAATTGGAAGTTTAAAGTGTATGTAGAGTCAAATGCTTTTTTGTTTTGTTATTTTGGTTTTCATTATGGATCAGTAGTGTACAGCCCCTCTCATGTGTTTACTGCTTGTGTCCCTGCTTAGTTAATTCACTTTTTCAGTTCGTATTGTCATTGGATTGAGAGTACAGGAAAATCCAAGTCACTGAGTTGTCCCCTGGCAGGGAGTCTTCCAGCAGAGATTCCCTCAGCCTTTCCGTTATTTCCTCTTAATTATGGAATTGTCTACAGAACAGGAATGTCACTGCCTACCTAACTTACCTCTGTAGCTGTGCAGAGATAGTAGTTAGTTGGTTGCAGTAATCTACACTTCAATTCTATAATAAAATAGTCATTAATCACATTACTTGGTAAATACTAGAAATGTACACATATGCTGCCAAGCAAGCCCTGCAGCCGTGGCACATTTTGACTGTCAATCACTTACCAACCACCATGTTAAATATATGGATATCCACCCAGCAAATATGTCTTGTCCACACTGTGGTTGCAGTTCATGTTTTGGAGCTGCACATTGCTTTAGTGATCATTAGAAGCTGCAATGGTCAGTTACATCCCAACCCCGGATATTCATCCGCATGTTGCCATTATGACCTATCAACATTGAGCGCATTGAGTGCTATCTCAACATTGAGATACACTGGGATACAGCAATGGTCCACATCTCAATTATGAAATACAAGGCAGCTACCGAGAAGAAAAAATATGGGACCCTTTGGGATTACGGGGAGTTTTGCATGAATTGGTCATAAAATGTGCTCTGATCTTCATCTAAGTCCCACCAATAGAAAAACACAGTCTGCTTAAAATAATACTACACAAACATGATATGTTTTCATGTTTTTATTGAACCTAACATGTTAACATTCCCTGTGCAGGATGGAAAAAGTATGTGAACCCCTAGCCTAATTACTTCTCCAAGAGCTAATTGGATCCCGGAGTGAGCCAACTTTGAGTTCAATCAGTGTCATCATATTTGATTAAATCTGTCCTGAACTTTAAAAACACACACCAGTTTTGTGTTTACTGGTTTCAGGAAGCAATGTCTAATGTGAGCCATGCTTTGCAGAAAAAAACTCTCAGACGACCTAAGATCAAGAATTGTTGACTTGCATGAAGCTGGAAAGGATTACATAAGTATCTCCAAAAGCCTTGATGTTCATGTGTCCACGGTAAGACAGACTGTCTACAAATGTAGAAAGTTTAGCACTATTGCTACTCTAAGCATGGTCATCCTGTAAAGATGACTGCAAGAGCACAGCGCAGAATGCTTAAAGAGGTAAAGAAGAATCCTAGAGTGTCAGTTAAAGACTTACAGAAATCTCTGGCACATGCTAATATTTTGTTGACACATCTACAATAAGGAAAACATTAAACAAGAATGGAGTACACATGTAAAACATTGCAGAGGGAGCATCATGGTTTGGGCTGCTTTGCTGAAGACCATCTGTTCACCAACTGAAGCTCCGCATAGGATGGGTGATGCAAGAGGACAATGACCCAAAGGAGGGGCGCAGTCAGAGTCCTGACCTCAACCAGATTGAAATGCTGTGGCATGACCTTAAGAGAGCGATTCACACCAGACATCCCAAGAATATTGCTACACTGAAACAATTTTGTAAAGAGGAGTGGTACAAAATTACTCCAGATCGTTGTGCAGGTCTGATCTGAAACTACAGAAAACATTTGGTTGAGGTTATTGCTGCCAAAGGAGGGTCAACCAGTTATTAAGTCCAAAGGTTCACATACTTTTTTCACCCTGCACTGTGAATGTTTGCATGTTCAATAAAAACATGAAAACATATAATGTGTGTGTAATATTATTTTAAGCAGACTGTGTGTTTCTATTGGTGTGACTTAAGTTAGCCACACACGGTTCGATTTTGGTTCAATCGATGCTTAATTAGATGAATTTTTTCATAGATTGAACAAAAATCGAAAAATGCCCACATGGTACGATCGACGATAATTGTTCAATGAAGGCAGAAAAATTGATCGAATTTTGATCGGACATGTTGGAAAATCCTCATCGATTGTGCCAAAATTGTTTTATAATCGTCGATGTTTGTGGTGTTTCTCCTGGATCGATTAGATTCAATATAATAACATAGACCACTTCAATCTGGAATTCAATAGTTTCCATACCAAAATCGGTGATTTTAGTAATATTTTGGAATTGAAATCTCACCACAATCGCAAACTCAATGTGGGGTGTATGTTGATGCGATTAAGATCAATTTTCGATTAGACGATTGAATTCCGCGATCTAATCAAGCATCGAATGAACCAAAATTGAACCGTGTATGGCTAGCTTTAAGCTGGCCATACACATTTAGATCTCTCTGTCAGATATACTTTAGATCTACCAACTACTATGTAGTATAGGGTCATCTGTAATTGAACACAGGTAGACTTGATTGTTTAGAAGGTCCCTCATATTACATGGTTTTGGTAAAACAAAAGAAGATCTAAAGGAAATCTAACAGAGAAATCTAAAGGTGTATGGGGACCCTTAGATGAAGATCAGTGCACATTTTATGACCAATTCATGCAAAACTCCACATAATCCCAAAGGGTTCACATACTTTTTCTTGAAACTGTACCTCACGTTATCCCACTGCAGTGGATTTATTTTCCCACCTGTAGCGGTTAGGTCATATCTCTGCACACCACACGCTGTACACTGTATGCTTTCTACTTGTTTTTACATTTGCATACAGAAAACATGAATAATGAGTGTACAATGTTTTTGTAAGTGCGCCAAACCAAAAAGATATAACTAACATTATAATTAAAATATATAATTTTTATTTCTTTTTTACAAAACATGCAGTATTGTTGAAGTACTGGGAATACAAGTAAGCATTAAGGCCCCCACACACGTACCGAGTGGGGGCCGACAGAGCAGGTCAGATTAGCTCCGGAGTGCAGTGTGATCTCTGCTCTACAGAGATGACAGCATCGACGGAACCCTTTGTGTGCCGGCCGTTAGCTTCAATAGAGATGCTGGTCTCTATTGAAACTAACTGCATTGGCCAGCATCGGCCAGAGAATATCGGACATGTCCGTTCTCTGGCCGGCCGAGCTGTGGGGCAACAGAGAACTGTCGTCCCATGTGGTCACCCCCGTGCGGCGGCCGATTTTGCTGCCGACCGACAGCACGCCCATTGGTCGGCGGCAAAATCTGCTGCCGCTCGGTGCATGTATGGCAGGCTTTAGTTTGGGATGTATCAAGTGACTTGGACTATATTACCCATATACATATATACCCATATATGCATAAATTAAATTCCTTCAATTGGGTGCATAAAATATTTGCACTATATACAGAATTACGGAGATACATTGTCCCCATTGAAAACATTATCTGGCGTTCTTAAAGCAGTTCTAAACTCAAAAAAAA
>CM070034.1:33064150-33088350 GCA_036250615.1 Ptychadena robeensis | reverse complement strand
TGCAGTGTGCCTGTGCCCGAACTGGGTTCGGGCATATCGCTAGGGAGGTTAAATAAGTGCATATTAAGCAATTGGACACTTAGCAGGTCAGTAATGCCAATGATCAAAAGTTTAGGATCCCATGCCTTTAAAAGGCCAAATCTCAGGTGTCTCAGTGTCAGGTAGTCACATGTCAGGTAGTCACACGTTGTGATGGCAAAGGCAAAAAAACTCTCCCTTTAGAATGTGGTCGGGTTGTTAAACTGCATAAGCAGGGTCTTTCACAGTGCGCCACAGTGGATTATGGTCTGGGGTGCTTTTTCCTTCAGTGGAACAATGAGGCTTCAGGAAGTGCAGGGGCGTCAAATGGCCGCTGGCTATGTCCAGATGTTGCAGAGAGCATTCATGACTGAGGGCCCTCGTCTGGATTTTTCAACAGGACAACGCTACAGTACACAATGCCCGCAGGACAAGGGACTTCCAGGAGAATAACATCACTCTTTTGGCCCATACTGCGTGTTCCCCTGATCTAAATCCAATTGAGAACCTTTGGGGATGGATGGCAAGGGAAGTTTACAAAAATGGACAACAGTTCCAGACAGTAGATGGCCTCCGTGCAGCTATCTTCACCACTTGGAGAAATGTTCCCACTCGCCTCATGGAAACGTTTGCATCAAGCATGCCGAAACAAATTTTTTAAGTGATCAACAATAATGGCAGAGCTACTCAGTACTGAGTTCATGTTTGGAAGTTTGATTTCTGGATTTGGGGGGCTTTTGGGTTTTTTTGGAGGTGTGGTCCTAAACTTTTGATCAGCTGTAAAACAGCCTGTTTAAGTCTATTTGTTGTTTTCATTAAATTGAATGCTCAAAAAATGTTCTCACTCCCATCCCATGTTCAAAAAATTGTCTCACTCCCATTTCTTCTTGTTGTATGTTGAAGCTCTACTTGGAACCTTGTTAAGATCCAACAATGTAAAATTTCCAAGTGGTCTTAAACTTTTGATCAGGACTGTATATTAACATGTATGAAGCTAGCCACACATGGTTCAATTTAGCATTCAATCGAGGTTCGATTAGATTTTGTAGTTCAATCAAAAAAAAAAAAATCAAAAATTGATTTTAATTTAATCGATGTACACCACATGGGGAGTACGATTATTGTTCAATTTCGACGGAAAATTTAATTGAAGTAATCCAAAATCGTCAATTGAATTCCTCTTCCGACTTTAGTTTCAATCAGAAGTTAAAGGGAAGTAGCCGCACACATCGAGCCAAAAAATCACAAAAAAGGAATGTAGTTCGATGATTGTACAATCAAGCAAAATTTTCAAACCTGTCCGATTACTTTCCAATCGACGATTTAACAAAAATCGAGTAATGATCATACTATGTGGGCAGCACATCGATTTTTTTACAATAAATCGTTTTTTTGATCGAAAAACGACGATTGAATGCTAAAATCGAACCATGTGTGGCTAGCTTAAGTATGAGCTTATCAGCACCTTTATTAACAAGCAGTCTAATAATTAAGCTCAGAAATCAAGGTTCATTTTGCAAGCACACTACCCTCTTCCTAGGGCACAGAGCTTTTTACCTTCGCATTATGTAGCTGTCAGCACGTCCCAATCATTTACTATTAAGGCCGGAAGGTTATTGGAGTGCAGTATACAAACGTGTCACTAGGTGGCAGACTACATCCAGTCGTTACTACACCTAAGCATGCAGGAAGAAGTATAGGCTCAGAGCTGCTACATAAGTGACATTTATTAATGTTCTGCTATATTTACATTTTTAACAAAGTAAAACTTTAAAGTGAACTGCCAGTCGGCAAGTAAAGGTGCATATCAGTCTACACAAAATGCAAAGATTCTGCTTACATAGTTGAAAAGCACAAGAAATGACAAGTATGGACCAACCCAAACCACAGCAGACAGCCCACCCCATGTCTACAGAAAGAAAAACACAGTTCGTTATTTTCCAGGCTACTATACCAGATAAAGTTCCAATGTGCAGGTTGAAGTATTCGAGTCCATGGACAGCAGATTGTGCAGTGACGAAAGGTATTACAGAGTACCAGACAATCATTCCTGTGCAATACTGTGCATCCTGGAGAGCCTTATATATTTAGCAGAGAAGACGTACACAAAAAGCTGCCAATTATCATCTATTGGGTAGTAAAAATGCTACAAAACGGGTGATGTATAAGCTTCATGGAAATTCTATTACAATCAAACCTCCCATAATGATCCCTTGTTATAGGTATATTAGGCATCTGCTTCATCTTTCCAGTCCTCTGACATTGCGACTTTGAGATTTGAGTAGGACTCTTGTATACACTACACCAGTGGATCCCAAACTTTTCTTGCAGGACCCTTTTCTATTTAGGAACGTTATCAAGCAACCCCTCCCCATTCAAACACAGGTTAAGCATGTGGGCCAGTGCCCCCCTAGAATACCTTCGCTCCCCCCAGTTTGGGAACCATTGCATTACACTGACCCTTCTTGAAGGCTAGATAGGTGTTTAGCTATAATAAGACCATTTTGGGGCCACTTTTAGAAGGTCTGCACCACAATAATGTCACTGAGTTCTTGGGCAATGACTGGCTTTATTTGATGGTCACCTGTGTCATGGTTATATTTCAAAGCTTCTGTTGAACCCTTGAATTGAAGGTCCAGGTTATATTAACGGGCTTAGACCTTTGTCCAAGCTTCCATCTAGCCTAACCCCTACCTTGCACTCGGCTTAACTCAACTATTCGAGTTTACTGTCAGGTCGCGAAAATAAACTGCTCTGTGACCGGGAGCAGGACAAGACCGGGAGAATGTGTTCACTCTACGGGGCCTACCTAAGCACTTGCATTTTACTAGTATGGTTACCACTGATATTTTGGAGGCTCTTACAAATTCACATTAAGGATCTGTTATTATAAATTACTATATATAGCACAAAGTACACCTTTGTCAGACTATGGCAGCACAATTACTACCATTTGTCAAGCAAGTCCATATCCATGGACTGATCATTGTTTCCAAGGATTATAACACATTTTCAGCAAAGTTAAAGAATATTATAAGAAGTCAATTTGATCCACATTTCATTATTATTAGAATTATTATTTTTACCATCATTCAAACAAATGTAAGATCGTCGTTTCTAAAAAATCTGCTTCTATAGAAAGGGAAAATTTGAATGCACAATTAAATATTAATTAAGTTAATATGAGTACTTTTGCCCAATACATAACGAAGAACAGGGGGAAGTTTTGTCTGGGGCTGTAGATCGATCTCCTGCCCATCCACATCCACTGCAGCGCTTAAAAACTTGATTTTTAACGAAGTAAAATTAATATTGTGTAAATTCCTTAATATTTTGCAGCAAAAATACCCTTCTACGGGATAGTCTGACACATTGGAGCAATATTGGTTTACAAATTGCTTCTTTTGCGTTTCCAGTCCAGAGGAACCAATCACAAATATATATTTCATCTGGCTACTATATGAGGGACCTACTGGCTTCCCAATCATAAAAGCTGAAAACACAGAAAAAAAATATGCATCACAAACCAGCAAATCATTTACCGCTCTTCATTTATAATGAACATCATGATTTGATGCTATGTACACAACTTTTTTTCCTATGTAAAGCTGCCCATACACCTTTAGATCTCTCTGTCAGATATCCTTTAGATCTACCAACAACTATGTAGTGCCGGATCCTCTGCGATTGAACACAGGTAGACTTGATGGTTAAGAAAGTCCCTCATATTACATGGTTTTAGTAAAACAAAAGGAGATCTAAAGGAAATCTGACAGAGATCTCAAGGTGTATGGGGACCCTAATGTAGCATGTTCACAAATACCCAATAAATATCCATGTGGCAACAAGATGATACGGTGCAAGGAGCAATGCCCGGGGTTTACAACGCTACAGAATTCCCTCATTGATTCTATAGCGATTTATTGTCATGTTACAATTACCAATGTTATTTTCCAGTTAACCAGAAAGGAATATTGATCCGGTCTTACAATTGCAGCATTAGGCGAGTGTAGGCATGCCTTCGGTCACATACAGATAACAAAGGCGTATATAGCAGTTATACATTCTATATCCATCATTTTTTAGATTTGGATAGATTGGATGTGGTCAATGTTTTATTGCTGTCCGTGTCCCCATGAAGAAGATTTACCCTCTCTAATTGTTTTCAAGACAAAAATCTTCTAGTGGGGACACCACTGTGTTAACCTTACGTTAGAGAGATTTCCTGCTACTGCCTGTTAGGTCTATAGAAAATGAAGATAAATCTCCCAAATGGCAACAAACCACAAGAGTGTTTTTAACCATTTCCTGCTATACAAAATAAGAGGAAAAATAAGAGAATTTATTACATTTGAGTCACTGTTACTTCTCCCAGTAATAGTTCAAATACTCTTCAATTTGAGATTTTGTTTTTACATTATAGTAAATGCGTTATAACATACACATAGGCAACAGAAACAGTAGCAAAAAAACATAAGAAGCTTAGACAAACTCTTCCCCAAAGCAGAACACAATACGATACACAGACATGAGTTCGGCAGCAAATGAAGAGACCGGGGTGACAGAATGACATGACACTGCCCCCTTCTGGCGCAGAGAGTGCAGGTCAATGCTCTTGGTTTTGTTTTACTAACAATATATAAGGCTTTATTAGTACTTCACAAACTTGATTGCGATAGCTTTGATTTAAACAGTAGCCACTAATGATTCCAGAATAATAATAAAACATACTTCTGCAAGTACTATTCAAATTTTACACCTAAAAACAAAGAAATGCTTATTTTCTTCTTCAGTATTTGCCGTCTGCTTCTTTCGTAACTTTTGTTTCATCTCTAAATGAAGCAGATATTTTTATTTTCCCTTCGGTGTTTGAAACTTTCAGTCTCTTCCTGCAGTTGTCCATGCAGTCTGTCCAAATGTAAGCGAGTGTTGCACAGGCAGGAAGATGGGGACCAAACAACTGGAGAAAAAAAAAAATATGAGATATTAAAATACAACAATGAACATACTCATTAGCTTTATGACATTTAAATGCCCCTGATTTTTGGTCTGAAGACTGAACTTTTTTTTTAAATAAATATGTAAATTAGACTTTTAGGGTATGTCTCCACTGTGTTCTCAGCTCTGTCGCCCCCTGGGCTAAGCGCATTCCTTGGCAGGGAACCTGACGGAGCCGATCCACATACCATATTTTCCGGCCTAAAAAACGCAGGGAAAGTGCCTGTGTCTTACGGTCCAAAGGTGCGACCCCTGCGGCCACTTGGCTGCAGGTTGGTCACATCTTGGCTCCCTGCCAGCAAGATTAGCTGGGGAGCTGTCAGATGAGAGATAAAGCACCGGCTGGATCTCCCGTCCGAACTGTATTATTGCTTATGCCAGCAGAGCCCTGCTGATATAAACAATGAAGAGATAGATAGATAAGAGTGATAGATATAGAGTTTATCTCTCAGTGTCTGTGAAAGCTGCATCTTCCACGGACACAGGCACAGCCAGAGAGGCAGAGGAGACTCTGCAGCCGTTCCCCCTGCTGCCCCCCTCCTCTCAATCAGTGAGGAAGGTGACATGTGTGCCATCATAGTACTGCTCCTAGTGGCATCTTTCCTGGAATAAAATATGAATATTACTGTATATACTCAATTCGAGGTACCTAATTTTATCTACAAAAACTGGAAAAATGTATTGAGTTGAGTAAAAGCCGAGGGTGAGAAATGCAAAGTCAGATAGTGAAGTTTTCTAAACAAGAAAATTATAGAGAAAGACCCATTGACCCTAGGAATGAGTCACAAAAAAGTGCCGCACACTCAATAAAGTTAAGAGAACACAGGTTTATTGTTATTACAGGACGGGTTTTCACTGCACTTCTTCTGATTCAAACATGAAAATACATTTCCATTTAAAATGTCTTCTTTATTATTATTGCGATGTAACATTCTACATATAATAAAAAATAAGGAAGCCCCCACTGATGTAACAAAAATTTATTAACTTCCCTGATTATAATGTCAATTGTCATCTTACCTTTAATAAATAAAAAGAACCCTGGTTCTGGGGAGAGAGGAAAAGTTATCTGGCATCTTCCGAACCTTTGCATAATTAATGAAGCCTCTGAGAAACAGAAGGAAACCTGGAAACATGAAACAATATATTAGAACCAACATAGAATTGCTACAAGTCAGCTGCAAGTCTTTGAGAACATTCCCAACACTGGGCATTTCAGTAAAGTCAGGCAACCTTTGTGCAGCTTTACTCTCTTCTACCTCAGCTTGATGATGTTAATCAGATTTTAAGATAACTGAAGTACTGGTTGTGAATTTTGGACAAGATGCTGGCTAGCTTCAGAAACTGAGAACTTTACAATTATCTAAATCGGATTGTATTTTGCCCTCCTGATTCCAACACCCATCACCCCCTCATTGAATACTATATGTATTGAATACATAGAAGATTAAAATAATATTTATTAGACCCACTGACCTCAACACTGGGTTCCTGTCCTATTGGTAGATCATTTGCTGCATGCATTTTTCATTGATTTGTTCAAAAAACAAAAAATGCAGATGTAATGTTCAAAACACAAACGGTTTTGTATATATGCAGAAACGCATGCCTTTAAAAAACTAATATTGTGTGAAAGTGCCCTAAAGTATGCTGCCCAGTGTCCCTTGCACTGAAGTGCAGCTCTTGCAATATGCAAATGCATTATATTTGAATGTCAGTGTTTAAAAGTGGGATGTTGTGAGCAGGCTAGATTTGCAACTGCGCTAAAAAATTTGGGGGATATTAGGACTAAACAACTGAAATAAGTTATTGGAAAAAGACATGCTCTGTGTATTGTTACAAATACAGTGAGGAGCTGTGTGCAGTAATATCAATGTAAAAAGTTCCAGTGCATTCGAGGAGCCTGTAAAACTGTGGGAGGTCAAAGGCGAAACTTTAACCATTGCTAAAATATTTGTCGACATCCGATAGCAACTTTATTCCATTGACAGCTCCCTTTAAGACCTTATTAACAGGCGATGAAAGGTATTCTTATTTTAGTCATTGAGTTATTCTATGCTGTTAAAAGTTAGTAATCATGTGTTTTTAAAACGTATGATGTACAAATCACTTGAAGGCAAGTGCTAGGAATCATACTCTCGCCTTACTTTCCATGAATGGTTTTATATATCAGCCTCCCAAATACACAGCACACAGTAGTAACTTAAAAGCCTGGCAGGTAATACCACAGTTTATAGAGGAAGCTGCAGGTCTAGGTTTTTAAATCTAAAACAGTCTGAAACATCTGCTAACTTTTGGACATCTCCTTTTTATGGGAGTGTACATGTCCAGTTGTAAGTAGAGATGGGTTTTTTTTTTTATTCGCCCATTCGAGTTAATTGTAAAGCTCTTGAACATGGTATCATAACCAAAATTGCTGGAGATGTAGAGAACACTCTCTAACACAACTCTAACAGAACTCTGCTCTAACACAAATATTTTTTGCACAAATTAAGTTCAAAGTCAAGTCAAAATATCAAAAGCCCAAATTTCAACTTTAAATTTGAACTTAAAGTGGTTTTAAACTCAAAATAAAAAAACAGAAATACATTAAACAGACAAAATATTTACCGGTCAGCAGTTCAGATGCTGGAAAACTGCTACACAAAAAAAACCCCACACTATACTGACTTCACTTGCTTGTAGTTCTCATGCCAGCATCTTGGCTCCTGGAAACTTGCAGACTTCTGCCCACACTAGGGGGGGGGGGTGAAGAGGGCGATCAGCTGCTGACTATTTCCTGCTTGGGAGAGATAGCCCACACACCACTTCGGCTGCCTAGGCGCAACGCCTAGGCACTGAGCTGCAGCTGATAATGCTTACCCCGCCATATCTTCTCACAATATTAAGTGCTCACAGTGGATCCACAAATATATACATTATCCATCCAAACTCTCCATTATCCGGCGCCCACAGATATTGGTAGGTTACAAATAACTGCAGTTTCTGGATGCTTGAGAGCCAATAATATTTAATAGGACACATTGCTTTTGAGACTGCAAATCACAGTAAACTAGATCACATTTTGGTTGCTTGAGTTGAGAAGGTCAGAAGGCTACAGTATTATTTCTCAATGCATTACACAGGCTCTTACATTTCACTTATCTCTGCCACTATTACACTAACCTGTCAAAGTTCATTATATCTACACACCCACTATTTATAAAACCTGACACTTGGCAGTCCGATTCCAGTGTAAACTGTATACTTACCCAATACCAAAAACACCCACCACAGCCAGTACTGGCCATCAAAATATCCAGGAAAGTAAGTGGAAAACTAAAGAATAAAAGAGGAAAGTTATAAGAATTAGACAGCAAATCAATTAGCTCATTAGACTGCAATGCCAAAAATAAACATTTCATTAAAAACATCAAATATCAAAGTTACAATAAGCCAAGTATAGGCTCACATCATAATGATCCCCAGTATTACAAAAGGTAATGGGATGAAGTAGAAGATAGATTGTAGATAAACATTTAACTAGAAAGTTATCCATGATGTGTCTAGTTAACATAAGGGTGGTCTGGGCATCCTTACTAAAAGAGATTTCTATAGGCATGTATATTGTATAACTCTACAGTATAGGGATGTATACATTTTCGTTTGTTTAAAAACTACACAAAAAAAACAATACACACACGCACTTTGTAAAATAAATTCTAGTTTCAAGCAGCTTTAAGGTGCATGGGGAAGAAGGAGATGACCAGAAAAAAAGGAAGCTTGACGAAGAAGAATCTGTGAATATATCATATTTTCTGTCACCCCTAGACAAACAAGCAATTAACCCTTGAAGTGGGAGTGTGGAACCAACTGCAAGTGTTCATAAAAGTTTTAGCTGGATTGGAGCTTTAAGCAATCCTTATCCCAACCCCACCTCCCTTCCCTAAATATCATAGTTATGTGAGCTATCTATATGATGATCATATGAAAAAAAACACAAAAGAGTTAAAATTTAAGATAATTATTCATTTCCCTACTGCAGGCTTCTGGCAAGCCAATGAGGACACACCAGCTCAGTGATTAGTTAATTACTGTGCTCTGTAGTCACTAGTCTGTTGACATGGAGCAAGCAAACATTGGATTAAATAAATAAGCAGGGAGGTAACTGTATATAGCTTACCTACAAACTCACCCGTAAGTGAAGAAAAATGGAAAACAAATCTAAACACATCTAGGTTGTTTCTGTTTTAAAAACAGTCCAAAAAAGACAGAACCCTTGAGGGAGAACCAGACTGACTTAAGAATAAAAAAAATATGTTTCTACTTCCATGGTGGCATTCATGTGACCTGATCTCACTAATAAGTACATCACGTCAAAATGGACCATCTACAAAAGGCTACAAGGCCAGATTCCTGATGTTCTTATGGAAGGAACTTTCTTTTCCAACAATAAACACCTTACATTCCATCCTCTGTTCCTAGAGTAACAACCATGAAGATTATGGTGAGAAGGGATTAAAGGAATCGAAAGGCCCTCAACTCAACAAAGCCTTGTAAATACCTTCTGTTTTAAGAAGGCTATGTTGTGCTACGCACTGCTCGATTTAAAGGCTTTTCGATTCCTTTAATCCCTTCTCACCATAACTGTCATGGTTCTTACTCTATGTCTGGCTCCCAAATTTCTATATAGCTGAACCAGAGAGCATAGTCTGTCTGTTCTGTAGTTCAGAAAGGAAGAACTCGTGTCATGCACAAAACATTGTTTGAAATTTTAGTGCAACAAAAGCAGCCAGGAGATTGCAACTAAAGTGGTCCCTTGACTTACGAACTACATTGGTTCACAACAGTTGGTTTGTAAGTCAAGAAATAATGAGGATAACCATAATTATTCCTTTATGCCCCATCAGCCAAATGTACCATAGAGCCATGCTTTCCATGCACTGCAAGGATGATGGCCAACGAGCCTGAAACAGCTGTATGCAGTTTGGAATAAAAGCATCTGTACCATGCGTATATATTTGCACTGTACACCAGCAGTTCTGGATGTGTATTTGGCTGATGGGGCGTACAGGAATAATTTCCATGGCTCTGCCCACTATCCTGAAACAAGGGTTTTTACCTAAACTTTTGGGATCTATAATGAATTGGAGCATGTAAATACCTTCTGTTTAAAGAAGGCTTTGTTGTGCTTTTCTCTTCCTGAAAGCCAAAAATTTCAACTTGAATGGTGATTCCAATTTTTTGTTTCTGGTAGGCTCAGCACATTAACTTTTTGTTGAAAACACCAGGAAACTTATTGGCGTTTCTGGTAAAAGTGTTATTATAAAAAACACTTTCGTTTCTAAAAAAGGTTATGCAGAGGGTGCTTTGGGAGGTTAAGAACACATTATGGTTATCTTAATTATTTCTTGACTTACAAACCAACTCTTGTGAACCAATTAGGTTCGTAAGTCAAGGGTCCAGTTTAGTTGCAATCTCATGGCTGCTTTTGTTGCACTAAAATATTAAACAATGTTTTGTGCATGACGTGAGTTCTACCTTTTTGAACTACAGAACAGACAGACTATGCTCTCTGGTTCAGCTATATAGAAAATGCAACCTTGTCACTAAGAAGCATAAGGGGTAAACAAATCATTGGCTTGTGTTCAGCGTCATCTAGAAGCTTCAGCCACTGAGGTAAAATCCCACAAGGACTCCACCCAGAATAGTTCAGCGACAGAAAAGAAGCTGACTAACAATATTCATTAAATGGGGATGAGAGACATTATTTTAGGGGAAGAAAAAGAGCACTTGAAGTAAGACTTACTCGGACAATTAGGATCCACTTTATCAGTGACAAGCCAAACCCAGAAATTGCCCCATATCTGCCAGCAGCTGATGTGGTTAAGCAGAATGACAGGAAGAATCCAATCCAGTTAAATAGGAATGCCACTGAAAAAACAAAAAAAAGTTATATCAAACGTGTGTATACTGAACCTGTTAAACACAGCTGTGTGATTGCAGATTATATTGTATATCTTTATTCTTTAAATTATATATAATACTAATCAAATAAAAATGTGGGCCATGTAGCAACAAATAAAGGCCATTAATTTGTAAGCCCCAGGTAACCATCTACTAAGGGTTAGAATCTTGCTTTGACAGACAGAACAATATAGGGAACATCTTAAATGCAGACATATACCTCAGCCTAACAATAAAAAAAGCGCACATACGCACAGTTATTTACATTATATATTCACTCATCACAGAGACGTAAAATTTGGATGCTGGGAGAGAATTTAATGAAAATCAATTTAAAAAAAAAAAAAAAAAATATCTATATGTAACCTCCTCTGTTTAATAAAGCAGCTCATTTGTGTGCTACTACTTGCAAAAGTTCAGATTTAAGACAAACAGAAATACAGTATATCTTAACTGTGATCCACTATTAGATTGTAAGCCCGATCGGCAAGGCACTCTACTCCTCCTGTGTCTATAACCTGTACCTGTGTGTTACCTTTTGTTACATCTCAACTCTTATATATTGTACAGCGCTGCGTAATATGTTGGTACTTTAGAAATAAATGATAATAATAAATCCATCTTCTTTGTATGAGATTGTAAATACGTGGGCACCATATTGTGCCCACCATATTGTGATTTGCATATCTATTAAAGTCTACACTTTTATGGTTGCCATACATGGTTCGATTTTTCCATTTGACTTAAAACGATCGATTTTTAAGTCGATCAAACGGAAATCGATTCCTGCCCACCTGGTGTGATCGACTAAAAGTGATCCAAATCAAACATGTAACCAATCGGAAAGTGATCAGACATGTCTGTAAATTTTGGTCGATCATACAAGTGGAATAGATCGTTATGATGGAATCCATTGCTGCAATGGAATTGATTCCACAAGAATTGATTCCTTTTAAAGAATCAATCTGTTAAAAATCGAATCGACAATCAAAAGAAAGTCAAATCGCAAAATAATCGACCGCTCTATGGCTATCTTTACCATTAGTACATTACGTCTCGCCAGCTCTCTTGCTTCCAGCGTGTTGTATGCACTGGTGTGAGGATAGGACTGCTGGCAGCAAGGGAGACGCAGGCTGCAGACCCCTGTTCTACAATATAAAATTCATTTATACAAATTTAAAGCTATGTATTTTGGAGGTTAAACTAGATCCACAATTGTTTTTAAATGTTTATGTAATTTTTCTATATTTAATCCATGTAAAGAAACTTCTGCTTGTGCCAATTGTCTAAAGCCCCCCATACACCTTTAGATCACTCCATACAATTTCCATTAGATCTACCAACAACTATGTAGTGCCGGGTCCTCCCTGATAGAATATATAGTGATTGGAAGGTTTAGAAAGGTCCTCATATTACATGGTTTTGGTAGAAGAAAAGTTGATTGTACAGAAATTGTATGGTAAGATTGTAAGGTGTATGGGGGCCTTAAGTATATTATCATACTGGTACAAGGAGACAAAATCATTGAGATGTTATCCACTGTTAACAGATGAGAGGAACAACAGAACCAGTGTAGAGACATGACCAAGCAATACACATGACCTTGGTAGTGTTCAGAGTGTGGGAACTTCTCATACGTTACTACATTACATCAGTGAGCACGTAATATACTTACTAAAGAATGTGAGCATAAAAATCCCATCATTGCCTATCCTGAGCTGATCTGCATCATCAAAATCATCCCGTGCCACATAGTCATCATCCTGCCATGGAAACAAGTCAGTTAGAATTAATTTCAGTTTTTAGATATCTACAGAAAACATGATAAACTTACAGTTAGAACTACATGATCAGATAAGGAAAAGCAATTATTTTTTTCTGCCAAGTAGAGAAAGGGTAAAAAAGAAAAGTACATGATGAAACCCTGTGTTAATTAAAACGAAATCCAGGAAAGCTGCCAGCATTAACAACGCTAAGCACTACTGCTTCAATTCTAAGACACAAAGAATATATTTAGGAAAGCAAACATCTTTGTACAGAATCCTGCTCAGCCAGGACAAAAAGGTCAGCTAAACCTTAAAACAGTGAGCGCTCATGTTCTCCAGCTCTTGGGCCTTGAGATCTCACCTAGGACATCTGGATGGAGCTTATATATTTTTTTTATATCTGAAAGGGTTTCCTGTATTTAGTGAAATCTCCTTTAAAAATTTTTTAAAATCAAAAATTATTCTGGGAGGTTAACCAGTTTCAAACAAAACATAACTCTATCAATTGATCCCTAAAACCAGGGATATCTGGGAACAGTGATTGCTAAAATTGATTCTATGATTCTCTATTTAGACATGAGCAAACCAACAGCAAAACATTTTTTTTTCACTGACCTAAATACCATTGGAGGACACACCTTATACAGTAGAATCCCGATAATACTTTGGGTAACTTCTGCTCTTCTGGTTCGAATCTCTGACCAGCGCAAATTAGAAGGCGGCTAGGAAGCCATCTTTGACAGCTTCCCCACCTCCAGGTCCTGGCTGAGCTTCTGTATGGGAGCTGGGCGGTTACTGACACTCTGCTGTACGGAGCTCTGTGCTCGGAGTGGCAGAGTGGGAGTTAAAGGAGACGGGGCCTCCAGGTCCTGGCTGCATCGCTTCTGTATGTGGGCTGTGCAGCAAGACATGAGTCCAGATGACAAACACAGCAGGGCAGGTGGATCTTTCCTTTGCAGTGTGTAAGCCAGCTGGGCTGCTGGCCATCATACACACGGAGCTGGAGGAGGGAAGATCCATCCACGGGCAGCTATTTTCCCTGGCTCTGCTATTGCGGTTTATATCAGAGGGGCTTCAGCTGCCCGCTGACAAACACAGCAGTAGTAGATGGCTCTGACATCTTCTCCACCTGCCCGGCTTAGCTTAGCCAGGGGCACTAAAAGACACACACATTCCCCCCTCCAATTCTGGGAGGGGGATTGAATCTTAAATAACAATACGATATATACTTGCAGTAAATATATATGTCATATAGTTTGTAAATCATTACTAGTTTGATTTCAATATTTCTGCACATCAGAAAGATCGGAGAGGAAATAAAATAAAAATGGATTTGTCAGCTTTTGTAATACTATTTACCATACCAGAAAAAATAAATAAGGTCCTTTTATTTTAAAATGTACAAGTATTTCTACACATTTTTCTAAATGTACAAAAAATATTTACTAAAATATCTAAATATTAAAATGAGACATTTACCAACTATCACAGAAGAAAAACACACCAACTAACGGCTTTGTAACAGTACTATACTACAGAACCCTACAGTCCTCTATGTTTCTATAACCAATCTGTTAAAGCACACAGAAAAGGATAGACAGGAAACTAATGGCCAAATATAAAAATGCAGCGGTTTCTAGATAAGGCAGAATAAGACCATACCTCCAGTGATATTGGGAAGAAATCGTCAAAAGTATCCAATCTCTCTCTGAGCTGAGAGCAGATAACATCCAGGAAAAAGAACAGAGAGTCACCAAAAGACACAATGTTCTGACACGGTGACTGAAGAAAACCTGATCTACACTGAACTGCATTCTCATTCCTAAATCACACACAAATAAATTGTCATTCAAAATGGCCAGCTCGCAGTTTCCCCACCAACCCCTATGTCACCATTTTTGTTCTAAGATAGAGAATGGTAAAAGGAACCATAGCGGCTAGATTTACCACACTGCCCACTGTAAAACAAGTACTAAGCCACTTTCAGGGTTATTATAACTCCATAGGCCTACTGTATGTGTTATCTATCATATGGCAACTAGGTAAAACTATAGTGTTTGAGTCTTGTTACAGTTTACAGCTATACCAAACAAATTCATAGAACAATGGCTCCCAATTTTTACAGGGGGATACAAAATGAAAAGGTTTGACAAAAAAGAACATCAAGCTCTGCCAGAGAAGTTAAACCAGCAATGCATGTCAGATTATATGATCTTTGAAGTTTCTAAACCTTGCCAATTTTACACTTAAACCAATGCATGATGTTTAATTTAAACAAAGACATAGTTAACTGAGAAATAATGCGGCAGATAGATGTATGGCCATTTCACACTATATGCACGGAGGTTGTGGCTTTTTTACCAGCAACCTACACCGGTCAAGCGTGTGAGGTACAACAAGCTTCCTATGTAAACCAAAGTACCCCGTGTTATCACTAGCATCCTGCATTCTGAGGCACGATGCAGCACATATAATTTCAAAGGGACCTTAGTCTGAAATCTGAAACACTGTACCACGGAATAAGAAACATCATATCTGAAAATGCTATCCGTAATTTAACTACCGTTAGAGCAAACCTCCATAAAAGGTTTCTTTTTGTACATTGAAATAAATTTTGGGTGTTAACACTGCTGCAAAGAAAATGTCTACATTCCCTAAAAGACCATTTATCCATGATGGATGAGAGGAATTCCAAATTACAGCTTGCAAAGAATATTTTTAGGAAGGACTGAACGATCAGAAAACTTGTAGGAAGATGCCTTTAGACCAATCACACAGAATGTCCATAGATCAGATGTAACCTTAATGCTTAGGTTCCAATGTATGCTGGGATTCGCTTGTGTCTGCTTAAGCTTCCATTGCGTTCTAATAGACCAGTGGTTCACAAAATGGGGGACGTGCCCCCCTGGGGGGGTGCAAAGGTAATCCAGGGGGGCGCTGGCCCTCATTCTTAACCTATGTTTGAATAGGGAGGGGGGGCCCCATGTTCCTATATAGAAAAGGGGGACCCTGCAAGGAAAGTTTGGGAACCACTGCCATAGACACAGCTTGCTGCGTTGATTTCGACACAAAGGAGGCTCTGCAACAGCCCTGTCAAAGCCGCATTGCCGTCAATGAGCAACTTGTGCACTCCATTAAAATCTTGCAGAGGTTTTAATGGACAGTGGAGCCCTAGCCTTAAGCACACCTTGCAAACTACAATTTCAGAAAACAGGCCTCTAATATGATGCACAGAGTACTTACCCGTCCAGGAACTAGAGGTACTGTGGCTTCTGCCTTGGACCTCTCTGCTTCATCATAACTAGGCAAAGAGGTTGCCACATTGTAAGAAGGTGGTTTGGGGAAACCAGGTTCATCTTTATAGTCAAAAAATGCTGCGAAGGTAAAAATAAATACATCCATAAGAAATTTTTAGGGCTCGCACTGCAATAGAGTCTACTAGTCAACCATGCCCAGACACATGCTTACAACAACACATCACCTATAGTGGGAATAAGCCCACAAGACAATTTGTTATTGCAGAATTCTTAAAAAAAAAAAGATATCAGCAGCTTAAAATAATGGGGATAATAAACTAGTGCTCTCTAATGAAAGTCTTTGTTGAGGAAGTTCCTACAACAACACTGTCAATGTCTCCAAAACATGCTTCTTCATTGCCACCCTATTACATTGGACATTACAAACACACGCAGTCTCTTAACCTCCCTAGCACTCTTGCAAGGTCTAGATTTCTGTACCAAAAGCGCACCAACTCCAATGGAATTTTTTTATGTTGTAGGCCTGTAACTTCCCAAAATATGTCCGTACAAGGGTCAAGTAGACATCCTGAATATAATAATGTTTGAAACAGAAATATGTAAAAAACAAATGACATAAAAAAATAATTATAAAAAGGTATCATTTGAATGATAAAATCTTTAAAATACTTTTTGGTATGATAGATTTCAAAACAGTATGTAGTAATATTTATGTTTTGTTTATAATAACATTTTTACTACAATTGGAAATGTGTTTTGTGGTTTATTTTTACTTTGAATTGTATTGGATACAGTTATCACTATATCCAGTACAATTCATAGAAAACAGAAAACAGTTTCTTGTGCGATTTACTTTTGAATCATATCACTCGGGGGAGGGCCTTGGCTTCAGTGCAGAAGACTGTACAGATGATCAGAGCCACCGGGACAGTGCAGAACGGTGAGTTTGCGTGGCCGGAGCTTTGATCTTCGCCAGTCTGCACCATCTCGTCCAGAGCAGTACTAAAAAGGACAGTGCTGGAAAAGATGCTGCCACCAGGAACGCCAGGGCGGTTAAAAAAATAAAAAAACCAGAAACATTTCAATGATGGGCGCTAGACATGCATACAGTTACCGGAGACCAATGATGTGAAAAAATTATGAAACAATTTTGTTGCTTCTTGCTTGATCTGCAGATCCTATAGTATATGCATTCTTTATAGGTCAGTGTGCTGAAGTGCTAACAATAGCCCATGCATTCATCTGGTTGGCGTACCATAATAGAAAGCTAGTGTTAAAAGGTCAGTCCACCCCAAACTGTTGGTTGGCTGCAGTTGAGCCCTTAATTTTTTTTTTAGAGCGGAGGAGGATGAGCTGGTGGTGCAAAACTACAACCATAATGGAGCTACTTGCAGGGTGGAGATGAATTATGGTAGCTGCTGCGCTTAATAATTCTTATATATATTTAGGACTACACAACAGAATGTGCAATTAGTTTTGTAGCAGCAACAATATCCTCATAAAAATGTCAACATAGCTAAAATAAAGTAATATCAATGCCTTACTAGTTTGGATATATGATCTAACCTCTGTGCGTGTCTCATGAAGACCATTTATTTCATATTAATTTATTCCACTCTTATTACACTCTATGTTTTTTTAGACTTTTATTTTCTTTATGTACTGCTACAGACCAAAATACAAACAGTTGAGTGAACAGTGCTGCTTGGTAAAAATATCCTTTGCCGGAGATTCTTTACATAACTAAAGGTGTTATAAGCGGAATATATGTGGATTTAATGTACAGGTGACACCTTATTTGAGTAACTGAAATCGCTCAGAGGCACATGCCTTAATGCTGCGGGTGTGTCCAAGCATGTCTGAAATGAGGAAAATATCTCACTGACCTGCATTGTCTGCGGCAATGCTGCTGTATGGAGGTGGAGCGTCTGCTGCGCCCTGAGGATTCTCTACAGGCTCCTCTTCATTCTGCAACTAGAGCAAACACACACCAGGTTAAAAAACATACAACATGGGCAGCAACAATACACATACACAATACAGATACAATAAGGTTAAAGATTGAGAGCTACCCCACACTGACGCAGCAATGAACTGAAGCATCAATATGCCACCATCAGATCCTTTACAGACGTGGGAATACACAGGTCTATTTTTTCGTTCGATAAGTTTTTAAATTGTTTGAACGAAAATCTAAAACCGAACAAAGGTTTCGTTCGATCAACATCGAACAAAAGTGAAGGATAAAAAACAAATGTAAATTAAAACGTACCATCGTTTCATTCCATTATTTTTGTTCGATCTGATAAATTTGAATGAAGCTATTTCTGGTTCAAAAATAGAATGAAATTTCACTCAAGAGCAGTCATAAGAAATTTCATTCGGATACAGAAAATACAGTGTCTACATTCAATATAGGCACAATCGATAGTCAATCAGAATATTGAATATCCTGATCAAATCTATCATCGATTGTGCAAAAATCTATATGTGTATTCCTACCTTTACATTCCAGGTCTGCCATCTTACCCAGCACTAAAAAGTGAATGCATTCAAAAATGAATTTACACTATTTAAAAGTTAAATGTTAATCTTGAAATGTGTAGAATATAAAATCATGAACTACAGAACAGTCAATTACAGAGATCCATTATATTACAACCAATTGACAGGTAAATCCAACGATCACCATGTGTTTACTCAATTGATTAAGGAAGTGACTGAATTGATGTTCTAATGGAATCTAAACCTAGCCATACACCTTTAGATCTCTGTCAGATATCCTTTAGATCTACCAACAAGTATTAAGCTAGCCACACACGGTTTGATTTTGGTTCAATCGATGCTCGATTCGATTAACTTTTTCATCGATTGAACGAAAATCGAGAAATGCCCACATGGTACGATCGACGATAATTGTTCGATGAAGGCACAAAAATTGATCGAATTTTGATCGAACATGTTGGAAAATCATCGTCGATTGTGCCAAAATCGTTTTATTATTGTCGATGTTTGTGGTGTTTCTCCTGGATCGATTAGATTTGATATAATAACATAGACCACTGCAATCTGAGCTTCAATCATTTCCATACCAAAATCGACGATTTTAGTAATCTTTTTTAATCTTAATAGCACCACAATCGCAAACTCAATGTGGGTTGTATGTTGATGCAATTAACATCGATTTTCGATTAGACGACTGAATTCTTCGATCTAATCAAGCATCGATTGAACCAAAATTGAACCGTGTGTGGCTAGCTTAACATGGTTTTGGTAAAACAAAAGGAGATCTAAAGGAAATCTGACAGAGAAATCTAAAGGTAGCCATACACAGGTCGATTTTACACTCGATTCCTGGCCGATCGATCACCAGGCGCATGCATGCCGATCGATCACCAGGTGCGTGCACGCCGCGATCGACGAAGAATAGAGTGCAGCCCACCTTGACAGATCGATATGGCCCCCAAATCGGATCGGCCAGGGAACCAACCTGTCAGTGTTTTCTGTTCGATCGTGCACACATCGAGGGACGTTGGTGGAGGCCCACGGATTGATCATCAGGATCATTGACCGATCAACTGACATTTGTGAATCGAGCGACTGGTAACAGAAACGTCCAGGAATTGTGGCCTAAGGTGGTAGGCACAGACTTGCATGGCCGTTTCGAGCGCCGTGAGCACTCACGGCCATCTACCTGGCCCATATCATATGCAGCCATGGCTGTTTTCAGCAGGACCAATCAATCCCGCTCGAAAACAGGGATATCAGACATGAATGTTAATACAGCCGATATCCATTGCTTTGCCTAGAGACCGCGGGTGTCCATGTAAAGCATTGCCTGAACAGGGGAGAGAGCAGAGCCATCTCCCCAGCTCTGCCGGTATTTGACAGCAGTGGTATGGGGCCCTAAAAGGTTCACAGAGATAAATTGCCCATCATAACACCCAAATCACCCCTAGCATTCATACCAATGAATGATATGTGAAGTGTAGCAGTTGACAAGGGGTAACCATGCTGACCCCTGCACTGGACCTATAGAGGTATAGGACTCAATGATCCAAGAGAAGGCCACAAAGAGCCAGGCAATAGGAAACCCATTGGCTGGATTGAGGGGCATCAACTTTGTCGTCTACATGTCCAGTCAACATCCCACCAACCCCAACTTAACTATAAATATATGAAAATCTGGAGTAGGCTTATAGTCAGACTGACTTACTCACAAGAATATACAAGTAACCTAATTTTTTGGGTTGCGATGTAACCGATTGGTTCCTTCCCTTTTTAAACAGACCCCAAAGTCTGCTTATAGTAGTGAAAAGTAGCTTTGGCAAAACTGCAATACTTCCTTAACCCTTTCCTTCCTATATAGCTCTTCTGTCTCATCAATTATTCAGAAGCAGCCTTGGCTTATCTACTGAGAGCACTTATCTGCTAACTGGACTGCGGCTGTACATCCATCACTTGTTTATTACATCATTCATGTCCTCTAATGCTTTTCAAATCCACAAAACACGTTAATGTAGGCCAAATGGAGCTGCCGATAATAAGGGGGACAGGAAAGGAGAACCAGCACTGACTAGCTCTTGTAAACCACACAGTGCTGTATGGTAATATTACAGAATACGGATATACTGGAACGATGACTCTGCAAAGTCCACTACAGACACAATGTGCTGCCCTGATGATGCCATAAAGATGGGATTATCAGATCTGGGAACGCTCTCCATCCATCTGTTCAGAAATGATTTGGTATTATTTCATCACTTTTATATAACCAACTTTTACTCATTTTATTATCACATCTGCAACGTGTGAAAGCTACATAATGCTAGACTGTGTAATAGTTATATTCAGTTATATTTCAGTTCAGATTCTGATTGGCTCAGTTTCAAGCAACCTACATGGCAGTATCAAATTATATGCATCCTCAGAGACAACTACTGTTCG
The DNA here is from genome assembly GCA_036250615.1 of Ptychadena robeensis. NCBI lineage: Eukaryota > Metazoa > Chordata > Amphibia > Anura > Ptychadenidae > Ptychadena > Ptychadena robeensis. The sequence continues at coordinate 33,067,418 of CM070034.1, read as the reverse complement.
TAACGAATGGGGACCGCCAGATGAGCTTTGGAGAGCAGCGTGATGACGTCATCACACTGCTCTCCATCGCTCACAGCATCAGCAGGACCCCCTTTGTGTGCTGGCTTTAGTTTCAATTAGGACGACGATCCCCATTGCAACTAATGGCATTGGCCAGAGATTTACGGACATGTCCGTTCTCTGGCCGACCAAACCTAACGCGCAGGCACATCGGTCGCCGGCAAAATCGGGGGACCTGTCACTTGAAGGCTTCATTTGCATTCGCTTGATACCTATTTGTTCCAGCTTTTTAACTTCCTTTGTCACCTTTCCGCCTCATCCTGTTTACAGGACAATGAATGGAACAAAAAAGTAAAAAAAAATATATATATAGGGGCTTGATGTTCTCCTTGACAGGGCTGCACCCAGAGCACCACTGTACCTGCCTAGGCATATTTTCCTGTTGTGTAGCACATTTGTCCGTAGCCGAAAATTTAGGCCTAGCATACTGCAAACCGGCCTAAAGCTGGGCACACATGGCTCAATGAAGAAACATATTAGAGCAACATCACAGCTCCGATGTTGCTCTAATCTTTTACAAGATTTGAGCCATCCACAGTTCCTTCGAGCAGGATCAATGGATCCTGCTCAAAAGAACTCGAATGGGTCAGCCATCTGCTGCATACACGCTAGATTCCATCATAAGGATGACCTGTAACCCGACAAATCGCCTGCGGCTGCACAACTAGGCCAAGGCTTTGGCCTTCCTACAACCATAAAAAAAGTATATAAAATAAATTAAATGGGGGTCTTGGTCACACTTTTCTATGCCCATACTCTTCGGTTTTGAGAATGGCACATATAACTTCACAAAGTTTGCTGCTTCAGTTTTTATGATAGCAATTTGAATATACTCCAGAATGTTATGAAGAGTTATCAGATGAATTTAAAGTAAAGCATCCTGAGACCATTCATGTGTGGGGCCGGATCTCATCCATGGGAGACTCACAATTTTCATGAAGAATACAGCCACTAATATGGAATTAATTTGGAATAGTTCCAATCATCCAAGAACAGTTTGATGAAGGACAATGCCTTTTCCAGCAAGATGGAGCACTGTGCCATAAGTCTAAAGTGATAACCAAGTGGCTCGGGGAACAAAACATAAAAATTTCGAGTCCATGGCCAGGAAACTTCCTAAACCTTAAACAAATCCTCAAAAGTAGACAGACAAACTAAAGGTCCCCATACATGCAGCGATTACTGCGGGATTCTTAGGAGACCGAATGCAGTGTGATGACATCACGTTGCAGCCGGCCGCCCACAGAATCGGGGGGCACCCTTTGTTTGCTGGATCCTTGGCTGATTTTGCGGCCGATCAATTGCCATGAACGCACACGCACATTGGTGGGCCTCGGATGGCTGCATGTATGGGGGCCTAAAACTCCAAAATTCTGACAAACCTCAAGCATTGATTATGAAAAAAATGTGGTTGCTATCACTCAGGATTAGTCCCAGAAGCGGACAGCATGCCAGGGCTAACTGCAAAAGTGTTTTTATAAAGAAGCGCCAACACTGCAAATATTGACTTGATGTCATTGACAAAACGATTTAAAAACACTGAAGCAGCAAACTTTGTGAAAACCGGTATTTGTACCATTCTCAAAACATCAGGCACAACTGTAAAATCTTCTCCTATTGGCTCCATGTGCTGCTTATTCATCTCATCCAAGTAACCGAAATGCTCGCACTACATGATGATTTCATGAAAACAAATTTTGTGTCTTACATCTGCCTAGAGTTTAACTTTAATATTCACACTCGATGTTACTTTAAATAGAGGACACCCTTGTTATATCTGCTCATCTAAATATTGTAAATATAAATATTAAGCAGGATATGAAAGATTAGATTAAATAAAGCTACTGTACATAGTGGCAAATGCTGCCGGATACTGCGGATGGATTATGAATGAATATATATTGGAGACTCCATACAATATGTGAACTTATTTTCATATAAAAAATAACCACAAAAAACTTGGGAGGATAAATTATTTCACAGTACAAGCAACTATACAGCTTAGGTTCCCCATACACCTTTAGATTTCTCTGTCAGATTTCCTTTAGATCTTATTTTATTTATTTTACCAGAACCATGTAATATGAGGGACTTCAAACCATCAAGTCTACCTGTGTTCAATCCCAGAGGACCCGGCACTACATAGTTGTTGGTAGATCTAAAGGATATCTGACAGAGAGATCTAAAGGTGTATGGGCAGCTTAAGTGATCGATGTTTTTTTTTTGTTTTTTGTTTTTTTATATAGAACTTAAATAGTCCAGGTATAACAGTTCTACAGATATACCATGTTTCCCTAAAAATAAGATAAATTTTTGCTCCCAAAGATGCCCAACATCTTATTTTCAGGGAATGTCTTATTGTTTGCTGCCGTTGGATGTCTATGACACCAACTGTAGTTTTCTATATATAATGTCTTATTTTTCCATGAAGAAGATTACAGCACTGGGGTATCAGGGTGGGGGTGTGTCACTTAACATGACACAGGGGGGACCAGAGGGGGGAATTAAAATGGCACAGGAGTCTCGGGGGGCACCTTTTTGATCCTCCTGTGTCATTTTGATTGCCCCCTCTGATCCCCACTGTCCAGAGTTACAGTACCATATCTTCTGGGGTGCCTTATTTTTGGGGAAACTGGGTAGATATTTCTCTGAATCATACCCCTAGCTTGTAATGTAACACAATACATACACTAAGGTCAGTTTCTTCAGAAAATGCTGGAGCTTATTTTGCTTTTTTTATTCTAAGCTACGTATATGTAAACACAGGGCAATTGTGTGTGTTGTCTTTTCATTACACAGATATCTATAAATTTGGGAGGTCGACATTTTTCTTCTATTATATTCTCTGCAACAGATTTGTTGCATTGGCAAAGGACAAGAAAGAACCCAGCCAGGACAAAGTAGCTGCAGCTAGGTGGATTGTTGCCAAGCCCTGGTAGGGTGTTCAGAAAGGCGATCTTATTGCCTGGAGATTAAAATGGCCAACTATTTTTAGCCAGGTCTTTCCATTTGGCAGCTATGAACACAGGAACTAGATTTTCTTCTTTTTCTGAATGTGGAAACACGAGTTGCTACACATTTACATGGACGGTATTCAATTAAATTCATTTAAAAAAAGGCTCCCCTGTAACTGTAGATGCATTTGGTGGCTAAAGCTAGCCATACATGGTTCAATTGACATCAAATCGATCATCAATTCAATCGAAGT
>CM070034.1:33048536-33062571 GCA_036250615.1 Ptychadena robeensis | reverse complement strand
TTTCAACATTTTGGAACCCCGTTCAATCAAGTTCCTTCGAGCCGGCTCTATTGATCCCACACGGGTAGGTTTGTAAACAGATTACAGTACAATCAATCACCATAAGCGCGCACGTTAATCGATTGTACTCAAATCTTGTTACAGATCTACCCGTGTGCCAAGCTTTAGTGTTCTGATCTTCTGCTGAAGAATCTAAGTATTTGTCGCCTCAGCTGATTGACAGCGGTTTTCCAAATGCTTTACAGTTCAGACTTGAACTATTGTCGATCCATTTCCCTTCACTTATACAAGAAGCATCTCTAGTCCGGCAACACACATTTACTTCATTATCAGCGAGAGTTACCAGGCTGCCATACACGCACCGAGCGGTGGGCGTGTGTATATGCCAATCGGGGGAGCCCACATGGGGTGACAGATCGCTGACGCCCCACAGCTTGGCCGGCCAGAGAACGGACATGTCCGATAATCTCTGGCCGATGCTGTTAGTCTCAATGAAGACCGGCGTCTTGCTGTCAGCTCTGGAGAGCAGTGTGATGACCTCATCACTCTGCACTCTAGAGCTCATCTGAGCTGGTCTGTCGGCCCCCACTCGGTACTTTAGGCTGGGGTCACAGTGGGCGCTGTAATGTTACGCACGGCATGCATCTATTCTTATAGCAGAGAAGTCATTATGTTCATTATGACTGTTTGTTAATTGCGACATTTGAAGTAATTTTTTTTTTAATTCCCATTTAAATTTAGTAGGAGTCGGAGTCGGTCCATTTTTTGCCGACTGACTCCAGGGACCCAAAAATGTCTCCGACTCCGACTCCACAGCCCTGGTGTATATCATGCATGTCTCTGCATAATTGGTGTGTATCATAGAAAAAAGTGTTGTATTTCTAACATTTTAACGAGAACCCCAATAGCAGGGCCGTTTCTCCCTGTTCAACAGCTTGGCCGGCCGAACGATAATTTATATTCTCTTTCATCAATTCACTTGGCCCTATACTGACAAAAACTGAATTATTTTTGGGTATGGAATGACAAACGGGTGTATGTGACAGTAGTCAGTTGCAGTTGTGCCCCTGCTCGGATATTCTGGATATCCTGTACTAGATAAAGGGGGTTAGCTTCCTTTCCTATATCTCCAAAATCTTGAGGAAGCCAGATCATGTTATACTGAGGGAAACACAATGCGATTTCAGCTTGGCGGGTTCCATATTTGTATTTATGAAAAGTTTGTTTAGATGCCAGAAAGGAGTATTGTGATATATCTTCCCTTTTTATACTTTACTCCCCAATCTATGAAAAAAATTAATAAATACATACCAAAGTATATAAGCCAAGTTTTTCAACACACAAAGTGATAAAAAAAAGTCCCCCTCAGATTATACTCGAGTCAGGGTCTCTCCAGACCAGCCCCTGCCAATCTGTGTGACTGGCGAACACCCTCACACGCCGCCTGCGGGCTGCTCTTCTCTGGTCTGCAGCATCTCTGTCCCAGGCATGATGGAGTGACACATGTAGGTACCAGTGATAAGTACAGTACCATGCTGTGTATCACTGTGTACACAACATGATATTGTTATTAAGCTATATTTATAGAGAGTAAACATATCAAGCAGCGTAGTACATAAAATAAGAGTTGAAATGCTACACAAGTGAACACACAGGTAAAATTAGGACAAATAGAGAAGAGAGCCCTGCCCATTTGGGCATACAATCTAAGATGTTATTGTTTGGTACTTACCATACTGGCACCTGTATATGCCACTCCCATCATACCTTGGACAAGGTGGCATGAACATGGAGCTGCTGTATTTCCCACTCTAGGCTTATACTCGAGTCCAGCTTTCCCAGTTGCTATTAGTTAAATAAGGTACCTCAACTTATTTATGCCGGCTTATACTCTAGTATACACGGTATATCATAATATATGGAAAAGCTACTATAAGAGGTTCATCATAAGGGTCTTCTGACATCATGATATATGTATAGAGTTTGAAAAATAATACAGAAAGACAGTTTCCATATCCCTGCATTCCTAGAATTGCATAAAAAAACATAGTTTTATTTTACAAGTATTGGAAGTACAAAGGTTAACGTGTATCATGGCCTCACCCACTACACACTCATACAGAAATATAACTAGATGTACGCTTGTTAAAAAGCGATCATTAAGCTGCCAATCATTGGAAGATGAATGCACAATACAGTTCCATTCCTTAGATATTCTACAACTTTGTGCCACCCACATCTCACTGAAGCATAGCATGACCCGCTATGTATGTGACTGACGTATAATTCTACCATATGAATGAGCTGTAATTATGCAAATCCTGATCATTAAAAAGCTAATCACTACAAAGTTCACAAAAGATTTAGCAGTACTGTAGTATTACAAACCTTCTGGGTTTCACTGCAACTGAACCTCCCCAACCTTTCCCCCAGAAGCCCACTGTAGAGCGTCGCCGGCTGTATAGAAGGAGGATGGAGGACACGGGGAGCTGTGAGGGCAAAGCAGAATGTAAGAAATGGGAGGTGTTCTGTTAGTGTGGGGATGCAACGCCCCTAAATCATCCTGTGTCCTCCACAATCACCTCCTATCTACCTAACCCTCAGCTTTGTGTGCCCCCCAAATCCATGTCACCCCATATCCCCTCCACATTGAACCCCTTCACCACCACTTATCTCCATCCTCTCCTTCTCTTTGTGCTCTCCCTGTCTCCTACAATGTCAACCCCATCCTTCTGCTTCACTCCAGTCTCCATCCCTCCCTGTGAACTACAGTGTCACCTCATCCTTCTGTATCAGTCCAGTCTTCATCCCTCCTGTCTCCTACAGTGTCATACCCATCCTTCTGCTTTACCCCAATCTCCATCCCTCCCTGTCTCCTACAGTATCATCCCCATCCTTCTGCTTCACTCCAATCTCCATCCCTCCCTCCTTTCATAGCTCTCCTATGCAAGCTGCAACACGCATGATCAGCACATAGATCTCCGAAAGGACCCGAAGTGTCCTCCCATACCAAACCCTTTGGGATTGATAAATATGTCTTCAGGGGCGGGGTGCTCTAGTACTGGCGAACCGAATGGGTGGAAGTCGGTTTGGTTCACCAGTACTCAAGATGGTGCCTTAGGGAATGAGGAAGTGAGGATGGCATTTTTTTTTGTGTAGCAGTTTTCACAGATGCAGAACTGCTGACAGGTTAAGTTTAGGTAGTGTATGTGTTTACAACTGCTTTAAGGGACTTTCAAGGCATCAACATGTAGAAATCATGTGGAAACATGTGTTTTTTAATGTACTAATTGTCCATAGTCATACAGATCTTAAGGTTCAGCCTTAGGTAATACAAACAGTTGATGAACAGGTCATCTTATCGTTCTATGACATAAGTTATGCACACCAACACGTTTTGCGAGGAAGAGTAAATCGCTTCTTCAGGAGATGTCTCTGTTGTAGTCTTATGCTAGCCATACACTCTGAGATAAAAATTAGGATCCATTAAAACAGACCAATGTATCCCGACAGCGGTATCGGTTTGGATTGTAATATTCAGCAAAAAAAGCTACCACATTGCAAAATCCAATTTAAGATCGTATTTTTTTTTTTTTTTTACAAAGATGTCATCGAAATTCATCGCCGTTTATATCGGCCATTGTGATGTATTTTTTCTTTTTTTTTTTAAAGGGGAAGCCTCGGCAGTAATTGGTCGGTAAACACTATGAAAACAGTATGAAGTTTCCCGATGTTGCCAGACCAATTAAAATTTTTGAACATGTCCAATAAATTACGATCGTAAAAAAACGGAAATTACGATCGTAATATATCGGTTGTACCATGTGGACAGGTGCGGATTTTAGGGCGATAAAATGCATTCATTGGTCGGTTTTAATGGATCCTAATTTTTATCTCAGAGTGTATGGCCTGCTTTAGTCTGCAATGAATGGAGAAGATGGGAGACGATGAGGCCTGGAGCTCGTGGTTAATGGGTACCTTGTATGAAGGGCCCAAATGGCACAAGATAAATAACTTACCCAGTCACCAGAAGGTCAGTGTTCCTACCAGTCTCCCACAGGGAGGGAACACAAACAAGTCACATCAAACAGGCACGGTTCTTCTAAAGTCCTAAAGTAATGCAGTATTAGCAACCTGTCTTGCATCTTTGGTGTGTTTTTTTCCCTAACGTTGCAACCTCCCTAGCGATATGCCCGAACGAATCGGGCAAAGGCACGCTGCAACTATCGATACGCCCAAACTAGGTTCGGGCACATCGTGGGAGCTCACCTGCTCCGCCGCCGCCATCTTCTGTCTTCTTCTCCGTCTTCTTCCGGGTCCCGGAGTGACGCGTGACATCACGGAGGCGGGACCCGGTCCCCGGTCTTTTTAAAAAAAATTTTTTTTTTTTTACTTTTGAGCTGGATTATAGAAATGTCTTTCTATAATCCAGCTCAAAGTGGATCCCGCTATCAGAAACGCTCGCGCTGAGCGTTCCTGATAGTGGGATCATCTTCGGCTGAACACGAGCCGATCCGAAAATAGCCGAGGTCTCCGGCTATCTCCGTGATCGGCTCTCGTGTGCCGATGACGTCATCCGGCGGGCAGGAGATTTAAAAAGGTACAGAAATTTTTTTTTTTTCTTAGATTTTTTTTTTTTTTCATTTTTTTACATTTGTTTTTATTTTGATTGGATTGGATAAATATTTTATAAATGTTTTATCCAATCCAAATCAAAAGAAAAGAAAACAAGTGTAAACGTAAAAAAAAAAATAATAATAATTTTTTCCCCCCCAAATTTTTTTTTTATGTACCTCTAAAGCCGCCATAGCGCTTTATTCTGTGGCCGATTTTGCGAATGATCACCATGCGCATTCAGGGTAAGCGCTTGGTGATCAATCGCAAAATGAACGCGCCCACCTGGAGCAAGTACTGGCGCAGTCTGATCGTGAATCAAACTGTGCCCGTGCCGGAATCAGGCGCAACCGCTGGCTCTCTGTGTGCCTGCAGCATTTCTACAAAGCTGCAGGCACACAGAGCCTTTCCGCCCCTATCGGCGTCACCGGTGACGCCGATGGGGGCGGAAAGGCAAAACACTATCACTTTTGGTACAGAAATCTGCACCTCAGTGAACCGCAAGGGAGGTTAATTTAATCAGGGAGAGTACAGCTATACAAAGGGGTGCACATAACTATTTTAGTGAGCTCCTCAGATGAGTACCAGGAGATGGTGTTTGGTACTCACCCCATATGTAGGGTGGTCTCCCTCACTGTCCTCTGCGTCAGCTTCCTGCATGGTAAGTTCTGCTGCAGATGGACCTCCCTGTTCCTTATTTAGCCTCCAATTAGTGGTCACCATCCACAGGTCACTTGTAACTCTCACACTACAACAAGTTTAAACCCCCAGATCTCATACCTCGGTAGTACAACCCTGACTCTGTTTCTGGGTTAGTAACTAACCCCTGAGACCACCAGCTGAGACTACCAGGGTTTTAGTAACTAACCCCTGAGATTACCAGCTGAGACCACCAGCTGTCCAAATGTGATCCTTTTATAGTCATATTCCAGCATTCACACAGTGCTTTTCTCTTGTCAGATTTTACCCTTACATATGCCTACTCTGACTTTTATCCCCCAGATTTCCAACACCAGTAGAAGTTCAACTTTTTTTATTGGAATATTAATTGGCATTCCCAATTTCACCTCCTAACTGCAACCTTTCATAGTTATTCATGTTTCCCTGTGGTTATCCAAGTGACATAAGTGTATACATGTAACATTTAGCTGCGGCCGCCCAGACACAGAATGCCTCCAAGTTGTTAGTACATATATGAGCTGTGTAACAATAATGCAGGTATACAGAGCTAGGTTTTGACCCCTCTTGAGTACTAGAGTACCACTTATGTGCACCCCTTACTATACTCACAAAGACAGAAATCTCAAGGAATGATAGAGCTGCCATGACATAAACCATCCATACGTCACAACCACTCCAAGTGGAAGCATTTCTCAATAAGAGCAGAAGGCCATGATTGATCCTTGAACACATATTTATGGAACATTATGTATTACTTACAATGAAAATACTGTCATAGCTCTGCTTGTTGTTCCTGCATGGGGAAAATGCTTCAAACGTTTCCCTGATGACTACTATAATTATAGTTTAACAAGATCATGAACATTCAGACTGGAATGAGTTTTTACAATTGTATGCATATAAATACAGGGTTCTGTAAGAGATTATACACTACAGTTCAGCTCATCCCAGAGAGAGTGTAGACCTATGCATTGTAGACACTATAAAATGTTTATAAAATATTTTCATCACATCTGATACTCAACTGTCATTAGAAAGACTTGTATAGCGTGATGGTTGATATCGGTTACACCACACTGGGGCCTAACTTCGAAAGGAAGAGCCTTCTATACCCAATCAACATGTTAATGGATAGGAGAATGTAGCTTATTCTGATAAGCTAAATTTAAAAAAAAACATGATAGTAACCAACTTTTCTTAGTTAATAGAAAAGTGTATTTGGCTACAAGAGTATGCCCTGGGCACACCATGATGATGGCTGCTGCCAAAGATCTTATTTTAAGGTGTGCAGCCAATGATGTTGTAAAGGACCTTTGTATTTTTCTGTAACGCAGGTCATTTGAGTGACCCCCCCACTCTGCAGCCTAAAACCCCCCATACACCTTTAGATCACTCCATACAATTTCCATTAGATCTACCAACAACTATGTAGTGCCGGGTCCTCCCTGATAGAATACATAGTGATTGGGAGGTATAAATCACTGCTATGTAGTGCCGGGTCCTCCCTGATAGAATACATAGTGATTGGAAGGATTAGAAAGGTCCTCATATTACATGGTTTTGGTAGAACAAAAGTTGATTGTACAGAAATTGTATGGCAAGATTGTAAGGTGTATGGGGGCCTTAAATCTCTGACTCGAAGGACTGGAAAATCCTGATCACCCATGTTTCTTCCTGCAGCTGAATCATGGGAGTAGGAATCTGGGAGAAGTAGAAAGGTAGTGTCCAAGAACTAGAAATATTAGCCTGTGTTGGTGTCTACTTTGTCATTTACCCTTTGTTCAGTTACTGTCCTATGACCACATGTCAGGGGTGGGCAAACTCGTACACTATGGGTTCTTAAACTTGATAGTGGCTGGACCAAGAGCAAATAAACGTGCTAACACTGAGGAACACAGTGAGGTATAGCGCATTGTACAGAAGAACAGGTTACCTCGCTCGTCCAATGCTCACAGTTTGTTAATGCTGCGCTCCCCTACACTTGTTCAATGCAATGGCAGTGGCACATTGCCATGGGGACACTACAGCAGAGTGATCATGTGGACGACATTAAAGTAAAGAGCAGAAGGGAACGCAGCACTGGGAAGATTAGGAATTTGTTTCCACATATGTCAGGACCCCCTCCGCTAAGCGTATTGCTTGGCGGGGATCCCGACGTAGCACAGAATCTGCCTGCTACTACGTTGAGCCTTGCATCGGCGGAATGGCTCGCCACTGTGAAGACACAGCATCCACTGAGCAGGTAAGTCTTTGTGCCAAGTCAGGATCCCCACCAAGCAATACGCTTAGCGGAGGGAGTCCCGACGTATAATGGAAACATACCCTATTAAACCTAAACTGGATGGATCTGGCCTGTGGTCCATATTTGGCCCATGTGATCTCTGTGCTATTGACATAGTTATAGCGCACCATAATCCCTCCATTACACAACTATGATTTGCACAGTCAAGCCTTCTTAAAACAGAAGGTATTTACATGCCACAATCCACCACAAATCCCAAAAGTTAAGGTAAAAATCCTCACTTCAGGACAATGGGTGGAGCCATGCAAAGTATTCTTTTACACCCCATCACTCAAATACACATCCAGAACCACAGGTGTACAGTGCAAGTATAGCCAAAGCCTTAGGCTGCACTATGTGCTGGCATCTGCTGATACATGGAGGAGTACTCTTTTTATATAAACTGATATTAAAGTTGAATTTTTTTGGTTCATTTCTGGGCACGGGGCTGCCACTGCTTGGATTCCATATCTGGTAAGAGGAGGAATGGGTATATAAACCTGCAGCACACAGGGCGATTCCTGTGCGATGATGAACAATCGTTTACAACGTGGTGATACAACTAATCGCAGAGCAATCATTCATCGAATAGATGCGCACCACTTTTGGCAATCAATCCTTGGCGGATACATTCCCCATCCAAAGTAATGGCCATCGAACCGAATTTACAAACATGTCAGATCCCTGTTCAATCAACATTTTCTTGGAGCAGAATCGATCACCTGAGGTGGGCAGCTTTCAGGTTCCCAAACGATCGCCGCACACAGCGATCGAACAGTGATTCAACCAGTGTATAGCTTCAGTGCCAGGCTCCAATATGCGCTGGCATCCACTGATGTCAGCGCAAGCCTCGGACATGGTACTGTGGACACAGATAAGCTGCATCATCATTAACCTGGCTGAGGCGGGCACCAGCGGAGACAGGTTAGACAGCCCTGTCATAGCCCCATTGCCTTCATGGACAGCTCGTGTACTCCAACTTACGCAAGGGTTTTAAAGAATAGTGGAGCCTAGGCCTAAGTCTTCTGTAGCACCAAGGATAACACATCAGCTGACATATATTGGTAAACAGGAGAGGTTGAGCAGTAAATTCAGCCCACCAGCAGCAACATAGTTATATTGGACTAGTTTCAAGTCCTTGCAGCCTGCACAGATGTTGCTAAGGTTGAATTTCATAAAGCGGATCGACCATCACTGCTAACATGGTTCCACGGTATAAAATTACACCACACCAAACCTCCTTCCTGGATGAATTTCACACAATGGTAGGTAAGTAAAGCCCCCCCATACACGCCTAGATTTTGTGTTCAATCAACTTAAAAAGATCAATTTTGGTGGGTCAGGGAAATCTGTGATTGATTGTATGTTTGCCAATTGTAGTAACAGATATTTGATCAACTTTTTTGTAGATAGACTGAAAGTGTAATGAATTTTAATACAACCAATTAAAATTTACCAGCACATCCAATCCTTTTTCAATAAATTTTTTTCCCAATTTTAATTGGTTTAGGTTGATCTAACCATGTGGGCTGCCATAGATTTTCAATCAATCAACCAAAAAAATTGATTGAATCAAGTTGATTGGATGAAAAATCTGTACGTGTATGGGGGCCTTAAGTCATTTAAACACAGACCACGAGTATTGCTAAAGAGTTCTTGATGGCCATCAATGTGGTAGGCTTGCTCTATCTGGTGATGCCCAACACAATGATCTGGACTAAATAAAACTGCTTAAGCCCCCCATACATGTTCCGATTATTCTCCCGACCGATTTTTAGTCCGATCGGGTCACCCGATTTTCACCTAAAATGTTATGGTCGGTCGGCTGGCACCAAAAATCGGACTTCGAATTATCACCGATTGATCAGCCTGACCCTATTTAATAACAGCAGATCGACCAAAATTTACAGACAGGTCCGAAACGGTCCCGACCGATTTTTCGGCCGATTTTGAGAAATCTGGATCGGTCGATTACATAATTCCGAATCCAATTAATCTCCCGATCGATTAATCTCCCGACCATGTTGGTCGGTCGGGCAAAATTCGTACGAAAAATCGGAACGTGTATGGTGGGCTTTAGATTTCGAATAACTTTTAAACGCTTGGCCCAGTATACAGAGCAATGTATACCTACCATGGGGAAAGGTTTAAACACATTTGCCAGGGTTTTGCAAAGCCGACTTTCTGCAGTTACAAGACACTGATTTTAAAATATCAAGTCTTTCCATAACGTGGTCACAGACATGCAGAATTCTGCATCAAAATTATTCCAGGGACACTAATAATGAATCATAAAACAAGAGGCACGGAATTTTCTACAAATAAAAAAATCAGACGTACAAGAGTTTTTGTTTCAGGAAGTAAAGGGGATTTCATTATTAAGGTAGGGGGCCTCTTCCCCACAACCGTGCCACAGTGACACCATAGGAGACACAATAAAGCTAGACACACGTGGGTAGATTGCTGTGCAATCGACCCCCGATCAATCACAGCGTGGTAACGTCACCATGCTGTGATTGATCGGGGATCAATTGAGCAGAAATCAATGTGCACCACATGGGCAAATCGATTCCTGTTCAATGGGGACCACGGGGACTGATTCACACGTGCTACAAGCTGGGGAGAAGCAGCCTCACTCACCCAGCTTCCGAGTGAGGAGTGCTGGCTCCGCCCCCTTCACACTGACCATGGACGGTTGAGCAGAAGGCAGGAGCCGCAGCACATCCAACACTTTGCATGAAGACTCATGTCTCCATGCAAAGTAATGGAGATTGAATAGGGTTTTCCAACATGTTGAAACCCCGTTCAATTGAGTTTCTTCAAGCAGGCTATATCGAACCCGCTTGAAGGAAGGGACACACGGGTAGATTTGTAAACAGATTAGAGTACAATCAATCACCGTGAGCGTGCACGTTGATTGTAATCAAATCTTTTTACAGATCTACCTGTGTGTGCCTAGCTTAAGAACCACAACAACCTGTAATTTCAGGTGAAGAAGTCATACATATAAATCTCCTGACCGATGGAAGTAGGATAATGATTGGCTCAGTTTCAGTCTGTATACTAATTGCATACTAATGTTGACATTTTAGCATCTCGTACAATTGTGTTTCTGAAGGGGTAAGTGCACTAAATACTTAATTGTGAACTGATGCCGACTGTGACAACAGCAAAATGACAATGAGCAGTGACTACAAAAACAGCTGCAGGGAACTATTTTAAAGGTGCTTACTCAGACATTCTCAGCAGAATTTTTAGAAAGCCTTACACACTAAGTTCTCTCTGCAACCACAAGGTTCATGTCAAGTGATGCAAACCAGGCTATCCGTTGCCAAAACTACATGATGGTTGACCATGCAAAAAATAGTTGGAGGGGAAATATCAAATGCACATACAAATATCTAGATCAGTGGTGGGCAACCAAGTTAGTACAGAGGGCCATCATTAAAGGGCCGCACATAACATTTTCAACCTCTACTGACTTGTATAAGCATTTGTTAATGTGGAAATGACAACAGGCAGACATTATTTAGAAGACATTATTTTTAATTTTTAAAGAACGAAACGTAAATGATACTTCAAGCATTGGGTAACACTGTAGTATGGTGATACACATTTTGATTCATAGGTTATGTGATGCAATATGAGTTCCTATGCCCTATGCATGAACAGTAAGGTTTCGGGGGCCACAAGTGGAGGACTGAGAAAGGCCGCAGGATGGGCACCTAGGATCTAGATCAGTGGTGGGCAACTGAGTTAATATGGAGGGCCACAAGTGCGGCCCTTGGCATCACTAAAGAGCCACACATTACATCGATCCAGACCCTCCCCCCGCCGACATATCTCAGCAGGCGGTGGAGCAGATCCCGACAGGCAGTCAAAAGCAGACAGCAACTACCCCCCCCCCTTGCCCCTAGGTGCAGTGGTCATATACAGACCTGGTTTTCCCGATCAACATTGACAATATTACTGATATAGGATCGCCAAAGGTGATTAAGAAAGCCAGGTCAGCGTGTGATTACTTCACGGATGAGTCGCTATGCCCTATGCATTAACAGTTAGGTTTTGGGGGCCATATGTGGAGGACCAAGGGGGGTGGCCGAACAACGACCAAAGGGCTGCATGCGGCCCCCGGGCCGCAGGTTGGACACCTAGGATCTAGATGGTGGATTGTACCAGCCGAAAGTAAATGTCACATATTCAATGATAAACTCTAACACCAGTTTCTGTACTCCTCTCTTAGATACCATGCCCCTTTAGGTATCACAAATGCAGTGTTCACATTAATTGGATATATGAAGATGCGTCGGAGATTGCCTTATACAAGTAGGTCCACTATACATCGGAGATCCTTTGACATTAGACACAATCTCTCAGTATTTTTGCTCATCTGGAACATGTTTTACCCTAGACCAAAATATAAGCAAATAATTCTACAAATGTGTGTTTGCTTATATAGCCTGTACATTACTCTATACAAAACCAATGATCAAATATAACAAAATACATTCATCAGCATTGTATGCCATTAAGAATTTCTGTTCAGACATTCAGACTGGCAGGCTATAGCGATATTCAGTCCATAGGGCTGACAGGCGATGGAGATATATGAGCAATACAAATGGTAGGTGATACCAAAAGAAGGGCAATTGGACTAAAGGTAGCCATACACAGGCTGATATTCATCAGATCGACTGTCGTGAGTATACCTGCCGGTCACAAGGCCACAAATCTGATGGGCCCATCTGGACAGATCGGCCAGGAATCTCCCACATGTCAGATCGCACAGTGATCCGACATGTCGGTAAATTCCCAGCTGATCCCATTACTTTGGATGGCTGCCTGCCGATCAGCTGAGGGGCCTTATCTATCAAAAGGAGAATCATCTTGTCTATGGCTACCTTGAGGCTATGTTTCCACTGCTGCTTGGACACAAAACAGAGCATACCAGACCCCCTGCATGGCATAGCCCGGCAGGCCTGGAGAGTGTGATGGACAGCGTGCCCCCCCCTCTAAGCAATACCATATGTTACGTTAAGGTAGGGGGCCTCTTCCTCACAAGTTTGCTCTTGTGTTGTGGGGGTTCGGGTGAGGGCTCAGAATATTATAAAATATCTGGGGATCCTCCCTACTCACCCAATGAGTATATACAACCACCGGCCACTTTATTAGGCACACCTGTCCAACTGCTCGTTGACGCAAATTACTGATCAGCCAATCACATGGTGCATTTAGGGATGTTGACATGGTCAAGACTACTGCAGTTCAAACCGAGCTTCAGAAGTGGGAAGAAAGGTGATATAAGTGACTATGAACGTGGCATGGTTGTTGGTGCCAGACAGGCTGGTCTGAGTATTTCAGAAACTGCTGATCTTCTGGGATTGTCACGCACAACCATCTCCAGGGTTTACAGAGAATGGTCTGAAAAAGGGAAAACATCCAGCGAGCGGCAGTTCTGTGGGCGCAAATGCCTTGTTGATGCCAGAGGAGAATGGCCAGAGTGGTTTGAGCTGATAGAAAGGCAACAGTAACTCAAATAACTCGTTACAACCAAAGTATGCAGAAGAGCATCTCTGAACACACAAAACATTGAACTTTGGGGCAGATGGGCTACAGCAGTAGAAGACCACACCGGGTGCAACTCCTATCAGCTAAGAACAGGAAACTGATGCTACAATTCGCACAGGCTCACCGAAATTGGACAATAAAGGATTGGAAAAATGTTGCCTGGTATGATGAGTCTCCATTTCTGCTGCGACATTCGGATGGTAGGGTCAGAATTTGGCGTCAACATGAAAGCATAGATCCATCCTGCCATGTAGTAGTTCAGGCTGGTGGTGGTGGTGTAATGGTGTGGGGAACATTTTCTCTGCACACTTTGGGCCCCTTGGTAGTAATTGATCACAGCCTACCTGAGTATTGTTGCTGATCATGTCCATCCCTTTATAACCGCAGTGTACCCGTCTTCTGATGGTGACTTCCAGCAGGAAAATGCACCATGTCATAAAGCTCCAATCATCTCAGACTGGTTTCTTGAACATGACAATGAGATCACTGTACTCACATGGCCTCCACAGTCACCAGATCTCAATCCAATAGAGCACCTTTGGGATGTGGTGGAACAGGAGATTGGCATCATGGATGTGCAGCCGACAAACCTGCAGCAACTGCGTGATGCCATCATGTCACTATGGAGCAATGTCTCTGAGGAAAGTTTCCAGAACCTTGTTGGATCTAAGCCACAACGGATGAAGTCAAAAGGGGGACCAACCCGGTACTAGCAAGGTGGGCCTAATAAAGTGGCTGGTGAGTGTAGGTCCCTAGGACCTCTCACCCATTCCCATAAAGCATTAAAAGTCCTAGAAATAAAACTTTTTTAAAGCTTATACCCTTCAACATACTAAAGCTAGCCATACACGTGTCGGATTCCATGTCCAATCGATTCATCATCCGATTGAT
>CM070034.1:33030318-33045376 GCA_036250615.1 Ptychadena robeensis | reverse complement strand
AGATAGATAGAACACCACCTACCCCACCTTTCCACACAAAGGTCTCCCCCACCCCATCACAAAGTGGGGGCTAGGGGACTTTAGTGTCCAGACAAAGATGGTAACACAAGGTATTAAATTATAAGTCATTAGCAGCAGAACAGAAACATATAAAAAGTCCATAATGTCCTTTTAATGTCCTTAAAAGTCCATGAATAAAGTGCAAAAGCAAAATCTAAAATGTTCAAAAAATACAGCTGAATAAATTCACTCCAGAAAAAACACTGTCCTCCATTCCCATTTGCGATGGGGCTAGGCCTGGGAGATGGGTTAGTCCATACGGCAGTTGTAGTTATTAAAACCCCAACATGCGTTTCGGATCCCTTCATCAAGGATATATATATCATAAAATTCTACATGACAAATCATTTCTAAGGAAGTGTAGAGTAATAGAAAACCATCAGAGCCAGTCAGTCATGATATGTTTGCTGATGATTGTGTGGCATCTTTCATCTATCTTTCTCTGCTGTAGTAAGGTACCCATACACGTTGCGATTTTTCGTGTGATTTTAGCCCTTCCGACCGATCTGGTCGGCCGGGTAGGTCGATCGTTCGGGATTCCTAACATGCAAATGTAGTCCGACCGATGCCGTTTTTAGAAAAATCGGCCGAAAAGTCGGTCGGGTCCCGAATGAGGATGCCTGTAATTTTTGGACAGTCGGCCACTCTTAAAAGATTCCCAATCCAACCAGCCGATCGGATGAATAATCGGGCGAAAAATCGGGCATCCGACCGACTTTTAAAAATAGCACTAAAGCAAAAATCGGGCATCGAAATCGAATTTCGCATCGGTCCCCGAAAAATCGCAACGTGTATGGGTACCTTTAAACACTACAGTAGAGATGAGAGATCCGGCCGATCTATGACCTGACAGCTGATCCAGATACCCGGCTAATCTTCTTGCCGTGTGAGCTGGCGGGGAGCCAAGGCGCGACCACCTGTGGCGTATTTGGACCATAAGACGCAAAAACTTTTTTTCAACCCGATTTTGGGGGTGAAAAAGTGCGTCTTATAGTCTGAAACATACAGTATATCAGGCCGTCAGGCGTATAGGGTGCATCCAATACAAAGTCTTATGGTCCAGAAAATATGGCACTTTTTGTAAGAAGTAGTAAGATATTTTATTGTCTGTAGCCTTGTCACAAAACCCCAATGACAAAAGTCAGTTGCTCAAACTATTGGAGCAAGGTGTCAAAATAAGTACCATGTCACTTCAGAAGCAGTTTCTTTTATCATGCATATTATTGTATTGTATTGGTTTCTATATATATATATAATATATATATACTGTATATACTTTGTCCTGCAAAGCATTGCTGTGCTCAATAGTTCAGTAGGCCAGAAACGTACCATATTTTTGGGATTATAAAATGCACTTTTTCACCCCCAAAAGGGGGGGGGGGTGCCTGCATCTTATGGTGCAAATGCGTGACTTGAGTGGCTGCGGGTGGTCGCGCCTTTGCTTTCTGCCAGCTCTCCCGCCAAGGAGATTAGCCGGGGAGCTATCAGATGAGAGATGTGGACGGTGTCTGGATCTCCTATCTGAACTGTATAATTGCCTATGCCAACAGAGCAAATAGCATAAGCAATGAAGAGAGGGATAGATGAACTGGCATCTATCCCTCTCTCCGTGTTAATGGAAACTGCAATCACTGCAGCTCCCACAGACACAGGAACAGCAAGATCAGCAGAGCCGAGAAGACTGGGCAGCCTCCAACCCCCCTCCTCCTGATCAGAGGTGACATGATGTGCTATGTGAGTGTACTGCTGCTAGTGACATCTACTGGCTGAATTGAATATTGCATTCATGTAATCCATTGCATTAACCCAATTGATGTGAAATATTTACTAAATATTTTTTCTCTGGTTTTCTGCTAAAAACTGGCTGCGTCTTATAGTCATAAAAATGTTCAGAGAGTTGCAAAGGTAAACAAATCAAAACAAAAACAAGTTCTGCATAGGGAGTGTACTTTAATTGCATCTATGTGAGAGTCATTAAAGGCACAAAAGATTCTATGTAAACCAACAGCGTGACAATCCTAAAAGGTAAATTGAAGGTGGTAAAAGTTTGGTAGTACATATTTCATACAGTCTAGTCATGGCGGATTATAACATGTCACAATAACGGAAGTACTTCAACACTTCTAGCAGAAATCCTACCAATTTTATCAACATTAGTCCATGATTTATCTTGGTTTAGGTTGGACACCATGTGCTTAAGATTTTTGTGAAAATGCTACCAGGTAACAATATATAGCATGTGAACATCACATTACTCATACAATGCAAGTGTGCTAGAGATCTATACGTGACGCCTGAATACACAGCATCTTAGTTTCTTGTAATAATGCAACAACAATCTTCTAGAAAACTTTTTTCTAATACAAAAAGTGAAATGATTTTTTTTATATAAAGTGTATACAAAACACAAAGGCTTAAGTCAAATACATTTTCTGTAAGTTCTACAAAGATAATGGAGTTTTCAGACAATGCTGGATACAGAATCCTTCTTCATGTCTTGATCATGAGAATGGGGGATGTTATCTACACTTTCCGGCAACAATGCCATACAAAATATAGTGTCTGTCCATTGTAAGCATCCGAGAGAAAACACAGCATCACTCCAACACCTCAGTCACTGTATGGTTTCTTTGGAGTGTTTTCCGCTTCTCTTCCTTTTTCCTTCATGCTGTATAAAGGATCAACGAGTTTGTTGTGAACGTGCATTAATCCTGTAAATGCAAAGAAGAATATATTGATTTACTTTCCAAGTTGAAAAAAGGTCTAATTACATCCCGCTATAATATATACAACAACAAAAAAACACAATCTCTTTGATTTCCAGAGACTAAAGGTGGGTTTACACGAGTAGATTTTTTCTTCAATCAACTGCCAATTACATTTTTTGTTCGATGTCGTTGTCAAACATCGTTCCTTCATTTATCGAGTGTAACATTAGATTTTTTGTTCATCCATCCTGATATCCAATGAAAATACATTTGAAATTAGCCGGCCAGCTCGGCCGGCCAGAGAACAGACATGTCCAATATTCTCTGGCCGATGCAAGCCAATGCCATAAGCTTCAATGAAGACCGCCGTCTTCATTGAAGCTTATGGCTGGCACACAAAGGGTGCCGGCCGACTGAAGGGGCCCCATAATGCACCTGGGTACAAACGTGATGACGTCATCACGTTTGCACTCCGGTGCATATCGGAGTAGGTCTGTCTGACCTACTCGGGCTGAGTATGGCAGCCTTAACAAAAAATTGTTCATTCTTCATTGATCAAATGTAAAAATCTACACGTGTAAACCCACCTTTAGGGGACTTTTATGAAAATGGTAAGGTTTAAAAATAAAATTTAATAAATAATACAGTGAATAAATAAAAACATACATATGTACATTTATGCAGCACTTTTCTGTGTGAACATATTTTCCCAACTAACCCTATAAATGTCAGAACATTTCATTAACCTCCCTAGCAGTTGACGCCAACCCAGTTTGTCCAGTTGGGATTTGTCTCAACTGCTACTGGAGTGGGGATCGGACAAACCCAATATAGCCCCGGAAGCATTATCGGGGTGCCAGAACTGACCCTTCTGCATCATCAGTGACTCTGAAGGGGGCAAGCGCACCATAGACCTCCATTATAATGGAGGGGCATAGTTTTCCAAGCTATCAATGACACCGGCGGCAAGGACAGGACGGGTGGGATATTAAAGCAGAGTACTCTTTAGGGGCTGTCCGCTAGGGAGGTTAATCTACAGGTACATGGGAGTAAGTGCCAAGAAAAGAGCTAATTAGATTGTGTTTTCTATTATGGTGCACCTTCTTATTAACTATTAACAAATTTCACAAGTACAGCTGCATTGCCATAGTTGGAATCTGTGTTGTGTGCCAATAAAACATAATGCAAAGTGTAGTCCTGGTTGTATGGAAAAGAAATATGAGAAGGAGAGATGGAAACATCTATATAGAATTCAGTAGATTGGTTTGTTGGCAAGGAATCTGAAAAAAAAATATTTCTTTATTTAAAAAAAAATGGTCTATTCAAAAATGTTTTAGTTATAGGTGTAATTGGCCTTGGCTGAATCAGTACCAGACTCCAGATATAACTTGCATACTCTAACATTGAAATCTCCTTGCCATATTTCACCTAAAGAACACCTTTTCACCTTTAGCTGGGCATAGATGAGTCGTTTTTCCAATGACTGTTCAGCCGACCGACTTACTTCGGATGTGGATTGCTGGTCACCGTGCAATTCGACATGCGGCAGTTCCCTGGTCAATATCACCAGGGGGCTCACCCCATTTACTGCCGACCCGACCACCGATTGATTGTGGGATCGCGTGCTGCTGAATCTCCCCGTCTATGCCCTGCTTTTCTATGTTCTAGCAGTTGTAATGTAATGCATTTTGTAAATAGCCTAAACACTCAATTCTACAAAGAAAGCTGGAACCTCTCATGCCCACAGAAAGTGTAAAAACCCAAGTGGCTTATATCTAGAATCTAAAACAAGTCAAAGTAAAAAAAAAAAAAGTCTATGGCATTTATATCTGATATCTAAACATAGCATTGATCCATGCGCCCAAACAGTTCTAATTTTGTTTCATCAGTCCACACACTTTCCCCAAATTTTTGTGGTTTGTCCACATGACTTTTGGCATACTGCAGTCGACTCTTCTTATTCCTTGGAGACAGCTAGGAGGAGGAAGAACAAGGCCTCATTTACACCTGGTTTCCCCTCCTTATTAAAATTTATAGCAAGGTATAGCAATTGTAATTTTAGGAAGTACTTGTTTGATTTATTTTATATTAAGAAAACTTGAAAATAATAATTGTTGCTGTCAAAAGGATTCTGTACATAAAGGATTTGACTACAAAAAGTCCTATAATATAAGATACTATCTGCAATGCTCACAGTATAAAAATAGGGCATTTCTATTCATTAACAGCAAGTTTAAAAAACTAAATTCTTGGCTTTTAATTTTGTAACTAAATACACATTTGAAGAGTGTAAATGTTCAAGTTTGTAACAGGAAATGCTAGTTTACCTTTAAAATATTTCACAGTCTTCACCCGAAGTTCTAGAGTTGCATCTTCATCACAGACAAAGACTGTGCTTGGATGTTGCTGGAAGGCAGACACTGTCCACATATGATTAACACCATCTTCTATGGCTTTGTACAGGGCAAAGGCTTTATGGGCACCTGTGATCAGGATCATTACCTGCAAACAATAATAGTTACCAATTTTCAATAGGTCTATGAAAAGCAGGTTAAATACATTTATTTATGAGAATTTTTAATATGAAACATATGAATCCAGCAACTTAATTTCATTGATTGTACATTCCAGAAGTTGTGTAAGAAACTGGGTAGCTTCACAAACTGGGGCTCCTCCTACCTCATCCATGTATATTTAGGACAATATATTCCACAATGTAGAATTAAGGTAAGATAGTTGGAAGTACCCTAGAATAAACAGCTACCACACAGACACCTCTATAATAGGCTGCAAGTGAATGTAATGGATAGAGAAAGTACCATAAATACTCGAGGATAAGGCAACCCAAATATAAGCAGAGGTACCTAATTTTATCTACAAAAAAACTGGAAAAATATATTGACACAAGTATAAGCATTGGGTGGGAAATGCAGCATCTACTTGCAAAATCAGATAGTGGAGCTTTCGAATTTACAAAATGGCCACAAGATGGTGCTGCCACTCAAGTTTGTTTACCTATTTCACCAGCAATGCTCAGGAATGCAGCAGATAGAATACCAAAGGATCATCACCGGACCATCCACAAAGGCTGCTGAAGCCTGAAGGACCAGCGAACACCCAGACAGGTAAGTGGTACCCTTACTCTAAACCCAATTACAGTATAAGCCACATTTTCAGCACATTTTTGTCCTGGAAAACTTGGCTTATGCTTAAGTATATATGGTACATTTCTAATTAAATCTGTACACTTGGAGGCTTACAGTTATAACAGTAGACACAAACTGTACAAGAACATCATTTAATAGTGGCAGGTATTGTGTCCACTACAGTGGAAGTTGCATCCACTACAGTCCGTATAGCATGCATCTTGTGTAATTAAGTGACTGGTTAATAACATTTTTAAGAATTGAATTAAGAAGCACAACATGAATATTACCTCTTTTGCATCCATTACTGTTCCCACACCAACTGTCAAAGCCATGGTAGGCACCTTGGAAAGATTTCCATCAAAGAAGCGTGCGTTTGCCAGTATTGTGTCCATAGCCAAGGTCTTCACTCTAGTTCTAGAGACCAGACTGGACCCAGGTTCATTAAAGGCTATGTGACCATCAGGTCCGATCCCTGGTAAAACAACAACAAAAAACACAAATAAGTGTACTGAATGTGCAAAAATTGTCTTGACTATTATATTCCATTTTTAACAATTCTATCTTAGTCTGATGTATGTGGGTTGTAGCATTACAAATTGTTAAAGTATTACTAAATTTTATTGTGCTGGTAAGGTACATGATTTGAATCCCTTGTCATATCTGCATTGCTCTCCTTGAACAAAATATCCTATCAGTCAGCCCTACCATGGCTAGGTATTCTCAGCTGTCCTGTAACCTGGCCATTTGCAGATGAAGAGAATACAAATATACATTGTGTGTGCGGTGCCCACTGTTGAACTACATAAACACTTGATAAATCGAAATGAGAATATATGCCGGAGATGCCGCAGTGATATGAACCTTTGTTCTCATTTCTCCCAGTACAAAGTAAAAGAAAAAATATAAAGTCAGAATAAATCTTCAGATTTGGAGATAATAAACAGTGAGATCTTGACAACCATTGGAGGTGAAGTATTCTTAGTAACACATATATTTAACTTTGCAAACATGGAGTTGATCCATTAGAAAAAAAAAAAACTGACATTGCACACCACAAGCTTTAAGCCGGCCATAGATGTGCCGATTCCAAGCAGTAGTTGCAGGCATGTGCGCTCAAGCCAAAATCATGATGGTCGGTTTTCAGTTTTCAGTCTGGTTCAGTTTTCGAACTAAAAAGCCGGCAGGTCAGATCTCACAGGTACATTTTGTGGCCGATCCTGTTGTAGTCAGTTACTGTGGATGGGGAGTCTCCTCCCCCTCTAAGTTAATTGGCTACAGTCTGACAGGAATCCCCTGTGTTAGTGGAATACACAGGATTCCCGTCAGTTCTGTAGCTGACTCTACACAGCGTGATGACGTCATTATGCTGTAATGAGTCTGCTACAAGCATGCATGGGCTTTATTTCCATAGACCGTGA
Organism: Ptychadena robeensis; assembly: GCA_036250615.1. Lineage (NCBI taxonomy): Eukaryota > Metazoa > Chordata > Amphibia > Anura > Ptychadenidae > Ptychadena > Ptychadena robeensis. The sequence continues at coordinate 33,038,041 of CM070034.1, read as the reverse complement.
CAAAGCTGATGAAAAAGATCCAGAAAATTCTTCATTTCCAAGCAGACCGCCACTACTGTGCTTCATTGGCATATTTTCAGTCTGCCTTTAATTTGTATACAAACATCAATTTTTTTGCATCTTATATTAAGCATCTCTAGTCCGCAATTTCAGTTTCCAACAGAGACTCTGGAATATAACAGTACATCCTGGCTTGCTGACCACAGACCTCAGTGATCAGCACAAAGGACACATGAATTGGCTATCCTATGCAACTCTTTAAGGAGGACAATTACCAAGATCCATGCAGTAAGGTGTAGGATGTGGGGCTATTACACCATTATCAAAAAAGGAACAAATGGCTTACATGTCATATAATTACTATTGTTGAGCTTGAATATATTGGAATTGCAAATATCGGCTATGCGAGAATTTTCGAACATGGCGGCGGTTATTCGCAATTTTGAATATTCAAGATATTATGCACTGGCAAGCCTATGGTCATGCATTGCGATAATATAATCGCAAGGCGATAATAAATTACATATGTGATCACATTTACAAATATCGAATATTGCTAGAATTATATGTGAAATATTGAGAATTTTTATATTGCCTATGACACTAATCCCTTTTAATAATTAAAATAATTACCATTAAAAATATTGATCTTACCTCCAACAAACAATTCAATCCCACCAGCAGCTTTGATTTTCTCTTCAAATAAATTGCACTCGGCTTGCAGGTCTGGAGAATTTCCATCCAGAATGTGTGCATTCTCTGCTTCAATGTCTATATGCTTAAAGAAGTTGTTCCACATAAAAGAATGATAGCTCTCAGGGTGTTCTCTAGGGAGACCTGAGAAGTGTAGCATAAATATGATTAGGCTGGATGGGTAATATGTTATAGAAAATGATACCAAACAACATCACCATAGTCCCTCCTACACCAAACATTATGGCCTAGGCTCCACTATGCGTTAAGGATGCGCTGCGTTAACGGATCCAATAAATGCAACCCATGCGTTAGGGATCCGTCAGGAATGTGTTTGTGATGTATCTGTTTTTTTGTGTTCTTCTACCATGAATGGATTGATCAACCCAATGAACAATGCATACCATTGCATTCAACGCACTCAATTAATTTGAGCCATACTTGCGTTGGCTTACGTTGCGTTAATGTCAACACAGTGCCCTGTGTTAATTTTAACACAACACAGGCTGACGGATCACACTAACGGATGTGTACACACATTCATTGACTTTCAAAAAACGTACATCAAACGCAGGGTTTTAACGCACAGTGGAGCCTTGGCCTAAAGTTCCCACACTGCATTCAGGCACGTAAGCTTTTTCTTTCATATGTCACATTCAGACTTGTCTACCAGATGGTTTGGCAGAGAAGAGCATTTGCACTGCTCCAGAATCCAGGGACATGCTTTATGAAAAGTTTGGGACACTCCAGAGAATGAGTCGATAGAGCATTGGTAACTTTAATGCACTTAATGATGCAAGTATAGCACTCAGCTGCTCGCTCATTGAAACCACTTCTGTGTGCTTCCAGGGCTAGGTTATTGGTAGAAGAAGGTTGAGACTCTCCAGCTACTGAGTCAACAGAGCATTGGCAAATTGGCCCCCAAATCGGATCGGCCAGAGAACCAACCTGTTGGTCTTTTCTGATCGATTGAGCACACATCAAGGGGAGTTGACATTTGTGAAGCAATCGATCGGGAACAGAATCGTCCAGGAATCGGTGGCCTAAGGTGGTAGGCACAGCCTTGATTGGGCGATCGATCGACACCTGTGGCTTCACCGGAATCGATCGGATGGGCGATCGATCGCTCACGAGTCGACACATGTATGGCTAGCTTAACACACTTGTTGACCCTGCTCTGTGGCTTCATTAGGTCTGCTTCTTCCTGGATGTGTTTTGTTATTCCTAAATGCCTCAATTTTGCAATACCAAAAAGCTTATGGAAGGATTTTTCTGCAATTTAGGTTCCAACTTTTCATCACTTATTTTTACAACAAACCTCATCTTGGCAGCGTGGAATTGAGAAAATAAAACATATCAACAGGGACACACAACAACAGAAATACAACAAAATCTTATTAGTTGTACTCTGCTTTCTACTTTCCCATCCCTGCTAAATAAATGAATTATTATTTTTGGCGAGAGTGACCCTCACTCATATATAGCTTGAGGAAATCTATATTCCTGCGTTCTGGACAGCAGTTCTTAATTTTCCCAATTGCATAAATAAAGGACATATAGCAAACACTATAGTTTGTAATTTCTTATATCTGGCCCATTGCATTCCACAAAGCAACAACAAATGTACTAACTCACATGAAAAAATGGAGTTGGAAATCGGAGCTCTCCAGGAAAATAAAAATATCTTGTACTGGGATTTGCACTTTAGAACCAAATAATTAACGTTAATTACTGTGGACTATGCCTTTCTCTGACCTGGAAAGTTCTGATATACTTGGCAATACACAGTGTTCAATCTATAAACAAATAAATATGATGGGACCCTGCATTACATGTAAGAATAATATTGTATTATACATTTTGGAGTTTAAGACCACAGGCCACCAACCCTCCCCTACCACTGTCAGCCAATCAAGACAACTGTGGGGAAACTAGCTGCAGACAACAGGTAGAATGCATGTTATGTGTGTTTGTATGTATGTTTGTCTCTATGTGAGTGATAAATGTTTGTGTATGATTGGTGTGTATATATGATGCATGTCTTGACATAATGGTGTGTGTAAAAAAAGGGATTTTAACTAAAGTTTAAGGTCCAGTTCACACTAGCCGTGCTGCATCCTGCACCAAGTGGCTGAAAAATCTATTATGAAGAATAGCAGACAGACTACAAGGAAGTCTTCCAAAATCACAGACAGGACTGCCAATGGCACAAATACAACAATCTATTCATAGACAATATCTGGCATCAAAGACGACTCACCCACATACTCATCCATGTTAAAGGTTTTCACATATTTGAATGAAAGATCTCCATTTTTATGGTATTCTATAAGCTTTTTGTAGCATCCCAGAGGTGTACTTCCTGTAAAAGAAGAAAGCATATAGTCAATGTACAAACTAGGACATGTAGGTGGCATTCCAAATTATGTTGTGGTATGGACAGTATGAGATATAATATTGTCTTTATATCTTTTTTTCTCGTACTTATGTATTTCCATGCACTCTCTTGACTCCCACGCATTTTATCTCACATTTGTATTGCTTGATATATATCTATGTGGTGCCATTTTGGATTAAACATGAAGATATATGATGGTACCTAACTTGCAGCAGTTTCCATTTATTTTGCTAATCTTTATGTTATCCTATTATTCTGCTATGGATATTTTATGTTTTCTATGATTGTTCCATTTTCCTTTTTCTTTTAAAAAAAATAATTGTATAAAAAAATATGAACAGAAAAAACATTCAGATACTCACCTAACACTAAAGCCCCCCCCCCCCCCCATACACCTTACAATCCTTCCATACAATTTCTGTGAAATCAACTTCTCTTTTACCAAAACCATGTAATATGAGGACCTTTCTAAACCTTCCAATCACTATGTATTCTATCAGGGATGTCACTATACTATATAGTTGTTGGTAAATATAATGGGAATTATAGTTATCTGAAGGTGTATGGGGGGCTTAAGATAGGGTTTACAACATTTACCAGCAGCCAGTTACATCCTGGTTATGGCCATAAAGCCAAGGTGCCCAACCTGCAGCCCAGAGGCGCATAGGCCTTTTAGGCGTTCTTCATCCCCCTCCCCCCTTCACTTGTGGCCCCGAAACCTAACTGTTAATGCATAGGAACACACCTGTCCGCTGATCTCCAGATGATCTGCAGGATCTTCTTAGAGTGGGAAGAGGAGGGAAGGCGAGGGACCTGCTCAGGCTCCGGCTTGTACGCCGATTGGCGTATGTGAAAGCAAATCAAAAACACAGATGGTGCCAGAGCAAGTCCCTCACCTCTCCTCTCTTCTTCTTCACATTCTAACATGATCCTGGGCGAGGACCATCAGCAGGTCAGTGGACAGGTTCAATTGTCAATGTTGATTAGGAAAACCAGGTCTACATATGACAGCTGCACCCAGGGACGGTCCTAGGCTTCACGGCACCCTGGGCAAGAAGGTGTCACTACAGATTCAAATCTCGGTTTATTACACTGGGCTGAATAAAAAAAAAAAAACACATCCTTATGTACACATGACACAAAATGTGCAATACAATACTATGTTGTTTCCTAATGCTTGATAAATCAATGAAAACAAGATTTTGTTATTTAACATCTTCTAGCTATTCCTGCTGTCATTTATTCATTAAAAAAAATGCTTATACAAGTCTGTTGAAAATCATATTTGTGGCTCTTTGGTGATGCTGAGGGCCGCACTTATGGTCCTCCATATCTACTCAGTTGCTTACCATTACCATAAAGTATGATAGTGCTCTTTAGAGACCATTTCTGTTTTTGCCTACAAAAGATCCCACCCCGAGCTGTAGCTGTCAGAACACCAGCCCAGCTCAATAAATGTGTAACTTTTACCTCCTTAAATGAACGGATAGTAAGGAGAAGACCAATGTATGGCCTTTTTCTTTAAACCTGAACTTTGGGCAAATATAAAAGACAATGTATACTTAAAAAAATCAACATATTTTAAATGTAAGAAGTCTATGTAACTTAAAATAACCTTTAGTCAACTATGCAGCTGAGCTCAGACTGGGGGAAGAAGGTGGTCATCCAACAATACTTTAAGATTAAGCTACAAGTTTGATCTTGCAATATAGAATAAAGAATGAAAACATAAAAGATATGAAAACAATACACTTAGTGTCCAAGCATAGAACTATGCTGCTACCAGACTTAAAAATGATGCAAAAATAAATCTACACAGATATTGACTGTGATGGATGGTGGACTACAGCGTTTAGTATATCTAACATATCTATGTATTGCCCCAAGCATACGCAGCTCATTTGAGACATAATCTCATATTTTGTCAGGTAAGCCCAGCACTAGGTTGATGTACAGGTCATAAATGATGTCTACTTATATGAAAATACCTGTAGGGAGACCCAGGGTAAAGTACTTGTCAGCATTCGGCTTAAAATGAATGATGCGATTTCGAATGTACTTTGCCGCCCACTCGCTGGTCTGGTTGTAATCGTCCAAAATGATGAGTTTCATTTTATCTGCAGAAACATGATGAATACATAAAGAAATTAAAACAAAACACTCAGAACACATGCATGGATGTAATCTGCACAAAACAAGAATTATCTTTAGTCTCTTAGAGGAGTCTGTATGTCCCACAGTATTTAGTCTTTTCAGTGGTTATTGGACTGAACTAGAAAACAAGGACACCTAGTTGATGAAAATGGAATACAAGTGTAAAGTTATGTCATTTTGGAGGCGAAAAGAAAACATTTGGACACTCACAAGAAAAAAAAATACGCTTTGTTTTGCAGGTTATGTAATTTACAATGAAAACATATAAAATAGATCAAAGATCAATAAAAAGCAGTCCGTCTATACACACCCAAACTACTCAATAACTCAACAACAACCTGCACCAGAACTTACCCGTCTTCATGTTATTAGACTGTCACAGTCCAGATCACAAATGTTACATTTATTACAGTACAGTAATTGATTATTAACCCAATCGATCAGTGTCCATGATATTTCTAGCAGTGGCAAGCCACACCCAATATGGCACAATATCTAACACGCCTTGTGCTTAGTATTGCATCACAGAAAATGTGTGTTGGGGTATTTTCAGGATGTTGGAGTTAATATGAACTGTAAAATGTATTTTATTTCTGCAAAGTATTTCAAAACTATCAAAACCCAAACAGCTACTATATACTTGAGAATAAGCCAACTCAAATATAAGGCAAGGTACTGAATGTTACAAGAAAAAAAAAAAAGTGTTTTGGAAAAACTGAAAGACTCCAGTATAAGCCTTGGGTGGGATTTGAAGGGCTTGTCCTCACTTTGGCGATCATCGGTGATCACCTGCGATTAGACTTGCAGCGCGGTTAAAATGATCGCCACCATAGATATGAATGGATTGAGATGCGATATTTGAACGCATCCCCATTCATTCTCTATGGGCGTGATCATAATTGTGGCCAAAAAGTCGAAAATGCTCCAGATCGCTCCCGATCGCTTGCCAGAAAAATCGCTAGCGATCATCACCCCGTGATTAGAATTGCAGGAGATCACTAAAGCTTGGACATATCCTAAAGCAAACAAAAACACAGCAAATGTGCTTTTGTTGTGGGAAGTCATTATTTCAACTAGTTGATTTGGGAGTTAACTGTAAAGCCCCTGAACATTGTATCATCACCAAATTTCTAGACATAGAGAGGGGTTGTGGGAACATTATAAAGGAAAAAGTATTGCTCTAGCACATGTAGTTATTTAAAAAAAAAATCTAGTTCAAGTCAACCTAAAAATTTTACAAATGCAAAAACTACATGCGCTAGAGCAATACATTATCTTTAGAATATTCCCACAGCCCTTTATATGTCTTCAGCAATTTGGATGATAATACCATGTTCAGGGTTTTGCAATTAAGGCTGGATTTACACTTATCTGAGTGCAGATGTTATAGACATGTTAGCGTGACACATCCATGGTGCCCACTATTCGGATGCCGTTTTGGTGAGTTAAGGGAGCGGTATTCACATTGTTGGCAATACAGGGTCCTTTCATTTTGTTCATATCACATAACATGCCCATTGTTTATCACATGTGACAACAATGGACCCACAACACCTGTCAGCGCTTGTTTCCTATAGGCGCATTGTTTTTCACACTGCACGTTTTTCCCCACGCTAACAAAAAAACGCAGCGTAGCCACCAGTGAAATGCCTAGTGACTCAAGTATAAGCCAAATGTCACATTTTGGTTGCTGAAAAATAAAGTTTTTATTCCAGTACATAGAGTAATCCAAAATAAACTATTGCACATAATCCTGTAATGACAAAAGAATCCTTTGTCTAGTATATTTCCTACTTTTATTTAAAAGGCGTCATCAAGGCGTGTCCACAGACACTTCCTTTCCTAGGGTGACAACAGATCAGCAGGAATGAATATGTGAGGTTTAGCTGCTGCTGACACAAGCAAATCCACAGGAAACAGAAACAGTTCATAGAATGTGCGCATAGCAGAGACAGGAAGGCAGAAAGTGGAAAATGTTATTTTAGGAGGTATATTCATAAAGTAATATTCTGACTGGGCATACACAGTGACATTTTTCCAGTCAACTTAAGCGATCATATTTATTAGGGTATGTCTCCATGTGTATATGCTCTGGATCCCACTAAGCTCTTAACTTAATGTAGGGGGTCCCCATGGATCACACAATGAAGTAGAAACATACCCTTAATTATTTGAAAATAGATTCCTTTCTTTCCCAATCATTAAAATTGCATCAAAATTGAGCATAAAATGTATGGTGCAGTGATTGGACATGTTGGTTAATTTCAGTCGATTCACATATCTGGCGGGTTTTTTAGGTATTGTGGTTTGTATTTGATGGTACAATGGAGCATGCGCACATGGCTTAAGAAAGTAATCAATCTGTTTAAAATCAATCACACTGTGTGGTGGTAAAAATGATGAAAAATGTATTCCGATCATCTTAAGGTAGCCATACACGGATACATTTTTCATTTGTATTTTGCCCGATTGATCGCT
>CM070034.1:32953255-32993219 GCA_036250615.1 Ptychadena robeensis | reverse complement strand
AACACTTTTCAAGCGTGGTACAGGAAGAAGTCTGCATCCTTAAGAAAACATGATTTTCTGCAGGACAATGCTCCATCACACGGTCCAGTACTCCACAGCGTGGCTGGCAAGAAAGGAGGTTAAAAGAAGAAAAAAAACTAATGACATGGCTCCTTGTTCAACTGATCTGAACCCTGTGGTCCATCATCAAATTGTGATTTACAAGGAGGGAAAACGTACACCTCTCTGAAACAGTGTCGGGAGGCTGTGGTTGCGCTGCACGCAATGTTGATGGTGAAACAGATCAAAACACTGACAGAATCATGGTGGCAGGCTTTTGAGTGTCTGGCAAGAAAGGTGGAAATTGGTCACTGATTTGTTGTGAATGTCAGAAATAGTATTTGTGAATGTTGAGATGTTAAATTGGTTCAATGGTAAAAATAAATAATTGAAATGGGGATCAATTAGTTTTTTGTAAGTGCCTATATATTATGCACAGTAATAGTCACCTGCACACACAGATATCCCCACAAAATAGCTAATAACTAAAACAACTAAAAATATTCCAAAATATTCAGCTTGATATTAATGAGTTTTTGGTTATTGAGAACATGTTTTGTTCAATTATAATAAAATTATTCCTCGAAAATACCACTTGCCTAATAATTCTGCACTCCCTGTATATTGGGGACTTGGCTTGACATATATTTGATCCCCCTGTTTCTTATTTCACTACCCACCAATATTTTATTTGTATATTAGTTCCCTTATGTATTACTGTATATTCTGGCGTATAAGACTACTTTTTAACCCAGGAAAATCTTCTCAAAAGTCGGGGGTCGTCTTATACGCAGGGTGCTGAAATGTCTGAGCTAGAGGAGTCTGCCTGTCAGACATCGGAAGTGCCCCCTTATTCCCTCTCTCCCTCCTCGATGTGTGAGACATAGCCGACGTGCTCACTAAAGGGTGTGGCTCCAGTGGCTGAAACTGGTATTGCAGCTCAAACACATTAAAACACCTTCACTGTATCATGTGACATGACATCAGTTACATTTTTGATTGCCAAAATTCTTTGAATTAAATGTATACAAATTGTGTCACTTGGATAACCGCAGGGAAACATTCATATGAGAGGTTGCAGTTAGGGGTGTTAAATAAGAATGTAAATTACAAAAAAAAATAGGACTTTTAAGCTTGTTGGAGATCTGGGAATTGAAAGTCAGAGTAGACATATGTAAGGCCATGTGTCCACTGCGGTTTCTCTGAGTTGACAAAAATGACACGTGGCGGCACATTTGGATTTCCCGTGACTTGCAGGCAGTTTGCCCTTGTCATAAGAATTAAAATTGCCCCACTGAAAGCAAATCTGATGTTTTTTTAATTTTTATTTGGTGTGCCTCGGAAGGGGTAGTCTTATACGGCGAGTATCTCAAACTCTATTTTTTAACTAGAAAAGTTGGGGGTCCTCTTATACACCCAGTCGTCTTATACGCCGGAAAATACGGTACATATTGCCCTGTCAGGGCCACTAGTGCATTGGTTCTGGGTTTTGATTGTAGAACAGGAGAGAGCAAACTTAGCAAACCCCATATTAGCTTTTGGCCTGCTATCCATCATTCAGATGGTTGTAATGCAGTATTTTATTTGAAAAAATGTTTTTGTTAATACTCCAAATATTTTTTTCTTAATAACCAATTTTTATTGAGTTTTTTCAGGGTTAACAAATCTGAGCCCCGTAGGGACTTTAACACGAGACAATGTGTTAAGCTTAACACGCAAATATTTTTAATCCTATAATCACTTATGTAAAAAATATATATTCTTCCACAATTAATCAAATTAAATACACAATACTTATACCTGTCAGTTGTCTGTCAGTTGTAATTATTGTTCCTTTTTTTGGTTTTAGAGAGGCTAATGGCAATGTATAAGGATTATATGGCTGCAGATAAAGAGCAAAAGATACATCTACAGAAGAGATATGGGAAGCGATTTATTCAGAAAGCAAGGCAGGAACTTAAGAACAGGAAATGGCTAAAGCAGAACTCCAAACCTTGTCCTCACTGTGGATTCAGCATTCAGGTAAGGAGTGTTTGAAAATACATTTTCATGTACTGTATATATTTATACAATGTTACCACCTTTCTACTCAGCGACCAACATCCCAAATTATGTATTTGTACAGAGCAAGGGTTGGGGCTAACAGGGACATCTGTTACCCCACACAAAATAGCAAGACATGAGGACTTTAGCGGTCACCAAATTAAAGTAAACAGTTCATAGGTCATAAAATGTCCATAAAAAAATCCCAAAGAGTCCAACCATTTAAAAGTCCAATCCTTAATACGATTATTGCTTAATGTCCAAGTGAATCGAACTAAGTGTGGCCAGTAAATTTATCCTGTTATTTCAATACATCATACCCCAACACATGTTTGAACTTAGTTCTGGTGCCGGAATCTGAGGATCCAGGGGTCATTTCACCTGATACTACTTAACACTATACGCAAGATTGACAGTGCATTCACCTATTAGTGGCCCCTCATTCTCTTCACCAGACGTCACGTAATCTGCTTAGAATCTACCCCCTGATGAAAACTAGGTTGAAACACGTGTTGGGGTATGATGTATTGAAATAACAGGATCAGATGCACCTGCTTGCCACACCTAGTTCGATTCACTTGGACATCAAGTAATAATCGTATTAGGCTATGTTTCCATTACGTCGGGACCCCTCCACTAAGCGTATACGCTTAGCGGAAGGTCCCAACGTAGCACATAGACTTACCTGCTCAGCGGAGGATCTGTCTTCACTGCGCCGAGCCACCCGCCGATGTAAGGCTGAACTTGGTCAAGTACGTTCAGCCTCTGCACTGGCTGATGTGTAAGCAGAGCATCCGCGGAGCAGGCAATGTCTGTGTGATATGTTGGGACCCCTGCCTGGAAACAAGCCCTTAAAGCCATCCGGCCGCTGGTGATCGCAACTTGGCTCTCCTACAGCTCTCCCGGCAGATGGGTGAGGAAATCAGCCGGAAATTAGGAGAGGAGATGAGCTGTGTGATTTCCATCTGACGGTAGAGCTGTGGGGAGCTGAACTGTATTGGTGATAATTGCAGAGCCCCCGTGTGTGGGGAACGCTGCACTCGCTGGCAGCTTCCTTACACAGCCGTAGCAGAGAGGAGACAGGGAGACCAAAGTGCTGATTCCCCCGTGTGCTCTGTGTGAGGAAGAAGAGACGCTGAAGTCTGCTCTCAAGTGACATTTGTTTTGTGGCTTTTTTTCTGATTTTCTGCTCTAAAAACTGGGTGCGTCTTATGGTCAGTTGCGTCTTATAGTCCGAAAAATACGGTATATACAGTATTTTCTTTTGCATATATTCAACTATTCAAGAGAAAACAACTGACAAGTATACCTGGATTGTGAGACTAAACGTATGGCTCTGTATATTTATACCTACCATCACTACATGTGTTTTCATTTGAACAGGGATGTAATGTAACTGTTTTGGACATGCTCAACAGGAGTTGCCCAATGCACATAAATACATATAGGTTTGAAGATTTTATTATAGATATATGTGTTATTTACTATTTGAACATTTAATGTAACCTGCTAGAACCCCTTAAAGCCCTTTAAACTCCCTAGCATTTGAGACGAACCCAGTGCATTTGCTGTTTGGGGAGCAGAGATTTGGAGAACCCGATATACCCCCGGAAAACTGCAGCGATTTAGAGAATCCGGGGTTGTGGGACTCTTCCGATTGCGTCCCAGTAACACCAAGGGGCCCGTGACATAGACCTCTATGGCTCCCAGCAGACGTGCCGGCGCCATTGATGACGTGTGCAATGAAAAACAGCTACGGTGGGATAGAGTCACAATAGGGGTGTGTGTCCTAGCCGAAAAATTTATATATAAGTACTATGTAACCCCTAAAATAGGCAAGAGATGCCCATTTGAATTCTAAATGTACAGCATTGCGGGCACATGGATCAAACAGGAAGTCATCTGTATCATTATAAATAAAAAGTCTTTATTGTGTTGGACTAGTGTACAATCATTTATAAACAGTGAATACAACCAGAGGTACACACCCCTACAATGGGTGGTCCTAATGGGAATATTCTCACAAAACACCTTTAAAAACACGATAAGCAGTGCAAGAATTTTATAAGAAGATCCGGTAGCAGCTACAAGTATGACATAATAGCCTCTTCAATCTCCGACGCGTTTCGCCCCGTCGGGCTTCATCAGGGAGATGTACAAACAGAAGAAATCTAGATACATATATTGTATAAGTTAGAGGTCAATGGCTTAGATGTAAACATTACATATCTGTGTCTATAGTCATAACAATATATGTCTACCACAATACATATCGGCACCTAAGATGGTCAGCATATACCTAATATATATATATACATATACATACATTACTTCGCCATAACATCATTGCTATAAGAGTGCATTGTATGTAACTCCAGAAGGGAGAAAAAAAGGGATAGTATCTTACTTTGATATGTCAGAATGTCAGTAGGCTGTCCGGAAGTATATCGATCCACGTCTGCCAGTTGATCCGAGGAGGCCCCAAACGTAATCCCTGCTTCAGGAAGGGGCATTCACCCAGCTGTAATCCCTCCTTGACAATCACAGGTGGAATGTGTCCCCTGGGTGTTGGGGATCTGAAAGAAGGGCATCCGTGAACACAGGGAAGGCCCACACTGGCCCAGGTGGACAACCAGACCCTAACCTCCCTCCTAGATGTCTGAGCTCTCAGCTGGGATAGAGGGGGACCTACCGTATTAGATGGTCTTGGTATATAGGCTGGGATGAATATTAGCCGATCTGAAGTTAAGGTAGAGGGCTAGGTCCTAGCTGGAAGGAGTGCCCACCGAGGGAAGCCTAATGATAACATACATGAAATCAACAGAAAGCACAGAGGGGAACATAGCTCCCAAAAGATGGAAGAACACAGCAGAGGTATGAGGCCAGCTTACCAATGTGGGGAATATGGACCGCTGCAACCTTAGGGGTCAGGTGCCATCCCTGGACTGTTGAGTCTCCACGTGTGCAATGTGGACAGGGGCAGGAAATGTATGTACACGGCACAGGCAGAGCACTAGGGAGGTTAACCCCCCTGCCGTTCCTGACGGTCCCAGCTCGTCCAGCTCTGACCTGTCAGAACAGCAGTGGACAAGCTGGGTTCGTCAGGCAGAGATCGGAGCCACAGGAGATCAAACTCACTGCTCCATGTGTCTCCGATCTAATGAAGAGGCAGCTGCAGGAGAACGGATAACCCCCCCCCCCCCCATGCTCTCCTATGTAACCTGGCACATCTGCAGCGCCATCTAGTGGTTGCAGTGCTAATTTACCTGAAAAAGTGAATTATTGAAAAATGCATTATCTGATATTGTGAGTTATTCACAAAGCATCTGAAAATGTCATTATATTCAGGATGTCTACCAGACTCCTGTATGGACATACTTTGGGAAATTACAGGCCTACAATGTAAAAAACTTTTTTTCCATTAAAGTCTATGGTGCACTTTTAGTACAGAAATCTGTACCTCAGCAGAGCGCTAGGGAGGTTAATAAAAAGGTTATTGAAAGCAAAAATCCGTTAGATTAATACAATTTGTTACATAAGCATGTCAAGCTTAGGCAAAACAGTGGGTCGAACTGAGAGCTTCATACAGATGTTCCTATAATTATTAATGCATCATGAAACTCAGCCCCAGTTAACTAAAGCGCTCTAGGTATCACCGTCTTCCTACGGCGGTCGGGAGCACCGGCATGTATGCCGATGCTTTCAGGTCCGCCCCCGATCGCGTCACCAGTGACACGAAGGGGGCGGGGGTAGGCGGCGCCATAGACCTCCGTCAAACTGGAGGGGCGTCGCTTTTCTTCAGCATAAGTCCAGCGTCTCCAGTGACGCCGGGCTTATGTTAATGACCTCCAGCTGAGCAGGAAATCACGGCGGAGCATATTGTGCTCCGCCGCGATTGCCCGTGGCACGGTTATAAAAAAACCGTGCCACGTGGCAAACGCTCAGAGGGTTAACAAATCCAAAATCAACCCAACTTCACTGAATATAGAATATCGTTTTATTACATCACCATTTCACCATTTCAGTCCTGGCTATTTTTTCTTCATCACGAGCAGGACGTTTCACTAGCACCCTTATAGATACTACAATTCCCAGGAATCATTGCAATGACAATTGGCATTTGAGTGGGTTTTTAGTTCGTGGTAAGTTAGTGAAAGAAACAAAAGTGATTTTGTATGCTAAAGTGATTTTACACAATGTATGGTCGCTTGATTTGCTGTCATCTTGAAAAAGGTGTATTTTTTTTTGTTCATAGAAAAATGAAGGGTGCAACAAAATGATGTGTACTGCATGCAATCAGTACTTCTGCTGGGTGTGTATGAAAACATTGGCCATAGGAGATCCATATGGTCATTTCAATGATCCTGGCGCACCTTGTGCTTTATGGTATGTATACTTGGTTTACTTGTTTAAGATACTCATAAATAATAGACATTCCTAGGATATGTCAGCTTTACATTTCTTAAATGCGGTAATGTTCAATGTACACGGACATATTGCCCACAAATAAGATCATAATGCCCAATGATTGGCCATTCTTCAGGCAGCCTGACCAATCTTGAAGCCAAAATTCCCTTCCCAGATGTATATTTACAAAGTGGTGTAGATGTACAGCCCTGAGAAAAATAAAATATCAGTTCATTATTTGCCCTAGTGACTAGCATACTCAAGGACTGAATCGTTTAATTAGTATGGTTGTCACTGAAAAAAGAACAGATAAGGAATTTTCCAGTAGAAAACACTCAGGAGGGTAAAGACCTGTCTAAAGATTTTTCACCAACAGAGGCTTAATGTTACATGTATACAATTTATGTCACTTGGATAACCACAGGGAAATATGAATAACCATTAAAGGTGTGACAGCTGGAACATGACCATGAAAGGATGACATATGAACTGCAGGTAGTCTCAGTTACATTTGACCCAAAGCCAGCTGGTGACCTGTGGATGGAGACTAATTTGAGGCTAAATAAGGAAAAGGGAGGTCCATCTGCAGCAAAATCTACCATGCAGGAAGCAGAGGACAGTGAGGGAGACCGCCCTACATATGGTGTGAGTACCAAACAACACCTCCTGGTACTCATCTGAGGAGCTCACTAAAAAGGTTATGTGCACCCCTGGCTATAAGTTTGCAGTAGAGATGCTACCATATTTTCCGGATGCTCCATTGTATAAGATGCATCCTATACAGCGGAGCATCTGAACCTCAAAAAATACCTGCATAAAATTGCCCTTCAGCAGGTTGAAGCTCTGCTCTCTGACCAGCAAAGCGGAAGTTAAAGGAAGTTGAGAAGCTGTCAGAGGCTGCCTGTGATGGCTTACCTGCCGCCTCCTGGTCCTGCGCAGCTCAGCCTTTGTATGTGAGAGGGCAGATTAAGCCCGGCTCCCATACAAACAGCAGAGGAAAGATCCACCCATTGGCAGCTCTTCCCTTTGCCTCTGCTGTTTGTATGTGAGCTGGGCTCAAGCTGCCGGGTAATGCTTGCAGCCCATGTTCTGCCAGATAGTATGCATCATTTACCCCAAGAACCTATTTACATCACAGTCACTGAATTGAAGTGAATGGCATTTTTAGCCCAGATTCTGTGATTTCTCATAAAGCTAAGGGATGGGATGCCTATTTGTTATAAAGTGTAAGAAAGAGGTCATCCATGTGCTGCCTTTTGGCACTATTTAAACTAGTAGAGTGTTGTACCGTGTTAGCCATCGATGAATACAGAAAGTTTAAAGTTCAAGTGATACCGTTTATTGGCTGACTGAAACAGAACTGAACATTTCAAATGTCTTTTTTTCAGGAATGTGTGAACAGAAGGAAACCTGATGGCCTCCAATCTGAAACCCACGAAACCCAAGGCTGTAAAAATAGAGCAGCATGCAGGTGAACAGAGAAGACCAGTAGGCAGCAACACAAATGGTCATGGTCCACCTTCAGGTTTCAGATTTAGAGTCATTGAGATTCACATTGAATATCGTCCAACATCTTTTAATTCTCTCTTTTAAAACAGTATATAACATTTTAAGGGATCATTTCCATATGATTTTAAATATCAATCAGAGAAAAATGTATATGCTAAACTACAGTGAACCTTTGAGTTACAACTGTCTTGACTTGAGAACAAACAAAATTGCAAATGAAAATATATGCAAACCAGATTACCATATCAATTAAGCTAACCTGTTGATTTTATTTTAAAATTAATTATTTGAAAGTGATATTTTTAATATATAAAATACTTAGTGATCCTGTCATTGGGGTCTTTTTGCAAGCATTTGCTGTTAGAGGATGACCGTGCTCTGGGCTTTCCATGCAGATGGAAATGGACACACGGCCATCACTGAGCAGAAAATGGCTGCAAAGGAACTACAGGAGATGAACCCCATTCATATACAGTAAATGATAAAACATTTTAATGCACTTTTTTATCTGAAAATTTTAAATATTTGTTAATACTCCACAAAACTCTGGACGAAGGAGCAAGATTCCCAAAGCCACACTCCTAAATCTGAAGAAAAGCATTCCAGAGATGACAACTCCGTATTGATAACTATAGATTTGGGATGGTTTATAGTAATGGTTCCTGTAGGTATAATGAGTGGGTGTACCAATACTTTTGTACCTACAGTGTATGTAGTATGTGTTTTGATTTTTGATTTCTTTTTGTGATTTTACAGATATTTCCTCTTGTTGCAGTTTTGGGAAATCTTGTAAACTTTTTTCTGGAGATGTGCCAGATATGTAGTATACTTGAGTCGTAGTTAAGGTTTACAAATGACTGAATTGTCTAGAAAAAGCACTACAAATCACATGAAGTCTCTGTACATTTCTTTGACTTGTTTACTCCCCATTTCCTTAGATTTTAAGCTTCTGGTGGCAGGGCTATCCCTGCGGTGTCTTGCTATTACTATGCACTTTGTTGATATTGTCGGTATCATTTAAATACACTGAGCAAAAATATAAATGCAGGCCTTTCGGTTTTGCATCCATTTTGCATGAGCTGCACTCAAAGATCTAAAACGTTTTCTACATACTCAAGGCCCCCATACACCTTACAATCTTTTCATACAATTTTCTGTACAATCAAATTTTCTTCTACCAAAACCATGTAATATGAGGAGCTTTCTAATCCTTCCAATCACTATGTATTCTATCAGGGAGGTCACTAGGTCCTAAGGTCTATGGGGGCTTCAAGAAGATCCATTACTCTCAAATGTTGCTCACAAATCTGTCTAAATCTGTGTAAAGGTCCCCACACATGTACCGATTGGGGGCTGACAGATTAGCAGTGGAGTGCCGCATGATGACAACATCACGCTACTCTCCATCGCTTACAGTATCGGTGGGCACCCTTTGTGAGCCTGCTATTAGTTTGGACTGGGGACGCCGGTCCCCATTCAAACTAATGGCATCTGCCAGAGATTTACGGACATGTCCGTTCTCTGTCCGACGAGCCCTGTCGCCCCATGTCTCGTTACGTGTATGGGGCCCTAGTGAGCACTTCTTGACAAAGATAATCTATCCCACCTCACAGGTGTGGCATATCAAAGTGCTGATTAGACAGCATTAATATTGCACAGGTGTGCCTTAGACTGCCCACAAAAAAAGGCCACTCTGAAATGTGCAGATCACACAGCACAATGCCACAGGGAGGGGAGTGTGCAATTGGCATGCTGACTGCAAGAATGTCTACTAGAGCTGTTGCCCGTGAAATGAATGTTCATTTTTCTACCATAAGCATTTCAGAGCATTTGGCTGTGCATCCAACCGGCCTCACACCCGCAGACCATGTGTAACCCCACCAGCCCAAGACCTCCACATCCAGCATGTTTACCGACATGATTGTCTGAGACCAGCCACCCAGACCGCTGCAGCAACAATCGGTTTGCATAACCAAAGAATGTCTGCAAAAACTGTCAGAAACCATCCCAGGGAAGCTCATCTGCATGGTCGTCATCCTCATTGGGGTCTGGACCTGACTGAAGTTCATTGTCATAACTGACCTGAGTGGGCAAATGCTCACATTCGATGGCGTCTGGCATGTTGAAGAGGCGTTCTATTCACGGATGAGTCTTGTTTTTCTCTGTTCAGGGCAGATGGCACACAGTGTGTGTGGCGTTGTGTGGGTATGCAGTTTGCTGACGTCAATGTTGTAGATCAAGTGGCTCATGGTGGCCTTGGGATTATGGTATGGGCAGGCGTATGTTTTGGACCACACAGGTGCATTTTATTCATGGCATTCTGAATGCACAGAGAAACCGTGACGAGATCCTGAGGCCCATTGGTATGCCATTCATCTACCACCATCACCTCATGTTGCATCATGATAAGCTAACAACAACCCAGTTCTTACTCAGCAAACATGTCATCCATTGAGCATGTTTGGGATGTGTATAGGACAGCGTGTTCCAGTTCCTGACAATATTTAGCAACTTGGCACAGCTATTGAAGAGCACCTTGATATGCCAAGCGCTCACTGACACAGATTTGTGAACAATATTTGAGAGTAATGGATCTCTTGTGCATGTAGAAAATGTTTCAGATCTCGGAGTTCAGCTTATGCAAAATGGGAGCAAAACCAAAAGTGTTGTGTTTATATTTTTGGTTGGTGTAGTTTACTATGCACTGTTCATCCATGTTTTTCTTACTGATACAGCACTTTGAAAGATGATGGCACTATATACATTTATAATAATAAAATAATTATGCTCTATCATTGAATTGATGCTGGGAGTTAAGCTTAATATAATGCAGTGGTTTCCAAACTGGTGGGTGGGCACAAAGGTATTCCGGGAGGTGCAGCTAGGGGGGCTGAGGTGTGACTCTGAGCCCTGTGGGAGAATTGTCAGCCAGAAAGAAGAGAGAGATCCGCAGAACTCTGACTAGTGACTCTCCCCGCTGTCACATCATTCTCCTTCAGTGGACTGCCCAACATTCACCCACCCTCCCCTACCACTGCCGGACAATCAGAGAACCCAGAAGGTGGGACAAGCAGGAAGCAGACTATGGGGGGGATCTACATGCAGACAGGAAGTAGAGTGCATGTAATGTGTGTGTCTCTACGTGAAGGATTCGTGTCTCTGCATGATAGTAATGTATGTTTGGGTCTCTATATGAATGCTTCTGTATATGTCTCTGCATGATTGGTGGGTGTAAAAAAGGGAGTTTGATTGTAAATCAAGTTTAACCTCCTGGGCGTTACGCACGTGGCACACTTTTTAAAAAAAACTTCGACAGGTGATTGCGGCGGAGAACAATATTCACTGAAGATGCTGGAGTTGTGACGCCCCCTCCATTACATGGCGGTCTATGGCACCGCCTACCCCCACACCCTTTGCATCACCAGTGATGCGAGTGTAATGAGACACCATTAGACTACAATGTTACAACATTCTAATTTTATATCCATTTTACCAAACGAAAACAATTAAAGGCTTGAAACTGTCTGCGAAATTAAGCTAGAATACACACACTGCTCAAAAAATAAAGGAAACACAAAATAACACAGTTCTGAATGAATGAAATATTCTTATTAAATACTTTGTTCTTTACATAGTTGAAAATCACACAAAAATTATCAATGGAAATCAATTCGATCACCCCATGAAGGTCTGGATTTGGAGTCACACTCAAAATGAAAGTGGAAAAAGACACTACAGGCTGATCCAACTTTGATGTAATGTTCTTACAAGTCAAAATGAGACTCAGCAGTGTGTGTGGCCTCCACATGCCTGTATGACCTCCCTACAACACCTGGACATGCTCCTGATGAGGCGATGGATGGTCTCCCGAGGGATCTCCTCCCACACCTAGACAAAAGAAGATTTGCTGGGTCTGTCAGCATAATGTCCACAGCATGGAGGCACTACCAGGAGACAGGCCAGTACATCAGGAGGCGTGGAGGTGGCCAACAACCCAGCATTAAGACCTCTACCTCCACCTTTGTGCAAGTAAGAACACTGCCAATGCCCTGCAAAATGACCTCCAGCAGGCCACAAATGTGCATGCATCTGCTCGGTCAGATACAGAATCCATGAGGTCCCAACATCCACAGGTTGGGGTTGTGCTTACAGCCCAACATGGTGCAGGACATTTGGCATTTGCCAAAGAACACCAAGATTGGTGAATTCAGGTGAAAGCAGGTTCACTGAGCACATGTGACAGAGTCTAGAGACACTGTGGAGGATGTTCTGCAACATCTTTCAGCATGGTTTGGCAGTGGGTCAGTAATGGCGTGGGGTGGAATTTCTTTGGGGGGGCCGCACAGCCCTCCATGTATTTGCCAGAGGTAGCCTGACTGCCACTAGGTACTGAGATGAGATGCTCAGACCCCTTGTGAGACCATATGCTGTTGCAGTTGTCCCTGGGTTCCTTCTAATGCAAGACAATGCTAGACCTCATGTGGCTGGAGTATTTTAGCAGCTCCTGCAAGATGAAGGCATTGATGCTATCGACTTGCCCACCCATTCCCCATACCTGAATTCAATAGTGTACATCTGGGATGTCCAGGAGTTGGGGGATGCTTAAGTCCAGGTGTGGGAGATCTCTCAGGAGACCATCCACCACCTCATCAGGAGCATGCCCAGACATTGTAGGGAGGTCATACAGGCATGTGGAGACCATGCACACTCTGGAGCCACATTCTGACTTGTTTTAAGGACATTACATCAAAGTTGGATAAGCCTGGAGTGTTTTTTTTCCCCACTTTTATGGAGTGTGACTCCAAATCCAGACCTCCATGGGTTAATCAATTTGATTTCCATTGATATTTTTGTGTGATTTTGTTATCAGCACATTCAGTTATGTACAGAACAAAGTATTTTATACAAATATTTCATTCACTCAGACCTAGTCTGTCTCATCTTTGTGCTCCCCTTATTATTTTCAGCTGTGTATAATAATTTCAATGAATCGGTGATGTAAACTTTTTAATATTATAACGGATTGAGATGTAGATTCTAGTAAATTACAGTACAATGTATTATTGCACATTACGGACATAAAGACGATGGCACTTTCCCATTTATTGTATAAGCAAAATGTTAAAGAGCTAATCAACAAGGTTTTAAATAAAAGAAAGGAGAGTCCAAGAAAAACTGCTGTCCTACCCTACCAGGTTATTTGATCATCATATCATCTTCAAATCAAATACAGGTGTAACTGCTCAGTCTTCACTTCTAAATTTCTCCAAACTATTGAACTGATTGGGTGGCTGGGGTGTAAAAATTTTAATTATGTGTATTATATTTGAATGCTTGCAGACTTGTCCCCCCACCCCCACCCTTCACAGCAGATGGATAAAACCAAATACACTACCATTAACCCTCTGAGCGTTTGCCACGTGGCACGGTTTTTTTAATGAATGATTACCAGCTCAGCTCAGGCATGTAAACAAAAGTCATGATGCATGAAACTCAGCCCGAGTTAATTCGGGGAGAACGCTCAGAAGGTTAAAGGAAAGAAACAGCATCCAGGATACACAGAATATGTATACTTAAATACACTTGTAAACCCTACTAAATGAGATAACATTGCCATTGACAACCCTGTTATAGCCCATGAGCTAAATTCGGATTTTACTACCATTATAAGTACAGACTCTGTTTATACTATTGGCAGAATTGTTCTGACCATATTCTTACACTAAAGGGGTTATACAATAAAAAACTACAAACTACGCGAATCTATTCATGCAAAAACCCACGTCACACCACCTTACACATTATACCCATGTACATGGTATTGCAAGAGAACCAAGACAGTAAGTGCTGAGTTGTACACAAGGAGAGGAGCAATAGCTGTCAGACTATGAATTTAACTTTTCCTTCTACTGGACTTTGCTACCCTACTGAACACAAGTGCAAGATCTATTAAAAGTGGCCGTATACTGTATATGCTCGAGTAGAAGCTGAGGTACCCAATTTTATTTACAAAAACTGGGAAAACGTATTTACTCAAGTACAAGCTGAGGGTAGTGGAGTTTTCTAAATGAGAGAAAATTAGAGAAAGCACCATTGCCCCTAGGAATGAATTAAATGGGTGAATCTTAGTGCCACAACCTCAATACAGTTAAGAGAACACAGGTTTATCGTCATTACAGAATTGTCAGAGACTCGGATTTCAACAGAAAACGAATCTTTAGGAATATCGCTAAACGGTTAGCTCAAGGGGTTAAGATATTCCTGAGATGTGACAAATAAAACACCTCGGAGTAATTGAAGGCATAGAAGTTATTATTGTGCATACATAAAAGGGGACAGCTATCTGCAAAACATAGACATTTATTTAAAAACCACACGGAATAATGAAACACTTAAAATCAATAACACAGAATGAAATACCATATTAACAGGCGTGAAACAAAATATGTCAGGGAGCCAGATTTACCCAACAGGGTTATACACTTAAATACTCTTCCAGATAATGCCAAGACTTAGTAAGAGATAAATTCCTTCCAAAACATAAAAGTGATGGTATTACGATCTGGAGAAAATGCCCGGCAGAGATGATTCTCACATCGAAACATAACGAATCAATTGACAAGGTGAACTTTTCATCCAAAAGCTTCTCTATCAGAGTTAACTAACTATAACGTTCTGCCAAAGAAGCAGATTGCCATGGTATCCCCCACAGTTTTGTTTGGGAAGAAGAAAACTGAATTCTTACCAAGAATGAAGTCCTGAAGCTAAATTTATAATGGACGGTTTTGTAAAATCGATCCCTTTTATTCTTTCCTTTTTTTCTTTTGTCCTTTTTTTTTGTCTCTCACTTTTCCTGCCTTGCAGACTTAAGTATCATTTTTTACTAAGACACATTACTACCGCAGATTGACATTTCCAATCAGAATCGACCAAGAAGGGTGTTAGATAAGAGATAGGCAGGCTTTCACATGTACGTCATACTTAACCCTTTTACAATTTAGACTTAATGGGTGCTCTATATGGCGCTTTCGTCACTGGTTGCAATGTTGCCTCAACGTTGAATATTTTAAAACACAAATAGAGAATAAGAATAAATAATAAGATGACCTCTGATTGCCTGTCATAAATCGGATTAGGGTGGACATCTCCTAGATAGCGCTAGTCCACCTAATTGGTGTTGCAACCATGGACTAGGGATCTCAAGTTATAACAATGGCCTATTGTAGACCCCAGAATTTAGTGACAACTAGAGAAGATTAATGGTTAAATCATGCAGATGTATAGACATGGCGGAGCCTTTTTTGTAGATTACTCCTGCTTTCGTTTAAGAGATGAACTGTGTACAGACTTCTGGAAATAGTCTACAAATGGAGTGTATATTGTATCATCGTAACATAGCTTAACACTATACACCATATAATAATTGGTTATGTATATAAAGACGTTATACCCCCATGAAAACCCATGACAGAATGGGGTTTCAAGGCAATAGTTATGTTTCAAACATAAAAATAATGGCTTTTTAAATGGATATTTTCATTATTATTGGGACCAAAACATGGAATGGAAATGTATTTTCATTTTTGAATCATAAGCAGGAGTGCTCTTTTTAAATTCATTCTCTAGAAATAATTAATAAACGGGAGTGTGGTGCTGTTTGTTTCCATTACATTAGCTGGTGTCAGAAACCCAAAGGAAAGTCAGAGGCGAAGCCGAGGGGAGCTTTTTTAGCCCATTTTTTGGGCTCAAAATGTTGGAGTATATACGGTAATCAAAATAATTAAGTTATATATAAAATTGTTACTCGTCTCTGCAGCATTTGTCCATCATCATGCTGGCTCACAGTCCTATATATATTTACCTGCTGTGCTCTGGAATTTTATGAGATTCCCATATTTACCTGGCAGCCTTCATGGGTTTTATTAAGTGCACTACCACATCATTGTTCTCAATAGGAGAAACACCTCTGCAGTGTTGCATACAGAGCGTGATTTCATAATTTTCCCAGCTGTCACTGCTCTGAGATATGCTCCCTGCTGCTGCTCAGAGAGGAGAGTGGAAAAAAAAAAAAAAACCCCACACACCACGACATGGGAGATTTACCTATTACAGGTGAAGCCCCCGTCTCCACAAATGGTCCCTACTAGTGATGGCCGAACTGCCCGCAAGGAGGACAGTTTGGCCGCGAACAAGCATGTTCACCCTCCTTCTCGCCGGCAGTATGGGTGTTCGACCCGCCCTGTTCGCCGGCGAGAAAGAGCCCTATCATCATTAGCAGCAAGATCCCGCCGCAGTAAGAATATTTCACTAAAGACCGGGTAGAGAACCCGGTCTTTCAGTGAAAAACCGGCTTGTAAACCCGGATGTGACGTCAGATCTGGTTAGAACAACCAGGAACTATGCGTTCCAGGTGCCGTGAACGGGCGGACGGAGGACTTTTTTTTTTTTTTTTTTAAAGACACGGCCGAAGTTCGGCCATCACTAGTCCCTACTATATGGGGTTAAGCATACAAGGGACACAATACCCAAAAAAAAATCAGTATACATCTGCTAGGAATGTGTGTGCATACAGGAAAAAGCAATGTTTGCCTTGACACATTTCAGTGATAAGCATTCACACCCCAATATGCAAATATAAGGCATGACCGATATAGAATGGTATCCAAAAGAGTCATAGGCAAATCTGGGACCCATTAGTACAGCATCTATATAATTCTGCATAGGATCTACTGAGTGATCTGCAATTAAATTCTGACCCATCAACCATGGTCACCAATTTAAAGTTTGTTAAAGTACAAAGTCAAATGAAAAAAGGCAAATACAAGGCAGACTTATGTTGCAACCCAGAAATTTTATTGTCAGACAGGAACTGCTGTAGGTGTCAAGAATTCTGGTTAGGACAACAATAATAAAAAAAAAAAAAAAAAAAAAAAGGGAGAGAAACGTGTTTTCTATGGAATATGATCTATCATTCAGTCTTACTATGCTGCAATGTTGTACACAAGTATTGGCAGGTGGCCCGGGACGCACTTGTGTAGAAAATGACAGCACAATTATAACGTGCGGAGAAGAGAATCCAGTTTTCTTCTGGGATCAATACAATTACTAGAAATGAATATCACAAAACAAATACTGAACACCTGTCCCATGTTTAAAATAACATGAAGGATGATTGACATACAAGCTGCATTGCATCTTAGTGCACGTGAATCCACGTGCACACATCAAGTGATAAGATTAACTCCCAGCTCCACAACAACCGACTCGAGGATCTTCTATAGGCAAGATGGGGTAGGTAATGCACAGAGTTCATAGAGATATAACAGTACTACAAAGGATGGTTCTTGGCTTTGGGCGGTATTAGAACTGCCTTCTGTAAAAGCTAAATATTCGCATATACTGGAAAGCAGTTGCCTCACTGGATTCTTTAGCTCTCCATCATCGATAGTATGCCGAGACAAAAAATACATAGGTTATACCTTTACACAAAAAAAAACGATATAATTTTATGGATAAAGCCAGTCCAGGATTTTAGGAAAAATGGAGACAGTGGCTACTGCTGGGTATTAAAAATCCTATGTCTTGCTAGCCCCATGAAGCAACCAATCTTACATGCAAAAGGATAAGCTTACTGCCATCAACCAGCTGCCACTGGGGAGCAAATGCAATTTACAGGAATAGATGCAAATCAAGACTCCAGAGTCTGCTCAGGTGGTGACATACCTGGGGGTAAGTGCTTTCTCCAAGCTAATGCAGCCATTTGTAGACCTTTCATACTAGTCATGTATGCTACAGCCCTGGCGTAATTCCAGACAAAAGCCTACCAAGTTAATGTGCAAGTTACAGCCATCGCTAAAAATGCAACAAAGGAATTGCTGCAGAGTAACAAAAATTAAAAAAAGGAGGGAAAAATAACTGGACAATGAAAACAATTGAGAGGGTGTAGAAAAATGCAGGAAATACAGGGGCTGACTAAGAAACTACAAGTCATTTGCAGTCATCACTTTTCTCTGATCAGTATTTTTGAGCCATATGGAGGTAACAACTTAAAGCTTTCTTATACTGTTTTATAATAGAAATAGATAATGGAATTTATTCAATGTCCATTTCTGGGAGTTTCTTTTCCGCCTCAGACGCAGCAGAATCTGAACTCTGCTCTGTAGCCTGTGGCCCTTGGCCATTTGTGTTATTGTCTACTGGTCCGTTCTGCTCGCCCGCTTGCTGCTCCTCTTTCGGGGGTTCTACCTTGGGTTTCGGTTTGGAGACTATGGGGTTACATGTGCTCACCAGTTCCTGAAAAAGAACAAATTTAAATATTACAATTCTGCATATACAAACCTACACAAAATATTTACTGCAGAAGGTTCGGTAACCCGATTTAAACATCTTGCTTACACTCCACAAACTAGGACAGTGCAATGGTAAAATGGGCACATCACCACACATTACACAGCTTGGGCTAGGCACTGGGGTGCAGCAGCCACCACACTATTCTAGCAAACGATAATTTGCAATAAAGAAAAAGGTACAAGCCTCTTTACTGAATAGTAACCAGGATGCAAAGCTGAACGATACAGCATGAACGGTATTAAAGCTCAGCACCTGGGTGCAAACCAGTACACAATGCCAACTGCAAGGCATCCCGACAGGACAAAGTTGTTTAGTTAGAGTAAAGCCTCCCATAAACGTTCCGATTATTATCCCGACCGTTTTGTCTGATTGTGTCACCCGATTTTCACCTAAAATGTTATGGTCGGTACAAAAAAAAAAAAATCGGAATTCAAATTATCACCGATCAAATCAGGCTGACAATATTTATTAACAGCAGATCGACCAAAGTTTATGGACAGGTCCTGACGGATTTTCCAGCCGATTTTGAGAAATCTGGATCGGTCGGGTACATAATTCCGCATCCGATTAATCTCCCGATCGATTAATCTCCCGACCACGTTGGTCGGGCAAAATTCGTACAAAAAAATCGGAACGTTTATGGGGGGGGCTTTAGATATACTCTAATTGGACACAATTTAGAACAGGTACTGCATGTCAAACAGCTTGGCTCCTTTCACACTGTTTCAAGGCATGCATTTTTTTAAGCAGGAAACACATATAACAGCTTATTTTCACAAGGAAAGCCCTTCCAAAGCTGTGCAGACTAGTTGAAACCAGCGCACAAAATTACCTCAGTGTGCGCATGTGCCCTCAGCGTGCAGAATTACCTCACAGTGTGCGCCATTTGTCCTCAGTGTGTAGAATTACCTCAGTGTGCAGCATTTGCCCTCAGCGTGCAGAATTACCTCACAGTGTGCGCCATTTGTCCTCAGTGTGTAGAATTACCTCAGTGTGCAGCATTTGCCCTCAGCTTGCAGAATTACCTCACAGTGTGTGGCATTGGCCCTCAGTGTGAAAAATTTTAACATTGTGCACCTTTTGCACACACTGCGGCATTGGTGAATGATTTGCTTGCAGTGTGCTGCTTTCATACTCTACATGAAAAATTTGGTCGCAGTGTAGGACATTTGCCCTTTGTGCGCCATATTTGCACTCAAGATGAAGAATTTGCGCTCAGTGTGCTGTGTTTGCTCCTTGAAGTGTTCTGTGTGCGGGTGCTTTGGTGGTGTTATAACAATGAGTTAAGAGCCAACAGTTGAATGTGAATGATAGAATAAGTAGCCACGGCTCTACTTCTTTCTGCCAAAATCGGGTCTGAGGGCCCTACCTTCCGCAAAGAAACATGCACACATGGTGGGTACAGTGCATGTACAACAAATGGGATGCCTATAAACCAGCCACTACGTTATGCCACTTTTTACACAGAATGTAGCATATACACCACCATGAAAATCCGTGTTTTTCATCATGGATGAGTCATGCAAAATAGTCTATGATGCCCCGTCAGCAGTTTAAAAATAAAAACGCGCATGGAAATGCTGCATTTTTAAAAACACAGCACATGCAGTGCAAATGGTATAATTGGTTGTCCATGAGAAAACAAAGTACTGTAAAAATGCACACGTTTTTAAAAAAACACGTCACAATGCATATCGTGTGAAAGGAGCCTAAAGTGTGAAGTAAAAACTTTACTAGAAAGCAGATTTTCAGATGTGTAGTTCTCTGAAGAGCAAGTTGCTTTACAAACATTTAACATGTTTGCCTAAAGGCGATGAACTGGCAATGATGACACTTCTTTAAACACACAACACCTCAGTTACTCACTTTTGCTTTAGTTTGAATATCCTTTGTTTTAACTACAGGATCAACAGTAAGATTCTGCTTGATCTGTAGATTCATCTTGTTGTTCATCCACTCCATACATTCATTGATACACTTTTCAACTTTGTCCATATCACCAGAGTCCAGGTGGTCATACACCTCATCCTGTATAAAAAAAAAAAAAAACAAATAATTTAATGCAAAGCAGTTCAAATAACAGTAGAAGATCAGGAGAGATCTATATATCCGTTTTATACACATGTGAGCACACGCACACACTACCACATCACACAGCCAAGCCAATGACACATCCTGATTTATCAAAGTATTTTCTAGTTTGATTGAAACTTGCTGTCCCATCACCGGCAATGAAGCTGCATTACATCTGAACAATAAGCAACAAGGAAGGATTAAAGCAGAACCATAGGAAAAAAAAATACGACCTTCAAAAGAAAGCATCAATAAACTAAAGAAAATTGAACTGTGCCGACAGGTTACCATCAACTGGTGATTCAACCATTTCTCAGTTCCAACTGGCACCAGTGTACTAAGTGTTAGCAAACTAAAGGGTCGATTTCTCATTCGATTCTTGCTCGATCAATCGTTTCACCTGTGCACGATCGATAGAGAAAGAATTGTCCACTGTCCACCTTGAACGATCGACCCAAATGTTGTCGAAATCGGGAGAACCGAAGGTACAGGAATCCGACATTCTTTTTTGGATTAATTGTTCAACGTATGTTGGTGGTGGTCATTGATTAACTTGTGCAACCGATCCAAACCTATTTTTTTTTTTTTTTAAGTTCCATTTGCTGCTTTTTTTCCCCCAGTATGAAAATCTAGAAAATCGACCTGGGAAATTTGGATGTTCCAAAAAATCTATTGCTCAAGGTGGGGTGTTCGATCGATCACCGATTTTTCTTTCACTGTGAATGATCAAAATCGATGGTCGATCTGAAAGAAATCAACCCATGTATGGGGACCTTTAGAAAGATAATAAATAGCTGCCAGAAAGGCCCTCAGTAGGTTATGGGGCCTGGACAAAGGTCAGAGTAAAAGTGGGTCAGTATGAGGGGTGGAAGATTAGGTATGCAGCTCTTAAAATAGAGTGTGGTCCCCCTGTAACAGACAAATTGGAACAAGGCGCACAACCTAGTGCAACAAAGTAAAATACTGTATAAGAAAAGACAAAAATACTCACATTAACGGGGCAGGAATGGCAGAGCTGGCGGTTGCGTCCGGTACTGGCTTCTGGCGTAATGCTAGGGAGGTTTGCAAGGATTGATCAGGGCCGTGTGCTTACCAGCATGCCCGAGAGATCAATCCTTACCAACCATCTTTAATGTGAGTTTTTGGTCTTTTATTTTACTATTTACAGTATTTTACTTTGTTTCACTAGGTTGTGTCCCCCTGTGTCCTTGTTCCACTAAGGGCTTGTACCCACTTAGTCAATCTGACACTGTGCGACTTTAATCGCTGAGAGGCGACCGCTGATGGGCGATTTAGGACACCATTTTTAGGTGGTGGGTGGGACATTAAAATAATGTACAACAGAGCCTGATCACGCCCACAGAAAGTTAATTGACGCAGTTTAAAATAAATAAATCAAAATCGACAAACACGGTTAGCGTTTCAGACCACGAGCCAGACCGCGTCCGATCACTCATGTGAGGATAAGCCCCATCAAATACAAGGCAGTGATAAGCTAAATCACATCGCATGTGATCGCTCAAGTGGGGACAAGCCCTAAGTGTTAACAACCAAGATAAAACATAATGTAAAATGGAGAAGTAGGGGTATTTTTTTTGGCAACAAGGCATAATAATAAAAAAAACATTTAGTGCAATGGGTTAGAATTTCATAATAAATGCTAGGGAATGATGAATAAGAATCTGCAATGGCAAGTTAAAAATGTCTCTTATATTAAAACAGAATGTTTCCCTTGTAAACAATAAAAACACCTCATTTAGAATATACAGTTTAGGTTTAGAAAATTTAAGAAAAAAAAAAAAAGTTTAATAAAATGAGGAACTGGAGAGAACGCGGAGATGGGCAACTAAAGTGATCCGAGGCATGGAGAACCTCAAATAAGAGGAAATATTCTGTATATGCAGGCATTACACTAACTGCTTTATTCCAATCTTTAACACCACACACAGCACTCCTCGGAAAGTAAATTATTCCATAACAAATACCTTGTTTTTGAAGGCGTGAATTACTTTCATATAAAGCTGAATTTGTTTCCCGAGCTCCTCGAAGGCCTTTGGTCTCTCTTCAAACTCTAGGTAACGTGCTTGAATAGGTTGGCCCAAGTTCTGAAGTAAAAAGACAAAAGATAACGCTTCCATCCCGAATTTAATATACTTGTAGACAAATCAAAAGTTTCCCCCCAAAAAAAAAAAAAAAAAAAAAAGTTCTTTCATCAGGACGTCCTAGAATGTATGTGTTGTGTGTTTTGTTCCACCTCTTTGTGCCTTTACATGGTCAGTCCAGGTTTATAAAGAGGAAATGTCACTAGTACTTTGTAATCTGCCTCAGAAGACACGGATTACGACCAATCCGCACCCATGGAGACAAGCACGCTGGGTAGCATCGCAGTGAAGCCTCAGTCTAAGGCAGACCTACACTCCCTTAAGCAATTTCTGTGATGTGTTCCATAGTGTAAAGTTATTATAGTCTCTTGGGAAAGCCAACTTTAACCTCATTTCCCAAAAAAATAAAAATAAATAATTACATAATGCCCATGTTGTTTTCATGATTGCATGCTGCTACAGCCAGTTCAGTTACGACAATTTACAATGCATTTATCCAGTATGAAAGTATAAAAACCTCATGCTAAACTTCACTAAAGAGCTTTAAAGTGAGTGACACATCCTACAGCCATTATCCCAATGATTTAAGCAAGCCAAACACGGGTTGATGCCTGTACGATCACCCCGCAATCGATCACAGCGTGGCGACGCCACTACTTTGCACATCAATTCCTGTTCTATGGGCACCCGGTATTGTGAGATGAAAATACCTCATAACACAGGCTGGAGAGAGACAGGGATTTACAGACATGCCCATTCCCGGTTCGGATCAGGAATCGAGCAATCAAGCTCGAATGGAGGTATTTTTTTTCTCAATTTCTATTTGATCGACTATCGAATAAAAGGAAAATTGATCCGTGTATGGCCACCTTTATGGTATGAAGTTTTAGACATCAGCAAACATAGACCTTTCAGTGGAAGATTGGTCACTTAAAGATCACAAACCATCCCAGCCCTTTCTCCAACCTACATTCATCCAGTATGGATAGGAAGGTAACAAATACTATATACAGCCCCAAGCGAGGAACCAAGCAGGCAGCACCATGGACACCTAACTCTAAAGTAAAGGTAGGTGAACCGAGACCCACAAAACTCTATTCCCCTAAGGGACAAACAGCATCCGAGATACAGACACCACCCAAATCCTCTCCAGTGGAGAAAACACCAAAGACTGAATTGGAGGGAGGAGAGCTGGACTTGTGGGGGTGGGTCCATCTCTTGGGTGCTGTCCTGGAATAACGTCTTGGGAAAATGCCTTTCTTCTTATGCACAACTTATTTTCTTGATAGCAATCTTGGCTTTTTATAATCGTTTTTTTACACAGGTAAAATTGCATAAATAAGAGAGACCAACAGGCTAAAGAACAATCAACTAATCATATTCTAAATTGCATTTGTCAATGTCCATAACATTTCACAAGAACCCACCTTTAAGTCTGTTAGCTTGTCTATATACACTTGCTTTGACTGATCCTCTCCATCTTCATAAAGCCAATTTTCTGTATCTTCAAGCTTCAGTATTAAACTGTTTCTGTCCTAAAACATGATGTGCACAGTAGTGAAGCACTTTAAAAAGTAAAATGTGAAACAAATGCTATACTACCCCCCCAAAAGCCATACTCCCTTTACAAAATGAATGTTTAAGTTGTGAATATATAAATATTGTGCATAATAAAAAAGGTTCAGGTCACCCTCCTATCCTCAAAATCCTGTTGTATGGAGTAATGGAGTGTAGTGTCTGGGATCTGTGCAGACATCCTAATGTGCTATTAAAAATCTTCTCCGAGGCCAGCTGCTGGCTTCTGATAATACAGAGCAGTTCAGGAATTGGTTCACCAATGGGGGAAAGGAGCAGCTTGTTCACAGCATGACCATGACTTGCCTGGGACACCATGTTGCTAGGAACACAATTCACTTGATAAAAGTTGACCAAGTGATGACCTTGCTTTTAGATTCTCTACAGACAAAAATGACTCCAAATAATTTTTCAGTTGTAACTTAACCTCCCTGGTGTTATGCCCGAACTCTGTATGGTAAAGGTTTGATCTTGGATCAAACTGTGCCCGTGCTAGGCATAAACGGCCATGCTCTGTGAACCTGCAGCGCTTTAGGCTCATGGATGCCTTCCGGCCCCAAATCTTTCGGTGACACCGAAGGGGGCAGTGCCATAGACCTTCGTGTTAATGGAGGTGGTGCTGCTTTCCCCAGACCACATCGCTGGCATCTTATTGACACCGGGGTTGTGAAGAGAGGCGGGCAATCACGGGCGAGTACAGTGTACCTTAAAAAAAACGGTATGAAAACCGCATAATGCCAGGGAGGTTCAGGATAGATCAGGTTAGAATATTTGAAATTATACCAATGCTAAAAGCTGAATAAATGGAAATAAGTTTTCATAACTAAGGAACCAAATGCATTGTGTACTTTTTGAAAATTAAGGGGAGGGGGACCACTGGTAACCAACTCACCACATCCAATGTAATACAAATGGAAAAAGGGGGGTGGGGGGGGGGGGAACTGAACCCCAAGGGTGGCCAACCCTTAGTGGACTTTAACGGTGAGTATCTGTAAAAACGAGTTCCGGTCTAGAGATTGACGTTTACCATTTATTGGCACATCTTTACAATCAACATACACGACATAGGAGTACCTGAATGCCTCAATACCCAGTCAGGGGCATTTTAGTTCTCCACACATAAAACATTACAGTTTAAAAATCCTTGGCATACATTCTGGTGATCCAGAGATTGAATTGGAAATTTGAAATTGAGGCATTCATTCAGTTACTCCTATGTCGTGTATGTTGATTGTAAAGATGTGCCAATAAATGGTAAACGTCAATCTCTAGACCGGAACTCGTTTTTACAGATACTCACCGTTAAAGTCCACTAAGGGTTGGCCACCCTTGGCATTGTGTACTTTGTCTACATTACCCATTCAATTTTTTCTTTTTTCCCAAAAAGTTAAACAGTTTAAAATTTTAACAACTTGGAAACAAAAACACCACTTACATCTTCATTGACAAATTTCTCATAAATGCCACACAGCTTGTCCCTCATCTCATATACATATTCTTCAACTGCATTCTTGGCATCATTTCGCTCCTTCTCAAGTTTATCTTGCATAATCATCTTCCCCTGTGGGGAGAAGATACATGAACTATTCTAGTAACCAGTTAAATTCTTGAGTTTACATGTCTTTGTAATAGATGTACTTATTAGCCAGGTCATTTCTTACATGTGGGTATCCAAACAGGACATAAGTAATTCAGTAATATAGCAACTAAAAAAAAGGTAATCAGGTCAGGTCCCAGCACCCTGATCTGTATTAGAAGCACTTTCTGTTATCAAATGAAGATGGATAGTAATCACATATATATATGCATTCATTACCAATATCTCATATAGTAGAATGTTACATGCATATGTAGCTTTGTAGAACTTGAAATTTTTACAGAAGACATCCGTAAAAGTGCAACATATCACACATCTGCCAGCCAGAGGGGGTCTACAAACCTCATTTTCCATAAACAAGTTCACCATATCCCGTCCTATCTGCCATGGAGGGTAGTGATCAATCGGCAGCTCAATCGTGCTAGTCTTCACTTTCGCCTTCTTGGCTTGAGGAGGCTGATCTGTCTTCTTGTCTTTAGGTGTTGCTTGTGAAGTCTAGAAGTATTACAAATAAACAAGGCTAATTAACACAAATACACAATATTGCCCAAGAATTAGATGTACTTTAATGCAACATCTAACGGCATGTAGTTTACACCATTCCATAGGCATGTGGTATTCTACATTGTGGTCTTGAGTAAGACTTGTAGCTACAATAACTAAATTCAAACACTGCTTATAAGTCTTCACCATCTGACCATTTACACTTTCTTAACCTCCTGGGCAGTAAAACAAATGTGGCGCGTTTTTTTTGTTTTTTTAAACTGCACCACGGACAAATCGCAGAGGAGCACAACATGCTCCGCCAAGATTTCCTACCCGCCCGGAAGTCCCGTGCATAACTCTGGCATCACTGGAGTTATGCTGGGAAAAGGCAACGTCCCCTCTATTTACAAGGTGGTCTATGGCACCGCCTACACCCACCCTCTTCATGTCACCGGTGACACGATTGGGGGCAGATCCGGAAGCATCGGCAATGAACCCTTAAAAAATAAATAAATAAATAAAAAAAGGAGGAGATTGTAGGTAAGTTCTACAAGTCAGGTTACTGGAAGAGCTGCTTCGGTATCCACTGTGAACCAAACCACTTAAACCACTGCAACATTGTTGATTGGCAAAGCAAATGCAAGTAAACACAACAAGTTACGCACCTCCATTTCGTCAGGATTAGACTTGGTTTCCGCTTGTGTGGACTGAGCTTCTTCTGTTTTAGCTTCCTCCTGGTCAACTTGCATTTTCTGAAATGGACATGGAAGTTCTTGCAATTAATATATACGGTTCATAAACCTAATTCACGACTTTAAAACAGGACTAAAGGTTGTACCTCCTCGTCCTTTGCAGTCTGGTCAGTTTCCATGGGTTCCTCAGAATCCTCAGTTTTATGGACTTCAACAAGAGATGCGCTAGATACACTAAATATACCATGGACATTTACTCGGACTTTGACTTTCACTTTGGAACTGGAGCCATCAGCCTGAGGGGTAACCTTCTGTACGTGGAACTGACCTGCCAAGAACACAGAAAGCAGGATTTGTAGAAACCTCCACACTTTCCAGGTACTTTAATCCCATGATAATAGCCACAGAAATACCAAGAACATCCCTGACAATCTACAATGCAAAAATGTGTTCAATATATTTTGTTGGTGGTTTGAGAAGATACACCAGGCCTTGCTCAGACAAAGTGCATTCCAACTCCAAATGTAAAATAGAACTTAGAGCCATTATTATTTTTATTATGATCTGTGAGGGTAGAGACTACAATATCCCTAAATATTGAGTTTATTGCACATTTTGTTTTCATTATTTTGAATCCTGTGCTTTGAAAAGCATTATGCAATGAGTAAATAAGATAAATATCACAGAACTCCTGTGCATGACTAGAATTATATTGAATATGAAAAACAAAAAGCACCACCATCACTTATCCCCTTACCCACTATACAAGTAAAGTCAGAACACAATAAGGGCTTGTGTGCACTACATCAAAACAGCACCCAAAGCTGTTCGGGCGCTCATTTTCCACGTCTTTCCTTTGCCCAGCAAATGTGACAGCGCGCACCTGTATGTCTAGCGCAGGGAATCCGCAGTGGACACATGGCCTGAAGTCCATATTTACCTAATGAGGGGTCTGGATAGGGCAGTTCTTTAGGTGCACTGTAATAAGCATCCAGAGTAAATGGTTCCTTCCTGTAAAAGGTCAGTACTTTGGAGAAGGGTGCAGCATGGTTCTTGGGGAATACCTCGCAATCACTGCCAAAAAAAGAAACATCAGACAAAACATTAACAGATCCAGGTTGACACATAGATGCGCAAACAAATGTGTTTTTTTCTTTTGTTTTATAACACAAAGACATCTTACCTAAGCCCTTCCTCAGCTGGAGAATTCCACTTCAAAGATATTGGGTATGGTACAAGATCAGTGATAGAAAACTCCCGAACTTTAAAGGCTGGGGATAGAATGGCACACTACGACAAACAGGGGAAAAATAAAAAACATTGTTAATTTTTAGTTTTTTTTTTTATATCTGAGTTCATACTTAAAGTGTGCACATTTAATAGATTTAACCCATATCACTTTAATTATATAAGGCAGATGAACACAGGTCATCATTTTTCATTTGACACCAAGTTCTTTAAAAAATATATGTATAAAAAAAAATAATAAGAGAACAGTTTGAAACCCACAAAAACCACTTCAGACATGTCTGAGAAGGAAAACCAGATCCTCAAGCTACAGAGAATGAAGCCATTACCACTTACCTGTAATGCACAGCCTCTGGCTACAGCTTCATCAGCATTTAATGTTGTGCTGACTTCTTTACCAAAGAATCGGATTATTCGTTCCTTAACGGCTGGGATACGTGTAGCACCTCCAACTATTTCTACTGCATAAATATCTTCTTTCTTCAGCTCTATGGAGATGTAAAAAAAGGTGTGAGACTAACTAAAACTAAGAAAGAAATGTTTATCACCTGGTTATGCTCAATCACCCTGCACTGAGGAAAGGAGGACATTTATGCTTTCCAAGTTAAGAAAGGAACACACACACACACACACAGAAACCTCTCAATGGTGGAACAGAACTGAAGGGCATCATCAATACAAATCATTTCCATTAAAATTATATTACATATATAATACACACACACGCATTTTGGTCCTATAGAGGGGTTGCGAAATCCTGGACAAGGAGTTTTATCATATGTCTGTTTTCTTATTTGTGACATCGGATGTGTTACAAAATTCTGCTGTCATCCAACTCCTTCCCTTTGCCCCCCCCTGAGGAGTCCACTGAAGGATGAAACGCGTCAGCAGATTTGGATATAGAGCAATTTATGGACCGCTCTAACATCTGGTTAACTGTGATACACACTGTACTGCAATGTTTGCTGAATATCTTTCAAAATGGTTTTCTTTCTTGTACTGTATTTTTTATACTTTACATATTAAGTCCATTTGTATTAAATGCTTTTTTTATGTTATTTGCATTGCATTAGCTATATAATTTGCCAAAGTAAAGCCCCTTGTAGATTACCATGACCAATTATTTTGTCGGCCCTGTAGGGATATTCAAAATTTCCAAGAGTGGGGCGAGGCACTTGATTATCGGATTCACCCCAAAGCTACACGCACCTGGTGTTACAATAGAACTGAAGAAGGGTACCATCAATACATATACACACACACACATATACACGTTGTGGTGCTATAGAGGCTTGTAAAAGCCTGGACTAGAAGTTTGTATTACTTACTGGCTTGCTCTAAGACGCTGCGTAGAGGGCCCTCAATACGAGACAACAGGCTGTCGCACATTTCTTCAAAGTGGCCCCTTTAAATTGGGAGAGGAAAAACATTTTTTTTTTTATATGGATTGTAAAAACTAGACTTATGTGAACAAATGCAAAAGATAGATCGACTGGTTTATCATAGTTTTACTACAATTTGTAGGGATGATTAACCTCCCTAGCGCACCGCCCATACATAGTACACTGCCCGCCGTTTCCGGCATCCCGCCGGAGCTCTACGCGCAGCTGTTGTCATTACGGACAACAGCTGCGCGGGAGAGAAAGCCGGCGCTCCTCCATTAACATGGAGGTCTATGGCGCCGGCCCCCCCCCCGCCCCCTTCCGCGTCACCGTGACGCGATCGGGGCGGAGCCGCCAACCCGGAAATGCTACGGCGATGTAAACAATCGCCGCAGCTTTCCGGGGAGGCATAAAGTCTCCCCATCGGCGGCTTCCCGGGCGGTTGAGGCGAGCCTAAAGCTCGGACGAGCTAGGCTCGTCTCAACCGCAAGGGAGGTTAAGGAGATGCACCACGTTGGACAAGGATGCCCAACTGCATTGCGACTGAAGCGGAGCCAATAAAAACGCCACTATGCAAGATTGAAACACGACTGAAGCGGAGCCAATAAGAATGTTACATTTTGTAAACATGTTAACCATCTTTTTGCATCATCCTCATTCGATATCTATATTTGCTGCATTGCTGTAGACCAAACACACCTGTTCATTTTTCCAGAGACATCAATATCATTCATGAAACATTCAATGTTTAGAGGCAGATCTGACGCATTCGCACTCATCAGCTTCTTGAGCTTCTCACACTCCTGGGCAAGTCGCAGTAAAGGCCGGATCTTAGACTTGATATCCAGTTTATATTTTTTGCCGAACTCTTCGCAAAAATAGGAAACCAACACATCATCAAATTTCCTTCCTCCAACATATGGGTCAAATGCAGTAGCTAGTACCTAAAATAAAAGACAAAATAAAATAAAAAAAAAGTCATGCCTAACTTCATCTGATAAGGCAT
Organism: Ptychadena robeensis; assembly: GCA_036250615.1. Classification (NCBI taxonomy): domain Eukaryota; kingdom Metazoa; phylum Chordata; class Amphibia; order Anura; family Ptychadenidae; genus Ptychadena; species Ptychadena robeensis. The sequence continues at coordinate 32,962,710 of CM070034.1, read as the reverse complement.
TGTAGGCTATAAAAAACATATACAAATGAAAAGGCAACTGAAATATCCAAAAAAAGGAGCATTTATGAGAAATTTGTCAATGAAAATGTAATTGGCGTTTTGTTTCAATGAATAAGCATAGTAGGCTACATAACCTCTCTGGCGTTACAGCCGGCATTCCGAAAATTGCGGCAGAGTAGCCATGATTCTCCACCCTCCTCTATACAGATGTGTGCAGGGAAAAGCGGCATCCTCCTATTAACAGAGGTCTATAACGATGCCCCTATTTGGCGTCACAGATGATGTGGGCCGGAAGGGATCAGTGAGTGTTTGCCCAATACCGGCATGAGCACGGTTTGTTTTAAAAACAAACTCTGACCGTACTGGATTTGGCCATAACACCCAGGAGGTTAAGTGGCTATAAAGTTTTATTTCCCTTCTCTATAACTCTGATATAACAGTTTATCTGCCCATATTCTAAAGCCAGCCATACACTCTGCGATAAATATTACGATCTAATTAAACCAACCAATGTATTCCGACGTCGGAGTCGTTTTAGATCGTAATTTTCGGTAAAATACTACCACATTGAAAATCCAATTTTGGATAGATTTTTCTGGTTTTATCGAAAATGTCATCGAAAATAATTTCTGTTTATATCGGACAATGTGATTTTAACATGAATTTAAATGTAAATAATAAATATATAATTGTAATTCTAGATACATATTACAGATAAACAATATATATATATAGAGATATATATTGATATGTTTACAGATAAATGTAGATGAGATTTATGTATACATGCTGTGTACTACCATACTACATATACGAATACATTCCAATACAATTGTAATATATCTTTCAGGGTGGATAAAAATCGATGATTTTTTTTTACAAAAAAATTAAAAAAAAATTAAAAAAAAATCGGATTTCTTTGATTTAAATTGAATTTTTAAAAAATAATGTGCTTTTTGAGGAAAATGTATTACCATTCCAAGGCTATTCCATGATGAAATAAGGATTAGTTTGTAATTATGTAGAATAAAGCTGTACAGGTAGATGTTTAATTTTTGTGGTAAATAAATTAAATGAATCCATTCACAATGCCATGCTCTTCCAGAGGTGTTTGTAAGATTTTATAATGAACAGAACTACACTCTCAGATATATAGTAGCCAACATCCCAAAAACATGAGACAGAAGGTGATAATGGCATAAACACATCATCCCAAAGTTCCCCTTGAATAGACAAGGGCGAGGGGACAGGCCACTCACTATGTAAAAGCAATACATGTATTATACACAGTGCAAAAGATAAAGTAATGACATCATATCAAAAACTATGCGCAATGGTGTCCCCACTGCACTGACACCAGTGGGGAACGGAGAGAGACAGACTTCATCTGCATAAATGCCGTGGTGATCTGCGTACAACAAGACAGAAAGATTTTTAATACATTTACTTATGTAAACATGATCAGTTGATGGTTTGGGTCGGTCTTGTTACGCAGATCACCAGGGGGGACACCATCTTCAGAAATCTAATTTTTCTCCCTATATTGATCTATGGACGTGAGTAACCCCTGAGGGTCTGTGTCCACTTCTATGTTGATTTGGTTATTCAATATGATGGATCCCCTTGTGTTGGCTGTTCGTGTTATGTAGATTTGGCTAATGAAATGACATATCGTACCTCCTGAAGAAGTCTTCAATGAAACTGTTGGGGTAAACGCGTTGGGGTAACATTTGCGACATTTGGACTATTTTAATTGTCTAAGTGCGTGTACAGATGCGACATTCCCAACATTGCGCATTGTTTCTGATTGATATGACATCATTACTTCATTTTTTGCACTGTGTATAATCAATGTATTGCTTTTGTGTCCCCTTACCCATGTCTATACAAGGGGAATGCTGGGTGATGTGCTCATGCCATCATCAACTTCTGTGTGTTTGTGTAAGATTATTGGGCAGTTTCTCTGCCTACAAGATATGATCACAGATGCTCGGTTTACTTTTGCAGTTCTCAAAACTAAGTGCAACAGAAAAGTTGTCCTAATATGAATGATTAACCTAAACTGGGGATAAAAAAAACACTAATATGGAAAGTTGTTCTAAAAATCTTCACCTACTTGCATTTTAAACTTAACCCAGCAAGAATGATTGATTTAAATCGAACCTTACTGACTAGTGATTTAAATCGGTTTGATTTAAATTAAATCCACCCTGATATCTTTACATCAAAACCTATAGCTACACAACACAATCTTGGGAATTTATGAATACCATGACATCAGTAGGTGCTCCACTCCACTGAATGTATGTGATCATAAAATAAAATATACACTAGCACTTTAAAAAACCTCTCCGGTCAGTTCAAGTAAACTAAGCATCATCGGCACTAATTGGTCGGTAAAACACTACGAAGGTGCTCGATGTTCCCAGACCAATAAAACATTTTCAACTTGTCCAATGACTTTACGATCGAAAAAAAACAGCAATTAGAATCGTATTTTATCTGTCGTACCATGTGGACACTGCTTTCATTGGTCGGTGAAAAGCTATATAGGCAAATCAAGCTGTGGATGCCATTCTTTGGTCGACATCAGGTCTGTCAACCAGGTAACCGGTCAGTAAATTCAAATCGAAAGTCATGCTTTGGATTGACTGGGAATCAGCGGTGCGCCTTGATTCCCATCCAATCGGCGCAGCAAGGTGACGTCATCTTCACGCGGTACTCGAACGGGTCATCTGTTGAGCGCCGGTTTGGGCGTGGATGGTTAAATTTATTCTAGTGTTGGAAACCTGTTATTATATGCTAATTATTAAGGGTGAATTGTATAGAAAGTTAAGGGAAATGTTGACTTCTTACAGCTGGTTGTTAAAGGCAGAAGAGTGATCCCCATCTAAGCAATGCAATTTAGCAGCTGTAAAGATTTGGCCAAGTAACCTTGCGGAATAGTCATTTATTTTTACAAGCAGAGTCAATCGTTTACAAGCATTTCATTGCACAACGCTCTAAAAGGTTTCACTACCTCTTCAGTGGAAAAAGTTACCGGCAATAAATCGGTATAGAATACTGTAAACTGGACTACAACAATATTTGTAGCATATCAGTGAAGAACTAAAAAGGTGTCATTCTTGTTGAAAGAATAGCAAAGCATTCAAGCAAAGCAATACAAGTGTATTAAACTGTCCTCTGTAATAAACAACTGTTCTAATAACTAAAGATTAAATGCCAGAATAAAAATGCAGTTTAGGTCCACTTTAGCTCAATGCAATGCACTTTTTGCACAGGCTCCTTCCAGTACCAGCCTCTCAGAGCTCCTGTTCTAAGACACTGGAGGTCCCTATCTGACCCAAGCACTATAAATGCAGACCAGCAGTCTAAGGGCTTGTTTCCACTAGAAGCGGAAGCCCGCGGCGCGGCTGCAGCCGCCATTCATCTCAATGGCGCTGGTCCCCTGTCCGCGGAATCGCGCGGCCGTCCGCCTAAAAACTCGGTCGACCGAGTTTTTAGGCGGCCGTCCGCCCGATTCCGCGGCCGCCCAGCACTGACCGTGGCCATAGGGATGAATGGCCGCCGCTAAGAACCGCATGAGATGCGGTTCTTAGCGGCGGCGGTCCTTAGCGGCGGCAGCCGCACCGCAGGCTTCCGCATAAGTGGAAACTCAGCCTAACAATCTAAATACTGAAGACCCACAACCCAAAGTCAGAAAGAGATAGGCAAGTTAAAATGCTATAGTCGTTTTAGCCTTTGAAGCACTCTTTAACCTCCCTAGCGCACTGCAGATTTCTGTACCAGAAGCGCACCATAGACTTTAATGGAAAAAAGTTTTTTTTACATTGTAGGCCTGTAACTTCCCAAAATATGTCCATACAGGAATCTGGTAGACATCCTGAATATAATAACAACGGATCATTTATTCAGGAGAGTATGTTACATAGGGAAACATATTTAATAGTGTTTTCACTCACGCCTGCGCCATGATGTGACAACATCACAGCGAAGGGGGTGGGGAAGTGATCCATTCACCTGCAGCTTCCTCTTCATTTTATCAGAACCACACGGATCGGTGAGTTCACGCTCCTGGGGCTCTGATCTCAACCTGACGAACCCAGCTTGTCCACTGCAGTTCTAACAGGTCAGAGATGGCCGAGCTAGGACCATCAGGGGGATTTAAAGCCCCATTCCGATGAACCTTTTGTTTTTTGTTACATTCCAAGTTTATTAACTAAAAGACCCTCCAACCAAAACAACCGGCCCCCCGCCACCACAGATATATGTGAGAGTAAAAAGAAACTCCCTAGAGGAAGCTGTACCAAAAGAGGCATCTTTTTTGTATAAAGAAAAAATATAATTAAAAAGCATCATGTGCTCAGCTTAAACATTAATATTCTGAACTTACTTTAAGTTTTCCTTTGTTAAAAGCACACACAGAGACTTGATATGCAGAATGGCCCATATCCACAAATACAACAATCCTTGGCTTTTCCTCTGGAGCAGGCAGATCTTGTTTATAGATTCCATAAGCAAGTGCCACTGTAACAATAACATTGCATTTAAATTGATCATACCCTGATCACCATATCTCTTATAGACAGTCAGCAACAAAATCAAAGTATCATAGTAAATGATCACTCAACGAGACATTTTTAAAAAGGTGGACAAGTTTTAATTACTGGGGTCCCCGGAAAGTTTAGCCATGCTGTGGCAGCCTATTAAGACAGCAAGAGGTTCAGTAGTACTGCTTAAGAAGAGAGATGACCAAATGGCTTATTTACTGAACAACTGCAATTGTACCCGGTCAAAGGACAGACTTCTTACAAAGAACAGTGAAACATTTAGTAGACATACACTAACCAGCCACTTTATTAGGCACACCTGTCCAACTGCAAATTGCTGATCAGCCAATCACATGGTGGCAACTCAATGCATTTAGGCATGTTGACATGGTCAAGACGAACCGCTGCAGTACAAACTAAACTTCAGAATGGGGAAGAAAATTATTTTAAGTGACTTTGAACATGGCATGGTTGTTGGTGCCAGATGGGCTGGTCTGAGTATTTCAGAAACAGATCTTCTGGGATCTGGGTCACACACAACCATTTCTAGGGTTTACAGAGAATGGTCTGAAAAAGGGAAAACATCCAGTGAGCGGCAGTTCTGTGGGTGATAATGCCTTGTTGATGCCAGAGGAGAATGTCCAGAGTGGTTCGAGCTGATAGAAAAGCAACAGTAACTCAAATAACCACTCGTTACAACCGCGGTATGCAGAAGAGCATCTCTGAACGCACAACACGAACCTTGCAGCAAATGGCCTACAGCAGCAGAAGACCACCCCGAAGACACACTGATGCTACAATTCGCACAGGCTCACGGAAATTGGACAATAGAGGATTGGAAAACATCCTGAAAGCATGGATACATCCTGCCTTGTATCAACGGTTCAGGCTGGTGGTGGTGATGTAATAGTGTGGCGGACATTTTCTTGGCGCACTTTGGGCCCCTTAGTAGTAATTGATCATCGTTTCAACGCCACAGCCTACCTGAGTATTGTATCCATCCCTTTATGACCAGTGTACCCATCTTCTGAAGGCTACTTCCAGCAAGATAATGCCCCATGTCATAAAGCTCCAATCATCTCACACTGGTTTCTTGAACATGACACCGAGTTCAATGTAATCAAATAGCCTTCATAGTCAACAGATCTCAATCCAATAGAGCACATTTGAGATGTGGTGGAACGGGAGATTCCCATCATGGATGTGCAGCCGACAAATCTGCAGCAACTGCGTGATGCTATCATGTCACTATGGACCCATGTCTCTGAGGAAAGTTTGCAGAACCTTGTTGAATCTATGCCATGAAGGATGAAGTGCAGTTCTGAAGGCAAAAGGGGGTCCAACCCGGTACTAGCAAGGTGTGCCTAATAAAGTGGCCAGTGAGTGCATATGTTGATGAATAAGAGTTTGGGTTCAGATCTTTTTAGTGATACAAGCCAGCATTTGGATATTAAACGTGTTAACATTTTACAAATTATTAGTTTAAACAACTTGCAAAACGTCATCAATTAATAAAAAGGGAAAGAAAATTAAAAGAATTTGGTACTTCTTGCTGGCCAAGAAGCAACAGCTTTACAGTGAGAGACCTACTATAAACATATATAAAGATCCCTTACTATGAAGCAGTCTGAAATATTGTCTCGCAGAGTTTCAGTTATCGTTTATTTCTACCATCTGTTACCTGCAGTAGTTTCATTAATTAGTCGTAGACAGTTGAGCCCAGCGATCTGTGTGGCATCCATTACAGACCTTCTTTCTGCATCAGTGAAAAAGCATGGAACCTGAAAGAAAGAAAACACAGGACTGCACATCACGTTACACTTTTCTACAGGGCACCTGAGATTACTGTACTCCACATAAACGGACACCTTTAGTTAGAGTATGCATGCTACAATTTCTGAAACCTAAAACGCTACAGGCATCCCAGGATGAAGATACTTTTTAATCCTTTCCTGTATTAAAAGTCCAGGTAATAAAAAAAAAAAAAAATATGATCACTACACCGGTCCTAGCAAAGGTTGGGATTTTGTGCCTATCCCCACAGGAAGACGATTTTGCTGCCATTGCAAAGTTTTCATGCTGCAAATGCTAGCTGCCATATACCCAATTGGTGATTTTAATGTAAATTAGGAGTTCTAACCTCAACTGCTTCATACTAGCGCCAAGATATGAACTTTAAAGCTAAACATCGCCAGGATAACAATATTTGCCAAGGAGATCAGAAATGGGAACCCTTTTCTCCCAGACCCATGTACTATCTATGCATGTCAGTAGTAACGCATACACTTCAAATTACATTATTGATATATTCTTGCCCAATAGAAAAAAAATATTATTGAAAAGAAATAGACATTGATTCAAGCAAGCTGAATCTTCTTTCTTATGTTAAGAAGAAACACAAATGGATTAAATACATCGGCACCTGGGTGCAGTATGGACAGAGTTCTGCATTAACAAACTCATTTTCACATACCGTATTTTTTTGAACTGTAAGATGCACTTTTTCCTCTCGAAAATCAGGGGGAAGTGCCTGCGTCTTCTGGTCCGAATACGAATGGCTTGGCTCCGCGCCAGCATCCTCACTCTCCTGGCAAGAATATAAGCCAGGGAGGTGGAGGAGACATCAGGTGAGATATCCCCCACAGCCAGATCTTGCATCTGCACTGCATTGTTTATATCAGCAGAGCCCTGCTGATATAACCAATGCAGAGCTGTGTGTGAGAAAGCTGCACCCATGCTGGCAGCTTCCTCACACACACAGCCTAGAGGGGAGACATTCAGAAGTGGCCCCAAATCTTCCCCATCTGTGATGAAGATGAGACGTGTCCTGAAGTGTGCGCTTTAGTTACACCAGTGCAGTTGCACTGCAGGGGATTTTTTTGATCACTTCAAATATATTTTTTTCTGATTTTCCTGCTCTAAAAACCAGGTGCTTCCTATGGTCAGGTGCATCTTCTAGTCCGAAAAATACTGTAAATGTGTCAGCTAAGCTCGAACATGTTCAGAGAGTTTACTTACTGCGACAACACAGTCTACTACAGGCTTCTTCAATGCACTCTCCGCAGTTTCCTTTAATTTGGACAGTAGCATGGCAGCCACCTGCTCAGTAGTAAAGTTTTTCTCCTCCTCCAGGTACATGACCTAAACAAAATATAAAGATCAGGAATAAATCCATCTAAATAAATGAGTATTTGCATTAAAAATCAACAAGAAAATATTACAATACAATTACAGATAGCAGCTTAGCCTTCGCTTACATGGCAGTAGTTTTAACCAAAACGCTCAATAAAATTTGCGATTACCACACTAAAGACTTTCTCACTGATAAATGCTAGGAGGTACGTTTAAGCTTTGGTAAAGGGGGGGGGGGGGGGGGGGGGGGGGGGGGGCTGGAAGGTGGTTCAGTTGTCCTGTTAACTTCCTATAAAAACTAGGAGGCAATGTTCATGACCCTTCAAATCCATGAACAGTCCTAGAGTTCTGTTAAAATCAGGTTTGCCAAGAGCCCCTGCACAGTCCTGAAAACAATGTATAAAGCAGTCTAAAAAATATCTAGATCATAAATTTAAAAAAAAAAAAAAAAAAGGAGGAGAATAAATCCAACTGTTTATTTACCTTGATACCAGTTGAGCCAGTTGGCAGCTCAACAAGTTCGTATCCCAAACCTGGCTTCTCAGCTTCCACAAAGGGGTCTGTGTAGGCTCGGCCATGGAACCTTTTAAAGCCTTGCAGTGTGTTCTTTGAGTTGGAAATAACCTACAGGAAATCAGGCCAAAGTTAGTCAGCATGTTTTTGGTTGACATAAGCAAAAGGAAGTTTTAAAACGTACAAACATATTTTTCATTAATGATAGGAAATGAAGGAAAAAGACAAATCAGCTTAGAACTGATAGTGAAGTTATGAACATTAAGTCTGCGTTAACAAGACACCTTTCTACATCCAAATGGCATCAATGTATTGTGATAATCCTCTCTCCGCATGATACTTCTTAAACTTGGGTTAATAACATTTTGATGAATGAGAGCATTTACATTTCTGCCAGAATAAACTCTGCAAGTAGAACAATGAGACCAATTTATAACATGTGTAGCATAAAAGGTTTGTTGTCCATAGCAGCTGTCAATAAGTGTGTGTAGCGAATGACAAAGTAATCTGGCAGTTATAAATAGTAGAGCTTTAGACCTGATTGGTGTAAAATGTTATTGTTTTTTGGGGTGCTTCTACATTCAAAGATTGTTTACATGGGAAGGAGGAAAGAGCTTACTTGGCTTTTAGCTGCAGCTCCAATGGATCTGTTCTTAGGACCAAATGAAATACATGACCTGTGGGAAAGAAAGATAGAATAAATCTGAAGCAGAGGCACAAAACACACATTTATGAATGTCTAAATCCTGCAGACTTAGATCTTAGTTGTGAAATGTCCAGCAATGTTTTACATTATAAGATATATGGTCAGACTGTTCCATTTACCAGAATTACAAGCAGGCCATCCCAACCATATAGTCAGCAGACAACATAAGGAGCCTGAAGTACTTTCTTAAGCCGCCCATGGGTATGTCCTATCTGCACTGTGTGTCAGTTGAGCTCAAGCAGCCCAGCTCACAGACAGTTAACACAGATCCAGAGGATCTCTTCTATGCAGTGTGTAATCAGCCAGATTGCATAGTATAGTGCCCTGCTGGGTGAAAGCTGCAGCAAGAGTCCAGCTGTCACAAACAGGCAGAGCTGGATAGGAGAGCTGGCAGCCCTTTTCATCTGGCTTTGCTCTTTGTTTATATCAGCGGAACTACCTACAGTTCCTCCCCAGCTAACCTTCTCACTAGGAGAGCATAGGATCTGGAGGGGAGCCAAGGCCTTAACACCCACATCAGAGGGTGGTCATGCTTTCGGAAGATGCAGCCATCC
>CM070034.1:32926267-32950296 GCA_036250615.1 Ptychadena robeensis | reverse complement strand
GGCACTTCTAGTGCCATTCATGAAAACATAGATTCCTGGTGGTAGGTCTGCTTTAAGTGTGACAGTGTTCCCTCAGGGCAAGCAAGTTGCTACTTTATTAACTGTTACTACCAGGACTGTTGGACCAAGCATTAACATATTCATTTTGTAAGCCTTTATGTCTTTCAATTTCATTGTATACAGATTAGCCACCGGATTACAGTCCTGGCTATCAAAGGAGCAGCTCACTGCACCCAGGACTGTAGCTTGTACCCGTCCTTTCATCTCTTTAAGGACAAAAAAGTACACTTTACATTATATACATAAAATGTGGTCTGTGAAAGGTGTCGTACGATTGGACCTGCGCTACAGGTTTACATATGAAATACAGACTTTAGGAAATTGTGTGTTCATGCAGATTCTGCAAGGAAAGTGCAAGAAGCAAGATCTGAAATCGTTTTATAAACCAGGGAAAGGTGTGTTCATCAATTATTATAGAACACATAGCTTGCCAACTCCATGACTCAGCCCATGGGATCCGCCTAACCCTGTCTGGGTATAGATAAGTATGTGCACACTATAGTCACGGATCGTACACCTGACATAAGGCAAACATATGGAATGTTATAGAACCTAAAGTAGGATACCAGAAGATTATTATAATAATCATCATCAACTTCTATTTATAAAGCAGCAAATGTGCAGCACATTACATAAGGGTTACAAGGCAACACACGCCAACAGACAGACTATGGTTACGATTCCAGCATGTCATATTAGCATTTGATGTGCATCAAACAAGGGATTTTTGAAGCACCATCATGTGTCCATTTATATAAATCCCAGATGCCCAACCTGCGGCCCAGGGGCATGTCGCCCTTTGGGCATCCTTCGGCAGCCCCCCTCAGGCTCCTTAAACCTAACTGTTAATGCAAAGAGCATAGCAACTCACCTGTCTGCAGATTTAAAAGTTATGTGCACCATCTAGATAATCAATGGCTTTGATGATATAAATGTTATTTCAAAAATTAAAAATAATGTCTTCTAGCTTTGCATGCTGTAATTTGTTTCATAAAAAAATTCTTATACAAGTCAGTACAGATTGAAGGTTACGTGTGGCCCTTTAGTGATGCCAAGGGCCGCACTTGTGGCCCCCCCCCATATCAACGTACGTGTGTGTGTGTGTGTGCGCGTGTGCGTGTGTGTGTGTTTAAGCCTGCTCCTCCTCCTTTCTGAAGAGGAAAGAGAATCCTCCATCTAACCCTCATACGATCTGACCTCATATTGGGGTGGGTTACCATGTTTCATTGACCTGAGAATCACTATATGTAAATCTTGATTCATTTCACACTAAATCTAATATAAATGTAGAAGAAGGTCAGCTGGCTAGAATGGAAAATTATGCAACTCTAACTTAAATGGCATCATTATTTAAAGGTGTTGTGCCCTTAGACACAAGTGTATAATAAGCAGTGGTATTCTGTAACATATTGATTATACAGGACTAAAATGTCATTAAGTGGAGTAGAATATCACTGTTTTTCTAGTTACTCTCGATCATTTCAGGTTATGCAACAAGAGGCTAACTAGAAAAATAGGTAAGCTCGACCTGGTTCTAGAACACCATCTCCGTTATGCTTATTAAACTTTTCCAACTTTCAGAACTGAAGATGAGTTACTCTTATCTCACCAACACACACCAACGGTTTGTTTGAATTGGGTGGATGGAAAGCATTTGAGACCCTTGAGCAGAGATGTAGGCTGAAGGTGGTGGACAGTTGAGGATTCTTGTAGAGAAGACTTCTCCGCAGCATTACTACTAGAATAAACATTTGTTTGCATTTAGTGGATGCCATTTGAATAGTTGGGTCCAAAGGTACGCCCAGTCTTAAGGATACATAGGCAGTTAGCATCTTTCAGTTGGCTGTGAACGGTTTTGCCAAGAAGAGGATGAGTTGGGTATAAAGGTCATTGAAGACCAGTTGGAGTTGGTCATTGCTACGCTCTATCATTTCAGTTATGCAACAAGAGGCTAACAATGACCAACTCCAACTGCCTATGTATCCTCAAGACTGGGCGTACCTTTGGACCCAACTACTTATATGGCGTCAACTAAATGTAAACAAAGGTTTATTCTAGTAGTAATGCTGCGGAGAAAGTCTTCTCTACAAGAAACCCCAACTGTCCACCACCTTCAGCCTACATCTCTGCTCAAGGGTCTCAAATGGTTTCCATCCACCCAATTTAAACAAACCGTTGGTGTGTGTTTGGCAATTGTAGATGTGTTAAATTCTTATTTCACAAAGTTGGAATTGTTTATTAAGCATAACGGAGATAACTTGACGTTATCGAACCAGGTCGAGCTTACCTATCCTTTGCTTGTGACAAGAGAGGGAAAAGATGTATTCTTCCACTATAATCCTGCATTGATTGGTGGCCTTGTCACAAGCCCAATCAAAAAATTCTAAGACTTCCCCCCCATGTATTATTATTATAATTTATTTATGTAGCGCCAACAGATTACACAGTGCTGTATAATACAAGATACATCACAATATAGTACACACAGGTACAGGTCTGACACAGGAGGAGTAGAGGACCCTGCCCGATCAGGCTTACAATCTAAAGCAAATAAAAGTCTGGAAAGGCTATGAATAGAAGTCTAGGCACCTCAACAAAAAAACACCCCTTTAACCCTCTGAGCGTTTGCCACGTGTTTTTTTTATAACCGTGCCACGGGCAAACACATATTGCATATTGAGCTCCGCCGTGATTGCCAGCTCAGCTCAGGGTTCTAAACATAAGCCCAGCATCACTGGAGACGCCGGACTTATGCTGGAGAAAGGCGACGCCCCTCCAGTTTGACAGAGGTCTATGGCGCCGCCTACCCCCGCCCATACATGCCGATGCTCCCGACCGCTGTCAGAAGACGGCGAGACCTCGGGCGTTCCTCCGGCTAACTGGGGCTGAGTTTCATGATGCATGAAACTCAGCCAGAGTTAATTCGGGGAGAACGCTCAGAAGGTTAAGTAGTGTTTGTCAACACTTAATTTGATACCAGGGAGTTTTCTGACCAGCTTGGCACCTTGCCCTATTCTTTGCACCTCCAATTCAGAAAATGTTAAGTAGCCCTTATACAGTGGCAGCCAATTACATTATTTTCAATGGCTTCCAATGGAGAGACTGTGAAAGGCTTCTTGGCGGCTACCGGGACCTTGATTGATATTAAAGGTAGAGAAAAACCTAACACAAGGACAGTCCCCACAACAGACTCAGCACCACTACAGAAGGGGTGCCCATGCGGTCACCCAGAGTAGATCAGAAAGTTCATCCTAGTCTTTTTTTCACTCAGCTTTATTAACACAAGTGTGCAATATTTGTAAACACCGATCTTAAAATGTAGCATGTATTTATATATATATATATATATATATATATAATTAAAAAGAACTATATTTACTCTATGGACCACATTTTTTCTCATCTGGTTTAACTGAATGGGAGTTTTACAGTTGGTAGATCATTTTGACCTAATTTTAAAGCCACAGTGTTCTCCCCAGAGCAGATTGGCCGGGCGAGATTTTAGTCCCCGCCCGGCAGTTCCGTCCCGCTATACCAGGGGTCGGCAACCCCTGGCTCCAGAGCCGCATGTGGCTCTTCTTCATCCTCGGCGCGGCTCACCTCTGATAGGCTGCCGGCCAGCGGCAGCACACAAGTCCTCCGCGGCGACCAGCCTGACAGGCGGCGCCTCCCATTCTTCAGGAGCGCGCCACAGCCACTGAAAGACTCCGGCCCGCGGCACACTACCGGAGCCGCGGGCCGGAGTCTTTCAGTGGCTGCGGCACGCTCCTGAAGAATGGGGAGGCGCCGCCTGTCAGGCTGCTCGCCGCAGAGGACTCGTGTGCTGCCGCTGGCCGGCAGCCTATCAGAGAGGCCGCCGGACCGGTGCAGGCGGCGCGATGACGTCATCGCGCCGCCCGGCTGAAAAAAAATTCTGGGGAGAACACTGAGCCACTTGCAAGCCAAAAAAGTGTGCATACCCCTGAATTACAGTATCACCCCTCTAGCCTAGTAGCTACATACAATATTGTGTAGGAAGGGGGAGGGGAGATGTGGAGGAGCTGGGCCAGCACACGTCTGTAACTGATGGAGTAGAATGGATGCAAAGGCTGCTCTAGTCTTCCTTTATAGGACAGATGAGGAGACAAGACACTGGAAGACTCTATTGGTACAGATTTCATGTAAAGGACTCTGTAAGGAGACTGCAGGCCTGAGGCAACGGACAGTAGCAGTATCCCGCTATCTCATTATAGGAAACAAACACAGGACCTTATCCTCTCCACAACTACCGCGTTTCCCCAAAAATAAGACATTGTCTTATATTATTTTTCCCCCCAAAGATGCCCTATGTCTTATTTTCGGAGAATGTCTTATTTTTCCATGAAGAAGAATACGGTACTGGGGTATCAGGGTGGGGGGATCAAAATGACACAGGGGGGGATCAGAGGGGGGAAATCAAAAAATGGCACAGGAGACTCAGAGGGGGGATTACCATTTTAGTAACCCCTGTAACTGTGGGGGAGCGTGAGGCAAGAATGTAAGGGTGCCTTATTTTTGGGGGGGGTGCCTTATATATAAGTGTGAGCCAAAAATGTGAGGGTGCCTTATTTTTCAGGGGATGTCTTATTTTCGGGGAAACATTGTAGTACCTGCAGCCTCCTCTCTCCACACATTCGGGGTCTGCTGTGTACATAGTAGAGACCCTGGAGAGAGTATTAGGGATGCAGCCCTCACACACAGGCCCACTCATACATAGGCCCCTCCTGTACATGGCTGAGGCCTGGTAGGTCTAGGAGGACTTTACTGATCACAATGACTGAAGTATCGTAGGTCATAGGCGTCCATTCTCTCACTCATGTGCCTCGGCTCTCAGCACCCAGCATGCATTGCACACAGCCGGTATGAGTAGCCCGGATATTACTCAAGGCGGATGACAAGGAACAGCATGGCGGCGCCGGCTATACTCACGGGGTGCTGCGGTCGCTGTACTCATTGGCCACAGTCTCGATCCCTCCGGCTCTGGCCACCGCGACGTAGCAGCTCTGGAAGCCCAGGTCGAAGCCCACCACAGACATGACTGCAGCCGGGGACACAGGCAGCTCACAACACGGGGAGGAGATGGGACAGAGCGGCCGCGCTACACTCCTGCACGGGGAGATGAATGGAGCCCTGGAAGATCTCGAAAGATCTCGCTGTCACAGGAGGAGGAAAAGCAAGGCACAGCGCCGAAGAATCTCGCGATAAATGGAAACGTCATGGCCTCAGGTTTCCCCGGCCAATCCGCTCCTCCCTGCGCCTGTGTCTGACCAATACAAAATCCGCACGCTTAGCGCATCACTGGAAGGAGAAGGCGGGCCAGAGGGGACGGACACCCTCCTCACGTTGCGATTTCCCTTTCAAGGGGAGGGGGCGGGGCCACGGCGCGGAGGGTCGCGTCACACGTACGTTGATGCAGTTGCTACGGATACTGCAATGTGAGGCGGGGCTCCTTCAGACGTGACGTCAGCGGCGCTATAAATAAATGGTGTTCTCTATTAATGATGTAAATGGTGTAACTTGTCTTTATTTTTAGGCTACAACTGTAAACAAGCTGTTTATATCTACGTTAAAAAAGGGGGTGGTTTTGTCAGGACGAAGGGAGATGTTTCCTACAACTCAGACTATGTCTCCATGTCTTGGTGGGGGTCCCTACGCACCACATGAACATTACCTGCCCAGCGGATGCTCTGTTCACACATCCACCAATGCAGGGGCTTACATACTGGACTACTTTAACCCCTGCATCGGCGGATTGGCGGCGAACGCCATGTGAACAGAGGATTTGCCGGGCAGGTAATGTGTATTTGCTCACACATACACATTGGAGACATACACTTTAACCCCCCATACACGTCTAGATTTTCTGTTCAATCAACTTAAAAAGATACATTTTTGGGGGTCAGGGAAATCTATGATTGATTGTATGTTTGCCAACTGTAGCAACAGATATTTGATCAACTTTTTTGGCATCGACTGAAAGTGTAATCAATTTCAATACAACCAATTAAAATTTACCAGCACGTCCAATTATTTTTCTATCCATTTTTTTCCCACTTTTATTTGTTTTAGGTTGATCTAACCATGTGGGCTGCCATAGATTTTCAATCAATCAACCCAAAAAATTGATTGAATTAAGTTGATTGGCTGAAAAATCTAGACGTGTATGGGGGGCTTAACTCTATTAATCCCAGTTGATAAGGTACACTGTACAGAAGATCCATGTGGTCCCAAGTGGACCTAAAGCCCCCCATACACGCAACATGAGGTAGTTTTTGCCAATAGAGCTGACATGGGGAAACTACCTGTGTAAATAGAGTCATACATCCTTCGTCAAATAACTCATCATACACTCATCAACTTTTGATCGACCTTCAATAGATCGACTTGTGTAATTTAAATATTGTCTTAGGGCTTGTTTCCATTATACGCCAGGACCCCTCAACTAAGCTTATACACTTAGCAGGGGTCCCGACGTATCCCACAGAGATTACCTGCTCGGCGGATGGTCTGATTACAAATCTGCCGGTGCAGAGGCTAAACGTACTGGACTACGTTCAGCCTTACACCGGCGGATCGGCTCGGCGCAATGAAGACAGATCCTCCGCCGAGCAGGTAAGTCTATCTGCTACGTTGGGACCTCCCGCTTAGTGGAGGGGTCCCAATGTAATGGAAACATAGCCTCACAACGATCAATCATACCAGCAATCAGTGAGGTGATCAATGCAAAACTAATCAATTCATTTCCAAAGCCCTGTGTACATTCCCCATAGTTCCATCAAAACACCTAGAAAACCCCATCAGATAAAAAAATAGAGTAAAAATGTACTAACATGTCTGATCACTGCTCGATTCATTTTATGTTCCATTACTTTTGGTTGGTTGATTCAGTAACCGTTAACTTAATGATCAATTGAAAACTTTAACTAGAACAAGAAAACCCACCCAAGGACCCGCCCTTCAATTACAACCACCAGTGCTGTGTTCAAGAAAACAGAACCTGCCCTCCCTAATACTCACCTAGATGGGAGCAAACGGGGCTTGGCAGCATGATTTGCCCACTCTGACGATGAGGACTGGGAGGTTATGTGGTCATGCCTCATCTCCTACTTGGTGTCCGCCCAGGATTGGCTGACCCAATTAAAAATTCTACACAGGATTTATTTCACCCCAGCTGGACCTTTGAGGATATATGCTTCAAGGTCGGCAGAATGTTGGCATGGCATGAACATTTATGTGGACTCAGTACTCTATCCTAAATAAGGGTTGAAGCACGGCTGCACTTGAGTGTGATTGGTTGTGGTGTGTGCTATTGTTTTTTCACAATAAAAACTCAATAAAGAGATTATGCCTCCCCCCAAAAAAAGACAACAAAACTTGAACAGGGTTCCTAGTGGACAAAATAGGCCAGAACCATCCCCCAAGGAGTCAGGAAAATGGCTTTTAAGGCACAAGTGAATTATTACTTTAAAAAGTCTTTATTGCATTATAGTGGACCCATGATTTCAAAATACATGACTTCTATTATGTGACATAAAAGACAACTGCATATGGGCATCTCCTGCTTATGTCCATAGTGATATCATGGGGATGGATGGCTGGTGATTGAATTCCCAGACCATAATGTCTCCCGCTGTACAATGCAGTGTGGATGCAGTTACTGGGCGGCTCCCCAGCCGAAACTGACAATATGAATTCAGCCAATAGTTTATATGAGAAACACACTAAATAATGTACAATATATGTAGACACAGCTAATGCAAAAAAGACTTATATAACCAAATATACCAAATAACTAATGCTTTCCCCAAAAAAATTGTTTCAAAAGATGCTGTAGCATTGCCCTGGGTAACTCACTGGAACAGCCAGGTCCTTTTCAGATTTTTAGGATGCCTCTGTTCCAAATAACTGTGAAACACACTGTCACACAGAAAGTTGAGGGGTTATGGGTTAACGTATTACTAAGGGAACATATACAGTCTTATATCACCATAACCACAGCAGGGATTCCAGCATAGGGTCTATGTTTCCAACAATCCTAACCAGCTGATAAGAGGAATGGAGGCTGATGGCTCTTTCCCAGAATCAGTAGAAATAGAACAAGCGGTTCAGTAGGAGGAGGACCTTACTAAGATCAGCTTCCTCTCACCCTGGTTTGGTATGGCACTTCCATTGAAACCCGCTTTCATCCACTCGGGCAAGATGAGGGAGAGACTGCCCTGGTCCAAATGGGATCTCTGTAATTCGCCATGGATGGGCCATGTGGTACTGGCTATGAGGACAGCTACGGGAGATCCAGAAAGAAGAGAGAGCACCTTCCTCCAATGTTAGCTACTGCAGGCAGCCCAGGAAACACAAAATACCCAGAAGAAAGCTAACTAGTTACTTAAAAAACCTGTGCACAAAGAAGGGGATTAGGAGTTACAGAAAACTTAACCAAAAGAGAGGGGGAAAGCTATGACCTCACCTTCTAGCAGCTGCTACACATAAAATAGATATATCTTTATAAGTTTATATACACATACATCTACAGCATGTCATGGTCTATATACACAATACATATATACACATAAAATCTACAATAAAGTGTAAAACCTCTTCACTATAGCTTTTTTAAGGAGATGTCTTATTTTTCCAATCTACATTTATTTTAAAACATTAAAAAATCATATTTTCAAATCTGGTCATGTGAAATATCATCAAAGCTCTCCAAACCCTAAATTGCTGCCAACTCTTTGGATCTTTGGGTGCATGGGTGCAATTCTTGGGGGGTGTCTGACCTGTCAACCCTCCCGCTTTGGCCGGGAAAGTCACGTTTTTATGTGGCTTTCCCGGCCAAATCCCAATTTCAAGAAGTCCCAGATTTTTCCCTGATTCTTGAAATCGAGCTAATCTAGCAGGGAGAGGGCATTATTCTCCCTGCTAATGTCCCGCCCCGCACATTATCAGCACAAGCTTAATCAGCTGAGAAGTCCGCCTGGCGCCGGAAGAGATGTCAGTTGGAACGTGGAAGAACCCACATTTGTATACCGGAAATTATGTCACTGATGTCACTTTCTGTACGTCCCCCGATTTTTTTGTTATGAAACTTGACAGCTATGGTCTGATCCCATAGTGAAGGGTCTGTCTATCCTGCTGCATTATATTGCCAATTTTACTAGTTTTACGGTACGGTACGGTACGGTATAGCTGCCTAGACACTATGTATATTGACCTTTTTTGAGAACTGTAACTAGAACTTATTTTTGGAGTAGGGGTTGTAATAGCATCCTCAGAAATCCTGAACAATCCTGTTGTGGCTTTTTTGGTATAAAGGTATTCCTAAAGCTCACCTTTAAATCTCTCTATGTAAACAACTATGTAGTATAGGGTCCTCTGTGATTGGTCACAGGTAGACATGATGGTTTAGAAAGTCCCTCATATTACATGGTTTTGGTAAAACAAAAGGAGATCTAAAGAAAACCTGACAGAGAAAGGTGTATGGGGGCCTTTATTGTTAAATGTACTTTAAAAATACAATATCATGTTTAAGATATCCAGAGGAGCAAAGAAACATTGCAAGCATAACCTCTTTCAGTTGCATTTTCTTTCCCTTCATTTGAGAGCTGTCATCACATCTATACCAATGTAAGCATTGCTTTGTTTCCATTCAGCCTCTTGGATGTGTCTGTAAATAAAAGACAATGCATCTTCTGCTGATGAAAGATGACTGACTGTCCTACCAAGGATGTGTCTTTGCCTAGTGATTTGACATAAAATGGTGTCCTCCCGAGATGCACAAAGAAATAGACTACAGATTTAAAAAGATCAATTTGGGCATAGTCTTTTTTTTTGCCTGCCCATCCTGCAGCTACCAACATCATCCAGCGGCCACCGGCCCCCATCCAACTTAATCCAACTTTTTCAGTATACATTCACTTTAAGGTCACCCTGCATTAACATTGCAACTTCAACAATATGAAAAAGAGAGACACACTGAGGCAGGGTGAATATAAACCTTTACATGTAATTTAAAATATCCACTAAAAAGAAAATATATATATATACTGTTGTTTTTAACCTTAACCTCCCTAGTGGTTGAGACCAACCCAGTTCGTTTAGGGTTCAGGTTCGCCCCATATAACAGTATTCTGTGCATAATGCTGCAAGACTTTAACAGGCCATGTTTTTGCATTGCATAAACTTGGTTTTGACTCTTTTAGCCAAAAGACATACCATTGCCCTACCTCCCAGACCGGTGGTGGGCAACTGAGTTGATATGGAGTGATGGCTGAACATCGGCCAGGTCTGTCCGCGAACGGGAGGATCGAACTTTAAAAGAAGTCCGCCGCCCGCCTGTTCGCGGACAGATTCAAATTCCCCACCTCTAGGCGGGGAATTTGAATCGGAAAAACCGGATGTGACGTCAGTGACGTCACATCCTGTACCTGGAACGCATAGTTCCTGGTTAACGGAGCCAGATGTGATGTCACTGACGTCACTTCCTGTTCCCGAGCCGGTTTTTCACTAGGAGATCAGCTTCATGCCCGGTCTTCTAGTGAAAAGATTCTTCTTCCGGCACGATCTCGCAGGTTCTGATCCTGCCGGAGAAAGAATAGAGATCTTCTTCTCGCCCACGAATGGGGCGGGTCGAACACCTGTACTGCTCGCCGGTGAGAAGGAGGGCGAACATCCATGTTCGCCGTCGAACTGTCTGCCCTGCGGGCAGTTCGGCCATCACTAGTCACAAGTGTGGCCCTTAGCATCACTAGAGCCGCATATGACATTTTCAATCTACACTGACTTGTATAAGCGTTTTATAATGAAAAAGAGCTAGAAGACATTATTTTTAAATAACAATAAAATTATAGTATGGTAATGCCCATTTTGTGTCATATATATCATCAAAGGTTATGTAACTCAAAGATATCATCAAAGCACTTATGGATATCTATGGGACACATAACCTTTAACCTTCTTAGTGGTCATGACGAGCCCATCTCGTCCAGAGTTTGTATGAAGAACAAACTCTGGATGAGCTGTGCTCCCATGAAAAGAACAAACTCTGGATGAGCTGTGCTCCCATGTGCTCCGCATATCCCCGGAAAGCTACGGCGATGCTGCTTCCAGCCGCAGCATTTCCGGGGTTCTGGCGGTGACGCGGAAGGGGACAAGGGTGAGCAGTGCCATAGACCTCCATGTTAATGGAGGGGCTTCTGCTTTCCAGCCCTCCCAGCTTGTGTCATGAATGACACTGGCTGTATGGAGAGGGGAGGGGGGAGGGAGGAAATGGCAGGCAGTGTACCTCGTACACTGCTGCCATTGCCTGTACCACACTGTTAAAAACGGTGCGGTACAGGCAGTGCGCTAGGGAGGTTAATTCAAGGGTTATGTGTCCCTATTCTTTTCCTCTCCTACTCTTCCCACTGAAAGAAGATGCGTCAGCAGGGGATCTGCAGACAGGTGAGTTCCTATGCATTAACAGTTAGGTTCAGGGATCGCAATTGGAGGACTGAGGGGGACCGCTGAGGAATGCCCAAAGGGCTGCAGGTTGTGCACCTAGGTCCAGACCATCAATCTGGCTAATATTCACTCACTCAAAGCAGTATGCATCATTACATATAAAAATGTAATATGTTGTTTCTAACATGTTTGTTGCTAAAGAAGCTGACAAAGCTGGTAATGTAGCTGATCATTACTCATGCAAGTGGCATCAAGTTGATGCTCACAAGGAGCTGATATTTTCCTAGTAAAACCACTGACTTAACCAAGCTATATTAACCGCCTTAGCGTTAGGGGCGGCACCATCTCGTCCAGCACTGCTACTCTCACTATTGCACTGGATGAGATGGTGCCTTCCAGTAAACATCGGGGCTCCGGCAGCGCATACTTACTGTTTTGCGCTGTCCCGGTGTCCCCAATGTGACATGATGGCTGCTGGATCCTCCGGCTCATTTTAACTGTAAGCATGCATTTTTTGTAATGCTTACACTGTCCTTCCATACATTTAACAATTCTGGTGGTGAAAACATATTCATGGGCTTTGCAGTTAACTCACAAACTCAGCAACTATATTTACTCGGGCACTATCCAATACCACCGCTATATATCAATAACACCTCTGGGTGTCATGGTGTGTTTACCCTTAACTACATCACTAAAATGGTTGGTGGGAGCAAACAGTCTACTTCTGAGGCTTTAATGTTACCTTAACTCTCTTGGCGGTCCCATTAATTTAGTAAACCGCTTCCTAAAGCAGTATAAACTCCTACTTGCTCACGCTGGGGATGTGTGGACCCAGGAAGCCTATGACTGTAATACGGCATATGGCAAGTGCACCCCCACCTCCCTAGCGTCATCACTGACGTCAGGGTGGTGGGTCCATCAATAATGAATTCATGAGTATCTCGTATATAGTGCTATATTTTCATAATCGTGAATATTTGAGATTTTACATCAGTAGTGTGGATCGTGAATATGCAATTATGTCACTGTGAAGTGCTGGGGGGTGTATCTCGGTAGGAGGGTTTTACTCTGTGTGATTTGCAGTTTGCTGCTGATATCTACAATGTGAAGAACATTGAAAGAAATAAAAACAAGAAATGCATCTAAATGCTCAGTAACATTAAGTATTAATGCAGTAACAATATGATGCACAAATAAAGTAAAGTAGGCAAAAGAAAATTCCATTTACCTTTTTAGAGCCAAATCCTTCTTCTTTTGTGGCTCACACAAGTATAGTCAATATGGAATGAAGTGTGCAGGACTAGCTGTAGTCAGTTTCTGATTTTTATTTAGAATAGATCACAATAGAGCAGAGAGGTACAAGGAGAAAAAACAATAGCAAACAGGCAGGACATCCGACAGTTCAAGAAGGCCCAACGCCCGATACAGGAATGAACAATGCAAGCCGCGTCAATGGGAACCAAAGTGCGGGGCCTGAGTCTTTAACTCGCTTCTCTCTGCAGCAATAGCGGTAGCTGAAAAGGATCTACCCCTTTTTAACAAAAACAAAAACGAAAAGCACACCCACACACCGAAATCTATAAAACTAAACTACCACTAAACGTCCAGATCAAAATCTTACTGCACAGAAATTAGAAGGAGTGAGGAAAGAAAGGGGGGGACGAAAGGGAGGAGGGAAGGAAAGAGAGAGAAAGGGACAAGACATAGAAAGAAGCAAGGAAAGCAGAAAAGTCCGTTTCTGATTGACAAGTTACAGTCTGGTGAACTAGTAGACAATATTGATAACCACATCATCCTGCAACATACAACGGCTTGCAAAAGTATTTGAACTTTTCCACATTTTGTCACATTACAGCCACAAACATGAATCAATTTTATTGGAATTCCGCGTGAAAGACCAATACAAAGTGGTGTACACGTGAGAAGTGGAGCCAAAATCATACATGATTCCAAACATATTATATATATTTGTTTACAAATATATAACTGCAAAGTGGGGTGTGTGTAATTATTTAGCCCCCTTTGGTCTGAGTGCAGTCAGTTGCCCATAGTCAGTACAAATCCAGCTGCTCTGTGACGGCCTCAGAGGTTGTCTAAGAGAATATTGGGAGCAACAACACCATGAAGTCCAAAGAACACACCAGACAGGTCAGGGATAAAGTTATTGAGAAATGTAAAGCAGACTTAGGCTACAAAAAGATTTCCAAAGCCTTGAACATCCCACAGAGCACTGTTCAAGCGATTATTAAGAAGTCCCGTTTGCAGTTTGCCACAAGCCATGTGGGGGACGCAGCAAACATGTGGAAGAAGGTGCTCTGGTCAGATGAGACCAAAATGCAAAACACTATGTGTGGCAGAAAACTAACACTGCACATGACTCTGAACAGACTACCCCCACTGTGAAATATGGTGGTGGCAGCATCATGCTCTGGGGGTGCTTCTCTTCAGCAGGGACAGGGAAGCTAGTCAGAGTTGATGGGAAAATGGATGGAGCCAAATACAGGGCAATCTTGGAAGAAAACCTCTTGAAATCTGCAAAAGACTTAAGACTGGGGCAGAGGTTTACCTTCCAGCAGGACAACGACCCTAAACATAAAGCCAGGGCAACAATGAAATGGTTTAAAACAAAACATATCCATGTGTTAGAATGGCCCAGTCAAAGTCCAGATCTAAATCTAATCGAGAATCTGTGGCAAGATCTGAAAACTGCTGTTCACAAACGCTGTCCATCTAATCTGACTCAGCTGGAGCTGTTTTGCAATGAAGAATTTCGGTCTCTAGATGGGCAAAGCTGGAAGAGACATATCCTAAAACACTGGCAGCTGTAATTGCAGCAAAAGGTGGTTCTACAAAGCTTTGACTCTGGGGGGCTGAATAATTACGCACACCCCACTTTGCAGTTATTTATTTGTAAAAAAAAATTGGAATCATGTATGATTTTGTTCCACTTCTCACGTGTACACCACTTTGTATTGGTCTTTCACGTGGAATTCCAATAAAATTTATTCATGTTTGTGGCTGTAATGTGACAAAATGTGGAAAAGTTCACTTTTGCAAGCCACTGTATATCATCCATTATTGTGCAAGTCCGCAAAGTCTGTCTTTTCTCTTAAATTGGAACAGTAGTAGTAATATTGCCATTTCACTGGAAGCTAAGCTTGGTGGGCATCACTGGCAGGATCTATAGGAATCTTAAGGGAGTGTCTGGATCTGAAAATGTGGGCAGATGGAGGTTTAATACTGCACATCCTAACATCATTTTGTTAATAATACATCCACTCCTGATTAACTGCTTTAGAAACTTAAGCTTATTATATGGCTAAAAGGATAAATAGGATCGGGCAAGGGTGCCCCTGACATCTAGATTTTGCAGTTAATCTGTGTTCTAAGTATCAATTAATGTTCCTGTATTTTTGGCAAATGTCATCCTTCCAGGACTGCTGTGGAACCACAACTGCACCACTCTACTAAGGATGGCCATGTCAACATGTGGCTCATGTACGGTGTGAGGGTGTCAACACATGGCTCACAACCATCAATCTAAATCAGACATGGGCAGACTAATCTTTTTAATCCAGCTCGCTGTCACCTCAGTAGGCAGCCCCTCCGGATTTCCTTAACTCATTACCTTAAATGAGCATACATAATACTTCTGAGCATTTCCATGGGAATGACGCAGTGGCCACTTCTAATCATCTCCACTCATTGCAGTGAACAAGCAGAGGGGAGCCAGAGGCTTGCCACCAAGGTCTCCGCGTATTGACGGAAATATGGCAGGTAAGTTGATAAGGAACATTTTGATCATTTATATATTTTAAAAAAATTTAACGTTTATTAATGATATTTTCCCCAATTAATATTAATTATTTATATAATTGTCCCCCCTTTTTTTCTAACTTTTTTGTTGAAAGCAGTACAGGAAATGTAAAAATAATGCAATTTCCCTTCTGTACAGCCACACGAAATTGTGAGGCTGTTGTTCTGGCCCCCCTGACAAAATTGTGGCACACAAGTCAAAAAGTTTTCCTACCCCTGAGCTAAACCCAATGTGAGGTTAAAGTAACCTCTGCTGTCATATTTTTTCTCTGTTATAATTTCCTTTAAAAAGAGTTCCTTTCTACACTTTTGTAACTTTATTTTTTCTACAATATTGTTGGTATTTTTTAAGTGTAATTTTTTAAGCTGCCACCTTTGCTGAAACTAAGCTAAGAAAGATGATGGGTAGTTGCGCACAACCTTCAGCAGTGATTACACAGCATCAGTCAGAGGCCATAAAGGCCTCATTAGGTTATGGGGCTGAGCAAGATCCCGAGCAAAATGGGAGTCAGTATGATGGATGTGGCTGTTTAAGTTTGTGTGTAGTGTGCAGCACTCAAAATTGAGGAGTGTGGGCCCCAGTACAGACAAATAAGAACAAGGACAGAGGCCCACAAACCTATACACAATGGTTCAAAGATGTGGAAAAGATAAGGTAAAATAAATGGAACAAATGAGACAAAACACATGACAGATACTCACATGAAAGAGTTTTTAACAGGCTGGCTCTCTCAGGCCATGTGCCTACCAGGGGACCTCACTTCTTTGTGGGGAAAAGAGAGCACTTCCTTCCTTACAGATATTGGGGCTCAATAGGACAATGGGACGCGTTTCGAGCAGAACTCTTTTTCAACCATCGAACTAAGGTCCTCTGCTGTCCTGGATGACCAACCTTTCCAATAAAATGAAGAAATAGATGACGCGAACCTTACAGCACCACAGTGACTCTGCCCTGTCAGCTGTCCGTCATCTTGCTGATCTTTTACTAATGTTTCCTGACTGGTGAAGAAACTGATAAGCAATATCCCCCAAGACAACTTGCATCAATCAGTTACATTACACACAGTTGTTAGTCTTTGCTGGGATTCAAACCCAGAACTCGGTTCTGGTTTCTCAGCAAAGGCAGGAATCTGACTGTGTGCCACTTGGCTTGCTGGTGAGTAACCTGACTGGTATGCAGATGAGTAGACACAGATCCCCTTGTGTGAACCTTGTTGGTCCCCCCCCCCCCCCCCCCAGCCTGATTTTCCTTCCCCTCATTAGCATTCTCTGACAGGACCTCATCTGATTGGTCTATGTGTTGGGGATCACTTCCTATATAACACTACTCTGCCAGTTGAATATGAACGTTGCTGGTACATTTGGGTTTACCCTGGTACCGCAAGAACGCTTGCCTTAATCAGCCACCGAAGTCTGACCTTGTATCTGTTCGTGTTTCCTGTGGGTTGACCGTTGCTTTGTTTTCTCCTTGGATACCCACCTGCTCTGCCCGACTCGGGCTAGACCCTGATCTTGATCCCTGTTTTTGTATTCCTGCCTGGTTTTTGTCTCCCTGGATCCTTACCTACGTGGCCTAGACCTTACCTTTATCCCTTTTTTGTGTTCCTGAACTGGTTTTGGCCTTCTGGAACCCCGACCGGCCTACCACTCCTGAACCAGCCTTAACTTTGGACCTTTTGGATTCTTGTACCCCAGTATCTGTCTTGTCGCACCACCACACACACACCCTTCTGGGGGTATTGTCTGGGGACGCGGGACCTGGCCCTCTGTGCGGAAAATCGGCACGGGTCCCCCTCAAGGTATTGTCCAGAACCCCCCTCCTGGGGGCTTTGTGTGAAAACCCGAGCCAGCTAGACTCCCGTCCAGTCGTCCAGCGATATCCCTGGTTGGTGTACCCCTACGCCGCCTAGTGACCCCTGCGGTGATTCTCCTGGAACTGGTAGACTACAGTAAACAGCCCAGCCTCAGAGCTGTCTCTCCGTGGGCAGTCCCTGCCTCGAGCCACACCAGGGCGTAACAAGTTATCATATCTCTGTGCGTAAAATTACCCTGAGACCGCCGTTCCAGTCTTGTAGCCCCACTTCCCAGAGCACTCCTTTGCTTACTTCCTGTCTTGTGTCCTTGTCCTACGCTGTATGTTCTACGTTACTCTGGACCCTCCTGTTTCAATGCTACCCCCACTTATGTACTCTGGGTTCCAGTCCCTGTCTAAAACCCAGAGTAACCCCAAGCTCCAGTCAATACCTTCCCTAGTGCCATCCCAGTTCTATGCATAGCCTGTTCTGCATTACAAAACCCCATCCAGTCTGCCCTATTTCCAGCTAATGGGCTTAGCTTGCCTTGTTCCCCTAGCCCAGGCGTAACACACAGTGCACAAAAAACACAAAGTTTTATCTTCATTGCTAGTTGTATACATACGTGTTCCAGTTTCTCATATCTGTCACTATATATTAGAGAAGAAACTCACAAGGAGCACCATGTCTACAGGCTTATGCATCCTTTACTTAAACCTAGGCCTGAAGGAGTCCGGGATGTCAATGTGGAAATGGCACTGAAATGATGGATTCACGGAAAGAAGCATCTTAAGTGATCCTATGCTTGGCACCCAGGGGGATCTGATTATGCCCACTACCTCTCCAATGAATTGGGTGAGACATAGATTATGGCCAAATTTAAATAAGTCAATATGACTATAATGATATTTTGCAGCGCTGTTATGGATACTTTAATGATTATGCCCACCTGTTTGTTAATTCCTTTCGCAGAGATTTATGAATATCTCCTATGTACCTCCTGATGAAGCAACTGTTATGTGCGAAACATGTTGAGATTAAGATATCTATGATCATTCCATGCTGCGGTGATGTAACAATGCATTGATATATGTATAATGAATCATGATAAAGTATAACTTGTACTTCTTGATACGTTGGATTACATGGAATATTTTTTCATATTTGAAGTGGTACTGCCTTTAAAGTCCCTAAATCCTTTAACCATTCAAAGTGGTGTGGGGAGACACATTCTTCTTCTTTTGTTATATTTTGTTGGGATGTGGCAGACCAGCATAATAATGTGGCCAACCCTTTATTCTCTCTCATCTACAGTACAGAAATCTCTTTTTTAGGCTAGGAATCCACTATGGCTTTTCCCGTGCGCCGATCGTGGTGAAAAGGACGCCAGAGCAGAACAGCCTATACAAAAAAAAATGGGATTATGACACACCTGTATACACAAGTGCTTCACAGCCTGCACATGCACCGCACAAAACCAATTCAGTCTACCACCTTTTTATTTGTATAATACGGCCCAGTCGCCTGATGCCTAATATGAGGCGCATCCATTGATAATCAAAGGGTTCATCCAGTTGTCCCCGGATTGGCTCTATGTTGGCACTGGTTTTCCATGGGCGCATTGTGGGCCAAGAGTCCAAGGAGTAGAGATGCTGAAAATGAAGAAAATTTGCTTAGAATGTATAAAGTCGAAAATTTGCATACAGTTGAAACTTTGCCGAGAAAATTTGCATAGAGTAAAACTTTTTACTTTGCAGTATGAACCTCAGTTATAATAGAAAACTACAGTATCAATAGTAGCAGAGTGTTTTACAATCTGTGCTAAAACTGTGAACAGTGACTGTCACCATGAATAGGCCCCAGAAACCATATTAAACATGGAACGTTAATGCTGAAGCACTATAAAGAAGAATATACAGTTGTATATGAAAAGGGAATCGCAATATATTTATTGATATTATCATATATAATAAAAGAAGCACTACAGATTCCATAGGCATAAGCCATTTATCCACATAGTATGTCACAGAATCTGCAAACAAATCATGTGCGTGGCATTGACATGATAATACCTGTTTCAGTGAGATAATTTAGCAAAATGCTATTTTTCTGGCTGTTGTCACAGAATTGTGTCATGTGAGCAATTGTGTGTGGCGAATGGCGATGACAATGCTTGTTTGAGGGAGATACTTTAACAAAAGGCCACATTTCTGGCTATTGTCACAGCACTGTGTCACAGGAGCAATTTAGATGTGTGGTTATGACAATGCTTGTTTGAGTGAGATACTTTAGCAAAATGGCACTTTTCTGGCTCTTGTCACAGCACTGTGTAACAGAAATCATTATTGAGCATGGTGTTAACGAAACAATACCTATTTGAGTGAGATATTTTTCAAAATACATTTTTTTCTGCCTGTTGTCACAGCATTTTGGCAGACATTAATTTGTATGATATATACAATACTTAACAAGATATGTATGCAAAATGCAATTTTCCTTACTCTTTGGGAAAAATTTATCCCAAAAATTTATCTTTGGGATAAATTTTATAAAAAGGTCTCAGAGACCTTTACACATTTTGGAAGGTGAGGTGAAAGTAAAACTGGGCATATACGGGTCAATATTTGTTAGATCGACCAGTAATCACAGCATGATGATATCATTGTGACCTTGCCCTGATGCAACATGTTGGTTCCCTGTTTGACCTACCCTTCACTTGTTTGATCACCAAACGATTGCTGCCAATGCACACGGCGATCAATCGTTCCAGGATCAAATTTAAAATTCGACCTGAGTATGGCGAACTTAAGTTCTAATAAACCATTAAAGGTTTTTTGAAAACTCGACCAGTTCAACTTTGTGAGTTGATAGCAAAAACCCTAAGCATGGTATCATCACCAAACAAGCTGGAGATGTAAAGAAGGATCCAGGGTATACTACAAAAGAGAAAGTATTGCTCTAATACAAATGTTTTTGCATAAATTAAGTTCAATGTCAAGTCGAAAGTTCAATAGTCAAAATTTTACTTGTGATATTTTTTTCTGATAATTTTACTTGTAATTTTTGTGATGATACCATGTTCAGGGGCTTTGCAATCAACTCACAAAGTTAGCTAGCAATATGCAAATTTTTCATATGCAAATTTTCCAAATAATTTAAGCATGCAAATTTTCAATATTTTAACCGCCCTAGCGGTCAGGACGGCAGCATCTCGTCCAGTGCTGCTACTGCTAGTATAGCACTGGACGAGATGCTGCCGTCCAGCACACATCAGGGCTCCGGGAGCCCATACTTACAGTTCTGCGCTGTCCCGGTGTCCCCGATGTCACAGGCAGGCTGGCAGCTCCTCCGTCTCTTCTCCCCCCCTCTGAGTGACGTGATGATGTCACATAGGGGGGGGGGGGGGGGGGCGTCAGGAGATTTGAAAAGTAAATAGCATGAAAGCACCAGTGACTTTATTTGGGCAATGTTTAGTACATAGCAGCATAGCTTTGTGCCCTGATTTTTGTGTTTTTTCATTAATTTTATAAAAAAAAAAAAATTTAATTTTACATAATTGTTTGTTACAAACATTATTATAGTCAGGATGTCTACTAGACCCTTGTACGGACATACTTTGGGAAGTTACAGGCCTACAACATAAAGAAAAATTTACCATTGAAGTCTATGGTGCACTTTTGGTACAGAAATCTGGACCTCAGCAGTGCGCTAGGGAGGTTAAATAATATTTGCAGTGATGATAATAGCATTAACACTATAAGTTATTTTTAACTTATAAGAAAAGTTGAAATGGCCCTGTCAAAATTCGACTCTGCAAAATTTCAGTGCAAAAGTCGAAATGTATACATTGCGAATTTTTCGACCATCCCTATCAAGGGGGACAAGTGTCCCCCCACATTTATACACACTCTTGTCCACTTTGTTTTTTCTCCGATCGCAGAGAAAATACACCCCCCTCCCACTTCTTTCGGCATCACAGATGATGCTAAATAGGCGGTGCTGGAAGCGATCAGTGGCTCTGCCACAATTCACAAGGATGGGTAAGTAAGGTAAGCTCAGGGTGAGTTTGTCCTGAACTGGGTTAGAGCCAGGTTGGACAGTTTGTCCAAGGCATCCAACAAGGCATAAAGTCAGACTAGAAAGTGGCACAGTAGACAGAGCTGCAGCCAGACACTTAAGCTTCAGTGGATTCAAATCCTGACACCAGGGCCGCAATCAGAAATATTAAGGGGGGCGTGGCCGGACGTCGGACGGGGCAGACGCGTGTTAAAGGAGCTCTGTCACCTTGCCCTAAAATCCAGGTTCATCCTCCATCCTGTTCACCTGACAGCTGACCATCAGACCCCAGGGGGCTGCGGAACAGCCAGGGAAGGGAGCCGGACGCCTTTTGCCGACCCGCGCCATCATCTGGGCATCTCCAAAAATCGAGGCCGCGGCTCGGGCCTACACCGGCGCCTTCGGCGCCCACTTCAGCATCCCAGACATCCTGAAACGGCCTGGATACGCCCTGGGGGGCCACCACACAGGTCCGGTCGCAGAACCACTCAGCTCCGGCCCTCCTACAAGAGCTTGAAGCACACGGCCCAAAATCGAGGCCGCGGCTTTGGATAAAGCCGCGGCCCGGACGGCGGCTGATACTCCAGAGGCCAGTCGCCTACCACACAGAGGGACCCCATCAGCCACCAGCGGTGCCCATTTGGGTGAGTCCAGCTCCTCAGGGAGCCTTCAGATTACAAGTTTCATCCCTGGGATGCCTGTGATTTAGGCCATGGTCGAGGCCTACTGCGGCCTTCACAGTCTGTCCCTGGGGTTCCTGCCAACACCCCAACACATAACTCTGTCTGGTACAGTGGTTTCAGCCAACCCCCTCCATACTGGATTCTCTCACACACCCCTGTCATAGGACTCTAACAGCCTTTAATATATATATAAGCTCTGAACCTGTGAATACAGAACTGCCAACCAAGCCAACTATACGGTTCATCTTTCTGTTCTGCTACTTCCATCCCCTGCAGCAACGTACAGTGTCAGCGGCTGATTACAGTCCTTTCAGCCCCAACCAAGTCAATTTACTTCCTCTTACAGACCCTGCTGAGGACCTCTACTGAACCTTATTACTGATTACTATTACCTTCCTCTGTCCTGCTGCACACAACATTATACTACTTTGTTCATTCTTTATCCACGAACTGTAATCCCCAGTATCATATGGCTTGTTAACTTCATCCTGGGGACGGGGTCCGGATACACGGGAGTGGGCACGCATCTCAATAATACACCATATTCTGAAGACCGGTAGCCTTTTCTCTTCACTATCTGCATTGTCCAAACTTCATATTAAAGATGCCCAGAGGGGACAAAACGCCTGCCAAATCAACACAGAAATCATCAGCGGACCTCCGCTCTTACTACAAACAATGTGAAAAGGGAGACTCAACGCAAGGTCCATCCAAGATGGCTGCCGGACGGCAAACGGCAGCCACTCGTGACGCAAATCCCGAACATTATCGCAGCCTGTCTCTCCACAAGGTGACTCAACCTCTTCCCCTATCCATACCCCAACGTTCTCGCCTCCTACTTCCTCAGCCTTCTCCGAAGACCAGGTGGACGACCGCTCTCAACTATCACCTGAGATGCAAGTACTCCTGAAATACATTCCCTCCAAGGGTGATCTGGAGACGATGGCTGCGAGGATTGAAGGTGCATTTCGAAAGGAACTTGATGAGGTACACCAATCATTCTCCTCCATTGAGTCACGGGTGGGAAAGGTCGAGGTATCACAGGAGTCGATGGAAAGTCACCTCAATGAGCTGGAAGCATCTCATAAGTCTATGCAAAAACATTACACAGATTTGTACCTCCACTCTGAAGACAATGAAAATCGTAACCGCAGGAACAATGTCAGAATACGGGGCCTACCAGAGGCCACAGGAAGAAACGATCTTAAAGATTCTGTGACTGCCATTTTCAATAAGATCCTCAATAGACCACCTGATACCGTTATTGTAATTGACCGAGTACATCGGGTACAAGCTCCGCGAACAGATCCGGACGCTCCCCCAAGGGATGTCCTATGCAGGATTCATCTCTTCACAGTGAAAGATGAAATTATCTGCAAAGCGTGGGCTATGGGTCAAGTGGACTTTGATGGTGCTTCTTTGCAGATCTTACCTGATGTCTCCAGGAATACGCTACAAATGAGGAGAAGCTTACGTCCTCTGCTGGACCTTATTCGCTCCAAAGATGCGGTATACACATGGGGTCACCCGTTTCATTTACGCATCCGTAAAGGGAGAGAGATGTTTTTCTTACACCGATACGCTCAACTACCAGCTCTTTTTGATTTCCTCTCCGCTGACCCGATCGATTTACCAAACTGTTTGAATGTGCATCTGGCTGACAGAGAAGCTTTGTCCCTTCCACAAAGACCGAGGTATCGAAACCGTTCCAGATCACTCCAATCGAGATGGACTGACCAACCAACTGCGCCCTCCTCCAGCGAACCTTAGAGGAGTTTTACTTTGCATGTTCCTTGGTACTTATTTCTGATTTGTTTTGATATAGGTTCCGCATATGTAGTCGGCTACACCTCTCCCTGTAAACACATAGGCCTGCTACTATATTGCCTCAGGACTATATGTATTTGATGGATATAGTTGTTGCCTTCATTAGATTCTCGATGGTTCACTCAGTGGTCCCTCTACTTCCCTTTTACCTTGTCCAGGCAGTGCCTTCTTTACTTGGTGGATCCTCCCTAACCATTCTATTGTTGGTGTTCGATGCTCTCCCAATAGTTATCCTGATTAGATATAGCTCATTTGGCCTCATTCATCCAAAGTAACCCTGACTGGGTTGGCATCGCTGTTGATCCACTACCGAGTTTTATTATGATAGTTTCAA
>CM070034.1:32888243-32902342 GCA_036250615.1 Ptychadena robeensis | reverse complement strand
CCCCCAGTTTGGGAACCACTGGCCTAACATAAGCCTCTCCTGTAAACCAGCTTTATAATTAAAAATATATATTGTAATCTTTATACTGTCCTAGAATCAACCAGAGTACCATTTAAATTGTGTAAAGGTGCCCATACACCTTTAGATCTCCCTGTCAGATATCCTTTATATCTATTAACAACTATGTAGTATAGGGTCCTCTACTATTGAACACAGGTAGACTTGATGGTTTAAATGTCCCTCATATTACATGGTTTTGGTAAAACAAAAGGAAAACTTAAGGAAATCTGACAGAGAAATCTAAAGGTGTATGGGGACCCTAAAGCAGGGGTGTAAAACTCCAGCCCAGTATCATTATGTTTGGCTCACAATATCATTTTAAGACATGAGATGGGTCTGACATTTTATTTAGTATTACACTTTGCTTGTTCCAGATTCAATGTTTAAAACTTTTGTTTGTTTCCATATTAAAAGGTTAATTGAGAAGGAAAAAAAAAAGTCCTCAATTGAAGGGTCAACAAGGTGCTGCACATAGCTTAGGCTATGTTTCCACTGCGTCAAAATGGATCCATTTGCGATAGATACATTTGATGCATCAATTGACTTTTAATGAAGTTGTTTCCATGTTGCGTTAGTGGTTCGTTTAAAAAAGACAAAACGGAACACTAACGCATCATGCATGTGTTACTGCGTCCATAGGGAATTAATTGGGCGCATCAAAAAGGATGGGTGTCAGTTTTTGATGTGTCTATAATGCATTATGCCTCTCCTTCACATAATAAAACAAATCAAAAAACTCATGCATCAAAAACAGCTCAGGAACTTAACCCTTGAATTATTAAAAAAAAACAATCCAAGAAGCAGTGGAAACATTGCCTAAAAAAAGAAAAGCAACATGATCAGATAAGCAGTGGAAACATAGCCCGAGGCTATGTTTCAATGGTTTTAAATAGTTTCAATGTGTTTTTTCACTTACCGTAAACCGTTTTATAAATGCAGCCACCACGTAAAAAAAACGGAACATTATTGCATCTATAGGGTGTGCTTTAAAAAAGTTTTGATGCGTTTACAATGCGTTATCCCTCTCTTTCAAATAAAAAAAACAAAAAACGGCATATGCGTCAAAAATGGAACCATCCACGAATGCATCACAAACAGATACAACGTTCTGCTTTTGAAAAAATTAAGTTACACTTAAGGGTCCAAGAAGCAGTAGATACATAGCCTTAGGAAGTTGTGGTAATGTCCACATCTGATGCTGATTAAGAGATAATGAGTCTCTTAACCTGTCATAAAAAGACAAGCGATGCTGGAGCCTCCATATAGAGGGGGTCGAATGACCATTTGACAGGAGTTGCCCAGCAGTGCTGTTGCCCACAAGCAGGGTGGAAAGTTAGAAGGGAGAGTGATGCCTCCTCCTAACTCCTAACACTTGTGCAAATGATGTTTGGGGTGGTAAAATATAGGAGAGGGCTCTGATCGTGCTGGAAGTGATATCATGAAGTGTCACTTCTGTTATATGGATTGTGGAAGTTACAATCAGCACCGGCACTTCCATGTTCCACTACAGGAAGCAACATCACTCCCGGGGTCGCAGAACTAAAAAGGTTGCGAACCACTGATATAGAGGCTTCATTATACAATGTCCGGTGATGTTGGTATTGAAGATTTCTCTGAATGGCAGTGTGATTAGGTCAAGGGTGGGCAAATATTTTGACTTGGGCCACATTGGGTTTTTAACCTACCTAGCGGTATGCTTGTATTGATAACAGTGTAGTATGGGCAATCCTTCCCATTACATCATCGAAGCCGCCGGAGATGTCGGCCGGGAAACCGATACCGCCTCCATAACATGTTGGTCTATGTCGCTGCCCCCACCTTAGGTCTTACCGATGACGCTCAAGAGGCGCTGAAAGAAAATATCAACCAGTAAACAAACTCTGCCTGAACTCGGTTGAGCAAACCACCAGGGAGGTAGCATTTGACAGAGGTGCCTGGAACCAGAGCCTGTAAGAGAGGCTCAGCATAGGTGTCCCAAGTCCTCCTAGTCTGGGTGGGGAAGTTAAGAAGATTACTTTGTGTTCAATTTTCAACTGCTGCCTAAAAAATAAAAAAACATCGACAAAGACGTTAAAAAGTAAATATTAATGTAATTAAAGTAGAGGCTTTGGCTAGTAAACTTAAACATTCTATTGCAGACATGGGTAAACTCTCGCCTCTAGGCGGAGACCATAACAATTGTTCTCTTGGCATTGTATTCACTTATTGCAAGTGATGGAATCGATGTCTTGACACCAATGTGACACAGGGCAGGATTAAAAGACTAAACGGGCCGGATACAGCCTGCAGGCCATATTTTGCAAGGGTTAGGGTATGTCTATATGTAGGTGGCCATGTCAGTACAGAACACATTTTTGTGGTATTGATTATAGTACCTGTACAGACACGTTCCTAGTTGTGTCAGTGAGATATTGATTGTCTCTCCGTGTGCTTATTCCAGTGCTGTACTGTTGTGTAGTTTATGAATGAATTGTGAAAAGTAGCTTTAGGGCCATTTCACACTAGCAGCGCTGGGGTGCGGTACAGTAGGGAATCTGTATACCTTTCACACTGGCCCTACAAGTGCAGCCCAATGGGGTAATGCAGGGTTTCACTGGCAACCAACACATTTAGCAGTCACAGTAGAGTTACAGGTCAAAATCTTTTTATTATATTTTATCTTATTTTATTGCATCTCTGCATGCCTCCTTGCCTATGGGCTGCTAAGCTCACCTTTTACACAAATAATATCAGGATGGAGCAGTCCACATCACAACCCAGGAAATCCAATTGGCATTCATTTTCTTAATAGTGTAGAGATATTTTAGGGTTTAAAAAAACTGCACTCTGGCATCAGGAGTTGCTAGGTTTGTCAATGGTTTTGTTTAATTTTCCTATTTTTGATTAAAAGGTGTTTTAAAATTGTAAAGATGATTGTATGTTATAGCTCATATATTCAGCAGTTTATAAATAGTTTTTCTGTTCTATCCTTTTCTACCACAGTGAAGCAAATAAGCAGAATGTACGTTGTCAGAAGTGCCTAGAGATCGGCCACTGGAGCTATGAATGTACCGGGAAGAGAAAGTATCTCTACCGGCCCTCAAGAACAGCTGACCTGAAGAGAACCTTGAAAGAGAAAGAAGCCAGAATGCTATTAGGCCAGAGGTAAATCTGACTTAGGATAGGATGTGCGCGCTCACGGCGGCCAGTCGGCAGAAAAATCGGGTGCCGATTTAAAGCTTAACGGGCAGAAATTGGCTGCCAAATCGATCTAAGCCATTATTGACATGTCTGTAATTGTTAGATCTTTATAATACTTTAGATGGGAACAAGAGTCCCCATCCAAAGTACAGGTATGTCTCCTCAGAGGACACAAAGCCTGTCTTCAGCTGCAGCACTCTCTCCCTCAGAAGCTGGGTGGGGGGGGGGGGGGGGGGGGGGGGGGAGCGGCTAGCAGCTCTTCCCTCTCCATTCTTGCTCAGGTCTCAGTGACCTTGCAGCCTGTTCTCACGGCTGGGGGTCCCTAGATGCTGTCTGCTGGGTCCCCCTGACGGCGGCCCAAACAGCTAGGGGGACAGTGCAGGCACACAAAGAGTGCCTGGCCAATTGTGACACGATTTGTTGGCCGCTTAGTTCTTAGATAGTTCTTTTCACCCTTTGTGATGTTCTAATAACATTTAAAAAATGTTTTTCTTTTTTTGTTAAGTGTGTCCTTATGTTAAGCTTACCTCCCTAGCATTCTGCTGGGCTGGGCTCCCATGAATACTGCATATCCACGGAAAGCTGCAATGATTTTCTCTGCAGCCGCAGCATTTCCGAGGTTTTGGGACCGTCCTAATCGTGTCATGGTGATGCGGGGGGCGACATAGACCTTCATGTCTGCCCACATAGCCGGCGTTAAAAGCGGCACAGAACGCTAGGGAGGTAAATGTGTGTTTGGATAAGACAGTCCATTTGTTTGACTTTTTTTTGTAACTCGGCGCAGCAAATATAAGTGCACAAGTGTGAACCTGGCCTTTAAGTCTGGATACATATTGACTGTTGTGTGCTTACTTGTGTATATATATTATTTCTCATCCAGTGGTTGGTGTCTATTCAGAGTATTATGCCAACTTTTTTACTTTAGATAAATAACAGAAAGTAATATGTGATATCTGTTTTCGGCTACTGAGGCTCTTTTGTTGTTCTTACAGCAGCAGCAACAATATATCAGAAGCAAAGCTGAAAAAGAAAAGGTAGGTCTTTTTGTATTTTCAGTAAATGTTTTTAGTGTTTTGCATGTGGTTGCAGCTTGATAAATTGCTAGGCCACAGAGCTAACAGCTGAATTCCCGGCCATTTCTTGTTCAGGTCTAGGGGGCTTACAAAAGAAGTTTACTCACAGGATCCACTTCTCCCTCTGCAAATACCTCCCTTTTGCTCCTACTCAGGAAGCTTGTTCATGCACTTGGAGTTGTGGTCTAAGGCCGCACTCTTTATCCCTCTATAATGCAAAGCTTCTGGCTCTACACCGTAAAAGGAAGAAAAAGAGAACCTGCCCACCATCACAACTGGTAAAAGATAGGACAGCACTGGGAGACCTAACAATTAACCCTTTAAGTTGAGTGGGAGGACCCACTGCAAGAGTTAATAAAAAAACAGGCCCAGAGTTTAGCTTTGAACATTGACTACAAGCCAAAATAAACTTTTATAATTACTGATACATGGGGAAATGACATTGTTGTGGCCCATCGACACCTAAATTGCTGCCTGCCTAACCACATTCCATTAATCATTAATAATATGACAACTGTGTTAAATAAATATAGTCCATACAAAATTAGAGCCCTTGGCATCTGATGTAGCAACAGGCAAGGAATCTGCTTTAAAGCGGACCTTCCACCAGAAAATGATGATTACATGAATGGCACTAGAAGTGCTGATAATAGAGAGGAAAGCATAAAATAAAACTACCTGAAATGAGTAATTGAAGAAGATCCCCCTCAGCCCTCCCTCACCTTCTGGCCCGACCTCAGCCGTCCGGATCTCTGAGCAGTGGGATTTCTGGATCATTATGTGATCTCGGCTCTCCATTTAAGTACACGGATGAAAATTCCCATAGTGGCCACCCACAATATTGCACCCTGTGCTAAAGCGGTTTAAGACTCAAATTAAAAAAACACATACATTAAACAGACACAATACTCACCTGTCAGCAGTTCAGATGCTGGACAACTGCTACACGAAAAACCCCCCACAGCATACCCACTTAACTTGCTTGCAGTTCTCTTGCTAGCATCTTAGATCCTGGAAATCTGCAGCTACTTCCACCCTCACTGCTCCTCCTTCCTTCACTCCACCTCCCCTTCTGTCTCCTCTCTGTCGGAGCTTTAGAGACTCATAGAGGGAGGGGGGGGGGCGGGAATCAACTGCTGACGAGTTCCTGCCTGGAAGAGATGTCCCAGGCACCAATTCGGCTGCCTCGGCGCTACGTAAGGCAGTGGGAGGGGCACACTTGTAAGAAGCTCCCCTCCTGCTGAAGAAAAAGATTTTATTTTTTACAATTGAGGATCTCAGCAGTATCAGGTGAGCTGCAGATGATACTGCTGAGTGACCTCCTAGGTGGTAGGTCCGCTTTAACACCCAGAAGCATGCAAAGAAATATGGAATCACTCATACGATTCCACAGAACGGCCGGTAAGTATATTATTTTAGTGGAGCCCTAAGCCACCATCATACCAGCTCAGAGGTAAGTCCAACTTTAATTTAATATAAGTATTTTTTACATATTCAGTATACATCCGCTTAAAGTGTAGATACAACAAAGAATAATTGAAAAATAATAACTTTCTTCCCCCTTTCAGGCCTAAAAGCGTAACAAGTTCCAGTAGTGAAAGCTCAAGCAGCAACAGCTCCGACAGCGACCCATCTTCAGACAGCGAAGACACCTCTAGCTCCTCTTCGTCTTCTGAGGACAGCTCTTCCAGTTCTTCCTCTTCATCAGAGGACAGCTTCTCCGAGTCTGAATCGGAGTCGGATTCAGAGTCCGATACTACCAGTAGCAGTGATTCAAGCTCCAGTAGCAGCAGTGAAGACGACAGTAGCTCAGACGAGGAGCCGCTTAGAAAGAAAAGAAAGCATTAGAGACGGCAACACACGTCTTTAAGCTGTTTTCCAAGATCCCCACATTGGATTAACTTCAGTCTTGGAGTATATAAGATAGAAAACAAATACCGTTTTGATGGCGAACTTGGTGTCCTTTCCTGTACAAGATTTCAATCCTTAGATTTTGGTACTGAATATTAATTTCAAACTAGAAATACTGCTCATGTCAGTTTCTATATTTTCTTGTAGTTTGCTCTCTAGAAGTAATGGTGGCTGTTTTCCAGTTTGCTTTGGAAAGACCAAATATTTTCCTTTTGAAGCACTCCGACATAATATTGTCTGCACTCCATTTGCTCTGAAGGGTAACATAAAGGGGTTTTCTAGTTTAATCCAAAGTAATGATTTTAGCTATTACGTATGGCAGCGTGGCAGTGGTTTAGTTTTGCTCGGTAAACATGTACCATGTACTGTGGATGAGGATGTCAGTTGATTTTAGGCTTCGTATACCTTTCCATTATCATGGTCCTTCTGCTAGGTCTTGAATGGGAGGACCTGATAGTCAAACCAGTGGCAAACCGTTTAAGTTTTGCCAGTTAAAAAAGGGCTGAGAACTTTGATCTCCATTGTTATATTGCCAGTTAGAAATGCCATGTGCTGCTGGAAGAGAGTAATGCTTTTTTTTATTTAAGGGTGTAACACACACAATCATCAAGAAGACTGTTAATCATTCCCTTTTCTATGGAACATTCATCAGCCAAATTGGGAAAAAACTTGTCAGGTCTTGATAGCGGTATCAGGGTTAAAAAAAAAGTCCACAAAAACAACACTAAACTAAACTGTTCCTGCAAATTCATCTTAGCCACTTTATATTTGGGTTGAATAACACATACCCCCTCCCTCTGGGTAATGCTGCAGATAATGCTACCATTCGCTGGTACAAATGATACAAAGGAGAAAGGTGGGGAGAGGACAAAGATAGTGAAGTCAGAGTTGGGCTTAAAGATACATTTACATAAAAATTTTGATTAAATTGGAAAACCACTTGAAAAGGACACCTGAGAGCAGAACCTGTGTGGTATTTTTATTCATAAGACATAGTGTTTATTGCACTTTCAAGAGACTAAAAAGGGAGTGAAGAATACCTCTGTTACCCTTATGGCCCAAATGTGAGCTTAAATTTTTTTTTACTTCTTTGTGCTTTGTTTTTGGGCACACTGCTTAATGCTTAAAGTATTTCGGAGCATATGGCCAAACTGAAGACAATTTTATTTGTCTGGGATAGCAGGGGTACCCTAGTTAGGTGTTCTACATGGTTCAGTTTGCATATTGTAGTAATAAACTGTGTGTTCATTTAATCATCTGCATAGGTTGACTGTTCACAAATAACAAGACATAAAAGGTTTTGTTCTCGAAGCTAACAAGTGCTATAACAAAGCTTTGAGAAATATTTTTTATAGAGGAGTATATAATGGAGGATTTATCTGAATAAACATTGGGTGATATCAGGGTGTATTCATGAGTGACCTATAGTGTTCTATTTTTATGACAAAAGAATGATATGCCCAGTACTTTTAACTGTTTTGAATTGTTTTGGGTTATTTTTTTTGGGGGGGGGGTTGTTTTAATATGGAAACACATGGCCTGTCATTGCAGATATCCCCATCGCCCATGGTGGTCCTTTAGCTTCAATGGTATACGCCCCTGACCTACAACAAGTATGTAGAGTGGGTGTTCTGCGTCCACTTGACTGAATGCAAGGACAGCCAGGCAATTTATATCTGATCAGGCCTTGTATTTCTGTGATCTGTTTTCTTCAAGATTTTAATGTGCAATTAATCATATTGCAAGGATGAAATGTATAACAAAAAAAAGTGCCATGTCTGTATATAAGAAAGTTTGTGACATTCCTGTGTTGCAGACTTGTCCAGCACAATGAAGATTAATGTCACATTGTATCAATATTTGGTTAATAAATGTAATGTTTTGCTATTTATTATTTCTTTATTGTATGCTGTGTGAATATTGAAGTATACGTAGCAGTTTGGTTTATGAAATTTAGAGGTGAACTTGCTGCCCATAGCAAACATTCATTCTGCGTGAAGCAAGGATTCTGGCATTGCTGGGGCTCAGTATGATCTTTTACAGAACTGGGCTTCTAAATTGCCACATCCTACAAGCATTAATAGGTAACTAAAGTAAAATAAAAACAAAAATAATTAATTAGATCTGAGCAGAATGGTTCAAAATGGCAAAAAAAATCTAAAATTATATACCATATTTTTCGGAATATAAGACACACCCAGTTTTTAGGGCAGGAAAACCTGAAAAAAAGATTTAATTTGCACATCAATTGGGTTAATGCAATGAATTAAATGAATGCAATATTCAATTCAGCCAGTAGGTGTCACTAGCAGCAGTACATTCTAAGCA
This sequence comes from Ptychadena robeensis, assembly GCA_036250615.1. Lineage (NCBI taxonomy): Eukaryota > Metazoa > Chordata > Amphibia > Anura > Ptychadenidae > Ptychadena > Ptychadena robeensis. The sequence continues at coordinate 32,893,790 of CM070034.1, read as the reverse complement.
CAACGTTATTCTCCACACTGATTGGGAGGAGGAGGAGGGGGGCAGACATCTGCACAGTGTCTGCTCTGTCTCTGCTCTCCCTCTGGCGATCAAGTGTTACTGTGTCCGTGGGAGCTGCAGAGTTATTGCAGTTTCCATGGATGAAGAGAGGGAAAGATGCCAGTTCATCTATATCTCTCTCTTCATTGCTTATGCCAGCAGGGCTCTGAGCTCTGCTGGCATAGGCAATTATACAGTACAGATGGAAGAGCCAGACACCAGCCGGCATCTCTCATCTGACAGCTCCCCGGCTAATTTCCGTGCCGGGAGATCTGGGGGGAAGCCAAGGTGCAGCCACTCGCATTCGGACCATAAGACACAGGCACTTTTTGCCCCCAATTTGGGGGGTGAAAAAGTGCGTCTTATGGTCGGAAAAATAAGGTACTTGCCTACGCTCCTCTTGTCTGTGGTAGTGTGCCATGTTTAATCCTGTGTAGATCCCAGTCTTCTGGCTGGTAAGGCCGCCAGATATTTAGTTTTAGTGGGCAAAACGCATCTCCATTTCAATATTTTTTGTGATTTTACAACAATAGCGTGCTTATGAAAATAGGGGCTGACAAAGCCCATAGTGCACAATTACAATCAAATGTAAACAAGGATAAAAACAGCACCACAAACGCATTCCTAAGTTGGTCTCATAAGAACGGGAGAAACCCAACAACCTGAAAATAAATTTGACAAGCAACAATTGAACTATGGTCAAACAAACTACAGGACCAACGAAAGTGGCCTGAGATATGGCAATAAATCGCACTAGTAAAAAAAAATGGGTTGCTCAAAACGCATCTCTACAGGCTTGTAAGGCTATGTCTCCACTGCGTTGTGTGATCCAACGGGACCCCCTGTGTTAAGCGCAGTGCTTGAGGGGGGTTCTTAAGGGGGGGAACATAGACATTACCTGCCCGGCGAATCCTCTGTTCACATGGCAATGAGCCGATGGAGGGGTTAACGTATTGCAGTCCATCAACCTGTGGCTGGTGGATCGTCAGAAGAGCCAGTCTTCTAAGAAGGTATGCGGATTTGCCCCACCAAGGAATGCGCTTCGCGAAGGGGGCCGAGCGCTTGCTTATTATATATACTTGCTATATATACCTATAGATACTTGCTTGTTCTTCAGTACACTAAGGGTGTCCATACACGGCTCAATTATGTAATGGATTTGAGTGCAATTGAGCAACTTGCATGTTCACGGTGCTCGAATCTATTACAAAATCGAGCCTTGTATACCTTTCTTATGAATTGATCCTGCTTATAAAAAGTCGGTTCAAATGGAAACAGACATGTCCGTAAATCCCAGTCTATCTGACGAGAGGGAGCGGGAGAGACCCCTGCCTTGCCCCCACACAGCCTGCGATTGGCTCTCAGCAGGGCAACACCCAGCCAGTGTTGTGAGCTATTTTCGTTAGGAAAATAGCTCACAACACCGGATCAGGGACCGCATCGAATTAATGTGCAAAGTGGTGCACAATGATTCTTGTTCGGCTGACCCGCGATCGAGCAGTAGGAACTACAGTTGGAACCGCTCTTCTATGAACCCTCCATATGTTTCACAGCGGTCATGAAGCGTAGACGTGGGCATAGGATGACAGAGCTATTTCTCTGAAATATTGAAAATTTTTTTATCTCTATCGCCTTTTTCCTTCTGTAATATTGTTTCCTTCTGCCAAATATAGTATTCTGAATATATGTTTTCAGCAGTTGTGTTGATCCCTGGAATGGGAAGAGTACTGTTCTATACTTTTCCCCGGAAGCAATCCTGTTTTTTTGTTTTTTTACTTTCCTCCCAGCATTCATCTTCTTTTCTTGGGTTGTTCTGGTCTTACATCTTCTGCCTTGGAACAGGGTCACTAAAGGTACCCATACACGGGTCGATTCCTTGGTCCCACTTGAAGAAATGTAGATCGAATCGGGAACCAACATATTGGTAAATTAAAAAACTCAACACCTGCCCTTAAGGAGGTACAAAATCTGCTATCTAGATAATTTTTTGACCTAACAATTGCTTTACCGTGATGCTGAATATTCAAGCACCTACCCATCTTTCTCTTACATGGTTGTGCTGAACACATGTTCTCTTTGCTAGAGGTTTTCTAATAGAGAGAGACCTGTGAATGAATGATTGCAGAATCTGACAATTACTGGGAAGGATTATTTGTAGCACTCTATTGTCCGCACCTTGTTTAAGCCATGGTCACATACTAAAGCCATACTAAAGATTTTTTGACCCACTGACCGCCTTGCGCGCTCACGGCGGGTGGTCAACAGCCCAAAAATCAGTTGCCGATCTTAAGCTTAAAGAGCCTAAAGCAGGGTACAGATGGCTCGATATTTGAGCCAACTGATGTTCCCTGCAGCAGCGTGATGACATCATCACGCTGCTGTCAGATATCGGCGGAGTGGGGGAGACTGCTCTGCTTTCTACCCGGCTCAGCTGAAGCTTTGCCTGGAGACCAGCGGTCTCTATGCAAAGCATCAGACATCGGCCGTATTTACGGTCATGTATGATATGGCTGCTTTCGAGCGGGATTGATTGAATCCCAAAAACAGCGATGGATGCATATTATATGGGCCAGATAGGTGGTCGTGAGCGTGCACGGCGCTCGATTTGGCCCATATCTTAGCGTCTGCACCCTGCTTAAATTGGCAGCCAGATCGATCTAAGCCATTACGGACATGTCCGTAATTCTTAGATCGATCTAATACTTGAAACGGGGACACAGTGTCCCCATCTAAAGTATGGGTATGTCTCCTCAGCTGAGCAAAACAGCCTGCCTGCTTCTGAGATGGGAAGGGGGGGGGGGTGCCAGCAGCTCCCTTTCCTCTCCCTTTGTGCTAGGCTTTCTTTTCTCACAGATTATGACCCGATGTTTCGGCAGACTGACCGCGCGTGATAACGTCATGATGCAAGGTCGATTGGCCAAAACAGGCTTAAGTCAGTGTAATAGTAAATTGTTCTTTCACGGGGCGAAGTCTTGTGACCCTCCATATAAAGGGGGCATGCTAAGAAGCTTATAAAAGAGTAAAAATAAAGATGAGACATGGCCTGCATATTGAGGAAAGGGAAATGGGAGAACAAAGAATTTGCAGTGAGCAGAAACAAACACACAATCACCATTGACACCGTTTTGTAGTTTCTCCTAAGCAGTTCTCACCTATCAAGGTGTGAAGTTTTCCTCTACAGGTGTTTGGGGGTGTTAAGCTACCCATACACTTTTGGATTCTTTCTCGATTCTTGAGGGACAGGCTGCAGCGTGATGATGTCATCATGCTGCAGTGGGACCCTCAGAGGATCAGCGGGCACCCTTTGTGTGATGGACATTACTGCAGTCCCCATCCAAAGTATATGACGGATCACCGTGCGATCCAATATGTGGAAGATTCCTGGTCAATCTCGCTAGGTAGGCACACCCGATTTTTGGCTAAGTGACCACTAGCCAATTAGAGGGAATGCACGGCGGTCAATCGGCCAAAAAATCAGGCAGGAATCTGTCCATGTATGGCAAGTGGTCAGCAGTAGGACATTTTAGTTAGTTTAGTTGGGGCTCAGATCAGGTTTTCCAGCACATCCACAAGTAAACAAACCACTTGCACCCAATCATCCATATCATTCTAAAAAAATATCAGCCAAATCACTTTCTTCCACTGCACCATAGTCCGGTTCTGATACCTTTCATATGAAACAAAGATCAACACAGGCAGACTGAATCCTCTGCAGGTACACCGGCACATTTGCAGCAATCTGTGCAATTTATACAATTTCATTATTGGTCAGCATCAGATTTAAAACATTTTAGGTTTATGTGCGTGCCGACTGGCTGCGTTAAGTCTCTACCTCTGATTGGCGGGAAGTAGAGGAACCGGGAGGACATTTTTTGCCTCCCTTCCCATTCTGCCAATGTTTTCCTATCTTGACTTTTATACATTTGTTCCTCAACATTTTGCAAATACCCGGCCTAGTGTTCCCTCCCCACCAAAACTGCAGCACAACCTTCTGTCTCTGACCTGCGTGCATGCAGTCTTTGCTTCTGATTGGTGGTTAGCAGAGGCCTTCTCTCTCTGGCAGTACTGGCCGGCAGGGAAGGGAAGGTAATGTCTGTGTGATAACGTTTACAACTAGTCAACTGTAGTGAACAATGACTCGACATTACTAAATAATTAGTCGTTATTTGCCCTAGTGTTGACTAAATGCTTCAATTAGGAAATGTTCTCTGAAACAATAGATGCAACCTAATTTAATCAGAAAACAAAAAAGCTAATCATTCATCCATTCTTGTGTTCCATTGTTTTCCTGTGTTGGCCCTTAACAATCATATGCTTTATTGCCGCTTTGCATTCCGGATACTGTGTTTGCATACTTCATGTATATTCAGTTTATTGCACATTGGTGTACAGTTTCATCTTTGAAACTGATGCTAGGCATACACATGCCGATAAGTGGCCGATTTTTAATCTGACCGACGGGCGTGCGCGCTCTCGCCGTTGGTCAGGTTAAAAATTGGCCGCTAATCGGCATGTGCCCACATGGGGCGACAGATCCCTGTCGCCCCAACTTCTCGGCCGGCCAGAGAACTGACATGTCCGATCTTCTCTGGCCGATGGGAGCTGATGAAAGCCGATGCCATAAGCTGCAATGAAGCCGCGTCTTCATCGCAGCTTATGGCCGGCACACAAAGGGTGCCCAGCCGATTGAAGGGGCCCCAGAATGCAACGGGAGGCTAACGTGATGACGTCATCACGTTAGCCTCCCGGAAAGATATCGGAGTAAGATATCGGAGTAGGTTGGTATGTGTATGCCTAGCATAAATCAACTAAATAAAAATTATAGCAAACATTAAAGCCGACCATACACGTCTCGATCCCCCGGCGATCATTGATCACGGGGTGACGCAAGACATTGATGCACACAACCTGGGGGAATCAATCCCTTGCCGATACTTGACCGAGAATCCCCATCCAAAGTAATGCCAATTGAACAGGGAAATACTGACAGGTCGGATCCCTGTTCGATCTGCATCTTCTTTGAACAGGATCGATCACTCCAGGTGGGCTGCATTCAATTCCGTGTAGGGTTGGCTTAAAACTACAAAACATAAAGGGGGAATTAACTTGTCCAGTGCACAGAAAAGATAAAAGTATAGAAAGGTGAACTAAAAGAAAAATACTTTAACCAAAGAAATTAAACTGTGGTTGTGAGGTCTTAACACATACAATTGCATGACCTTTATGCCGGATTTACATTAATCCTACCTACGTTGACATGCATGTTCATGTGAAAAGGATATTGGATATGATGTACACTTTTAAAATATACTCAACATTGGTTGCCTAAAGGCCCCCAAACACCTTACAATCTTACCATACAATTTCTGTACAATTAACTTTTGTTCTACCAAACCATGTAATACAAGGAGCTTTAAAACCCTTCCAATCACTATGCATACTATCAGAGAGGACCCGGCACTACATAGAGTGATATATACCTTCCAATCACTATGTATTCTATCAGGG
>CM070034.1:32856831-32877302 GCA_036250615.1 Ptychadena robeensis | reverse complement strand
CCCCCCCCCCCCCCACCCTGATACCCCAGTGCTGTATGCTTCTTCATGGAAATATAAGACCCCGAAAATAAGTGAATAAAAGCGCTGATACTTATTTCTGGAATTTTATGATTTGAACAAACAAAACACTTTTTATTATTGAAAATACAACCCTTTAATCCAGATAGGCGATTGGTTAGGCTGGAATGTTGTTGTTGCCTGCTGCAGGTTGGAGGAAATCTTTTCAGTCACTTTTCTCCCATTACCAGTTCAGCTTTGTCGTCATTGAGTAAAGCAGGGGGTGATCTGTGTTTGTAGGTGTGGTTAAAGACTAAACAGGAACTCATTTTTCATGGCTATGTCATCTTAGCCAGCATCTCGGGTCAGGAAATATATATACGGATGCTGAATGATGTCTTCTCAAAATGGCAGTGTCTATATTCCTGTGTTAGGACTTATCTCCATTTGGGGGCATGGGCATGTTGTGCCTGTGTTAAGTATCCATTAAGCATTGTTATTGTAATGCGATGCTTAACGCAATACATTTACCCCTTTGGGCAAATCCTGGTAAAAAAAACTTGCAGTAAGCCACCTGTGAAGACAGGCCCATTGTGAACAATGGGCAGTATCTGCCATGTATCAAAGTCCTGGAGTCAACGGAGACTAGGCCTTAAGCTGGCCAAGACTGGTATAAAAAATAGCGCATTGAAGATTGTGATTCAATTGAACATTGATCGCTAAAACTTTTTTTTTTCTGGGTCGACATTTAGATGATAGGGCTCCGTAGCAGCCATTGGACAATGGGAGTCCACTCTAGCACGGCTTTACAGTTGCTTTTGGGAAATGTGGGGAGCACTGGTGGTTGTAAGGGAGTGCTCCCAGGTGAATATCAAATGTTCTGGTGACTGGGTGCATGGGTAATCCAGGTAAATGATCAGCATTGAGGAGGTCACAGCCCTTTCCCCCCTGTATGTGCTCCTTAGGCCCCTAAATAAGGTGCCGTAAGAGTCCTTTCCTCTCCATATGTTATTACTCCTCAGCGTCCAGTTTATTTTGGTACCTCCATGTACAGACTCTAACATCTTGCTTGCTGTTAAATGTGTTCTCTTAGCTCTTATTATCCATTAATCAGGCTCCATGAAAGGTGTTAACCTTGTGCAGTCAGATCCTTAAGGGTACCTTAAGGTACCTTTCTGTACCTAAGTCATGTGTTTTTACCCCTTGCTCCCAGTCTCCAATGCAATTTATTTACACCAAATATCAGGCTACTCTCCATTGGTTCATTGGTAATCGCGGCTTCCTGCCTAAAGGTTCTCTGACAGCAAAGTCTTGCCTCCCACTTCCCAGTAACACCCCCTATGCCTCCCACTTCCCAGTAACACCCCCACTTTTTCTGGGTTCAAACCTTACACATGCTACAGACCACCTCATTGGGGGGGAGAACTGATGTGCAGACCACAGTAGTCCCGAGACACTTGCCACACTCCGAGAATAGCCTACCTCAACTTTAGCTGACCGTTTCTTCACCTCTGTTTCTTCCCAGTGTTGAGGACTTTATTTCTTATCAGTTTTTTGGACAGGGGCTTAAGGAGGGAGAACCTCATCACTCTCACTGTTTTCCTGCATGGCTATGGTAATATTCTTTATGTATTTGTTGATAATTATGGCAGAATCACTTACCAGAATTACAAAAGGCTTTCTAAACCCTCTATCATACCATTCTTGTTCCCTTCCTGCCCATCTCCATACCCTCCTCCCCATAACACATCATTGGACTTTTAAATCTATAAATACATCAGCGAGTCAGCTGTCATTGTCATAATGTTGTTCTTCAGATTTGGTATGGATACCTTAGGTAATGTGCAGAGAAACTTTGCTGACTATGAAAGAAGAGACAAAAGTTGTAGGTTAATGACCACATTCATGACTGACCGCAACTGGATCATGTGTAATTTTTTTTGTTTATGTACAGTGAGAAAATAAGTATTTGATGCCCTGCTGATTTTGTACATTTGCCTTCTGACAAAGAAATGACGATCTATAATTGTTATATGATATAGGTTTATTGAAGCTGAAAACAAAAATACCATCACAAACCCATTGTTGGAGATTGGTGTACATGGCAATGAGTTAAATACATAACAGATGATGTAGTTGATGGGGATCAACCCCTCATCTGCTGGTCAAAGTGTTTTGGATCGCGGGACACTGGGGGTGGTGGTTGATCATAGTCCTAGACGTGATTGGATGCGGAAATCAACCGTGCCGAAAGGTTGCATTTATACTGTTGTTTCCTGGGCTCCTGACAGTCGGCAGCAGCCTGGAAAACAGGGCACTTGTGTCTTACTTGTTCCGGAGCTCAGGGAACGTTTAGATAAAACCTCTGTGACAGACCTATTGGGCGGAAGCCTGAAAACCGACCGAACGCCCTATGTTGCATTCACTGGGCTGTTGCAGTAATCACCCATTTTTAGGGCGATAAGAAACCACCTGTGTAAACAAGGCCTGAGAGCGTTTTCCAAATCCCAGCTTGTTACATTCCTGTATAAAAGACCCCTCTCCACAGAAGCATTTAATCGGAGGTCAAAATAACCACCATGGTCAAGACCAGAATGTGCAAGGATGTCAGGATTGCCGACCTGCATAATACTGATCTGGACTATGACTATGTATAAGTAGCTTGGTGGAAAGGTTTTGCCACCAAATACAAAGTCAGCTTTTGAGAAGGTATTATTATTCATTGCACACCAATCTCTAAATGTTGTGCACTGGGTTTGTAAAGGTTTTTTGTTGTTCTGTGTTTAACAGCTATAACCTTAGCCTCGGGCCCCACTATGCACTGGCATCAGCTGATGTCTGCGCAAGCCTCCGTCACGTGGGGCCTTGTTTCCATTGATGCGATCCCGCGCTTTTGTGGCCACAATCGCAAACAACCGCATCCATTGGAAACTTCAATATAGTTTCCACTGGTGCGGTTGTTCGGGTGCAGTTTAGGACGCGTTTGTGAACGCTAGCTGCAGCGTTTTGAAACGCATCCGCTTCCCAACCGCATCCGCATTAAAAAAAAAAATCGCATGGCAAAAACGTGCGAAAACTATGCCATGCGTTCCCGCGGATCGCATCAATGGAAACAAGGCTTACTCTGGACGCAGATGGGGAAACAGCGGATCTAGGGCTCTGACAGTCTGTGCAGACAGCCCTGTCATAGCCACATTGTACTTTTTGTTTTCCAGCAAACATTGTCTAAACAGGTACACTTTTCAAACCATGTTCCTTTTTCAAATGAGATGTGATATTCTCCACAATTCGACTCCTGGCAAAGGCAGTTTATAAAGCCTTACGATTGTGCTCATATGTTCTGTGAATATTTTGTCGCTTGTGAGACTTCTTCATCTGTGTGATTATACAAAAAAAAAGAAAAAAATACAACTTCCCCATTTAGTCACATCCTCCATTAAAGTTCATGCGTTAGAGATGACAGCTTCCAGGTTTAGGGAGCAATACGGGTAGCTGAGTTTTCATCATATTGTCAGTATCCGCTCACTAGTGTGGCCTAGGCCTTAAGGTTTTCAGAAAAGCTAGATAATGGTTGCCTATGGCTAAAGCTGGCCCTTAGATTTCCCTTAGTCGTCTTTTCCAGGACAGCAGACACCTGAGAGATAGAGCTCCACCTCCGGTGGGAGGAAACAAAAAACACCCGCCAAATCTTTAAAAGATTCCCTCGCTCTCCCCTTGGCAGTCTTTTTTGTTTCCTCCTTCGGAGGGGAACGGACACCCTAGCTCCTACGAGGCACTTTGAGGCTACGAGGCTAAAGCTGGCCATAGACCCTTAGATTTCCTTGAGATTGATTTGTTATATGATCGGGACATGCGATTGAGTCTTCGATCACAAGTCGTACATCGATTGAAAAGTGCACCAGTTTCAGGATATGATTTATCACTGACTGATCGGTGACGTAAGAAAAGATTGGCTACACAAAAAAAAATGTTATCGGAAATGATGGAAAGGGATGAGACCTGCATGAGTCAATCGATAGAAACAATCTAAAGTCTCTAATAATGTCCTTGGTTTCGTTTAGTAGATCGACTAAAATTTACAGACATGTCCGATCCCTGCCTGATCAATGTTTCATGCAATTTCTCGTCATTTTGAGTCTTGAATCTCCTTAGCGTTCATGATGAGCCCAGCTCGTCCAGAGTTTGTGTGAAGAACAAACTCTGGATGAGCTGGGCTATCATGAAAGCCGCATATCCCCGGAAAGCTATGGCGATTCTACGTCCAGCCACAGCATTTGTTGTGCAGCATCACCGATCGCGTCACGGTGACGGGAAAGGGGGCAGGGGTGGGCAGCGCCATAGACCGCAATGTTAATGGAGGGACGTCTGCTTTCCCGTACCATGCTGTTAAAAACGGCACGGTGCGCTAGGGAGGGAAACATGCATCGCTTTGTGAATGATCGATTGCTGCGATTGTGCTGGTCGATCTTTCAGAAATTGTATGAAAAATCAAGGCATCTATGGCCAGCCTATCCTTTGTGATTAGTCCTGGTGCATAAATGAGGTCTCTTGACTTGTTGGGTGAGGTTGCTTAGTGAATGACTGACCTAGTGTCCCACACCTTATTTCCTATGGGGGAGCACACAGCGAGGTTCCTCTTGCTCGTCCTCGCTGCACCTCTATATAATGAGCTCTGTCTGTACAGAGCTTGCTCCTTCTCGAACTGCTGAGAACAATCATGTCTGATCGCTCCCAGCAATTGTAATTGAATGTCTGTACATAGTTCTGTTGTCTGGATTCTATTAGCGCTAAATGCAACTTGACTAATACTAAATGTGTTGTTTTAAAATGGGTGACTTGCCTACACGTTTATATTACACAGCAGTGAGTTCTCGATGCTCCAGGGAGAAATATACGTTTGTGTGCGATTAAACACATAAAAATGTGGATCTTCCAGCATGACGCAACTTCTGTTGCTTGGTTTGATTTGCTGTTTCCTCAGAAATGAGTTACCTCTTCCTGTCTTGGTCACATTATTTCAGGCATAGTGGCTGTCTGTAAGTTGTTTTGTTTACTATCTTGGTAGCAGCAATATATTCTGAATGTGTACAAATGTTTATGACCATGTTATTTTGTGTATAAATGTGAGTTTCAAAAACCAGAATTGTATTAAGCCAGAAGAAAGGGATCTGCGACATCCCCAAAGCTTGCTAATGACTTCAGTTATCCAATATATGGCATCATTTGAACTCTAGACTTGCTGTATTTATCAATGGCCAACACGGTACAACACTCTACTATCAAAAAGTTATGAAACTTCTAGTTAGTGAGATAAGAGTAAGGCGTTTTTGGAGTGACTGGATTCCTGATTGGTAGTTTCCCCCATGTACTGTTCTGGTAAAATCTGTAACATTTAGGATTTCCCATCTGCCATCCGGGCAGGGACAGGAGACCGCAATGAAACCTTTTTAATACACGCTTTCAGATTCTCTCTCTCTCTCTAAAGTAATTATGCTGGTATATTTATTTTTTACTTATTGAAAATATTTTTTATTTACATAAATCCTGATTCCCCTGTATGCATCCATGTATTCTCATAGAAATGAAGATCATTATGTGTCCATGGGGCATCACTTTGCTGGGTTTTGATATTGAAGATACTGTAGAGCAGTGGTGGCCAACTAAGTTGATATGGAGGGCCACAAGTGCGGCCCTCAGCATAACTAAAGGGTCACACATAACATTTTCAATCTATACTGACATTTTTTAATGAAGAAATGACAGCAGGTATAGCTTAAAGACATTATTTTTAAATAACAAAACTTGTTTTAAAAGATAACTTCAAGCATTAGGGAACACTGGTGTGGTAATGCACATTTTGTGTTCTATACATCATGAATGCTTTTGTGCCACAATATATATTATAAGATCATTCCCTGTTCATTGGTGGAATAGTGGGAGCATAGGCACTCACTGGTCTGCTGATTACCCCCCCCCCCTCTCCCCAACACTAGAGAAGAAAAGGAACAGAGGCAAGGGACTTTCTTTAGGCGCCGTCTGGGTCGCTGACTGGTTTTTACGTAGGCCTATCACGTAAGTTTATCGCCTCTCTTCCTCTTCCCACTCTAAGAAAATCCCAGACGAGGACCTGTCAGCATGGAATCTGGGTGAGTTTCTATGCCCTATGCATTAACAGTTAGGTTTCCGGGCCCACAGGAGGACTGAGGGGGCTGCCAAAGAACGCCCAAAGGGCCACATGCGGCCCCTGGGTTGCAGGTGGCCACCTGGGCTGTAGAGCATGCACCATAATGATCCATGGACTTGGGCATGTTGTGCCCTGGTTTATGCCTTGTCAATCTCTGCGTTATTGCAGTGATATAATTCCCATTTAAGACCTATGGGTATGACGCATACTATACATGGACATGTATTGCCATTGATTTACGTATTGATGACGGACATATCATAAGCCCAATGAAAGGAAGGGCCAGTGTCTTCACCACGTCCACGCAGACCATGGGGTATGTCTACAGTTAATGTCATGGGCGCGTCATCAATGCCCAACTGTGGGGGCAATTTGCCTGTGTTTTAGGGAGAGTTACGCATTGTTGATGCATGTGACATCACCTTCGGCGCCCAGCATCACAACATGACAACGATGTGGGGTCTGCTTACGTTCTAGTTGCCACTAAATTCTTTATAGGGGAAGTGGTATTAAATGCATCTTAAAGTGCACATGTTTATAAAGTCCTTCAGATAGCATAGTTTTGGTTAAACTTAAGTGGGTTGAACAGGAATTGTATGCCCCAGGTGTCAAACTTCTGCGCAGGCCAAGAATATTTGCTCCGCTGGCTTATTTCCTAAATCTGGACAACCCCCCCTGCCAGCTGCACTCAACATTAAGGGGTGTGTGTGTAGTCCATGTATGCCCCCATCTCTGTGTGTTTAGTCCGGGGTTGTAAAATGTTATCCCATGGGCGAAAAATAAGTATCAAGGTTGGGCCTCAACAATTTTTTAACATTTAGCCTGCTGTGTGGTTGAGTTTGACACCCCTGTTGGTGTATGCTGACCTTTTGGATGGTGAGCCTTATTCTCCATACATTAATGTATATTCTCTGTACACATAAGTTTTTCCAAATGTATTCAGTTCGTATTCAGTGGTAGTTAGTTTACAACAAACTTGGCCAGAGCTGAGATCGGGCATACTCGCCCATTCTCGTTAACTTCCTGCGCTGCATCTTCGACATCACCACTGGTGGGGTTGTGCTGCCATAGACCTTCATGTCTAGGAAGGGTGTCCGTTTCCCAGCCCACAACTTCAGTTTCATCGATGATACCAGTGATGTGTACAGGGGTGGAGGGAGAGTGGGGAACACAAGCAGAGTGCTGTGCATACCGCTAGAGAGGTTAAAATGTCAGTTTCTTTAGATTTGTTATCCTATTGTGATTCTCCTAATGTACTATAAACATTGTTAATGTAAGTAGCATAAAGGGGGGGGTTGCTCATATATTTTTCATGTTGTCAAGGACAAAGGGTCAGTCTTGGGACATACTATCTTATTCAAGCTTGTTGAATTGAATAGAGTAGAAAAGTTTTTTTTTTGCCTTCAACCACCCCCTAGTACCCTTATCTATTCCCTATTGCCAGTTTTGACATCTGTTAAGCTGGCCATACCTTATCCTTTAGATGTACTAACAGCTATGTAGTGCCGGGTCCTCTGTGATTGAACACAGGTAGTACTTGATTTGGTAAATCAAAAGGAGATCTAAAGGAAATCTGACAGAAATCTAAAGGTGTATGGGGACCTTTTAGAATTGCTGACCAGCTCGTTTACACGGGTATGCTTAGCTTATGCAACATAAGGCAGTTTTGGGGTGCTGTGTGGGTGCTGTCTAAACGCCGCCTGCACAAGTTTACAAACGCTGGCAGGCAGGAGTGCCTGAACCTTTTCCGGCTGCTGCTGACTGACTGGCATCTGCCAGTGGTTTGATTCGTGGTGCCCACGGGAGATCGCTAGCACCCAGTGATCTCCCGCTGTCTCCAGCGATTCAAACTGCTGTAACATTGTAATTTAACATGCCTCTGTGGAGGACAAAAGAGAGATTGTCTATATCACAATTCTATGGGATTACAAGTTAGCTGTAATATTTGGTAGCTTTGCCTTGTTTATCTTGAGCCATATTCACCATAGGACTTCTGACCTGTAACTGTATAGAGATATTTAGAACTCAATTCTGCATTATTCCCCCTTCTATTATGAAAAAGTGAATACCATATGTGCTCAGAAACAAATTCGTCATATGTAGGGCTGTGGAGTCGGAGTTTTTACTTCAAATGTCAAATTAACAAACGGTCATAATGAACGACTTCTCTGCTATAAGAATAAATGCATGCAGTGCTTAACATTACAGCACCCACTGTGACCCTAGCCTAAAGGCCCCCACACACGTACCGAGTGGGGGCCGACAGGCCAGCTCAGATGAGCTCTAGAGTGCATAGTGATGACATCCTCATGCTGCTTTCCAGAGCTGACAGCATCTGCCGTCCGTTAGTTTCAATGGAGACACCCGTCTTCATTGAAACTAACAGCATCGGCCAGAGATTATCGGACATGTCCGTTCTCTGGCTGGCCGAGCTGTGGGGCGTCAGCGATCTGTCTCCCCATGTGGTCTCCCCCGATGGGCAAGCGCGCACGCCCGTCAGTCGGGGGCAAAATCGTTCGCTGCTCAGGGCATGTATGGCAGCCCTAACTCTCGCTGATAATGAAGTAAATGTATGTTGCCGGACTAGAGACGCTTGTGTAAGTAAAGGGAACGGATCGCCAATAGTTCAAGACTGAAGCTGTAAAACATTTGAGAAACCGCTGTCATTCAGCTGAGGCGACAAATACTTCGATTGTTGGCTTCAACTTTATACCTAACTATGGGAGTCAAGGGAAATCATGAGTCATGTATGAAGTGCGCCTTCACCCTGCCTCTTCTTAGAGCCTTTCACTGCCCTATCTTCAGCAGAAGATCAGAACACTTAAGCCCCCCATACACCTTTAGATCACTCCATACAATTTCCTTTAGATCTACCAACAACTATGTAGTATAGAAGTCTCCCTAATAAGATACATATTGATTGGAAGGTTTAGAAAGGTCCTCATATTACATGGTTTTGGTAGAAGAAAAGTTGAACAGAAATTGTGGTAAGATTGTAAGGTGTATGGGGGGCCTTAAAGCTAGGCACACATGGGTAAAAATATTTTAGTTGAGTACAATCAATTAACTTGCACGCTCACGGTGATTGATTGTACTCTAATCTGTTTACAAACCTACCCGTGTGTGCCTTCCTTTGGGCTGGATCAATAGAGCCCGCTTGAAGGAACTTGATTGAACTGGGGTCCAACATGTTGGAAAGACCCCCGTCCACTCTCCAATACTTTTACTCCAATTACAGTCCAGTGTTGGTTTCCTGGCCAGTAGTTCTGTGGTTAATTTATGTTGCCTTCCTTTCCTTCAATGGATGGATACAATACATTAGCATATTAAATACAGAGGAGTCGAGGAGTCGGAAGATTTAGAAACTGAGGAGTCGGAGTCGGGGAATTTATCGACCGACTCCACAGCCCTGGTCATATGTTCGGGTCAAGAAATGAAAATTGCGGCATTTTGTAGGTGGACTTTATGACTGAATTACAAAGCCCCTGAACATGATATCATCACCAAATGTGCTGGAGATGTAGAAAAGTGTTGTAAAAACATTTGGAAATGATTGCTCTAGCACATGTAGTTTTTGCATAAATTGGGTTCAAATTCAAGTCGAAATTTTAAAGTTGACTTAATTTGAACACGTTTTGTGCAAAGACTTCATATACTAGAGCAATACTTTTTCTTTACAATATGACAACATTCCTTCTCTACATCTCCAGCAATTTTGGCGATGATAATATGTTCAGGGGCTTTGTAATTAACTTATACATTTGCTAAATTAAATAATATCTCAAAACAAAAGCATATTTGCTGTGTGTTTGTGAGCCTTAGCTGCTGCATTAGTGCATTGAATGCATTAGTCATTCAGTGTTTCCAGATTTCTTTTTCTAAAATTAGGTACCTCGGCTTCTCTTCGTGTCGGCTTATACTCGAGTATATACGGTACATATTCTGTTGTAGAGGTGTAAAGGTTTCCTGCACCAAATTGGAAAGCCATGAGAGATGTTACATCAGAAAGGCTAAAGCAGGGTACACACATGTAGATATGGGCCAGATCGATGGCTGTTTAGAGCGCCGTGCCTGCTCATGGCCATCTATCTGGCCCACATCATATACGGCCATCCCTGTTTTTAAGCGGGACCGATCAATCTGACTGGAAAACAGGAATATCGGACATGACCGTAAACCATGGTCTATGTCTCTTGCTTTGCATGGAGACTGCAGGGTGCTGTGTCTCCAGCTCCTCCGATATCTGGCAGCAGCCTGATGCTGCAGGGAATCTTGAACGGCTCCAATATCGAGCTGTGTGTTCCCTGCTTAAATGTGTTATATCTTGTACCATGTAATGTTTCCTGAGCCCTTGGCATTGTAATAGAAGTCACACTGTCGCATTTTGGAGAGTTTTACAGATTCCATTTATGCTTACTCAGGTTCTCTGTAATCACGATTGTTTTCTAAGAAGACCATCTGCTTACAGTGATCGGCTGCAATCCACGTTCCATAAACAATCCTTACATATGTACTGGCGGATTCTTGGTAAATGATTCTCCACTAGTGTCTGTATAACTACGAGGACAGCTATGAAAGCAGAGGTCAGGCGTCACAAGGCCGTGCTAGCGTTGTGGGCGCGAGGTGCATCCAACGCTCCATCCTGTTGGCTGGAGGAAACACAGGAATGTTTATGTGGCTTGTTCCAGGCAGACTGCCCAGCACTGGCTGCGGCGGGAACGCTTCCAGGATTCGTTGGAATTCCACAATGCTTTATTTTCATAGCTCAGAGCAGCCATGTATGGCTAAACACAGTTAACTATCATTTCAATTTATTCACGTTCATCATTTTCATTTCCTTTTATCCAAAATGGTTTTGTCAGTCTTATATGGTCTGATACATTGTATCGGACAGTGACACATTATTAACCTTCTGAGCGTTTGGCCCGAATTAACTCGGGCTGAGTTTCATGCATCATGAAACTCAGCCCCAGTTAACTGCAGCCGCGCTCAGGGTCTCGCCGTCTTCTGACGGCGGTCGGGACCATCGGCATGTATGCCGATGCTTCCGGGTCCGCCCCCGATCGCGTCACCGGTGACGTGAAGGGGGCGGGGGTAGGCGGCGCCATAGACCTCCGTCAAACTGGAGGGGCGTCGCCTTTCTTCAGCATAAGTTCGGCGTCTCCAGTGACGCCGGGCTTATGTTTAGAACCCTGAGCTGAGCAGGCAATCGCGGCGGAGCATATTGAGCTCCGCCGCGATTGCCCGTGGCACGGTTATGAAAAAACCGTGCCACGTGGCAAACGCTCAGAGGGTTAAAGGACCTCTAAAGCCAGAGCAGTAGGAATACTCAATAGAAGTTCTTCATATAATTGAGCCAATTCACCGGAAAAGCTCAACGCCATGTGAACAGAGCATTCGCCGGGCAGGTAAAGTGTATGTGCTCCGTTGGGACTCCCGCCGAGGACTGTGCTTAATGTAGGGGGTCCCGACAGATAGCACAACACAGTGTAAAGTTAGCCTAAGGGTGTCCATACACGGCTCGATTTTTTTTTTTTTTTTTTTATAGATTCAAGCACAATCGAGTAACATGCACATTGATGGTGCTTGAATCTATTCATTGTGCTAGAATCTATTAAAACATCGAGCTGTGTATGCCTCTCTTGATTGATTGATCCCATTAAAAAAATGTGGGTCCAACGGGGAACAGACATGTCTGTAAATCCTGGTCGATCTGATAAGCAGCTCAGAGAGCAGGCCACAACACAGGCAGAGTGCTGGGGGGAGCAGCCATCCTGTATCTCATTGTTGCCTGTCAGCAGCTCAAACCACAACACTGGACACCACCACGTTGAAATCGATTGCATAGATATCGACCCGTGTATGGCCACCAGTGATGGCTGGATGTTCGCCCTCCTTCTCGCCAGCGAGCAGTACGGGTGTTCGACCCGTCCTGTTCGCCGGCGAGAAGAAGATCTATATTCTTCCTCCGGCAGGAACAGAACCTGCGAGATCGTGCCGGAGGAAGAATCTTTTCACTAGAAGACCGGGCATGCAGCCGATCTTCTAGTGAAAAAACCGTCTCGGAGCAGAACGTGACGTCAGTGACGTCACATCCGACCCCCCGTAACCAGGAACTATGCGTTCCAGGATGCGTTCCAGGGACCGGATGTGACGTCATGTGTCCGCGAACAGGAGGACTACTTTAAAAGTCCGACCCGCCCGTTCGCAGACAGTCCAGGCCAATGTTCGGCCATCACTAATGGCCACCATAACGCTAGGCATACAGGGCTTGATTTTGGAATAGGTTAAAGCGCTGTGTACGTTCACGGCACTCGATTGTGCTCCAAGCTATTACAAAATTTGAGCCAGCCTTTCTTGGAGTGGGAGCAAGCGATCCCGCTCGAAAATACTCAGCCGAATAGGATTCCAACAGGTTGGAAAACTCTGTTCGATTTCCGTTACTTTGGATGGGGAGCGTTGATTTTGATGAAGCTTGAGCACGGCACAATGACGTGATCACACTGCGTTCGGCTGGGCATCGTTCTGAAAGGAATCTACCCGTGTATACCCAGCATAACAAAACACTTGTATCTATATTTCTGCAAAAAAAAAAAAGTCTTTTTGATCTCATTTCTCCCTCTGATCATTCTGCGCAGTCAGTCAGTCCAATGACTACCTGGGACCCTCTGTGAGGTTCTCTTACCAGGGGGTGTCTCTGGGTATGATGAACTACTAACAATACAGATGAGAGAAGGAGGGAGTGTCAGGGGGGCACATACTGCAAGGTGGATTCGCTTCGCTTGATATTGGGAAATCTGTTGATCAGAGGTTATTATATCGTCTACGAATATGTTTTGCTTTGAAAAAACTTTCATACGGCAGATTTCCATCAGTAAGAGTTTCTCAAGTATACAGATAGTTGTTCCAGCAAAAGTCCTTGAGCAGATCCATGTTGTGCATTAGTTGGTGATCTTCGTGCAGAAAGGCTTCAGAAGAGTGTAAGGGTCCCCATACACCTTTAGATTTCTTTGTCAGATTTCCTTTCGATCTCCTTTTTGTTTTACTAAAACCATGTAATGTGAAGGACTTTCTAAACCATCAAGTCTACCTGTGTTCAATCGCAGAGGACCCGGCACTACATAGTTGTTGGTAGATCTAAAGAATATCTGACAAAGAGATCTAAAGGTGTATGGCCAGCTTAAGATATTCTGGTCCCCAAGCCTGTGATCTTCACATACATGGTGCGTGGTTTCATATATTGAAATCTTTACCCAGCAGCTAATCCTTCCTAATCCAGACGTTTGTTTCATTAGATCTGTTTAGCAGCTTGTTAAATATAGATCGGTTACTTTGCTTACAACAGACATAGACTGTTATGCCATTTGCCAGACGTATAGTGTGTGTTTTTGATATTTGTCAAACATTTATGTGCAGAGGTTTGTCATGGCTTTTGTCTAAATTATTGTATGTTACATATACATTTGCAGTACCTACTTGGTAACAGAAAAGAATACCAGTTGATCATTTTTGAGATGTCTTGCGCATACTTCATATGTTCTCTCTGGTTCTAGTTGTGATCTTGGGACTACAGCATGATCTGTATGTTGAGAAGCATAAGATGGGTCGGGATTCTAACAAAATTAAAAGAAATAAAACATGGTTAAGTATGCACATTCTACAGGCGCATGTTGCATTTACCATATTTTTCGGACCGTAAGACGCACCGGACCGTAAGACGCACCGGACCGTAAGACGCACCGGACCGTAAGATGCACCCAATTTTTAAAGCAGGAAAACCAGGGAAAAAAAATACATGAGGTCACCTCTTCACTGATCGGAAGGAGGGGGGCAGGAGGCTGCCCAGTCTTCTCTGCTCTCCCTCTGCCGATCTTGCTGTTCCTGTGTCCATGGGAGCTGAAGTGATCACAGTTTCTATGGACAGGAGAACGGGATAGATGCCAGCTCTATCTCTCTCTTCATTGCTTATGCCAACTGGGCTCTGTTGGCATAAGCAATTATACAGTTCAGATAGGAGGTTCAGCTGTGGGCGGATCTCACATCTTACATCTGACCGCTCCCCGGCTTATTTCCTTGCTAGGAGAGCTGACAGGGAGCCAGCTTGACCTGCGCCTTCCGGTCCAAATGCGAGACCCCTGCATTGAGTGTGATAGGAAACCGACGTACCCAAAGGAAACCCTTCACATTAGCTACGTTGCATTACCGTCTCTGCTTGGTGCAACAGATTTCCATAGAAAACCTGTTGTACCATCCTCACTTGTGTACATATTAATACACAACGCCCTGTTGCATGCATGTTGCATGCATTTTTTTTTCCCTGCAGCGCAACCGTTTCCCATACACTAGTATGGGAGATGTATCATAGCAGATTGCAGTGCAGTTTTGTGTAACCACAACAAGCCCTTTTGCTTCCTCTGTTGGCTAAAACACGTTCAGCCGCTGAGAACATACTAATTCGTCAGCTGATCAAATTGGTTATGCTCTTATCCATGAGATAAGATCCATGATCCTCTGAAAGTAGAAGTTTTCCGGACATGTCTGTAATTTGTTATTCGATTTATGGCAGAAATTAAGGCTTGAGCGTTTGATTTGCTACTGATTTTGCGGCAGATCTGTGAAATCATCCACAAATCGGACCGTCTATGGCCACCTTTTCTCTTAGGTCCCCTTGTAGGTTTTAGAATGTTGTGTTGGGCCAATTCACACTGGGGTGTGGCTGTAATTGGTTTTCATTAACATTTGGTTTTGTTCTAGCATTGTCATTTCTCATGCTTAATTAAACTTTGGCTGTGATAGCTGGTAGAACCTTAAAGCGGACCTGTCCTCAAAATTTTTCAGGATGGTGGCGCCACTGTGATGTCCATATTCCCTGGTCCTCTTGTGGCAGACTGCCGGTGTAGCTGGAGGGGCAAAGTGCTGCTGAACTTACTTACTTACACTAGATGCGGTGCTGGAAACTAGGCAGTGGGGAAGGGTAGGCTTTGTTTCCATTGAAGCGTTCCCGCCGCGCAGCTGAACGCATGCCTCAGATGTCGCGCGTTTTTGCGATGCGATTTTTTTTTTTTTGTATTGCAGATGCGGTTGGGGCGCGGATGCGTTTCTAAACGCTGCAGCTAGCGTTCAGAAACGCACCCTAAACCGCATCCGCACCTGAACTCGCACAACCGCACCAGTGGAAACTACATTGAAGTTTCCAATGGATGCGTTTGGCGGCGGCCGCGTGGCTGCAACCGCACGGGAACGCTACAATGGAAACAAGCCCGTAGTATGTGTTTTTTTGGGGGGTCTAAGAAAGCTGACGGGTTAGTATAATGCTGTGGTTCCCAAACTTTCCTTGCAGGGCCCCTCTTTTCTATTAAGGAACATTTTCGAGCCGCCCTCCCCATTGAAACACAGGTTCAGAATGAGGGCCCGCGCCCCTTCCCCTGGAGTACTTTGGTGCCCCCCAGTTTGGGAACCACTGGTTTAATGTATGTTAACTTTTTTTTTTACAGATCCACTTTAATACAAATCTTCACCTTTTTAAGTTTGCATTTTTTGCACATTTATGTAGTACCTAAAATTAAGAGTCGATAAAGCTATTGTCTTTTTAAAGAATCTTTTTCTTCACATGTTGGTAAGAAAATCCTGCCCGTACAGGATATTAATGTTTAACTTTGCTTGTTGCGTAAAAGTAATTATCATCATTATTTCCCCTTTGTGTGTTGAACGTGGTTCTATGGTTACTGTGCTGTCTACTTGGTAAATATCTCAGGTGTTGGGATCGGTTCACGGCGTGTTAGCATAGTAGCATTTTCTAACTTTAGGCCAAACAAACGAAACAGCCAGAAAAAACACATTTTCCTATGGCCTAGGTCACACTGGGCTGGGTAAAAACATATTATTACTCCTGCTGAGCAGAAACAAATTACACAGAAATGATTCAAACGTACTGTGACCCAAGAGCAGAAATTGTTTACCCACTCATGATGTGATTTCTGGCTTAGAAGAGATTGTGGGTTTGTAGAAACATGTACATTGGGGCCAGATTACCTGCCAAATGTTTTTTTTTTCTTTTGCCATACACTTCATCTTTTTCTTTCTTATTATCTGTATTAGATAATATATTATAGATATTAGATTATAGCTTTTCCTACCTATAAGCTATACTTCATAGATGAAGAGCATTTCTATAACAAAACTAGTTTCATTACTTTTATGTACCGGTGTTTCCCATATCTTCCTTTTTGGTGAGAACCCTCACCCCCCTATACATTGCCTCCTTCCCTGGGACTTAATGTCACATGTGTTAAGCCCCCCATACACCTTAAGATCGATCCATACAATCTCCATTAGATCAACCAACAACTGTGTAGAATAGTGGCCTCCCTGATAGAATACATAGTGATTAGAAGGTTAGAAAGATCCTCATATTACATGGTTTTGGTAGAACAAAATTCGATTGTACAGAAATTGTATGGAAAGATTGTAAGGTGTATGGGGGCCTTTACTTGCTGTTTATGCACTTATAGAACTGCTCTGGGTGGTGAGAAACACAGTAGTTACTACGAGGCTCTATAAAGTCCCAACAGGTAGTCACCGCAGCGAAGGCGCACACGTGAGGGCTGCTTTATAAACAAGAACAAATGCAGTGAGTGCAAAAAGACATATGACAGGAGCAGTGTACGTAAATGATTTATATGTTTATGTGAGGGTTTAGCATCACAAGAAATATATTTTTCATTGATGCATTCCTAATAGAACAGTCGCAGCATACCATAAAGTGCAAAGTTGTTAGAGGATATGGGGGGGGGGGGGGGGGGGGGGGGTGGTTGTTGGCAGAAGGATAGTGAATGGGGTTATAAAAGGTGGATACAGGAATACAAGGTGACACGGGTTCACTCTCTTAGGGGGTTCATGGATTACATGTGGTTATATGCTTGAATGTTAATCTCTTTTGCATTTTATTTGATAGGTCCTATTTGGGGGAAGGACAAACTGTAAGAAGCATGGTTGAAGCGCAGACTTTCCTTCTGCACACAATCGGAGCGGTGGTGATAAATGGTAAGATATTCTCATTTTTCTACTAAAGTATAGCAACATGAAAGTGTTGTTTTGCACTGACAAGTAGCAGACCGGTGTCTTGATAACAGTAATCACTGTAAGATTAAATTTACACTGTCGGTTTCCAGGCTTCTGCAGCCTGGGAAACGACCAGTCGCTCTGCCAGCAGCTCGGGTAACGATCTGTCATGAGTGCCTGCAAACCTGTGTAGGCGCTCAGGGGTCGTTTAGATACACCCTATGACGAAAGCCAGAATCTTTCCAACAGTGACACAGGCATTGATCAATCCTTTTGGACATGATTGAGCCACTGTGATTGAGTTGCTGTAAATTGTATATGCGGATTAGTCTGTGCGCCCATATAAACTCTATGGCGCACCGATAACGACCAATAACCGTGCAGCTGCTGTAATTGGGTGTAAACAAGCCCTTAAGGGTGTAGGCTTTATATGTTTGAGTCATAATGTTTTAAATATATACCACATAAGCCATAAAAGTTTATTCCTGCATCTTCAAGTAAGGCTACACAAAGGCAATCTTTGTTATAACAATAACATTTTGTTGTCTAGGTCTCAGTTTTCATCACCTTCTGTCCATTTATTGGCTGATAAATAGCTGAAACTGTTAGTGAGTTTAACCAATGGGATTTTGGTGCATGTGTACATTTATCTTAATTACGGTAAAGGAATGGAAATAAAGGAATCAAATTTGCCTCAAAATCCGTTCTGATCATTTTATAGAAGATTGAAATACAATCTTTATATTGCACAAGATGATTAAACTACTTCCATTAACTTAAATTGCATTTAAATAACTATATATAACTATTAAGTGCACTATAATTTAAGTTGGTGTGTGGGGCTTCACATTTACAGTCAGAAAAGTTAAGTCTGTAGTGACCAACTGAAACTTTTGATAGCTGATGAAAGGGATTGCTCCTTATTTTTAAGTGTTAATTGCTACAAGGTTCACCCACATTAATGAGTTTGGCACATCATGCATAGTTTGTTGGGAGTAAGGAAGTAAGGACTCTGTATCCACACTTATAAATTGTAATCCTTTTATTTTCACTAAACAAAGTGTACTCTTCTGTCTACTTCACTTTTCTTTCCATATGCCTTGGCACAAATGGTGTTCGCCCATTGAGACCATAGTATTTTGGTAAATTTTTTTCCCCCTAGTTGATAATTTGCTTTGTTTGCTGATGTCATTCTGACCTTGTGACTGATGCACATTTTGAATTGTAAATTGTTTATACAGTTTAGAGTTTGAGTTTTTGCTTCACTTTCACCCTTCTAAATTGTGATTGATTGCAGTCTCTGTCAGAATCTTTTAAATGAGGTCAGGAGAGAACATCTTACATTTTATTTTGCATTAAGTGTTTTAAAGAGTAAATAAAAATGAATCTGCCGATTCTGATCTGTGGAAAATTCTGTAATTTACCTGTTAAGCCCATGTAAGAATGCATTCTTTGTGTGGTGTAAATGTAAATACAAACATGTATTCTAGAAGTATCCACTCATTAAATATAATTTTTACCTACTATTGCTGTCAACTTCCCGAAATCTCTATTGATTGGATACATTCCTTTTATCTTCGATGGTATATATTGTATCCGGATTTTAGCAATTTAGACCTTTTATAAAAAACAGGAAAGTCACTCAACAGCCTCAAAAAAAGAAAGCATATAACTGTCACTATCATTAAAGGATAACAACATTAAAGTGAAATCATTACATCAGTTGGAGCCGTTTTACATCTCGATCTAGATTATGCTAGTTAGGAAATCACCACACATGAATATTTTTTTATTTTAGTGTCCATGCAAGCTTCCGGGGCTTTGTAAAAGCATTCCAATTCTACTGACACATGACCTCACCTGAATTATCAGCAACTAATAAAGGCCCCATACACATTTCGATTTTCGATGCCTGTCCACATGGTTCGATTGACCTAATTGTTTAAAATTTACCAAAAAATCTGAAAATTTTGATCGAGTATATACCAAATGTTATTTTGTTGTGCCCGATCAATTTTAGTTAGATTTTAATAATAAGAATACTTATACATGCTTTGGCAGACATTTTGGTGTGTTTACGATCGACTTCCTTCGATTATGATTTTGATCCATCGAACCAACATTGATCAAAAATTACGATCGAATCTGGCATCGATCTTAGGCAAATTGAAACGTGTATGGGGGCCTATTCGTAAACTCGTGGCAGCTGCTGAATAGACATTTGTTTGGCAGGCTGTAGAGATTGTAGTCATTTGGTTAGGATATTGTACAGTCATGGGTGATCCTACCTTTAGCTTGTTACCTTGCCCACAACACATTGACAAGCAACAAAAGTTAATCATTCATATGCAAATATTG
The DNA here is from genome assembly GCA_036250615.1 of Ptychadena robeensis. Classification (NCBI taxonomy): domain Eukaryota; kingdom Metazoa; phylum Chordata; class Amphibia; order Anura; family Ptychadenidae; genus Ptychadena; species Ptychadena robeensis. The sequence goes on along the minus strand of CM070034.1, from coordinate 32,857,702 downwards.
TGGATTATCTGTAAACCCTGCATGTCATTCATATACAAATCATCGTCTGCCTCCTAGGCAATTAGCATTTGTGCATACGTGTGCTCATGTAGACTTCTCTAACTGGCTGTTCAGGAAATTTGTTGACGTCCTAGCTACTTCAAGAACTCCGGTTTCTGCAACTAGTGAGTGTACTAAACGCTTGTACACGTGCTTGAGAATCAGCCAGGAATCTTGGGAAATATGTAGGGTGTGTACAAAAGTCAGGTTTGGTTGACAAAGTGGATCACTAACTTTAATTACCTTCCCAACACTTGCTGTTTCCTATGGGGTAGATACAACAGAGTGGGGCTCGCTCATCCTTCTTCCTTCCCACTCCATAGAACTAAATGAACCCTCAGTTTACATTGCTTGTTTATTCTGACCGTGATTTAGATATGACCATCTAACACAGGGGTAGGCAGAGTGCGGCTCAGGAGCCATATGTGGCTCTTTAGTCCCTTCAGTTTGGCTCAGTGGCATAGGGACATGTTCTTATTTATTTAATTTTATTTTTTTCGATCATGTCCAGGCACCCCACCCAAAACAGCAAAACCACCATTCATCAACCTTCCCCATCAGGTAGTACAGGAGTCTCAGCAGAGCCGATGAAATGGTATTTTTTTTTTTTGTCCTGCCGACTGACTAGCGTTTTTATTCTCTGGTCCTGACAAGTAATTGGTTGTGCCAGCTGGTCTTGTACCGCTCTTGCAACTCCTTTCCTCCGGTTGCAAGTGAAGAGAGAGGTGTCCTGAAGAGCAATAGAGATCTGTGAGGGATGTTGCATACAGTGAGAAGAGATCTGTGGCTGCCTCTATGGGGGGCTTTCTGACTACCAGGGGGGGGGGGGGGG
>CM070034.1:32833806-32856731 GCA_036250615.1 Ptychadena robeensis | reverse complement strand
GGAGACGTGATTTTTAACCGCGGCCATAGAGATAAATAAACGCGATTAAAAATCACATCTCCATCCGTCCGATCGCGCTCAACTGTAGCTGTGGAGGTGTCCCTATTCAAATATATGGGCACAATATCTGCCCCGCGATTATAATCGCTGGAGTTCGCCCAAGTGGAAACAAGTACTAAGGGTGGGTCTCTGGCTACCTATAAGAGGTGCTTTTTTAATAAAATTAAAAACAACCATGACTTACCCAAACTTTTCAAGGAGATGCGAAGCCATTGTTCACAATAGTGGTTGTCATCGTTTGTCGCCACAGTAAATTGTAAGGAATTCTTTTTTTCAATAAATATCATTAAGTTTGATATCAAGTTTTATAAGATTTAAGTTTACCTAAGACTTATTGAGTTCATTTTAGGCAATGTTTTTAGAAAAACTTCGTTGGCATTCCCCTTGGGGGAATATGAGGTTTTACATCAAATTTTGCGTTACAATAGGGGAAACGCTTGAGGAAGGGATCTCCGTCATCTCGAAAGCTTGCTTCTCTAACGACTTCAGTTATCCAGTAAAGGGGATTACTTGAACAAACTTTCTGTATTCATCGATGGCTAACACGGTACAACACTCTACTATTACTAATGGGGGTAATGCAGAACTTTCCAAATCCCATAAGTTAATCTAAATTAGCCATGAATGGTTATTACTTCCTGATCAGTGAGGATGAGCAAGCAAACACTGGATGGATTGAGGTGTTCTTGGCAAACAGAACACTTCATATGACTACAAGAAATTTGACGACGGAAGAGTAAAGCCCCCCATACACCTTTACACCACAACAACAATGTAGTGTCGGGTCCTTCCTGGTAGAATACATAGTGATTGGAAGGATTAGAAAGGTCCTCATATTACATGGTTTTGGTAGAAGAAAAATTGTACAGATATTGTATGGTAAGAGTGTGAAGCCTGCCATACACACCGATTAGTGACAGATTTTGCTCGCGCCGTCGGTCGGCGGCAGAATCGGCCAACAATCGGTGTGTGCCCACATGGGGCAACAGCTCGGCCGGCGTCTTCATTGAAGCAAATGGCCGGCGCACAAAGTGTGCCTGCCGATGAAGGCAGCTCTGGAATGCAGCGTGATGATGTCATCACGCTGCATTCCAGAGCTCATCGGAACTTGTCTGTTGGCACCTAGTCGGTGGGTGTATGGCAGGCTTTAAGTGTATGGGGGTCATAACTAAGGATCGATTTATCAGGCTTTTGTTTTGGTTAAGAAAGTTTTAAGTGCAACCAATTCTAACACAACTCACGTAAAAAAATCAATGCTTTTCAATGTGCCCAGTTATCTTAGAAAGAAGTAGGTAGTTTATTAAACACTACAGAGGTAGAGGACTGCCAGAATAGAGCCTACCTGTCAGTGATGGTAGGTCCTCTTGGTGTGCCAGGCATCTACTAACTGGGTTAAGCCAAGTACCGTACCATCAACTGTTTATGTAGAAGTGAAGCTACCATCCAAACAATTATAATAATGAAGATTTGCAGGTTTTTTGTGAACACAGCATTTTATGATCCATGGTTATACTCAGGTGTCTCCATGGTGGTTTTAGTGGACCTTTTGGGCATTCTACTCCAGGCCTACTGGATTAAATTATTTTATATGTTTGATTACATGGATTACGATGGATGGATTACCAATTCGATCAAAATTTACCAACATGTCTGATAACTTTCGATACATTTTTTGTTCGATATTGAAAACTTTTTATCGGATGAACAAGTTATTTGGTACTCGGTTTTTGTTCCCCATCGATTGAACAAAAATATGGAACCGTGTATGGCCTTTAGTCATCTGTACCTTTTTTTCTGTCAGACAGTACTCCGGTTTTCCTTCTGAGTTTTCTCATTGTATCTCTCTGTGTCCGGCTGTGTACATGAAACTGAGTGTCTAGGCTGGTTAGAGGTCCAGTGTGTTTGCCTTTTGTGTGTTTCAGTTTAGTAAAGATAAAGCTGTAGTAAAGTACATTGATATTGCTGTTTGATTAGCATCCGGTTTCCATAAAAGCAGGAAGTTGCTCAGCTGTGGTGAACAAAGTGTGGTTTGTAACTATTACCCCTGTTGCAATATTTCAAACCAGTTGGACATCTTCCAAGTATACAAACCAGTGTACACAGGTTCAGTTCAAAGGATGATTCCATTTTGTTTTTGAGTATTAGAACAATTATATTTGTAAATAGTGACTTGGTGACTTAAGCCCCCCATACACCTTAAGATCAGTCCATACAATTTCCATTAGATCTACCAACAACTATGTAGTAAAGTTGCCTCTCTGATAGAATACATAGTGATTGGAAGGTATATATCACTGCTATGTAGTGCCAGGTCCTCCCTGATAGAATACATAGTGATTGGAAGGTATATATCACTGCTATGTAGTGCCGGGTCCTCCCTGATAGAATACATAGTGACTGGAAGGTTTAGAAAGGTCCTCATATTACATGGTTTTGGTAGAACAAAAGTTGATTGTACAGAAATTGTATGGTAAGATTGTAAGGTGTATGAGGGCCTTTAATGTACTATGTTGTGTACTATGTTGTGACAAACTGCTTGGTTATGCACGTTTTTAGATAACCAATGTTACCATTCACTCTGCATGCATTGCGTTTTGGGGAAAGCAGCATTAGCGCATGCCTTATTTATAATGCTGTGCTGCACGCATTTTTGCTGTCATGAAAAAGCTTATTAAGTTTCATTCTTTTTATATTTGTTCATGTTTATGCTTTCACGTTCATGACTGCCAACCCACGGATTGCCTGTGTGTTCATGGTGTATTAGCGCCGCATTGGTGTAAAGGTGGGTTTACACATGCCAATTAAATTTTTTTGTTGTTTTGTTGAACATCGTTCGTTCATTTATTGAATGTAACATTGAATTTTTTGTTCGTCCATCCCGATATCAAGTGAAAATACATTCAAAACTGCAATGACAGACAAAAATTTTATGTTCGATGACCTTTTGAACAATTTTTTGTTCGAGGTCGAACAAAATTTACTCATCTAACATATTGGCCATCTAGATTTTTGTTCAATCAACCAAAAAATGTTCGTTCAACCCAAAAATTCTACACTTGTAAACCCACCTTAATTCAAACTTTTAAAAACATGCGTTGTTATTGACGGAATTTCTCCACCTTGAGTACAAATGTTTCACACTACCAATCATCCAGAAAAGAGACTGGTGACTGAAATGTGGTGACCTGGTGTCAAATCTTGAAATCAAGCTGCTGAAATCTTGAATAACCCCCACCACCACCACCAGACTGGTTTAAGCTAGTTTGTACTTGTTTGGAGGGCTTTTTCTTGTGCAAAACAACTTGTAGTTTGTGCTAACTGTTCAAAAACACAAGTACAGATGTGTAACGTGCAACCACGTGCGTTACCTTTATGCGTTAGCGCATACCTTTAAAAAAATTAATAAATAAGCGTATATAGTGTGAAAGTGCATCTTTTTTGAAAGTGTAAAAGCGTATTAAGTCTTTGTAGAAAAGCTTGTCTGTTCTTTTGTTTAGTGTGTAAATAGTTGTTGTTTATGCTCAGGCTAGTATGGCCTTGACTACACACTGAGAACTTGCTGGGAATGAATGGAGTTGGGTAGGTTAAGTGGGAATCACCCTGCTGCATTATCCCACTTAAAGTCCCCATACACACATAGATTTGCGCTAGATCGGTGCGTGTTCACGGCCATCTATCTAGCGGCCATCCCTGTCTCCTGAAGACAGGTCTGTCAAACAGTTAACAATCATGTCTGTAAATCCTGATCGAAAGTCATTCCTTTGGATAGGAACCCTGGTGACCGAGGCACCTGAAGTGGTTCATCTTGATTCCCGTCCAATCGACTGATACCCAAGTGAAGCATGCTGCGTTTAAATGGGCCCACTGTCGAGCGCTTATCACGCCATGTATGGGCACCTTTAGAAAACAGAATCAGGTTCAGATCAGGAAGTGTACATGCCAGATCACAAGACAAATGTCTTAGGCAAGATACACGCCTCAATTTTCCGTTAGATTGACTAAAGAAAAAATAAACCTAATGTGATCGATTCCTTTTCTTAGCCCTGTGCACATTTTCCATTGTATCACCGGATACAAATTGATCGAAATACCAAGAAAACCGATCGGATACTGAAATTTACCAACATGTCCGATCACTGCTCGATGGATTTTTGTTCCGCTTCCATCACTTTTGATCGACCAAAATGAAAATGAATCGATTTTAAAACAATGGACTTAAAACAATTGGTTTTTAATTTGATCGAACCGAAAAATCGAACCATGTATGCCCAGCTTAATGGTTTAGTTCATAGTTGAAAACTGGAGTCAAGCCTTCTAAAGATGGCTGGCTGATATTGTTCGCTGGTAACCCTTAGGCTTTGCTTCCACTATACGCCAGGATTTTACGCTTGGCGGGGGTCCCGATGTAGAACATTGCCTGCTTGGCTGATAATCTGGTTACACATCCGCCGGTGCAGAGGCTCAATGTACTCGAATACGTTGAGCCTTACATCGGCGGAGCGGCTTAGCGCCGTGAAGACAGATCCTCTGCAGAGCAGGTAAGTCTATCTGGTAGGTGGGGACCACAGCTAAGCGTTAAGGCTTAGCGGAGGGGTCCCGACGTAATGGAAACAAGCCCTAACAAACGTCTAGTGTTTGAAACCTCAAGCCTTGTAAATTGGATGAACTGTTTTGTGAAGCCCCTGAACGCTATATACACGATGGATCATCTCTAAAGACAATTATCTAGTGTTTGCACATGGCCTATAGATGGATTGCTTCCCCAACGATCAATCGTTGTTCGCACTAGCGCCGATTATTCGCGAATCAAACACGATTGAAGAAATATCAATCAAACGGAACCAACATGTTGGTAAATCCCTTTTCGATCCCCATTACTTTGGATGGGGACCAGGGATCGATCGCACAAAGTGTTGCACACTGATTTAACGTCCGACTGGTCGGCGATCCGTGATGTCACCATGCTGCGATCGATTGTTGATTATTCGCACAGGAATCAACCCATCTATGGTTACCTTAAATGTTGTACATGTTTTAGTGGAGCCGGTCTCTATCATTTGTTGTTACAGTAAATGGTAATTTCTGCGGGTATTTCTAGAATTGGACTTGCGCTTCTTTTACCACATATTTTATTTAGTTTTATAAATCATGCTCCATTGTGCTATCCGATCCATCAAATCCATCCTAATACCAAGAAACCTGTCAGATATGATTGACTGAAATTTTGTGATGTTATCTCTCATCACTGCTTGAATATAACTGTGTTCCTTTTCCATCACTTTTGGTTGGTTCCACCTGAAGTGGTGCACCTTGATTCCCATCCATTGACGGATGCCCAAGTGCAGCATGCTGCGCTCAAATGGGTCAACTTTCGAGTGCTTAGCATGTTGTGTATGGGCTCCTTTAGAAATCCGTTCAGGTCAGGAAGCTGTGTACATGCCAGATCCTCGCCAGAGACAAATGTCTTAAGCTAGATACACGGCTCAATTTTCTGTTAGATTGACTTTAAAAAAATAAAAACAAAAAAAAACTGAAAACAGAATGTGATCGATTTCATGACTGATCGATTCCTTTTCTTAGCCCTGTGTCTCATCACTGCTTGAATAACTGTATGTTCCATTTCCCTCACTTTTGGTTGATTCAGGAAAACAGGAACCAAGCGGAAAAACCGAACCATGTATGCCAACCTTTAGTGTAATCTTAGCTGGCCATTTGACACTAGCCGCTCTACGCAGCGCAACTAGTGTTAATGCACGGTACACTGGTTACCGTAGCAAATCGCACTGGTCACCCTTTCACACTGGGCGCGCATTTATGGTAACATGTACTATGAACACAGATGCAACTTATGCGTCTCCTATAAAATTGTATGGGTGACACAAAGCAGGGTGTTGGGCTTTACTAGCACATTTAGTTTGTGTTCTTTTTTTTAACATAAAAAAATCATTGGGGGAGTAGGGTTCCAGCCAATATTCATATTGTGTCTTATCTAAGAGTTTAAAAAGTACACATAAACAGTCACATGTAACTGAGCCCTAAAGCTGGGCAAGCACAGTTTAATATTTTGCTTTTTAACGACGACCCCTTTTATTACCCGTTTACCAAAATGTATTGACTTTTAGCATAACATGGAAGTGTTATGGTCATGTTGGTAGGTGTCAGTCAATTGTCCAAGTATCTAATGGGAATTCTAGGTATTTTAACACTCTGGGCGTCGAGCTTGTTCCGCTTTTTTGTTTTTTTATTATTCATCAGAGTATTTATCATACTGTGCTCTCCCTCCCTCTTGGCATGTGAAGATCCAGAGCACCATTGCTTGCGTTTGCTGTTGACTGTATATAAACGCATTGCTTTAAAACATTATGACTAAAGCAGGGTACAGATGCTAAGATATGGGCCAAATCGATGGCCGCTTTGAGCGCCGTGCGCGCTCACAGCCATCTATCTGGCCCATATAATATGTGCCCACCGCTGTTTTTGAGCTGGACATGTTAATCCTGCTTGAAAACAGCCATATCGGACATGACCGTAAATACGTTTGATGCTTTGCATAGAGACCGCTGGTCTCCAGGCAAAGCTTCGATTGAGCTAGGGAGAGCAGAGCCGTCTCCCCAGCACAGCTGAGATCTGACATATGACGTCATCACACTGCTGCAGGGTACATCAGACAGCTATGTGGGTTTCCACATAGGGTGGCACACTCTCGCTTACGCTTAGCGGGGGGTCTCAACGTAGCACATTGATATTGCCTGCTCCTCGGATGATCTGTTTACACATCCGCAGGTGCAGAGGCTCAACGTACTGGACTAGGTTGAGCCATGCATTGGCGGAGCGGCTCGGCGCCGTGAAGACAGATCCTCCGCCGAGCAGCTAAGTCTATGTGTTACGTCGGGACCTCCCGCTAAGCGAGAGGGTCCTGATGTATGTGGAAACAAACCCTTTTAATAAGCATTTACAGTAATCCAGCCTGCTTACCATCTATGGTGATTAAAAATAAATGTAAAAAGGTTAAAGGTCCCTTTAGCCTTTATATTGTTATAAAAAGATCTTTATATTGTTATAAAAAAAAACTAATAACTTGATTAAGGGTTATATTTGTATATGATCAAAAAATATCTCAGAATAGTTTGTTTATTTATGAGAAAGATTGTGTTAGACTGTAACCTTCCTGAGATTCTAAGAAATGTGATCCAGACATAAGTGACTAATGATGATAGTCACGTAACTGCTCGGATGATGTGAGCACTTCCCAGCTCAGCCCAAGCGTTCACGTCCACACACGCGGTGACGACATTCTCAATACGAAGTCCTGCAGAAGAATTAAAGGGAAAGTAACACATTTGCTAAATAAAACTTAGTAATTGTGTTACTAAATAAAGGAACATATAAAAATGGAGGATTCAATCAAAGGTTTAGAATACCAGAGGTTAGCCTCAGGGGATTTGACTTGGCCACAACTGTACACTTGAGACATAGGGGGAAAACCTGTAATGCAGGGTACCCCCTAACGCCATGAGCCTCCTTGACACGTTTTGTCCTTTTTAGGTCAGTCTCCTCAAGAGGGGATAAAACCCCAACTTTAAATAAGTGGTGCAAAGGTAGATGGTGCCATAGATGATAGTCTGAGTGGACATAAACAGTGTGTTAATTACAGTTCTTTCAGTCGGTTAGAGAAACTGTACAGACACTTGAGAATGTTACCTACCATTGGGAACAGAACTTCCATTTCTACGCGGTTATTAAAGCATATTTTAGCATGTAGGAGAACTCAAAATTTATATCCGTGTACCTACCAGGGATCCTATGGAGCCGTCTTATCTGTGCCTCCGGCCAACCTCTACCATGTGGTGTGAAGCCCTTCATCCCAAAGGATAAACAGGTCCATGCTATAAGCAGAATTATGCTAGCCATACACAGCCCGATAAATAGCCCGATCAAACTTTCTTGTTAATCGGGCATAAATCGAGTTTTGCCCACATGGTCCGACAGAGCTTTCCCGATCAAAATTTAGCGGAAAATCGGCCCTCACATGATCGGACATGTTGGAAAATTTTAATCGGTCCGGCTACATCGTTCTACTTTTCTTGTAGCGCCCGACTAAATGAACACCGATCATCCCCGATATTACGATTACTTCCCATTGAATGAAAAATTGGACGACAAAAATGACGATAAACTCCGACTGTTACATCATTCAAAAATAATTTTTCCTATGTGGGGGTTTTTTTGTTAGATCATCCTAGAAAACGCTGATTTTTTTTTATCGGCAAACTTCGATCGGGCTTGGTTGATCGGGCTATTTATCGGGCTATGTATGGCTAGCATAAATAGGGGAAATTAATTATTGATCATCAAAGGAGTGGAGGATCCCAGCAAAATTAGTATCTAGACGGTTTATAATAACCGGGAGAACGGAAGGGCCAATTACATCTGGAAGGTCCCCAAACCTACCCTGATAGCCCCACAAAATCCCAATAATATGGTACTTTATGGAAAGAGTCCCCTTACTAGGGTAAATATCCGGTCATCTTCATGCAGCAAACTGGACTCCAAGTAAGGCTGCGGAAAGAGAAGTTACATGCCAGCTGGTGTGGGCGCCGTGAAACCAGAACCTAGCATTCTATAACCCCCGCTGGTCAATGAGGGAGGGGATCCACCTCAAACCTGGGAAGGGCACCCTGAACCTCAATGAGGCACAATCCACTTCCACCCTAATAATCGGAAGAATCCTTCCCAATTGGATTAAGGTCCCCACCCGTAACAAGAGGGGGCCGACTGATAAGCTGTGGAGAGCAACATGATGACGCTGCTCTCCATTGCTCACAGTATCGGCAGGCACCCACTGTGTGCTGGTCCCCATGTCCATTCTCTGGCCGACCAAGCCTTTCCCATGTGGGCACCCGCGATCCACGCCCGATTTTGCAGATGGCCGCAAGCATGCACATCTGTAGCACATCAATCAGCTCTAGCTGGTAAAATAAAGCATTTGTTCTGCTATCAAAGCACATGAATATGTGGGACTGTTGGTATTTGTCCCACTGTTGGTTGATGTTTTAGTGGACTGTTAATACATGTTTTGGTACAGGGAGATTTGTTAAGTAAATGTTTTTAAAAAGTTTTGTTGCTCAACACCCATATAATTATGTGATGGATTGAAACCAGTGATTTGAGTTTGTGGCATACAGTTTGCACCTTCAAGATGTTATTGTGCTTCTGTAACGGTACATTTTCCTCATGTCCCTCATGTTTCCTCTGCCCCCAGAGCCTAAAACTCTGTATAGACGTCTGATACCCATTGTTGGGAGCAATAATTCATGATTATTCCAAGCACCCACCCAAGATGCCCAACTGTGGACATCAGACATGTAAGTCCTTTAGCAATCCTTGCTGCGGTGTCGCTGTATAAAGCTCCTCACTCGGCTCTACAGATGGTAGATTTTTGCACAAGACGGTCACAATAGATCATTTCTGTGACTTTTATTCAGAGTCTGCAGAGAGCTTTTTTTTTACAGCTAAGGTGCCCAACCTGCGGGCCGTGGGCCTCATGTGGCCCTTTGGGTGTTCTTCAGTGGCCCCCCTTGGTCCTCTACTTGTGGCCCCCAAAACCTAACTGTTCATGCATAGGGCGTAGGAATTTGCCTTTCTGTCGACACCCCCCCCCCCTCCCTCCTGCTGGACGAGTCCTTGATTGGAATCTTCTCAGAGCGGGATAAGTAGAAGAGGTGAGGGACATGCTTAGGTGCTGTCTAGGTTACTGATTGGCTTTCACGTATGCCAGTCAGTCTGCTCAGCTTCAGCAGTTGGCAGACAGGTGAGTGCCTATGCTCCCCACTATTCCACCAACGAACGGGGGATGTTTGTATAACATATATTGCGGCACATAACCTCAGAATAGGGGTATATAACTTTTGAATCATAGGTTCTTTTCCCCATAGATCTCATTAAAGGCTTTGATGATGTATATGACACAAAATGTACATTACCAATATGCAGTATCATTTAAAACAAGTTTTGTTATGAAAAATTTAAAATGTCTTCTGGTTCTGCCTTCTATAATTTTTCATAACAACTGCTTATACAAGTCAGTATAGATTGAAAATGTTTTGTCCGGCCCTCTAGTGATGCTGAGGGCCGCACTTGTGGCCCTCCATATCAACTCAGTTGCCCACCACTGCTCTACAGGAACAGGATTTTTATCTTAGGGTGGGCATATGTGGTTCGGTTTTTATTTATTTGCTTATTTATTTCTCCTTCTCCTTAAAATCACTTAAAACACTACATAGCATGATGGATTCAAGACACATTGATACAGGGCTGTGGAGTCGGAGTCGAGGAGTCAGAGTCGGAGACATTTTTGGGTTCCTTGAGTCTGAGTCGGCAAAAAATGGACCGACTCCGACTCCTACTAAATTTAAATGGGAATTAAAAAAAAAAATTTGAAATAAAAAAAAAATGACTTCAAATGTCGCAATTAACAAACGGTCATAATGACTTGACATGACATGAAGAATAAATGCATGCAGTGCGTAACATTACAGCGTCCACTGTGACCCCAGCCTAAAGGCCCCCACACATGTACCGAGTGGGGGCCGACAGACCAGCTCAGATGAGCTCTAAAGTACAGAGTGATGAGGTCATCACGCTGCTCTTCAGAGCTGACAGCAAGACGCCGGTCTTCATTGAGACTAACAGCATCGGCCAGAGATTATCAGACATGTCCGTTCTCTGGCCGGCCGAGCTGTGGGGTGACAGCGATCTGTCACCCCATGTGGGCACCCCGATCGGCATACACACACGCCCATCGGTCGGCAGCAAAATCGGCCGCCGCTCGGTGCGTGTATGGCAGCCTTAACTCTCGCTGATAATGAAGTAAATGTTTGTTGCCGGACTAGAAATGCTTCTTGTATAAGTGACGGTAATGGATCGCCAATAGTTCAAGTCTGAACCGTAAAGCATTTGGAAAACCGCTGTCATTCAGCTGAGGCGACAAATATACTTCGATTGTTAGCTTCAACTTTACACATGACTATGGGATTCCAGGGAAATCATGAATCATGTTTGAAGTGCCCCTTCGCCCTGCCTCTTCTTGGAGCCTTCCACTGCCCTATCTTCAGCAGAAGATCAGAACACTAAAGCTTGGCACACACGGGTAGATCTGTAACAAGATTTGAGTACAATCAATTAACTTGCACGCTTACGGTGATTGATTGTACTCTAATCTGTTTACAAACCTACCTGTGTGTTCCTTCCTTCGGGCGGGATCAATATAGGTGGCTCGAAGGAACTTGATTGAACGGGGTTCCAAAATGTTGAAAAGACCCCGTTCAATCTCCAATACTTTGCATGGAGACATGAGTCTTCATGGAAAGTATTAAAACAGCTGCGACTCTTGCCTCCTCCACAGCCGTCGGCTGTCAGTGTGAAGGGGACCGGAGCCAGCACTCCTCACTCGGAAGCTGTGTGAGACAGGCTGCTTCTCCCCAGCTTGTGGCGTGTTGTAAATCACACACTGCAAGCTTGGGAGAAGGGGTCCCCATTGAACAGGAATCGATGTGCCCTTCTGTGATTTCTGTTCAATGGATCCCCGATCAATCACAGCGTGGTGCCTAGCTTAAGGAAAAAGCAGCAGCATCTTCTGCCTAACTCCCTTTCTCTGCTTTAATTGGCCATTACAGTGTTGGTTTCCTGGCCAGTAGTTCTGTGGTTAATGTATGTCGCCTTCCTTTCCTTCAATGGATGGATACAATACATTAGCATATTACATGCAGAGGAGTCGGAAGAATCTAAAACTGAGGAGTCGGAGTCGGGGAGTTTATCGACAGACTCCACAGCCCTGCATTGATACCTTTCCTAAGCCCTGTGCTGCGTGCTCCATTGTACCATCGGCTACAAATAGAAATACTTAAAAACCATCAAACACATGTATGAACTGAAATTCATCAATGTGATCAATCAATGCTCCATCCATTTTATGTTCCGTTTCTATATTTTTTGAAAATAGATCTATAAAGAAAAAGGGAATCAATTTTCAATCGACTTATGACCTAAGTTGATTGAATGTAACAAACGAACTGTGTATGCCCACCTTAATTCTATCTCGATTGTCTCAGGAGACCCTTAAGCCCCCCATACACCTTTAGATCACTCCATACGATTTCCTTTAGATCTACCAACAACTATGTAGTGCTGGGTCCTCCCTGATAGAATACATAGTGATTGGAAGGTTTAGAAAGGTCTTCATATTACATGGTTTTGGTAGAAAAAAGTGGATTGTACAGATATTGTATAGTATGATTGTAAGGTGTATGGGGGGGGGGCTTTAGCTGATGTCTGTATGTAAGTGAGGTTTAGAACCCAGAAGGAGAATTCAAAACAAGCCAATCTAAACCTTTTTCATAAGCATAAATTAATGCCTTGAAATACCTAAAATACAGTTCTGGTGTACAAGTAAGTTTCTTAATAGTAACTTGATCAAATTTATTTGATTGTAAACAGGACATATGTATGCGTTTTTAAACAAGTTTTATGAAAACGTCTGGTTGATTACTTAGTATCCAATATGTGGAGAGCAAAGTTGGATAGGATTGCTTAGAAATAGATGTCACTGTGTGTTCGCATTGTCCACACATGTACCTCTATTGCTTCAGTAGTCCTCCCATAGAAGTGTATTGGCGACCGCTGTAATTCAGATAAAGCAGTGTGCGACAGATGCTGGGGGTAATGGTGACTTGACAGCCGAGTTTTAACAGTGCAGTATCTGGTAAAAGCTATTGGGTGTACAGCAGTGGTTCCCAAACTTTCCTTGCAGGGTCCCCCCTCTTCTATTTAGGAACATTTAAGCCCCCCCCCCATCCCCATTCAAACACAGGTTATGAATGAGGCCTGGTGCCCCCCTGGAATACCTTCGCGCCCCCCAGTTTGGGAACCACTGGTGTACAGTAACACCTAGGGGGCATTCACATGGGCGTCTGGAAACACATAATGCTACAACGTTGGGAAGACGTTTTTGGAGGCGTCCCCTGGGAGCCTGCATGATACTGAGAGAATGGGGGTGTTTTTTTTAAAACCCCCCCCCCCCCCCCCCCCCCCCCCCCCCCCCCCCGCACAGAGCACCCATCTGAATGCTGCTTTACTTGCCTGCTGTGGTTTCTGTAGTTTTTTTGCCGGAAAAGTGAAATCTCTTGTCTAGTTTTCACAGACTTGTCATGTCCACAAGATGGCTGGGGGAACTCCATGCCTGCTGCGTGTATCTTTCGGTAGAGCTTAAGGCTATGTCTCCACTGCCTAGTGGGATCCGTTGGGACCTCCTGCGTTAAGCGCAGTGCTTGGTGGGGGTCCTGACCACACACATACACATAACTTGCCCGGCGAATCCTTTGTTCACATGGCGTAGAGCCGATGCAGGGGGTTAACGTAGTGTAGTACGTCAACCTCTGGCCGGCAGAACGCCTTGAGAACAGCTGGTCCGGTAGGAAGGTATGTGGATCGGCTAAGCGCAGGGGGGCCAACGGAGCCGGGATGCAGTGGAGACATACCCTAACTCTTTTTTTTACATCTTCAATTTGTAGCAATGCCAGTAAACAAGCTCTTGTGTTTCTAGGTTACATTTACTTCCTAATATCATTTACAGGTTTTTAGCCATCTGGGGGAAAAAACTAAGCCGTATCCATGTACACATTATGGTTTTGGAAATGCATATCCAAAGCACTTTAATATTTCCTTGGCATGGAAGACATACCTTCTATGTGTTCATGTTTTATTTCTCTTCGTTTTTTTCAGCAATATGAACCGTGAAGAACGGAACGTGCTGCGTATGAAAGAAAGGGAAAGGCGAAATCAAGAAATTCAGCAGGGCGAAGAGACCTTTCCATCTACCTCTCCTCTCTTTCCTGAACCTTATAAAGTTGTAAGTGTTTTTCTGCTAAACACACACAGAGTTGGTAGAGCGCGTTTATCAGGCTCTCTATCTTCTCTGCACGCCGTTCTTTGTTACGAAAGGTCTCCAGGAACTCTGATAGTCTTGTGATTTACAGTACACGGTCACATGTGATGGTCTGCGTGTTGCATGACCCTCCTCCTTGTTGACTTTCTCTAAACTTGCTGGGCAGTCTGCTAACAGGACGCACAATGTCCTTCTAATACCGACATACACATCACCTGTCAGGTACATTACATGCCTCCACTTGTAGGCTTCTGGAGCTATTATGTATCATTTGAATTTGTCTTTCCCTGAGTATGACTTCATTGCTTCCGGATTAAGAGTAAATCTTCATGATTTGTTTGGTATAATCTGTAGGTTTCATGTGAGAGCGCAGACTGGATTAACACAACGGGGTACATGTGATATGCCATTTAGAGTATTGATAGGACTTGTAATGTTACGATCATCAAATGATATAAAAAATATATATATATTCTTCTCCTTGGAAGAATGGGTAGGTTTAGGCATCTATGTTGTGTCTAATGCAGTGGTTCCAAAACTTGGGGGTGCGAAAGTATTCCAGGGGGACACGGGCCCTGATTCTTTACCTGTGTTTGAATAGGGAGGGGGAGGGGGCTCTATGTCCCCAAATAGAAAAGGGGGCCCTGCAAGGAAAGCTTGGGAACCACTGGTCTAATGAGAGGTTTGCATTTCTGTTCAGTTTATGTTGTCATTTACGAATGACAACCTTTTCAGCAGAGCAGTTTTTTCCTCTGGCTAAAAAGTCAGTATCCAGGAAGTAGTAGGGACGGCTTCTTGGCTATGCTGTGTGACAGGTATGTAAATCTGTGGCTGCGCTGGATTGCAAATCAGAACAATAATTTTCTTAGCATTCCTAGCTCTGAGGGCTTGTGTCCACTGCTTCTAGCCCCCGTACCTGCAGCACTAGTCTATGTATTGTGGTCAGAGGCTATCTAGTGTAAAGTATATAATATACCTGAAAGTTTGCTTAAAATATTCTAATTGGGTTGTTGTAAGTAAGGTTTCTATGCGATCAACTTAAAAAATCGTTTTCCTTTTTACCTGAATCAATATTATAAAAAGGTATGGAAATAGAACATAACGAAAATCGATCAAGCAGTCCTTTCTTGGTATTTCAATAAATTTTGGAGCATGCGCACAGGGCTGGAGAAATTGAACACACCATGTGTTGATGCGATCAATCTATTTTAGCTGATATTTTAATTGCAGAAGCCAAACAAATCGATGACCGATCGAGCAAATGTTGACTTCTTGCTTTATTTTGGTAATTCATTGTTGAGCGAGTAGAAGTGGACAGTTGTTTGAACCATTGTAATTCTTTTCTGATTGGGTTTGGCCATGTGGTAACATAGACTTGACCTATGTGGACATCTGTTACTGTATTTATCTCCAGTGTAGGTACCGTAAGTCCCCCATACACCTTACAATGTTACCATACTGTACGCCATACCATTACCATTATGTGCAATCAACTTTTCACCTACCAAAACCATGTAATATGAGGACCTTTCTAACCCTTCCAATTACTATGTATTCTATCAGGGAGGACCCGGCACTACATAGCAGTGATATATACCTTCCAATCACTATGTATTCTATCATGGAGGAACCAGCACTACATAGCAGTGATATATACCTTCCAATCACTATGTATTCTATCAGGGAGGAACCAGCACTACATAGCAGTGATATATACCTTCCAATCACTATGTATTCTATCAGGGAGGACCTACATAGTGTGTTGGTAGCTCTAAAGTAAATTGTATGGAGTGATCTAAAGGTGTATGGGGGGCTTTAGACCTGTGACTTGGACCTTTGGATATTTGTTCTTTTAATCTCCAAGAGATAAATGTTTAGCCCTATTAGCATTATTTGTTTCGTCAAGGAGGAGGAAGTTATTAAAAGATCTTGGC
Source organism: Ptychadena robeensis (assembly GCA_036250615.1). Classification (NCBI taxonomy): domain Eukaryota; kingdom Metazoa; phylum Chordata; class Amphibia; order Anura; family Ptychadenidae; genus Ptychadena; species Ptychadena robeensis. The sequence continues at coordinate 32,840,795 of CM070034.1, read as the reverse complement.
ACTTTATCTCAGAACAAAGGACCCTAACCCTCACTGTTGCTGTGCTAGGCATGCGACAATAGATAGGATGTAGAACATCAGAAGTGGTCATACTAATTTCGTCATTAGGCTGGATTTACACGTTTTCCGGGCTGCTGCTGATTGACACAACCAGGCACTCCTGGGGGCGGGCACGTGCACACTTTGTAGCACCGACAGAGAACGCCTCCTGGCGCGTTCAGCAGGCAGTTGTGCGAACTGTTCACTTACCAGGCAGTTGTAATTGAGCCCTTAAGGATCGGGGATAATGGATACAAAACTAAAGCCTGGCATAGATGTCTCCATGCTGGGCGGATTAGATCTTTGGATGGGGACTCAGTTCACCATCCAAAGTAATGAGATCGATCAAATAATTACAGACATGTCTGTAATTTTGCAGACCGATTTCCTGGCTGACTTATGGGGCTGATTTTCTGTGGGCGTTGGATTTGTGGCTGATTTCACAGCAGATCGATCGATGCAAGCGCGCACAGCGGTTGTTCTCACCTTGTAGCTCTTCAGTCTGGAAGACTTTTTGTGCTTAAGTTGCTCTGTTTACATTGTACATTCAGCCTTGTGTAAGTAAATTAAATTTGGGGATTTTTAAAACGTCCACAGTCTACTACTACTATTACTTCTACTACAGTCTACTATTGTCAACTACTACTTTCCACATCAGTGTTCTCCCCAGAAATTTTTTTCAGCCGGGTGGCATGAAAAAGTAGCCGGGTGGTGAGGGAGGGGGAAATTTCGCGATCGACAGACCACGGATGGGATTCTGGCTGATGTGCACAGAATTATTATCTGGTATTTATATAGCACTGACGGCACTCTACAGAGTACACATGCATGTGACAACTGTTGATCCTAACATTAATCTTGTAATCTGATCCCTTCCTGTGCTGGAGTTCTGCACTGATTACCACACACATTATGGATCATAAAGCTGGTATGGGGGGGTTACTTTTGTAGTGTTTCTATTGTAGTTATACAGAATAACTAGGTAGTGTTGTAATATGTAGAGGGGAAACAAAATAAAAAGGAAACTAAGGCAGCCACCAGGAAAGGCACAACACAGACATATGGGTGTCGTTTTCAGACTTTGCCATAGTTGGGGGATGACATGAGAAAGATCCTCCAGTGACCATACAAAGCCAGCAAGCTTATGAAGTGTTAACACCCAACTACAGGCATTGTATGGGAAAGAGGAGCAGATCAACATGGCAGCTCTAATACTGCCAACTACCCACAGTACATGTCCTGACCACTGCAGAGAGTCCAGTACCCACTCACGCTGCGCGTTCCGGGAAAATGTAGTATGGGGAGGAGCAGCAAACCTACCACTCCAGCATGCACTGCACCGCATGCATGCAAGAGGAACAGTTAGCTCCTCCTTGCACACGCCCACTTGATGAGCAAGGATAGTCGGTCGCGGACAGGGAACATAAAGAAGATTAGAGAGAGGAGGAAGGATGTTTGCAGTGGAGAATGCTGGGAGTATGTAGTTTTTGCTGTATATAGAAGAAGGGACTGAGCTGACAATCGGAGCATCACTACTGCGGGACCTGTACATACACATACACATAATACACATACCCATACACATAAAACAACTGCCGGGCGGGGACTAAAATCTGCCGGGCGGCCCACCCGGCCAATCTGCCCTGGGGAGAAGACTGCACATTCACTGGGCATTCATGTAAAGACTGCTGGCCTTTGATTGGACAGCTTTGATTTTTTTTATTTTGAAAGATATATCAAGCAAATAAACATAACAACCTAAAGCAAAACATATGGTAATCAAAGACACCAACTGCCCCTTAAAGCAAATATACCTGTAAACAGCATGTTCCAGCATAAGGGGAATCACTCCTCTCTGCTCTTACATTCTGTATTTACTCGGGAGAAGACTTCAAATGTGTCGCTATCTTGGTCAAAATACAGTTTCTGATCCAAGCTGGACCTATTTCCTATTTTGGATAGGACGAGGAGTCGTAAGACGTTCACTTTTCCCTGTAATGCGATGCCGGCATGTTTCAGGGAGGGAGGGACGTTCACATTTACATTATAGGTGGTGTTATATGGTTTCCCTGACTCTGAAGATGCAGTTATGCTGTAAATGAGTCACAGCTGTTGGTAGGGAAAGCCGAGTTGATACTTTGAGCTTTGTTCATGTTGCTTGTTGACCTTTGATAAATGCTTTTGTGTTGTAATTTCTAGGATATTAAACAAGCTAGCTTTATTTTTACTAGTTTATTTATTGTACCAGAACCACTTTTATTTATCCCCCACATTTTTTGCCCCCCCTAAGCAATTTAATACGTATACGTACTGGCAATTGATTATTTAACCCATACTTTTACACTTATGTTAACATCGTTGGCAACTGTGACTTGTCTGTGTATAAGCGAGCACCTAATTTCGGATCTGTCCGCTAAATCTTCTATGTTGATATTGTTCCTGTGTTCATGTTGAAGGACACGAGCAGTTGTCTTCTATGTCTGACAGGTGAGCTTGTGCTCCGTTCCATAACCCAGTGATGTGAACGTTTAGTGCCCAAACTGAAACCCAAACCCACTTATTTATCTCAAAATGCCGGCATGGCAATATAACCAGAATTGCACAACTCATATATACACACGAAACATGTAAACACATGACTCTACTTAAGGCCCCCCATACACGTCTAGATTTTTTATCCAATCAACTTAATTTCATCAATTTTTTTCTTAACCCTCTGAGCGTTTCGACCGTGGCACGGTTTTTTTATAACCGTGCCACGGGCAATCGCTGCGGAGCACAATGTGCTTTGCCGCGATTGCCTGCCCAGCTGCAGGTAGTAAACATAAGCCCGGCGTCACTGGAGACGCCGGACTTACGCTGAAGAAAGGCGACGCCCCTCCAGTTAGACGGAGGTCTATGGCGCCGCCTACCCCCGCCCCCTTCGCGTCACCGGTGACGCGATCTGGGGCGGACCCGGAAGCATCGGCATACATGCCGGTGCTCCCGACCGCCGTAAGAAGACGGCGAGACCTAGAGCGCGGCTCTAGTTAACTGGGACTGAGTTTCATGATGCACTCGGGCTAGACGCTCAGAAGGTTAATTGATTGAAAATCTATGGCAGCCCACATGGTTAGATCAACCTAAAACAATTAAAATTGAAAATAAAATTGATCGAAAAATGATTGGACATGCTGGTAAATTTTAATTGGTTGTATTAAAATTGATTACACTTTCAATCGATCCCAAAAAAGTTGATCAAATATCTGTTACTACAGTTGGCTAACATACAATCAGTCACCGATTTCCCTGACCCATAAAAATGTATCTTTTGAAGTTGATTGAACAGAAGATCTAGACGTGTATGGGGGGCTTTACTTATCAGATCGAATAGGAGAGAGTTTGGGGCGCTGTGTGCAATAAGAAGAGAGGGGAAGAGAACTGACAGCATTGAGAGCCAATAGGCTGCAGTTCTTTCCTCTGTGCTGGCTGACCGCTCAGAGTGCTACCTCTGGCACGCATGCCATAGGTTCCCCATCACTGGTATAACCAATGTCACAAAATGGAGCATATTGTTTATGTAAGAAGTGTCTATATTTCATGTGTTTTAATGTTTTTCGTAGTAAAGTTAAATTTTTTAATATTTTTGTAGTTTTCTATGTATAATATATTATGACTAAACTGACTTTTGGTGTACATTTATTTTAAATTTTTTTTCTTTTTTTCCTTTGAATTTTAGACAAGCAAGGAAGATAAATTATCCAGCCGTATCCAGAGCATGCTGGGAAACTACGATGAGATGAAAGAAATGATAAGTGACCGACCTTTGCCGATTGAAATTCCCAAACACGCTGTTCCTCCCCCACCCTCAGATGAGAAATCTGGACAAGGTTTCTTTGCAGATCAGAGACATAGTAACTCTCATCAGAGCAGTAAATGGACTCCTGTGGGGCCTGCCCCAAGCACTTCTCAGTCCCAGAAACGGTCGTCCTCCAGTGCCCAGGGTGGACACAGCAGGAGCAGCGGTAGCAGCAGTCAGCGGCACGACAGAGAGTCCTACAGCAGCAGCCGTAAAAAAGGGCAACATGGATCAGATCACTCCAAATCTCGTTCCATCAGCCCAGGAAAACAGTCTGCATTAAGTTCTAGTCATTCCCGTTCACATGGGAATGATCACCATAGCAAGGATCGACAACGTTCTAAATCTCCAAGAGACCCTGATGCTAACTGGGATTCTCCTTCTCGAGCACCTTCATTTTCAAGTGGGCAGCACCCCACCCAGGCTTTCCCCCCATCCTTGATGTCGAAGTCTAGCTCAATGCTACAGAAACCCACAGCTTATGTTCGGCCCATGGATGGGCCAGAGTCTATGGAACCAAAACTGTCTTCTGAACACTACAGCAGCCAGTCTCAAAGCAACAGTATGAGTGAACTGAAATCGAACAGCAAAGCACATTTAACAAAGTTAAAGATACCTTCGCAGCCTCTAGATGTAAGTTGGAGTCACTTTGTGCACAAACTGGTTTCCTTCATTTCTTGAATGTAGTTAAAGGACCATCGTCCTCTTAAGATGTTATATTCATCTATCCATTTACAGTCCTCGAAAATGAAATTTCTGTAATGATGGTTTTGCAGTTTTCAGCAACATTATGGCTAGCACGATCTTCCGCTGTCTCCTGCAATTAGAATTGTGGCATGGCACCTGCAGAAGTGACATGGTGGGACAGAACTTCTTGCCCAACCACGCCTTATAGCGTCCAATGACACACAATTTCTAACTGCGCCCATTCATGTCTATGGGCATGAACAAGGGAGAGTGGCCCATGATCAAAAACGTGGATGTGGGTATAAGCCCCATTAAATACATGCCAGTGATCACCTGCGATTGTCATGTGGGTGATCGCTCATGTTGTGATCTTAAACAAATGTGTGCATCGTATGTGAATCATTAGGATGGTTTGTGAAAACAGTTGTCCCTTTGTTTACGTCAATCACCCTTATCAATTCAATGTCTAAAGGCTTAAGGTAGGAATACACCTATTGATCTCGTTTAGAAAACGGCATACACAGGTCGATTTTTCCCAGATTTCTTCACAGCCGAGCGCCGTGCAGAAATCTGGGAAAAAATCTACCCGTGTATGCCATTTTCTGAGCGAGATCAATAGATCACACTCGGCCGAACAGATTACCAACATGTTGGTAAACCTTGTTCGATAGCCTATACTTTGAATAGGGAACCGCGGTTCCCCATTCATAGTATAGACCGGCTGACCGTTGCCTCCTGATATTGGGGAAGCCAGGCAGTAGCGTGATGACGTCATCAGGCTACTGCCGAGCTCTCTCTGTTGGTTTAAAAATCGAGCCGTGTATCCCAGCCTTTAGGTTCCACTGTACTCTGAGATCCGCGGGTGTCTGCTCAAGCCTCCATTGCGTTCCAATACATATAGCTTGCTGTGCTGATTTTAATGTGGATGAGGCTAGGACCAGTGGATCTGGAAGCCCCATTTCCGTCAATGGGTGGCTTATGCACTCTGACAGCCTTAGCCTTAAATCCTCCATACATGCATAGACCTGCTGGAGATTTTCTGAAAGATTGAGCGGCGTGCACATTCGCGACAATCAATCATCTGAAAAGCATACCAGACCAGGATTGCAGCACAAGTTGGTCGCACGGCAATCCAACATGTTGGTTCTTTTTTTTTTTGGTCCAAAGTATTGTCTGCCCAATAGCGCACACGCTGCAATCAGCCTTTTGACAATCACGCCAGGATCTATGTGTGTATGGTTGCGGGGTTGTCTTTAATCGTACCTCCTTACATTTAACATTGACACACCCATGCACCTATCATGATATATGGTGTTGCATCTCCTGTAAAAATTTAAACATTCTAATGGAACATTTAATTTAGAGTTGTATGGGCGTAGCTGGAGATGATTTACTTGGGGCTTGGCTCATTGGGTTGTGTCGGGACTACATCTTCCTTACAGACCCTACCCCATAATTTTGCAAATAGAAATAGAACAGTTCCACTACGTTTTTCACCTGAAACAAAGTTTGTATCACATGGGACTTTAGGGTAAAGCTTGTGAACAGGCTGAGCATATAGTGAAGGACATTTGACACCTTATGTCCATGTGCAGCATGCTTGTTTCAGGTCAGTGACTCCCAAGTGCTGAAAGCCATTGACTGGTCCCACAACCTGCAGTTTCAGAATGCATGCAGCGAGGACAGCCTACATTTCTACTGTGATCTGTTTACTTTAGGAAAAAGTTAGTTTTAAGCTTGTGAGTTTGAATGTGGTGCTTGTGGTTTTTTTGTATGTTTTTTCCCCTCTTGGCCCTTTCTGCTGCTGGCAAAACAAGCACATATATCCGTTGCTCCATTTAAAGAGCCTCCTGGCTCTCGGGCTGTATCCACTGACTCGTGCATTCTGCAGTAATTAGTCATTTGCTGCTTATAGCACAGGATGGAAAATCAAGCTGTGCGGAGCACTGGAAGTGGAAGTATGCTGCTTTTATCGCTGGCCTAGCAACTACTCAGCTAAATTACTGTAGCACTAAAATGTCATGTTCCATTTTATTTTTATTTCTGATAATGTGTGTTCTCTGTGTTCTACAACCCTGTATACATGATCATATTTGTCTTCTTATCTGTGTAACCCAGGCTTCTGCTTCCGGTGATGTAAGTTGTGTGGATGAAATCCTTAAAGTAAGTATTCTTTTATATGGTTTCAAAAACATGTGAATGTTAATTTGATGTTTTATATAACATGATATTTCAATGTTTCAGTAGCCATGAATTTTTTCTTTTTTTAAAACTTCATTTTTGTAAAATTATTCCAGAACAAAACAGAAACGGTAATATTGTCAATACAGATAGAAGCACACCACCTTATATCACCTCCAGCAATGTCCAAAGTCTAGTCAAAAGTATATAGACGGTGGCCATCAGGGCGACACACACATATTTT
>CM070034.1:32797985-32826857 GCA_036250615.1 Ptychadena robeensis | reverse complement strand
CTGGGGTGGAGTCCTATCTCTCATGGTTTGCCGTCCTGGAAAAGACGCCTTAGGGAAATTATAAATATAGCGTGCCTGTCGCTTAAGCATGCTATGAGCCGTCAATCATATTGAAACTCAATTTATCGGTTAGCGACTTGAATGAAGTAGCTGACGTATACCAATACCATGCGGCAGTTTAATATGATAGGATCCAAGATATGTTTGGATGTTCAATGTATTAATCAAACTAGATACACAATTGTTTAATTTCAGAGGCAGAATATTTGTTTTCACATAGCAGAGCCCTAGTAAAAGTACCCAGGGTGTAGAGGAAAAACACCACCCCGAGCGGAAATGTCCTCTGGTTTAGCAGAGGCTAGGGGACTTTCACGGTTTCAATGTAAATCCATCATAGTGCAAAAGAGTAATAACATGAATCATAATCATAAATAAAAAATAAAGATTGTTTAATGTCCATAAAAGCAATGGTAATATTCCAATCTTGGTACGGTGGTAGGTATTGATACGATGCCTAATGGATGACCAGACTCTATCTTCATAAACCTGTCCAGGAAGATGGTGGGGTTGTTGGTGATGAAATAGATGGCACCGATAAATGTCAGGCCACCCCAACATACGTTTCGTCAGATCAGACTTCATCAGGGGGTAACAAATGGAGGATATTGGTTGAGTAAAGTACCATGGTGGAATATTGAGAAGCAGGCAGCGCCGTGGGTGAGTCCAGAGAACGGGGAGCCTTCACATCAAAAGACCTGTATAAACCCCTAAAGGGCGACCATAAGTGTAGGGCGTAGCTAGGTAAGGTAACAGTAAATAAGGTGGTACAAAAATAAGTTACGAGTAGTGTGCTGGGTAGCAGTGTGGAGTTTGCCGCAAACAAGTCCTCCCCTGTCAGTGCCAGGGAAAGTTTGTGATAATTGAAAGGAAAAACTTTTGCTGTTCGCACAGACCTAAAACAATGTTTGTTTATATTAAAGTTATTCAAAAACGCAGTAAAAAAAAATACAAAAACACACCGACATCCTCATCCACATTAGACTGTTTAGTTGCACAATGATACTTTATCAGTAATGTAACTGTCTCTTGTGATTTGCAGTATGCTGAAAGAAGACTTGAAGCTAAGCAGCAGTGAGGACAGTGATGCCGATCAGGTATGTGTAAGATGCATTTCTCTTTGTTTAGAACCAATGTGATTTTGGGTTACATAGCTGCACTGAATCCTTGGGGAACATTGTTCTCCATTTTGCTGCAAGTTGTGTATAAATCAGCGCTCCAAAATTTTTCTTCTCTTTCTAGTAATGCGTTTTAGCTCTTTACATTACTCTAGCAATGTTTTTTTTTGTTTTGTTGAGGTAACGCTAAGATCCAACGTTACAAGGGTTGCAGTATGGCTAAAGGCATTATTTTTTTTGTGCCATCTTAACTTTAATTTTTTTCCCCATTTTTTTTTATTTGCAGGACTGTGATAAGACTGTACCAACCAATACACCTGGAAGGTAGGCTTTAGATGTATATGTCTTGGTTTAAGTGGTTTTATGTAAAAATCTGTAATTTTTTCGGTGGCTCTCCCTGTCAAAACTGACAGCTGCATTAGTTTGTTTTACACTTCAAACTATAAAAGGGAAATATGCCAGAATAACAGTTATTGTGTGGCATTGCTGATCCCTTTTTTCCTTTCTAAGTTCGGCTGCTCATGTTTACTTGACGTTTACCAGACAAGCAGCTAGTAAATTTTCAGATCTAATGCGTTGCAGAGAACAAAACCGCCATGACCACTGAAAACTAAGGCAATGCCAATATTTGCTCTGCGTTTTGTCAGCCACAGCAATACTTTTAAATTTTAACCCGGTATGAAGTATTGAGCTTTTGGTGTTCATCAGTCATATGTATTACTATGCAGAACATTTTCCTAACACATGTAGAATATCCCTTTAGTTTGAAAATGCAGGGCACTCTATTTTTCCACTTTAGGTGCTGATAAGTTTGACCGTTTTAAATCAACCCTGTGCTAAATATATATATATATATATATATATATATATATATTGCCACTAATTCTTAAATATGGTATTTACAACACTGTACCTGAAACTAGTGTGCACCACAGACATTCTGACATTTGCAGCGCAACCAATAATACATGCATTGGATACGTAAGCTTTGTGAGCACCACAAGTCTGCTTTGTAGTTTGAAAGAGCCCTTTTCACCTCTTTGTTGTTGAAAATCTCACATACAACCTTCCACTAATGAGATGCATTTTTATTTTTCCATAAGTAACTCGGAGCCATCCCATAACAGTGAAGGAGCTGAAAATTCCAGAGATGATTCCAGTAGCCACAGTGGGTCAGAGAGCAGCTCTGGCTCTGATTCGGAGAGTGAGAGCAGTTCCAGTGACAGCGAGGCTAATGAACCATCACGTAGCGCATCACCTGAGGTAAGTTAATGCTTTACATGTATTTATTGGTCGGCTATTCATTCAGTTGTTTTGACATCATTTCTCTTTAAACTACCTGGTTAGTAGGTGTAGGCAAATCGAATAAAGTACCTGGTCTCTTAAGCCACCCTTTGGTTGCAGATGAGACCCTTGTCTATGCAGATCCATTTGGCTGTTCTTCATGCATTTAGAATTCTGTGTATCAAGGGCTATACACAGGAATCATTTGCAATGTTACAGTATGCTGTTTAAACCCTGTGTGCTTGCTTTCCTGATCTGTTGTCACATTTTTCTGTGCATGAAGGCTTCACATATGTTCCTACAATTACAAAACAAGAAGAGAAATTCACCCTAAAATACTATGACTTTGCTAGACATTGTATAAATTAAATAAAATGCTTTGGAGAGAAAAAAGCATTACATCCTTTCAATATGCGTCCGCAGCGTGGAAAAAGACACAGAGAGGACATTTCCCATTCTGCTGAATAGGACAGTGTCCACTCTGCGTAGTCTTAAGCTGGGTACACATGGCTAGATGAAAAAACAGATTAAAGCAAGATCAGGTGCTGGGTGTGCTCACAGCACCCAATGTTGCTCTAATCTGTTACAAGCCATCCACATTTTTTTCGAGCAGGATCCGTTGTTGACATGTTGGGAAAACCTTGGTCGAAATCCATTACTTTAAATGGGGACTGCGGGTCTCCATCAAATGTAATGGACGGGCTTGCAGCCGCAGAAGTGATGCGGCTTGATATGGGGGCAGGTCCAGTCTTGCACGAGCGCGTCATTGCGCTTGGCAGGAGCTTCCTTAAAACTGCCGTGTGTACCCAGCATTAGCTACACGCCTGCTGTGCTGTTTTGAAGCTGTAGGCTGCCGCATCTTCAAGGCAGCACTACGGGGTGGTAAAGACACGGGAAAATAGCGCACGAACAGCATCCGGGTCTGATTTTTGCGCGTCTCTCCCCTGCTACAGGAATAGTGTGTGCTCCCTGCCTGCCAAATTTGCTGGTGCGTGCCAGTAGTGGACACAAGCCCTTACTAGTAGGTCATTCAAATAAATGTTTTTTGAGTTCTCTTTCATTTAAAATGGAGTTAACTTCTGTATATTATATACTTCTAATTTTGTCTGACTTTGTTTTCTTTCTTTTTGAAGCCTGAACCGCCACCTTCAAATAAGTGGCAGTTGGATAACTGGTTGAATAAAGTAAACCCACACAAAGTCTCTCCAGCATCTTCAGTAGAAAGCAATATTCCATCATCACAAGGTTACAAAAAGGAGGCTCAAGAGCAGGGTACTGGATCTGGCTATACAGAACCAAGTGGACCAAAGGACTCCAATGCTTCCACACCAGTAAGAGAAACGAAAACGGTGCAGAAGGGTTCTGAGGGGAGTCGGGGAAGACAGAAGTCTCCAGCTAACAGTGAGAGTGCAACTCAACGAAGAAATTTTGGAAAGAAACAACCAAACAAACCAGCAGTGGAGGCTCCAAGAAGGGAACTCAAAGTGGAAAGTGTCACCACTGCAGAAACAACTACCAATTTGCCTGCTAATAGACACAAGGCGGCCACAAAGGGTTTACGAAAGCCCAATATTAAAAAAGAGCCCAAGTCCTCTCCCCGGCAGGCAACTGAAAGGAAAAAGTACAAGGCTTCAAAACCATCTCAAAAATCCAAGGAATTTATTGAAACGGATACCTCATCCTCTGACTCAGATGAAATAGAGAGCCTTCCTCCTTCATCCCAAACCCCCAAATATTCAGAGAGCAATAGGACTCCTCCAGCCAAACCCTCCACTGAGGAGGATGATAGCTTTTTCCGACAGCGATTGTTCTCTCCTATGGAAGAGAAAGAGCTACTTTCCCCGCTGAGTGAACCTGAGGATAGATACCCTCTTATTGTAAAGATTGACTTGAGCCTATTATCTCGAATACCAGGGAGACCTGTTAAGGACATAGAACCCCCTAAGGTTGAAAAGGTAGTCCCTGAAAAACATCCAAAAGAAACCCAGAAGCAGACCGATAAAACATCTTCCAGTGGCAAGAGGAAGCACAAGGTTGGTGTATACAGTCATGTGTCCTGCTTTGCCTATCATTTTTTTTATGTTTTATTTAAAATTGTAACAAACTATACAGGTAAAGTATAGTAGGAAGAGGGAAAAAATGTGGACAATCAAGTGAGTAGGTGTGCACAATTCTAGGAACAGTATCCATTGAGTACAAAATACAGGAATGATGCACCAGGTTTACATAAGTTTATGAAGATATAAAGTGCAGTTTCAATACAAGAAACCTATAGTGGAAGCGCTGGTCTAATGCTGTTCATTATTATTTTTTATATATCCAGCTCAGAACATTACTACTATGTATGTAATAAACAGTAGTTACTAGTGCTGTACATTTTAAATTAGATAAAAATAGATTCTACAGCATTTAACCCTCTGGGCAGATTGAGGTTTTCGCGCCATTTTTTATGGCACGAAAACCTCATGTCACCGGCAATCGTGGCGGAGTACACTGTACTCCGCCGTGCTTGCCGGCTCTCCGTCCAGCTCTCTGCACACCGCCGACGTCAAATAGACGCCGGCGGCGTGTGGAGAGGAGAGCTGTGCCCCCTCCATCTATTAACATGGAGGTCTATGCCCCCCTTCGGCATCACAGATGACGCCGAAGACACAGGGCCGGAAGAGCCGCCGGCACACAGGGAGACGGCGGTTTTGCCCGATCCCGGTTTTGCAAACCGCTAGGGAGGTAATTGTAGGTCCATCTACTCTTCTTGCATTTCCCACAAATACCTGTTGTTCTGCCCATGAAGTCTGGTTTTCTAGAATCTTTGCCAATTCTACTTTTTTTTGTCCTTCCCACTATGATTTGCAATCTTAAGGAAGAAAATAAAATAAGCGAGGCGCTGACCTGGTAAAGGAAGGTGTTTTTCTCCCCATTTACTGCAATTACAACACTGCAATTGTTCATGTGACAGGCACCCCAAGTGTTGAGAAAGTAGGACGAGAGGGACATTTATTTGCATGTCTGAGTAGAAGATGGTCTTTCATCTAATTAAAGTAACAGTAACATTGGCCTCCATGTAATGCCCAGGTTCCCAACATGTGGCCCTTTGGGTGTTGTTTGGCGGCCCTCCTTGGTCCTCTACTTGTGGCCCCCAAAACCTGTTAATGCATATGGCATAGGAACTCACCTGTTCACCAACCCTCTACTGACCTGTCCTCACCTGTGAACTTCTTAGGGTGGTAAGAGGAGGAAAGGCACTCGCTGAGCCTCCAGCTGAGCACACTTATTGGCGTACATGAAAACGAATGAGTGACCCAGACAGCACTGAGTGCCTATGCTTCCACTAGGCTACTTTGATATCTATGAGGCACACAACCTTTATTGATGTATATGGGGCATTCCATATATCACCATATTATAGTGGTCACATGCTGACCCCGCTTTCCTAATCAACTTTGGCGGTTCTTCATGTTTTGTGCCCTTTAGTGATGCCGAGGACTGCACTTGTGGCCCTCCATATCACACCAGTTGCCCACCACTGATGTGATGGTAAAAGGCAACACCACCTCCATTACACCTCCAGCGTCACAGGTGTGCCTGTGGCACAATTTTGTAAAAAGAGTGCCATGTGCGAACCGTTCAGGAGGTTAACAGACTTTTTTTTTTAACTTTTCTAAATTAAAGGGAGCATTCTAGTGCCACAGTGGTAACATTCCCCCTTTATTACTATTGATATCACACAATAAAACATGATGATAAACTAAAGGCATGTATTTGACATGTTCATGGGACACAAGCTATGATATGCTTGTGGAGACAGACGCAACATGAAACAATAGGCAGAGTCTTCCCGTGTTTCCCCTGACTCCTACCTGCAATTTTTTAAATGTATTTTACAAAAAACTTTCAACATGCAACTCTTTTCAGCATTCTGAAACGGTTAAAAATGTTGGTAAAATATTTAATAATTTTTTTTACCTACAACTCCTATTGTACTGCTCTGTGGAAAATATGAGCATTCCTGACCCTGCTCTACGGTATGTTTCCAGGGCATTATTGCCTCTGTCGACACCGTTTGCATATATATGGATGGGCTCTGTCGACATCCTGGTCAAGGAATGCAATCAACGCAGAGGGGTGTTGATGGAGCCCATAACACCATGGAAACATACCCTTACTGGTTCTCATAGAGAGGTTTCATGTTCTTACGTTTGCAGACAACTCTCCGGCTCTGTCCATATTAGTAGTGGCCAACACCATATTGGGGAGATCACAATAGCAATAGATGGTTAGAATGCCACATAATGCATATGCTTATGAACAAACTAGGCAAAGAGAAGGAAATGTATGGATATTAGGAAGCAAAAAGTGACAGATTGGAGCAACATGATGGTAAAGGAAATGACAATGATTGAAACTAAAAGTTGGTGAGGAACGATTCCTCACTTGCTTTTCCTTTAACATCATGATGCCTAGTACATCACCTGGACAAGTAATCAATAGGACATTTCTGTATAGGAAATATGCCTGATGCGCTGCAGATGCTTAACAGGAAATGGTAACTGCTTTAATGACCCAGAAAGTAAGTAAGGGGGACATTTATCACTTCAGACAATATAGACAATAGTATTCCCCCGAGCAACATTTAAATATATGATCTCTACAACAGTAACGAACTAAAATGTAATCACTGGATGAGGGTTCCTGTGTTACTGTTTGGGATATTCACCCAACATCCTGTAATGTCAACAAGTTATGTCACAATGAGTTATTGGTAAACTATATTAAACCTCCTGATCGCTGTGCACGTGGCACACTTGTTTAAAAAGTGCGCCATGGGCAATCGCGTGGAGCATATAAAATGCTGCTGCGATTTCTTGCTCACTTGAAGGTTCCCTGCACGATTCTGGTGACACCGGTGGCGGTGGAATAGTGCAGGGAAAAAGCACTGTGTACGCCGAGGCAGAAAATCATTGGGGAAATGCAGCGGGCAAGGTAAATTTCCCAGCATTTATCTCGGGTTGGGGTTTCTGATCAATGAAACTCAACCTGAGATATCTCAGGGAGGACGCTTGGGGGGTAAGGGAACATATACAGTATTTGTTTTCTTTGTTTCAATTCAATAAAAAAAATATTTTTTTTTAGCAGAATGATGATGAATCTAGAGGAAATGAAAGCAAGAAACCAAAGCTGGAGGAAAAACAATCAAGCCACAAGTCATCCAGCAAAGAGTAAGTGGTGGTGTTTCATGGTGAACTAAAGGTTAACTTTTCTTGCCAGTCCTTTTGTAACTTGGTGAATCTGTTACAACAGATGCACTTACTTGTCATTGTGGTGTGTGATACAATAGAAAACTCAAGTCTACCTGGTTTAAGGAGAAAAGATGACGCTTAACTCTATAAATTTGAGAAGTGTAACTTAATTGGGGGGTGGCGAGGTGCATTGAGTTTGATACAAGTGTTCTTGATGGCTTGAGCCGTGTTTGTAATTTTTGGGTTTATTTTATGTATAGATCATCTAAGCAGAATCCAGTTAAAGAGAAAGATCCTCTACCATCTCCAGCTCCACCTGCTCAGCAGAAAGAAATCAAGACGGAGAATGGGCCACGGAAAAGGTCAGCTAGTCAGTCCTCCTCATTAAAGTCCAGCAGCAGTGGCAGCACTAAGGAGAGCAGCACCAAGAGCAGCTCCTCTGCTAAGCAAAGAAAGACTGAAGGGAAAAGCCCTAGCAGTGCAAAGGAACCCAAGGTAAATCTCATCAGTCTAGTAGTTGTTTAGTTGACTGTTTAAATCCACTTGCCCTTTGTTCAGTACAAGTCTAAAGGTGTCGATCTGCTCATATAATGTCATCTTATTTATATGGGATCCATAGAGTGCAGTTCTGTAACAGGGTAGTTCTGTAATGCATAATAGCTCAACCTGCCAAATCTGCTGTCATGGGGGACCCTCAAAGAATTAGAAATTACCAACATGTTGGTTCCCTTGTCGACTAAGCTTTCTTTGATTGATCCCACTTGAAGAAAATCTTGATGGCTCTTTTTTATAACATAGAAAATAGAGCTCACCCCCTATTATATGAAAAAGAACATTGTTTCTGTCCACCAACATCCAAAATAGCAAGTAACATAGAAAAAGCAGAATGTTTGCACCTTAAATCCTGTTGCCACATCCCCAACCAACTGGGAATTAGGGCAAAAGGGAAGACTTCCAGGCAGACTAATCTTAACCAAAAGTATTCCCTTTGGTTAAGATTCGTCCGCCTGAAAATCGTCCTCCTTGCCCTAATTCCCAGTTGGTTGGGGACGTGGCAATAGGATTTAAGGTGCAAACATTCAGTTTTTTCTATGTTACTGGCTCTTTTTTATAGACTGCTAAAATCAAATCAATTTCAACTAATGAGTCGTGTATGCCTAGCTTTAAGGTACCTGCCCAATCAGGCTTACAATCTTATGGGTTGGGGGACAGAGTTTTCAATAGTTGGGGGTATG
The DNA here is from genome assembly GCA_036250615.1 of Ptychadena robeensis. NCBI lineage: Eukaryota > Metazoa > Chordata > Amphibia > Anura > Ptychadenidae > Ptychadena > Ptychadena robeensis. Next base: position 32,817,926 of record CM070034.1, on the reverse strand, counting down.
CATACAACTCCAGGCGCTTTGTTTAGATGGTGCAGGTGTTATCCCCGGATGGTAAAACAGACCCGGTATAATCTATATGTATGCAAAGTTTGAGTACTGAAGGCAAATCTGAACTTGGTTAATCTCTGGCTACTAGGTATACACATTCAGGAGGAGGGACCCTGCTGTAAAACATGTCTGAAACTGCAGATCTTGTGACACTGCTATTGGTCATTTGACCTAAATAGATGCATTGTAATGGGGTGTACACAACATCCACATCGATATTGAAAAACGTATAACATTTTTACATTATATTCCATTTATTTCATTTTCAAGGAAAAAACATCAAATAATACTGCTGCGGTAGCCTTCATACCACCAATTGACAACAAGTCCCGAAGGGCAAAGCTTACATTTGAGGACAGGTAAGATCTTTATTAAGAGCAAAAGCATTGTGTTTGGCATGGTTGAATGTTTTGTCAACACGTTTGTGTGAGTAGAATGACCTGAATTAATAGATAATATGCAAAGTGTAAACAGTGACAGACTGGCTTTAAGAAAAATAAACGCTCATTGCTGGTATTCCCAGTACGTCTGTGTTGATAATGTACAGTTCATATTTGTATATATACTGTAGCTCCTGGATGTTAACCTAGACTTTTTATTTACTTACAGCCATAAAATTGTACATACATCTTATTGTTTGTTGTTTTTTTAATGAAAAAGAAGAGAATACTAATTTTGTTATGTTTTTTGTTCTCCTTAGAAACCATTCAGCTGATCATTATCTGCAGGAGGCAAAGAAACTGAAGCACAATGCAGATGCTTTGGTAAGTTTCAAATTTTGTGTGTAAAGAACGTATTCTCTAGGCTTTACTTGATTGTGCACTGACCCATGCATGCTCTACGTATTGTGTTTGGACAAAGTAACTCCTGTGCAAATGCAGGGGGTTTAAATCTGGCATGGCCAAAGACTCCAAACCCAGGAGAGTGTTAGCCAAAATGAAAAATATAAGGGAAATAATGACCATCTCATTAGATTGTAAGCCCGATTGGGCAGGGTTCTTTATTCTTCCTGTGTCATAACCTGTACCTGTGTTTTATCTTGTCTTGTATCTCCATTCTAATTTATTGTACAGTGCTGCATGTCATCATCATCATCATCATCATTTACATATATCAAACAATAGGAGCCAGAGCTCCCTAGTGCTTTTTCCTGTGCTGTGCTTTTCAGTTCCTAATTCATAAGTATATATACACAACAAATCAAATGGTATAGGCATTGACAAAGTGTAAGTTTCATAAAAGCGCAGTGTTTATATATTGTCAGTGAAAAAATATGTTATTGAGCATAAATATTTTCATTTTTACTATGTGCAGCTTGCAGGCTGCTCTTATCGTAAAGCCTTGCATGCTCTCTGAATAAATGGTCATAGAATGTAAAACTAAAGTAAAGTTTGTTATTTTTTTTTCTTTTTAGTCTGATCGATTTGAGAAAGCTGTGTACTACCTGGATGCGGTGGTTTCATTTATTGAGTGTGGGAATGCGCTGGAAAAGAGTGTCCAAGAAGCCAAATCCCCATTTCCTATGTATTCAGAAACGGTGGAACTCATTAAGTATGTATATGGATGTCTGTTTGATTTACCTGCTTAGCCTCCTTAGCATTTGAGACAAACCCAGGTTATTTGCTGTTTGGGTTCGTCCCGTTAGACCCCCAGAAAGCTTCTGCGATTCTCTATATGGCTACATAATTTCAAGGTTTCTGCATTCGCCCCGCTGCTGCCAAAGGGGGAGGGGGGACACGCACCACAGACCTCCGTGTCAATGGAGGGGCGTCAGTCTCCTAGCCCACATCGCCATCGTCATTGATGACAGAGGCAGGGGGAGGGAATTTCAAGCAGAGTACATTGTACTGTGCTGCTATTGCCCCTAAAAACGGTGCTGTATGGGCAGAACGCCTTGGAGATTTAAATGACAAGCCATCGATTAACACCTATTTAATTCAGTGTCTGACTCAGTCATGTTTAAACTTAAGTTACTTTTAATGACAATATTTTGTGTATAGCGTTTTATTACCTAGTATGTAGACAATTTAGACAAATATCAAGAAGGACAGACATGCAAGATAAATATACTTTTACAGTCATGCATCTTATCTATACATATGATTAACCTTTCCAGGTATACTATGAAATTGAAGAGTTATTCTGCTCCAGATGCTACTGCAGCTGATAAACGGCTTGGTGTTCTTTGGTGAGTGCAATGTGTCGGCTCTGCAATATATCATTTATTGTCTCTAATTATTTCCATGAGTCCTTTACCAACCACAAAGGCCCCCTTCTCCAAGGTCTACCACTGTATTCAAAATTTTAATCTGTGTTTTATTGGCAAGGTCAAATGCAAGGTTATTTTCGAGGAAACAGAGTATGTTATCTTCCTGGTGGTATAATATTCAACAGTGAATATTCTATACTATGTAGGCATGGTTGCTGATATTCCACTCCTGTCTTCCTCATAAAGTCTGACTGAACAGTAGGTTGTTTTCTTGCTAAGTGGGGGCCTTGGTTTTTGGAGCTTTTTGTGATGCCTACTTAGTCATTTTTACATGTGAAGTCTTAAGCCCCCCATACACCTTTAGATCACTCCATACATTTTCCTTTCAGTCTAGCAACAACTATGTAGTTCTGGGTCCTCCCTGATAGAACACAGTGATTGGAAGGGTTAGAAAGTTTGTCTTATTACATGGTTCTGGTAGAAGAAAACCCATCTTTTTCTCAAATCTGCGTAAATTGTAGATATGCAATTCGATTGTCTATACATGGAGCAATATTCTCATATAGGATGTTCACTAAGCAACACAAGTTGTTTGAGTCATTTAGGAGTATAATTTAACACATCTGACCATTATTAAACACATTTTGTTCAAGTCAGTTGTCTTTTTTTTGTTTATATATTAAATATTTTTCTTTTTTGTCTCCCCTCAGTCTTCGATGTCAGTCTCTTTTATATTTGAGGTTATTTAAACTCAAGAAGGAAAGTGCTTTAAAGTATTCCAAAACGTTAACAGAGCATCTAAAGGTAAGTGTTTTGTTGTTGGGGTGTTTTTTTATCCGCTGGCCTTTTTATACTGACCCTTCCACTAACTTGCCTTGATCTTCTGGCCACTCCTATGCTAAGTAAATGCAGTGTCAGGGATCTTCACTGTCCTGCCTGAGGCTTTTCGGCTGTTCATTACACCCATGTAAAGAACCATCTCTATGCATCTTCATAGTCTGAAGGTTACTACTGCATTTGCCAGACTTGGAAGCGACTGTTCTATGTTGAGCTTTCTTAACTTCTGATTATGAACGATTGCTGTACTTTTGACTTACGCTGCTGTGGTATGAAGAATGGACAGTGCAAAACTAGAATTGGGTGCCTTAACCTCCCTGAGCCCAGCTTGTCCAGAGTTTGTGTGAGGAACAAACTCTGGATGAGCTGGGCTGCCATGAAAGCCGGATATCCCCTACGGCGATTCTGCTTCCAGCCGCAGCATTTCCGGAGTTGTGCGGCGTCACCGATCGCGTCACGACAGAAGGGGGCGGGGGGTGGGCGGCACCATAGACCTCCATGTTAATGGAGGAGCATCTGCTTTCCAGCCCTCACAGACGGCATCATTACTGACCCCGTCTGTGTGGAGAGGGGAGGGGGGAGTGAGGAAATGTTAAAGACAGCGGAGTACAGGCAGTGCGCTAGGGAGGTAAAAATTCAAGAATTACACACACGCATTCTTTAGGAGTGAAAGGTCAGTTAATGTTAACATTAATCTGTGGTTCATTTCCCATAACACAAAAGTATTGTATTTGCTTTGCAATTTCCTCAGATACCTAGGAACGTACATTTAAAATCTTGCTTTATCTGTACTTTCTCTTTACAGAACTCCTACAGTAATTCACAAGCTCCATCACCTGGAATGGGAAGGTGAGAAGTACTTTTATTTACAATAGTTCTAGTAAAAAGGTTTTGGTTTTGTTTGGGGGGGGGGGGGGCGTACACTTATGCCATGTGTCCACTGCTTCTTTTTCTACTTTCTACTCTAATAGTGCACCTGCGCCATTTATTTTAGAATGTGGAGTGGAAAATTTTTATGGTGCTGACTTGCGGTGTTGCCGGAGATATGTCCAGTAAATATCAATGGACATAGCTGATGCAGAAAAGCCAAGCCTGAACAGCATGGGGTGCAGCTCTTCTACATCTTTGTAATGCTAAATAATAGGGCATGTCCAGCGCAGGAAGAAAAAAAAGCAGTGGAAGCATAGCCTTAGTGTCAAACACTTTAGCTGCTTATGACTTTGATAAATTTGGACAACATAAAACTGTCAAATAAAATTTCTTTGGTGAAAACTGGTTTCACTACGTTTGTATTAGTCTCTTTTAGCTTTTTTCCGTGAGTGGATTTTTTCCTCTACCTCCAGTGCGTTTGTGAGCTCGCCGGAGCTCTACTCGCAGCTGTTGTCATTACTGACAACAGCTGCGGTAGGGGGAAAGCCGGCGCTCCTCCATTAACATGGAGGTCTATGGTGCCACCCCCCCCCCCTTCCGCGTCACCGTGACGTGATCGGGGCGGTGCCGCCAACCCGGAAATGCTGCAGCGATGAAGACAATCGCTGCAGCTTTCCGGGGAGGCATAGGGTCTCCCCGCCGGCGGCTTCCCGTGCGGTTGAGGCGAGCCTGAAGCTCGGACGAGCTAGGCTCGTCTCAACCGCTAGGGAGGTTAAAGATGTACTTACGTTTGTTTGTAATGATTTGTGCATGTGTTCAATATTGCAATATCTCTATTATGCAGCAAGTCTGTCAGTATGCCTTCACCAGTGTCCCCAAAGCTGTCTCCTGGCAACTCCAACAGCTATACCTCCAGTGTGTCCAGTTCCTCAGGTGGTACGTCGTCCGTAACTATTCCTCAAAGGATACATCAGATGGCAGCCAGCTACGTTCAAGTCACATCCAACTTCCTTTTTGCCACTGAGATTTGGGACCAGGCGGAACAGCTCTGTAAAGAGCAAAGTGGTAGGTTTAATGAATTCTGTATTTGTATCGTGTATCCGATAATGATGGAAACTTTATATTCTTCTCAAGTTAAGGGAATATGACAAAGTCAAGCTTTGTATGGTTTAGGATAATACAATGGGGGGATTTACAAGCTGAGCTGGCTAAGCAGGTGCCTGCTTATATGAGTGTTCTCCTAAAGTAGGGAATTTAAATGCAGTAATCTGTATAAACAGAATTCTACCCGATACCAAAAGTAACAAATCAGAATTCACTTTACTGAAGTTTTTTTTTTTTTTTTTTTTTTTTTTTTTTAAATAAATGTTTTTTTTTATTTTAAGCAAACATAACTTTACTGAAGTTAAAGCTGTGCAGATGGATTTTATTTGGTTCACATAGAGCAGTAGTGGGCAACTGAGTTGATATGGAGGGCTGCAAGTGCGCATATAACATTTTCAACCTATACTGACTTGTAGAAGCCTTTAAAATGAAGAAATTACAGCAGGCATAGAAGATTTTTTTTCATTGTTAAATACCTAAACTTATTTTCATTGATACTGCAAGCATTAGGGAACATTGTAGAATGGTAATGCATGTTTGTGTCATATGTTCATAAGGATGTGTTTTTTTTTTTTTTTTATTCAACCCAATGTAAAGAACCAAGATTAGAATGTGTAGTGACAGTCATTGTCATTTAACTTCTTGCCCAGGACGCTGTGAAGCCTAGGACCCCTGGATGCAGTGGTTATATGTAGACCTGGTTTTCCGGATCAACATTGACAATATTTTAATGTCATTAGGAGCGCCAAAGTTGATTAGGAAAGCCAGGTGACAGCTACGCATTATAATAAATAAAATGCCCCATGTATATCATCAACGCTTATGTGCCACAATATAGTGCTACCAATATCCCACCAGCTGTTAGTTGGTGGGATAGTGGTAGAAAAGGCACTCACCTGTCCGCCGATCTCCCGCTTGCCTGGGATCTTCTTAGAGTGAGAAGAGGAGGAGAGGTGAGCAAGTGGAGGGCTGATGGAGGGCCGAAGGTTGGGCACCTGGGATATAGAGCCTGAGTTTTGCAGTCAGTGTTACTTTTTAGCCTTGTTCTAATGTATAAGATTGATGACTCCCAGGACAGGTGATAGCACACTGGGAGTAGAAATTTGCAGTTGGTTTAGAATATGTCCTTCAGCTGACAAGCCAGTATCACAGTGAGAAAATGAATCAACAAAACAAAATGGGATATAATTACATGGTCACTATATAAATATTTCTGTATATACTAAAAGAAATGTGTCTTTTCTTCCTTCAGAATTTTTTACGGAATTGGACAAAGTTATGGGCCCCTTGGTTTTTAACGCAAGCACCATGACAGAACTGGTACGCTACACCCGTCAAGGCCTGCATTGGTTGCGTTTAGACGCCAAGTTAAAACATTAAGGACATGAGGAAATGGGACCCTAAACTTTTTTTTAATTTTAAATTTTTTTTTTCTTGCTGCCTCTAATTTTCTTTGACAACACTGTGTCCTGTTGAGAAGGAAGACTGCCATAATATACCGATTGGTTGGCACTGAGGAGAAATTGCTCTGCACATCTTGGTTTCAGCCATATCCATGACAACACTTTGCTGATCATATTTCTTAAGCTTCACTTTTTTTATTTAAACCTAAAGAAACTTATTTAATTTTTTTTTCTTGAAGTAGCATTACAAATGTTTTTTTTTCCATTATTCTACGGAGGAATTCATGTTCCTGATATCATGCACGATAGATTTTTAAAACTATTTATTTTATTAAGCTTATTACAGATGTATAGCGTACCAACCAAAGGGTGTTGTTTTCCACCCCTTGTCTATTACAGCCTTTTAGCAATGCAGGCAGTGACACATACAAGCTGTGCTCTGCACTTGGTAGTATACTTAAAAGCCCACACATGTAATTGTTCTCTTTATTAAGACATTGTGCAGGTATGAACAGTTTACATGTGTGTATCTTAACTCTAAGATGCTGACCTGAGTTACATGGCTTTTTATAGTTCTTTTTATCAAAATTAGCCCTCCAAGTACTTTATAAGAGACATCTTATGCATTTCTGATTTTTCTTTTTATTCCTTTCAGTGGTTTGTGGGCCTTGTTAATTTGTACTGTCTTTTTGTGTTAGAGAAGTGTAAAACACAGTGTTTTTTAATGTAGTTGTAGGTACTTTCCATTTATAACAATCAAGAACCGTTCAAAGTAAATCCTTTTTATTATAATTTCATTAGGAACCAGAAAAGCAAATGCATATGAAATATAAAAGATCATTTTATGAGAGTAAACTAAAATTTACACACAGATGTTTAAGAGAACCTTAATGTATTTCTTGCTGGATGAGGAAGGGGTATTGGGTAGGTTGCAACAACAGGCGAATACACCATTTTACAATCATTCGGAAACATAGCTTGTATGAAATACAATCTTCTGATTGGTTAAACAGGGTATGATGACTTGTATGGGCACCGAAGCATGTGTTGGACTTACTTTAAATATGTTGATGGATTTAGTCCTCCATGTCTATTTCCCAGTATTGCTATTTGTTATGTATAGTTTATGGGTGCTGAAACTTACATAAAGTGTAGCTGGTGTTCAGCTGAAACTTTGTTGGGGGGTCTGGAGACATCCCCGAAATGGGCTACAAGGGAATGCAGAACCAATACAGCCAGCTGAAGTTTCCCTGTATTTCTTGTGCAATTATGAAAAGAAAGCAAACTGTATAGTTTATTAGTATTATAGCCGCATCAATAACCCAGTTTTAAATGTTTCTCCTGGAGCCAAGGGTCTCTGTTTTTAACAAATGCAGTGAGATTAAAAGTATTTGAGCACGTTGTATAATGCATTTGCATGAATTCTGATATTTTGATCCCTCTCTGGTGAAATGGGTTGCACAGTAGGGCAAAAATATTTGAGAAACTTAATTTAATATGAAGCGTTACCTGCTGTTAATATAGTTTTAATCCAAGGAATTTTCAGCATCTAGGAATAATTTGCATAGCAAGGAGGAAAGTCTTCTGTTCATTGAGATGATATCCTCTCCCAGATGTGTTCACTACTTGGCCAGGATCCTATGAACTTTTAAGGATTATTATTTCTTAACAGATCATTTTAGATTCTACTTAGGAATCCAATTGTGCTCTCTTTATTAACCAATACAGTCTTTGTCAGGTACAACAATGTATAAGGCTAAAAGCTACATGGAAGATCTAATTTTATTGTCTGAAAATTTTATTGTTATGTTTCAAATAAATGCCGAAATTCATTTTTTTTTTGCGCAATAAAGACACCAAAAAAAGAAAACAAACTTGGGCTCTACCCAAGAGTAGCTGAAGTAGGGGGTGGCCGGCACCCAGGGGACATATAAACTCAACAGGCTAGAACAGGGGTCAGGAAACTATGTCTCACGATCGTGTCATGGTCAGAAGGGGGGGGAGGGCGCATAGACCTCCATGTTGTTGGCTTTCAAGCCCACATAGTTGGTATCATTAATGACGTGGGGGGGGGGGGGAATTTTTAATGATTGTGGCTGGCTGGAGCCAATACCAGCTGCCCTCCTTAGTTTTCAACATATTGTATGGCTCTCACGGAGTTACATTTTAAAATGTGACGTTCATGGCTCTCAGCCAAAAAGGTTCCAGACCCCTGTATTGGAGTTTTTGTATGTCCTTATTAATCCCGTTAATGTGACCAAGTTTTATAGTGAAGGCTTAAGACACCACTACGCAGAAATCAGCACAGCAATTTTTGTTTCATTCTATGGTAAATGGTAAAAAGACTTTTCTTTCACAAATCTATGATTCCTGCATGCAGCAGATCTATTCCGTATTATAATGATGATACCCTGGTTGAGGGGTATAAAACGACTTGCATCCTATGGTTTTTGCCATAAAATGTAGGTGGTTTTATACCCCTCACCCAGGGTATCCTCACTATTATATGACTGGGGTGTGACACCAGAGCCATACTGGCCAACTACCCATTATTTCTTATTTTCTATTCTATATTAGTTCAGTACTACTGTCTTAATAAGCCCAGTATTTGTTGTCTGTAAAGTCTCCATTATATTCTTCAACAATATTGCTTCTATATTATCTGTACCTTTTGTGGGAATAATACAAACATGTTTCTCACCCTAAAATGAATTACACAAATTCTATTAATACTATACTTGTGCAGCAACTTCAGCTCCTAAAACAAAAACTGCCAAATTGGTCAAGGAAATTCGCTAAGGAACCCACTAAACGGTTAATTGTAGGATTCCAAAAGAGAGTTTGTGCAATCAGAATCTGCCATGTAGCTCTGGCTTAGCAAAAGTAAATCTGCATTAAATGGAAAAAATAAAACACAGTTTTATTATTTGTTTCTATATTCTCATTACTTTAAGTAAGATAACAGAAAACATGTGACGACTCGTTTTCAAAGACTTCAGCCGTTTTTTTTTTTTTTAATCATCGCAAAATGAGATATCGCCATCAATTTAACTGGAAAGATGTTAAAGGTGCAAAATATGTCACTGTTGTATTGTTCTTGCCTGCTTTGTTGGTTCCTGGTGGATATTGTAATTCTTTGTGTCATATGGCATTTACTGCTCTATATTGTGCAGTCTGTAAATTGGGAATGCTGCTTTTTTCTTCCAAAGTACCTTGTGAAGGTGCATCCTAGGTAGAAGGGAAGCATTGGCTGTCTTTTCAGCTTCGTGCCACTGTCTTTTCTGGTGTGCCTTACCTCTCTCTCTTTTTAGAACTGCCTTTAGGACTGTTAACAAGGGGATACTAAGTATTCGTTTTACTGGGGTTTAAACACTTGTTTTAAAGACCAGTAGCCCCAGCAGACTAGCAGAACAGAGTCTTTGACATGTTGGACAGTGTTATATATGACTTCCAGCAAAATTTAATACACTCGTATTTTCAAGATTTCGAGAATTGTAGCCTAGGCACACGAGACATATTTTTCACTTTCTTGGATTTTCAGCTTCCTCTCAAATTGTTGTTGAGGGTTGTTTAGGGAGTTCACATTTTAGTGTTAATTATTTCATATTTTACACATTTGCTTGTGCCAGAGATTTGTGACACAGGCTATTTCATATATTGGATTTTATACCATATAATAGGAAATACACGTCTTAGGTTTTCACTTTCTTTCCTAAAAGCATTCATCAACACCATATGTCAGGCATGTAAGACAGGTACAAGAGTTACATGATTAAAGCTAGCCATACATGTCCAATTCCATGGCCGATCGATCACCCATCCGATCGATTCCGCGATGCCAGAGGAAATCGGATGTCCGATCGATCGGCCAATTAAGCCTGTCCCTACCACCTTGGGCCACCGATTCCTGGACGATTCCGTGCCCGATCGATCACTTCACACATGGCAACTCCCCCTGATGTGTGCTGAATCGGATCAGAAAGACCAACATGTTGGTTCTCTGGCAGATCTGATTCTGGGCTTGATCGATCGGGCAAGGTGGGCTTCACGCGATTCCGGGACGATCGATTAGCATGCACGCGCCCGGAATCGATCGTCCCGGAATCCCTTGGGAATCGGACCCGTGTATGGGGACCTTTAGGAGTTAAATGATTAATTCCATGTTTTTGGTCTGCAGTTGGGCTTTTGCATTTGTATTTGGGCAGTGTTCAAGATTGAGGAACAGGTTTTAGGTCATGCCAAAATCTGAAACATAGCAGCTTCAATCTTATATCTTCAGTCATTCAAAACTAGTGTAGAGATTTTAAAGTTATACAAAATTCAATAAACTTAACATTTCCTAAAGCAGCATGGATTCCTGAATAAGAGTCAGCCCATTTTAAATTGGGGTTGTAACATACATATGGTTTTATAAATGTTTGCTTTTATTTTATATCCTAGTCTTCCCCTCATTGTGCCACTTTCAGAAGAATATCACAGAGAACAAGGAAGTTATTGTTATGTGCCCAGACTATGGACAGTGGTTTCAAACGGCTTACAGCAGTGGTTCCCAAACTGGGGGCGTGAAGGCATCGCAGGGGGATACAGGTCTGGGCACAGGTTCACTTTAACAGGCCACACTTTTTGCTTACACAGTTACACTACTATATACCTGAAGAGGGTAAAGATCATGTACTCTTTGACACCAGTCTACTTTTTGTTTATTCTCTGCTTTCTCTCAAAGGTTCCTGTAGTCATACAAACTTATTGCTGCCGTTCAGCTGCGTATATATGTTAAAACAATGAAAAACGATTTCTCTTTTCGTTTCCCTTATTGAAGTAAAGCACGTGAGCGGAAAATTTTTAATACAGTATATTTCATTGTATAACCACCCATGGCATGAACGTATGTTAAACAATATTATATCTAAAGCTAACCGCAAAACCTGTATATATTGCAGCTTGCATGTCCTTTAAATGCAGTGGCTGCGTTTGTTTTTTATTTATTTGGCCAACAATAGACATGATGTTTGTCCTGGTCTTTCTGTGACCTGAAAAACCTCCCATGTAGTACAGATAAGAAAAGGAGGACGGCTGACAGAGTATGAAACCTAAAATACAGCCATCACATCTAAGTGAGTGAGTGACTGGTGAGCTGCAATATATTAAACTTAAGCCCCCCATACACAACTTGATTTTCTGTTCTATCAACTTAAAAAGATAATTTTTTGGGGTCAGGGAAATCGGTGATTGATTGTTTGTTTGCCAGATGTAGTAACAGATATTTGATCAACTTTTTTGAGGTGGATTGAAAGTGTCAATCAATTTCAATACAACCAATTAAAATTTACCAGCATGTCCAATCATTTTTCAATCAATTTGTTTCCCAATTTTAACCTCCCTAGCGCACTGCCCGTATCGCGCCGATACGGGCGATCAAGGCAGTGTACAGAGTACACTGCCTGCCACTTCCGGCATCCCGCCGGAGCTCTACGCGCAGCTGTTGTCATTACTGACAACAGCTGTGTGAGAGGGGTAGCCGGCGCTCCTCCATTAACATGACAGGACAATCGCTGCAGCTTTCCAGGGAGGCATAGGGTCTCCCCGCTGCCTGCTTTCCCGGCAGTTGAGGCGAGCCTGAAGCTCGGACGAGCTAGGCTCGTCTCAACCGCTAGGGAGGTTAATTGTTTTAGGTTATCTAACCATGTGGGCTGCCATAGATTTTCAATCAATCAACAAAAAAAATTGATTGAATTAAGTTAATTGGATGAAAAATCTAGACGTGTATGGGGGCCTTATATTTTTTTGCTTTAGGTACCCTTTGTTAGTATTTTGGTACATCTGCACAGACCTTTTTATGCTGCTTTCTGACACCCGCTCCTCTCTTCCTAGTAGCCAGGGGCCACTGAATGAACATGTGTATTATACAAGGGGTGTCATGTGCCAAAACAGATTAGCTGCTTCATTGCACTAGTGTTTAATACGAATGTACATTGTAACACTGTATAGATTAAGCTCATGTTATCACATGTACAATGTCTGGAAGAATACATTGCATCAGCAAAAAGTTATTTTTCCCATGATTGAATTATTCTTATGATATCACAACATATTTGATTATACAGAATATTTTATTATTACAAAGTCTACATATTTAGTGAAATGTACAGATTAGAAGAAGTCCATCGGCCAGATATCATTTTGAAAGCTGTTTTAGAATTTCTGCTTAATTCAGTTCTATTTCATTGTGCGCATCTGGAAATGTGTTTTACGCATTGTCAGATACAAAGCACGACCACCAAGCACTTTTTCTGTATATAAGAGACATCTGATGGACTACCATTTCTTTGGAGGTAGATGCATATGAACGCCATGGTACAGTAAGACTGAACTCTAGCCAAAACCTTTTTGTATTTTGTCTTTCCACATTTGTGGATATTGGTAAGATGCTTTCTTATGGTGTTAGGGTTGAACCTCTGCTAGCATTGCAATGTTATCTGTTTTTGCTTTTGAGTGTTTCCCTTTATTTTGAGATCAATTGGTCACCAATAGGGACTCAGACATCTGTAAAAAGTAATGCTCATCACTCAGTCCAGCACTAAAGAAAAATCATTGATACGTTTTCATTCTTAAAGGGTTTAAAGGAAGAAAATGTTTTCTTGATGCAAGAGTCTTTTCTTGAATCCTGGTCTGCATTGTGTGTGAACTCATCCAGTGTAAATGATTTGCAGGGTCCAAAACCAATTGCTGCTGCTATCTCCCCTTGTGCAGGGTGGCTGGTCATGTGTCCACCTCCCCTCTTTATTGATACCTCCCAGGCCTGTTTGTATCAATTTGGGGGCCCTATGCTAAGTTACTGCATGGGTCCCCCCTAATGGCATGGTTGATGAGCTCGGGGTCTTGATTGCTATTGTTCAGCCAAGTTGTTGAGCGGGATGGGTGGGAAGGGGGATGCTATCGTTCGGCCGAGTTAAGTGAGGGGGTGGCCCCCATGTGTGTTGGGCTAGTGGTGTATCCCACCTGTGTTGGGAGACATGCGGAATATGGGTCCAGGGTAGAGAACCAGAGGGGTTCCCCAGTGAGCTTACATCATGTATTTTATGTCTATTAAGGAATATGCTCTAAATAAACGAGTTCAGCTTGGTAATAGTAATCTGATGATTTTTTTGGCTTCTATTCCACAGCTATGAGTCTTCTGTGGGTTTGCAAATGTACCAACCCTCTATCTGAAATATGTCAAACGGTTATATATTCCCGGAATTGTCACTTTCACCTCTTATGTTCTTACTGTAGTATGCATTGTGTATAGTACCTGTTTATTATGGTCGTGGTGTTCGGTAATTTTCCTGTCTAGAGTAGAACTAGTTGCAACCAGGCGTATCATTATTTATTGGATTTGCAGGAATAATGCTGTTTACCCAATTGCTTTCCTTGCAAATCAGTGTCAAGTGCAATGATCTTCTTGTAGATTGAGGCTTATTTACTGTTATTTTAGCAGAGGGAAAACACCTTATATTTATATTTGTCCATATATTTAGAAGGACCTTGATGGGGGTTATTGCCCCTCTGCATCGAAAGTCCCCTGCTAGTGGGATGCTACCTACAAATTATCTGTATATTGCTATAATGTAGGTTATGTGATTTCAAAATCATGCTTTTTGTACATTGGAAATGGTTTTACCCCCATAATTGATCAGTGTTTATATAAAAGCTGCTGTATATCCATTATTGTCCCTTTTAATATGAGATAGGGCATCTATAACTCCATTTATCCACAAGTGTACAGACTGTATTTGTCAAATGAGGAAAGTGGAATTCTGTACTACCACAATAATCATGTCCTCCCTATTGATCATTTCATACTCTGTGGTGGGGCCAACATTGTCTTTTGTTGTCGGGAACATTAATCCTGTCCATGGAAAGTATTCATTGCATTCTCTTGTGCTATGTCAGTGGTTATTGGTCATGCATACAATGATTAGGTCATGTTGGTTCAATTCTTCATGCGTTTACTACAACAGTACCACTCGTAAGGACTCTGAGAGGGCAAACATAGAATCAAGCTGCTCAATTGTTTATACCCCAGTAATTCTGTTTAAGTGTTTAAGGGTTTGTTTGTTTTTTTTTGTTTTTTTAATCCACAAGAAAAAAAAACTTTAATAGAAACCTGTGCTGACACAATGATGAAGCAATTGCTGATTTGTTTCTGAAACCATAGTTGCCTTCCCATCCTTCTGATAACGTGGCTTCAATACTGGTCACTGGCTGTGACCACACATGCAACAAGTGAAGTCAAAACTTCTGGTGTACATAACTTGTTTGGTGTTGGTGGCCTAAGTATAAGTCATGTTGGCATATTTTGAAATGGTTAGCAGCCCACACATTTCTGACAGTACAGATTGAATGCTGTGAATAAATGTTGAAGGAATACTTGACCTACACTAGTTAATCTGTTGTTTGCTTCCAGCTCTAAGCATACATACACATGGACACTATTGTTTGTAAGCAACGGTTCATTTGTTCGCCTTCTGTCTCTCTTACAATGTAATCAATGCTTCATGCCATTGCGAGTACACAACGGTTGCGCTTCTGCATATTGACCTGTCCTTTGTAAATATGAAAGCCAAATGCACACAGTATTACTCTGTGTTCTCCAGGAGCCATTAAATACAATTGTGTAATCCGTTCACTGATCTTACACAGAACAAAGTGTTCTAAGGTTTTGTCATGATGTAGTGAATGCTGTACATTGAACCTTTATTTCCACACCAATAAAACCTACCATGTCTGTCGATCATTAAACATTTTAGGTGTGTGTTTAAGTCCTTCTCATTGGGTGTTTTAAGTTTAAATTCTTAGCAGCTGGCGTACAAAATCATCCTGTATGAGAATGCAGCCTATAAATCTACCTGCTTCCAGTGATGGGAAATGTAGGGTTTCATTTATAAGACCCGTATGGTTAGCCCTTTGTGAGCAGGCGGATGAAAT
The DNA here is from genome assembly GCA_036250615.1 of Ptychadena robeensis. Taxonomy (NCBI): domain Eukaryota; kingdom Metazoa; phylum Chordata; class Amphibia; order Anura; family Ptychadenidae; genus Ptychadena; species Ptychadena robeensis. Next base: position 32,802,488 of record CM070034.1, on the reverse strand, counting down.
AAATGGAAGCGACTGCACCTCAGAACCGCGCGGCCAGCTTCGCCTGTGGGGACAAGCCCTAAGTGTGCATACAAGGTTGGTGTCTAAGGAAACCTATTGATAGTTGGGCAGCCATTGCTAACCTTTTCCGAAAAGGCTCCCTTCCTTGCTATGCCCCGGTCAGTACTCCTTTAAAGCAAACACGTCCCTATAACAGCCAGATAAAAATATTCTGGTCAGCAATGACAGTTTTACTTTAAATAGTAAAAGTGTTTTCTGTGCACTTGTTTCCCACTGTAATGCAACATGAATGGAGCTTGGACATGTAAGGGCCGCCATACACCTTTAAATCTCTCTCTCTGATTTCCTTTTAAGCTAGCCATACATGTGTCTATTCCTGAGCGATTGATCGACGATCTGATCGATTCTGGTGAAGTCACAGGTGTCGATCGATCGACCATACAAGTCTGTGCCTACCACCTTAGGCCACCGATTCCTGGACGATTCTGTTACCAGTCGATCGATTCACAAATGTCAACACCCCTTAATGTGTGCCCGATCGATCAGAAAACACCAACAGGTTGGTTCCCTGGCCAATCCGATTTGGGGGCCTTGTCGATCGGTTACGGTCGATCGGTCGAGGTGGGCTGCACTCGATTCCTCGTCGATCGATCGACGTGCATGTGCCCGGTGATCGATCGGCCAGGAATCGAGTGTGAAATCGACCTGTGTATGGCCACCTTTTAGATCTTTTGTTTTACCAAAACCGTGTAATGTGAGAGACTTTCTAAACCATCAACTCTACCTGTGTTCAATCACAGAGGACCCGGCACTACATAGTTGTTGGTAGATCTAAAGGATACCTGATTGAGAAATCTAAAGGTGTATGGCCAGCTTAAGTTTGCATACAAGGTTGGCGTCTAAGGAAACCTATTGATACTTGGGTTGCCATTGCTAACCTTTTCCTAAAAGGCAGCTGCTGACCCTCCCTTCCTTACTATGCCCCGGTCAGTACTCCTTTAAAGCAAACACGTCCCTATAACAGCCAGACAGATAACTTTTTTTTAGGTCCGCAATGACAGTTTTACTAATAGTAAAAGTGTTTTCTGTGCACCTGTCTCCCACTGTACTACAACATGAATGGAGCTTGGGCATCTTAGGGTCCCCATACACCTTTAGATTTTTCAACAGGTTGGTTCCCTGGCCAATCCGATTTGGGGGCCTTGTCGATCGGTCACGGTCGATCGGACAAGGTGGGCTGCACTCGATTCCTCGTCGATCGATCGACGTGCACGTGCCCGGTGATCGATCAGCCAGGAATCGAGTGTGAAATTGACCTGTGTATGGCCACCTTTTAGATCTACTTTTGTTTTTTCAAAACCATGTAATATGAGGGACTTTCTAAACAATCAAGTCTACCCCGTGTTCAATCGCAGAGGACCTGGCACTACATAGTTGTTGGTAGATCTAAAGGTTATCTGACAGGTATATGGCCAGCTTGAGGGTCATTAAAACACACAGTAGCACAACACAAACTCCATACACTCTGAATCATGATCCGACAGTATTGCAGCTGTCTTGCAACTAGGTTAGATGTATTAAAACGTGTTTGAATATACCTTGCAATGCAGATCATTGTATATAACCCAGCTGAGTCCAGTATGGCCGAATAAAGCATACAAATTGCCTTCTTTTTGGTTGGTTAGGTCCGTTAATAGAGCTGTATATCGGTAGCTGATGTGGTACCTTTTTCTTTCCTTGTTCATTCTGCAGAATCTCTACTTCACAAGCATTTATGCCAATGTAATGGTTTGTTCCATCTCCGACACGTAGAATATGCATGTTTTTTCAACATGTCCTAGGCCTCCATGGACGTCCTGTCATTTTAACTCTAATGTATACGTACAGTTATAGATTTGTAATGCATTGTACACAAGTAGTATTTCTGGTGTCAATTTGGCATTATGACCCTTATTTGGGACAGATTGGATCCATTGCAGCACATTTAAGTATTTGCCAGAATCATTTTAGCAGTGTTCATTGATATAAAGCACTTTACCACCATGAAACCCAATATTGGAGAACCCAATTCCTCTTCTACTCTACAACAGCATTGACCAACTTCAGTGTGGTGAACTGTGCATGAAATGCAGTCTCTTCTGGGTACGGACACGTCACTTTGTTCTGAAACTTTCCTATATTCATCTATATATCAACACGGCCCAGGTTACGGCAAAACAGTACTTGGAACTGTCGGTATTTATTCAAAGATATCATTTTTATCGTTCGAATGTAGTATACGTATATTTCATCATTTTTACCACTGGAAATTGCATTTATTTAGTAAGGTACTAAGGAGAAGAAAAAAAAAGCTTTTTATTATGAATTAAACATTTTGTACTGTGCTTTGATCCAAAAAAAAAGGTGTCATTTTTTTAACCAAATCTTTAATTAAAATTATTTTTTTGTTGCAATACATTTTAAAATGACAAACTTGTACTTTCTGTGCTCGGATTTAGACTTTCTATACGGATTCGAGCTCGTCACATCACACAACTGTCAATGTTAAGCAAAGTATAAGGCCTACGTAACCAGATGTTTTTCTCTCCCACACCTGTATAGTATATGTATTTTGTGGTTTTTGAGAATATAGGAAGTTTAGCGTGTCTAAAGCATATGTTTTAATGTGTTTTTTGTTTTTTTAAAAACAAATGTATGGCAATTCAGATACTTGGAGAAAAGGGTATTGCATTTCAATTTGTAAAAAAAAAATCTTTTTAACTGTCATTAAATGCTTTGTAAAATGCAAAACTGTAACTGGAGATACTACGTTTAATAAATATCATAGATTTTCTGTATTATTACAAAAGACTTCTTCTTTTGGGGGGAGTGGTTTTTGGGAGAAAGTGTGTTTTCTATGACTATTATGTGGCCAAAATCAAACTAAGGATTAGATTTCTCATTACACATTTCTTTGTGTAAAATGTTTATATACAAAAAGTCATGCTTTTTTCCCTTAAGTTTGTTTTACTTAGGCTAAATTTACACTGATGTTTGCAAGGTCGTTTTCTGGTCTTTTCGGCAACCAGAAAACGATCTTGCTTTAAGTTTAAAATGGAAGTCAATGAGGTCGTATAAAGAACAGAAAATTTACTGTCTTTAATCAAGCAGTGAGTTTTTTGTTGGTTTTTTTTCTGTTGCATTCAGAGGGTCGTTTGGTTGTTAAACCTCCCCATCGACTTCAATGGCAAAGCTCTGAAAGCGACTGCAGCACTTTTCAAAGCTTTTTACACTCATTTTTCAGTCTTTAATAAAACAACCTGGATGTGTCTATCCCACCTTTCCAGGCACCCTGCAGGGTCCTTTTGTAGCCCCTCATTTTGTAGAAACCTCTGCTTTAAAGTGTCATTAAAGCTGGGCAGACACGGGTAGATTATCGTGCAATCGACAATGTGCACCACATTCAATTCGGACCTGTTCTCTCCAGCTACAGCCTTGTGATGTGAGTAAGTGAATCACAACACGGGCTGCCAGCTGGGGAGAAAGGAAGCCAGCCAGCACACAGCCTCAGAGAGAGATGTGCTGGCTCCACCCCTTCACACTGACCTCAGTGTCCAGGCTGCAGCAGCAACTCCTCCAATACTTTGCATGGAGTTTCTTGTATCTATTCAAACTAATGGAGATTAAACGGGGTTTTTCAACATGTTGGAACCCCATTCAATCGAGTTTCTTTGAGTCGGACCTATTGATCTCTTGCGTTGCATGAGTAAAATTCCTGCAGACGTGTGTTGTGCGGTAATGCAAACAATGCAATTTTGGACCTGTTATCTTTTGCACCTCCGGACAAAGAATGAGCAATACTGTATTTTTCGCACTAAAAATGCACTCCCCGACAAAAAAAATATCTGATCGTCGGTCTGCAGAGTCAGGGTATACGAGCAGGCAGCTTCAACCAGCTCACATACAATCTTCCTGCTTCTGTTCATTCCTGCCTCTGTATGCAAGTGGGCTGGAGCTGCCTGCTTACATACAGACATCCGCGGGACCAGGAGGTGGGGAACTTCTGAAATCTACCTCGCCTCCTTTAACTCCCGCTCTGCTGGTTGGAGCAGGAAGCTCCGAAAAATATAGTAATGGTTCTTTTGATAGTAAAGTAGGAGATACTTTGGTTCTCGGTCGTATAGGTTTTGCATACCCTGTTTTATATAGCAGATGGACATGCCATACATTTGATGGACTGGTGCAGACATGGTGCCATGAAACCTTGGGTGCATATAGAAACACTTGTATCACATCAGGCCTTCTTCAGATGGAGGATAGTGATGAGCAGCATAGCCCTGCAATTTTGCCTACGCTAATCAGCAACTTCAAGAATTTATGTTCTCCAGTCGTTCTTAGATTATTGCAATTATTTGACTATTTTCGTAATCAACATTACTGATCTTGAATGTCCAGGATTACGAAGATATAGCACTATATTTGAGATCTTCGCGAATTCTCCAAGTGGCAATATTCTAAATAAAA
>CM070034.1:32780426-32791894 GCA_036250615.1 Ptychadena robeensis | reverse complement strand
CATATAGTGTGAATGGGCCCTTAAATACTCTTTTGTAGAGCCACCATGGAGGGAGTTACTCCCAGCTTTCGTTTGTCCATAGTCTGCACCTGACACGCAGCAGTCACGTTCGTGCGCAGCGTATCTGCAAAATGTGGAACTGTGGACTTCAGAGAGCTGTACCTGTTACACAGAAGCTGCTGTACACGAATAGTGCTGGCATGGAAAGTCTCCCTGCACTTGCTGTGCCTGGTTCTGCTGTACATTACGACATATTTGGGAACCTGGCACATCAATAGAGTATTAAGGAACTTCCTGACAGAGGGACACTGTGGCAGACAAGACGTATATAGGACAAGACATAGATAGACAATAAGCCTGCATTAATGTTAACATGTGTGACCTGCTGTGTATGTGTTTAGCTAATTCAAAACAGGATGTCCTACAGAAGGGTTTGTCGTCTGTTCAACATTACATTTTATAACTTAAAGTTCAATTTAAGGCAAGACCTATCCTTTACAGTTGCAATCTTAGCCATGGTGCAGCTCATGTGACCCTCTATGGCACCAGCCATTTCAGGGCTTTATAGTTTGGATTCGGAGTTGATATAAGGGCAATGGCAACCATAATAGTTATTATCAGAGGTATATCAGAGGCTGCCATACACTGGGCGATGCCTGTGAGATGGATCAGCCTTCAAGCTCAGCTGATGCTTTGCATGTTTGCATATGCATTGATGTATTGCTTTCAGCTTTGTTGCACTAAAATGAAAAACAACGAAGCTCAACCCAAGTAAGAGTGCATTGACGCACCCATAGACAATGCATTGAATCCGTTACCAGTGGATTGAGAAGAATGGGCGGAATGGTCCCTCCGTCTGTAACGCATGCCTCGCAGGATCTCCTAGATAGATGCAATAGATGGAGGGACCTTGATGGACTTCTTGGAGGGGGCCATACAAGGGGCAATTCACGTTCAATTGACCTGCAATTGTTCACAGCGTGGTGATGTCATTATAACATCACCACATCGAGTGTGAATCAATGTACACCACTTTGCACATGGATTCCCATCCGATACTTTGTACACCCGGTGTTGTGAGATATAGATATTTAGGAAAATATCACAGGGTAGGAGTATATCTCAGAACACTGTCTGGGAGCTGCTGACAGACAGAGTTGAGAGAGAGAGACACAGGATGGCTGCAATGAGGGGGGGCTCGCCATGCACTGCACAGCAGCCCGTGCTTGGCTCCGCCCCCTTTCATGTGTCCTGGCTTGCAGCTGTCTGCCTCCCTGAACACTGCTTGTGTGGTCCCCATCCACAATCGGCCAGGATTTGCCAATATGTGTGTTCCCTGTTTGGGTCGATTGATTAGAAAATCGACCTGTGTATGGCCATCAACACTGTTTAGGGTTTACTTCTGCATTAAGGAAACTGTGGCTTTCCAGCCATTTTTTTTCTTTCCTTCAGGTAATGATTGTGAATGGTATGGAATTATCTTAACGCAACACATTGTAGAACTGTATCCAGATAACAAATAAAACACTATTTAGAAAATTCCGTTTTCTTTATTCACAAAGTCCTCCTTATATAACGATGGCTTCATGTAGGTCAGCCGTGTAAGTGAGGGACTGTAACATGAAAAGAAATGATACCTGACTTCCGGCATAGAGTGTAAACCAAGACGTGTGCTTCAAGCTCATTAAGGATTTAGAAGTGTATCTTTAGCCAAAACAGCTAGAGAATATGCCGGCTGCCTTGCTGACTTCTCCATCTGGAAATGGCCGGCTGTCATGGCAATTCAATATTTTCCAAAGCCAAGGTCTGAAACTAGGATGCACATCAGTCATTCTCTATTCACCTTAACTGTATAATTCACAGGGGTCTTCCAGGTATCAAACATTCGACAAGCTGGTAGTATCTGTAGGGGAGCAATGACAGCTCCCATATTTCTCACTGTATACCGTACTTTTCAGACTATAAGATGTACTTTTTACCATTAAAATCAATGGGAAAGTGTCTCTGAGACGTATGCACTGATTATGTAAAATAAAAATGTTTTTGTTTTTTTTTGTCCCAACCATCCTGGGAGCAATAGCTATGAATCACAGGAGGCAGAAATGTGTTCCATTCCCTCCAGCCAAGCCAAAAAGCCACTGCCAAGAAGAGATCGTATCTGCATTAGCACTAGTAGTACCCATTCTCTAAACACACACAACCAACCTATGGAAAGACACATTGTACAATTAGATAGCATGAGTTGCATTGCAATAAATGCAATGTAACAAAGACTCTTATCTCCTCCCATGTGTAAATAGCTGCTCATGGGCAAGTTTTTCAGCCTTGCACACTCTGCTGCAGAGAAGACCTGCCTCCTGGTACTGGCCTTTTGGCTGGAGGAATATAGAGTGAAAACTGCATGGACCAGTTCTGCCTACTTTGCTGAAACATTCTGCATATTCACAAGATATCTGAATGAAAAAAAAAATTCAAAATTCACGACAAAGGCAATTGGTGTTCCATGACAACAGATTCCTGGCAGACTGACATTTTTTATTGCAAAGATGTCAAACTATTTGTCTGCCAACTATCAGAAATATTTCTGACCCACGGTAGATGTTGCAGATCTGATAAATCAGCCTTCTCCTTGCAGAGAAGGTAGATCTATCCATATGTTAACCCATAATAGCAGTGTGAAATCTGCCTTCTCCATAGCCCCCCTGCCTGCTACACTCACCGCGCCTCTGTACTCCCACTATCAGAGTAGAGAACGATGTGTCCTGGCTGCTGAACAGCGCATTCCAGTGATAACACCGCGCAGAGCATGCCGGGATTCACATTTCTCTACTGCTGGAGTGAGAGTTCAGAGGCCTGGTTAGAGCAGCAGATAGGGGGGCTGCAGAGAAGGTATATCTATCCATATGTTAACCCATAACGGCAGTGTAAAATCTGCCTTATCCATAGCCCCCCTGTCTGCTGCTCTCACTGCACTTCTGTGCTTCCACTATGGGAGTAGAGAACTATGTGTTCCGGCTGCATTCCAGTGACACCACAGCGCTCGGAGAATGCTGGGATTCACATTTCTCTACTGCTGGAGTGGGAATACAGAGGCCTGGTTAAAAACAGCAGGCAATGGGGGTTGCAGAGAAGGTAGATCTATCCATATGCTAACCCATAATAGCACTGTGAAATTTCTTTAAAATATACCATTAGTTTAATTTAATTCAATTCCACTTTTTGATAAAATAACTTTATGCCAATTGCAGCACTAACAACCACAAATGTTTTTTATCTTCAGCTGACAATGATAAGAAAATTGGCTTTAAAAAAACAAATTAACAAAGTTTGAGTGTCATGTGACCTGTAGATGTATATTTTGTGCATTTTGCATGGCTGCTATGGTCCTGCACACCGAGACCAGTTGAAGTCTTTAATATGTTCAGGCAGTATTGTGATCAGTGGAAATTCAGAATAGATTCCTATTCATGACACATCTGTTTTTAAATCATCTCCCCATGAAAAAGTTTTGCTAAAAAAAACAATATATTACTATTACACGTCAATAAATATTCATAAAACCTAAGTGCAAATTGTACACAGATGATCTCAGTAACCAATAAATAACTTCTTGCAGAGAGAATGATCTCATTTTTATCTGTGTTCATTGATGGCACGTTTCCCATTGCCCTTCATACAGCAAAGGAGTGTTAATCTGCAAATGCCTTTAAGGAACAGCGCTGGTTTCTGGAAAAGAGAATACAGTTTTATTTTATTACATTTCCTCATAGCTTCTTACAGGAAATGAATATAAATGTGTCAGATACATGTCTGGCTATCCCCGCTGCTTGTCAGATCGACTGGGATATATGAACTTGTCCGTTCCCGGTTCAACCGACATTTTTCGAGTGGGGTTCGATTGATCCTGCTTGAAGAAAGGCATACTCAGCTCCATTTTTTATGCCTAGCATTAGGCAGGCTTTCTATAATTGAATACCTAATACTAGGCATTCACGGTTCAATTTCTTTAATAGATTCGAGCACAAGTGAGCAACATGCTAGTTCACCGTCCTCGAATCTATAAAAAAATTGAGCTGTGTATTCATTCCGCTCGCAAAAGGTTGGTCGAACCAGGAACAGACATGTTCCTAAATCCCAGTCGATCTGACCAGCAGCAGGGAGGGGGCTCTGGCTTGAACTTGGGGGTGACATGATGTATGTATTTTCGTTTAATATCGCTTGTTTTAAATCTCAATAAATGTAAGCACATTGTTGGAAGACGTTTTGGTCTGTGAGTGTGGCCCAACAAACAATCAACTACTGCATACAGAGGCCTTGAGATGGGCCTGCTGTGGACCCTGCACCTGACCTTACCTATGAAAGAAGCTACATGACTAGATTTGCGGGCATTTGGAGGCTGTCAGGCTATCTGTTCATTCATCTTTTTTGGAGTGCAAATTTCTTCTTTGTATATTTAAGCAGCACGAAGGGTCGGACCGCCCACAGCCTGTGATCGGCTCCTGGCAGGGGAAAGGAGGTGGAACCTAGCATGGCTGTGTAAACTACACAGTCCCCGCCTCCCTTCAGCTTTTACACAGTATTGTGAGCTATTTTCGATAGGAAAACAGCTCACAACACCTGTCCAGGGTCTCCATCAAACGGGAATCAAAGTTGATGTCACCACGCTGAGATCGATTGCGGATCGATTGCGCGGATATCGACCCGTGTATGCCTAGCTTTAGAGAGGAAATCTAATTAAGACACCAAAGTACTGATCGGCTGCAATATATAAAGTTTGTTCTTCAGTTTTGATACATTTTAAGAGGTTAACTGATAGCAGCCCCCATTGTTTCATTTCCTAATACCCATGTAGTATTTAGTTGGGTACTGTATACAACAATGACATGGAGACAGTGCTGCTGTTCACTAATGTGTGAAACTTTTAAGGCCCCCATACACGTGTCGGATTCCCACCAGATTCCGGCACAATCGATTCCGGGCGCGTGCACGCCAAACGATCGCGCCGGAATTGCATGCAGCCCACCTTGTCCAATCGATCAGGTCCGATCGTTCAGGGGCCCAGAATCGGATCCGACAGAGAACCAACATGTTGGTCTTTTTGATCCGATTCTGCACAGATCAGGGGGAGTTGCCATTTGTGAGGTGGACAATCGGACACGTAATCGTCCCGGAATCCATTGGACAAGGTGGTATGCAGCGATCGGATACTCTTAATTGGCCGATCGCTCAGACCTCCGATTCCCGGCGGAATCGCCGGAAACGATCGGATGGGTGATCGATCAGCCATGGAATCCGACACGTGTATGGCTAGCTTTAGAAATATTGTATTTGAAAGTTATCTTTTAGCATGCTGAGTTCCCAAGCACAGGTTATGAATGTGGTTTCAAGTTACACCCAGATAAATATTTTTAAGGCCTCCCCAGACGGTGTGTGACGTATATAAATTACCAAAAAAACTAGGAGATTGAGCCTAGGGCCCACGGACCCAGATCAGAAATTCACCCTGAAAACTCAGGGGCGAGGGGACTTTAAGGGCTCCAATAGATTATATAGATCACAAGATATGTATAAAAAACAACTAATCAATTTATTACAAGGATAAAAAATCACTTGGCCACAAGCCTTTACAATGAACAATATCCCAGCCCAGCCAAGATTACAAGCATATGAAAATACAGTTTCTGTTGATTTGCGAATTCACACTGTGTCTTTTAACTGTATTTTCATATGCTTGTAATGATGACATTTTGGGGTGGCGGCTCCATCACTGGAAGAAAAGCATTATTAATGTTCTGTATATAAATTACCTGCACATTCTTGTAAGGCATTCTGTGTCATCCCTGCATGACGCACCAAGTGGACGCAGGGATAGCCCTCTCCAGAATGGAGTCATCCTTCGGAGCCTCAGTGCTCTCTTGGATCCAGCAGAATTACTCACAGGAACTCCTTCCAGCTGAAAGGAAATAACTTTTCAGTCAGAACTTTTAGAGACATTAGAAAGTCTCTGTTATAATAGCTGACACATAGATTGCTAAGGACCATCATACACTTCCTGGACCACACATCAGAGTGTCGCCATAGTTTTCATAAGAGTAGGGTGGTAAGAAAGAACTGGCCATCCATATTGTATCAGTATACCTAGAAGTGATGACTACAAGAATATTTAAGCTGGTGTATAGACCTAGCGTAGGTGTGGGACTGTGAACTGTATACTAGTTTACCAACAAGATTACAGAACTGTGCAGGAAAGTCTAGACAGTGACAAACAAAATGTTTACAGAGCCCAACAGCTTAGGTCATTGGTCATTGGTATAATTTGTATAGGTTACTTTTGAAACAAATGTCTGATATACCGTACTCTTTAAACGTTTTTTAAGATGTATTCAAAATTTTTTGAATTTAACTCCAAAACCATCATAGTTAAACTTTAATGAATCATTGTCACAATGACTATGTAGGACAGGAGATGTAAGTTAGTGCAGGCAACTTGTAGACTGGGGAAAAAATATTGACACATTTGGGCTTAGGCTCCACGGTACGCTGGTCTCTGCTCGAGGCTCTTTTGAGTTCCCATAGACGCAGCTTGCTGTGTCAATTTCAACACGATGGAGACTTGGAACAGCGGATCCAGGGCTCTGACCGGTTGTGGAGACAGCCCTGTCAAAGCCCCATTGCCGTCAATGGGCGGCTTGTGCACTCCGTTAAAATCCCAGGGGTTTTAACGGACAGTGGAGCCCTAGCCTTACTGTGATCCCGTGTATTGCCGTGCATGCCATAAATCACAGGTAACCCCAATGCCTCCCAACTCCCCCATCTGTTTATTTCAAAAGGCTAATAGGTTATTTGGGAAAACTCTAGACGTAAAGGAAGACGTAAAGGAAAAATCTCTCTTTCTAGTTGTCTATTACATGAGCTACCCATCAAAAAAATTCTGGGAAATGATGGTAATATTTAATCATACGTCCTGGTACAACACAAACACATACGGGCTCATTGAGCAGCCTGGATGTACTTTGATGTATAAATCATTACCAATATCCCCATTGGCATAAATACAACTTATGTTACTCCAATAATACCCCAATACATTACATGTTCTTTCTTCTCACCTTTATTTTAGCTTTACCTCCTTAACGCCTCTCAATAATTATTAATTCATTTTTCCCATTTTTTTGTTTTTTTTAAGAAGCAGGACTAAAAAAGATTAGCTACATATCTAGTTTTAAGTCTATGATACATTATATAAATGAAATGAAATAGGGCAGGAATACGACATTGATGAATAGGTCACAAAATGCACATTTACATTACATTTACCCCTCATTACTGATCCAGAGACCTTTGTCCTGTAATTTGGTGCCCTACCACTCCCTGCACCTTGCTCTGCAGGGAACCAATTTTCAGGGAACTCCCTATAGAAATCTATGAAGCCAAGGAAATATTCTGTCTGGCTGCTGGTGGAGTATAGGAGATATAAAAGATCTCTTACATGAAGTATTAGGCTCCCCATACACCTTTAAGCTAGCCATACATGGGTAAATTCCCGTGCAATCGACCACCAATCAATCACAGCGTGGTGACGTCACCACGCTGTGATTGATCGGGGAGCAATTGAACGGAAATCAATGTGCACCACATGGGCACATCGATTACTGTTCAATGAAGACCTCCGGCTAGCTAGAGTTCTCTCCGGCTTTCAGCATGTGAAGCCGAACATGCTGAAAGCTGAAGAGAAATCCAGCCTGCTTCTCCCCATTCTCCCCGGCTGGAGTGAAGAGTGCTGACTCCGCCCCCTTCACACAGACTCCGCTGCGCTGACTGCCTGGCTGGCTGTCAGTTCTGTGTGAAGATGTCGGCTTTCCCTATACTCTACATGAAAATTCTTTTTCATGTTGAGTGTTGGTGATTGAATGTGGTTTTCCAACATGTTGGAAACCCGTTCAATCGAGGTACTTCGAGGGGGCTCTATTGAACCCCCTCGAAGGACAGCACACACAGGAAGGATTGTAAGTAGATTCGAGTACAATCAATCACCGTGACCACGCATGTTGATTGATTGTACTCGAATCGTTTTACAAATCTACCCATGTGTGCCTAGCTTTAGACACACTATATACAATTTCCTTTAGATCTACCAACAACTACAGTATGTAGTGCCAAGTTCTCCCTGATAGAATACATAGTGATTGGGAGGTATATATCACTGCTATGTAGTGCCGGGTCCTCCCTAAAAGAATACATAGTGATTGGAAGGTATATATCACTGCTATGTAGTGCCGGGTCCTCCCTAAAAGAATACATAGTGATTGGAAGGTTTTAAAAAAGTCCTCATATTACATGGTTTTGGTAGAAGAAAAGTTAATTGTAAGGTATGTGGGGGGCTTTAGTCTCTTACAATAGTTATTTATATGTGTATTATTCAAATAATGTTTAACATTAGATAGATAGATAGATAGATAGATAGATAGATAGATAGATAGATAGATAGATAGATAGATAGATAGATAGATAGATAGATAGATAGATAGATAGATAGATAGATAGATAGATAGATAGATAGATAGATAGATAGATAGATTTTTTGCATTCTAATAACTACTAATGACTGAGTATAAAAGTCGATCATATTACATTTCGATTGTTTTTACCACCACATAATGGTAATCCAATTAAATTGATTCGTTTCCTAATCCCTGTGCGCTGCTCCATAGTACCATGTGATACAAAGTCATCTAAATTCCTAGAAAACCCGTCTGATACTTGAACTATCAACTGAAATTTACCAACATGTCCAATCACGGCTCCATCCATTTTATGTTCCAATTTTTTTCAATAAAAAAAAGGAATTTTTAAATGATCGACTTACTACAGATGGAATGGAAAAATGGAACAGTGTATGTCCACCTTAAGAATTGTGTCCATTACATTATTATAGGGAAGATAGATAGATAGATAGATAGATAGATAGATAGATAGATAGATAGATAGATAGATAGATAGATAGATAGATAGATAGATAGATAGATAGATAGATATTATTTCCCTTTAATTACTGACAGAGATGAGATAGAATTTATAATGAATCTGATAAAGCTGCATAAATGGGTCACAATGAACAGAAGTAATACAATAGTATTTATATATAATAGTATGTAATAGTAATACAATAGTAATTAATCATTTCTGTTATTATCTACTGTGCTACACTAATACCGTATATTTATTTCTATTTGCTGCCATGGAAGAAAGGATTTAAAGTATATATATATTTTGTTAGAAATGTGAGAATAATGACATTACAAATAATATTTCACATTCATAACAAACATACTGCATAACGGACTAGGCTTACTTTTTATGAAAGCATTGTGGATGCCAATGAAAACGATGAGGTTTTTATCATATTTCCTCTGTGGAGTGAGTATAGCTCCCGCTTATCTAGACTCACCTGGTGTATCAGTACGATACAAATCACAAAGATAGCCGTCCACTTCCTAAACTGTGGAGTCATGGTGTCCAGACGTTTCAGAATAGGCGCGTGCTGCGATGAGGAAGCATCCCGCTTCCTGCCTGGGACTTTATAACAGGACGGATTGCATCATTTGTATTTTAAAAAGGACAAAGTGCAGTAGTTACATTTAATAAGTTAATGCCTACCAACCCATTAACACTGCCAGATTACTCAATTTACTGGAATTTAGATGGTGTCGTGGTACTCTAACCCTTGTCCTACTGGTTCCTAGATGACTGGAATCATTGAGTTTCATCAAATACTTTGAAAGGCGAGTTTAAATGTTCAAAATATTTTTCTAGATCAGAAGATTCAATGACATTAGAATAACTGGAGCAGTAATAGTAGTGGGGTTCTAAGAGCAGCCAATCATCTTGTAGAGCCTTTTGTGGAAAAGGTTGTTTTAACGATATTGCGTACCAATCAAGTCAATTACCTGTACATCAGTGTGTTTAACATAATTACATAAAAACAAAAAGGACTAAAAATGATGTTTTCTAAACTATTCTGGCTATATCTTTGTTGGAGAACATTACCTCTGATACCTAACACCTAGGTACCTAAAGTTTTGTTTAATAGTGCCATGTGGAGTTCTGTTGCCTAAGCCAAAACCAAAGGGCAATTCTTATTCTACAAATGGCAAAAATATATACAAACCCTTATGGGCACCAGGTTATCAAACACATTTAGGATTTATTGGACATCCCTTTTACAAACAATGGAGCTGGCCAACACACCTCTCTAGGAGGGAGTTCCAGGCACCTTTCTATGGATAAGCAATGTAGACAAATCACTGAGGGTACCATCCAATATAAGGCAGCATTCACACTCCATCACCTGTCTGTCTTTTCCCTTTATTATAGACGCACTTGCAGGTAAGTGAACGGAAGCAGTGATAGCTTTAGTTCCCTCTCCAGGTGCCTGACATACTCTGCTGTAATGTCCCATCTTGGCACAAGTTGATGTAACACGACAAGCAATACGATAGAACCCCATAGGGGGGGCCTGCATGGCCCTGGGAAATGTATGTTGGTCTAGGCGGGCTTCAGATGTTTTCCAATAGGGTTTCGTACATTGGGTGCCCATATTTACCAAAATGGCCCTAAGGCTTTCCATAAGATTTGGCTTGTGTCAGATGGAATTTGTTAGGTCAGGTACCGACTTTGGATGAGAAGACCTGGCTTACAGTTGCCTTTCCATCTAAAGGTAGCCATACATTCTGCCTCGATAGATGAGGGATCGACTTCAGCGGGATTACGCCATCCCCATGCAAAGTAATGGGATTGGCCGGGAATTTACCGGCATGTCCGATCATAGTGTGATCTGACATGCAGGAGATTCTTGGTCTATCTCACCAGGTGGGGCCACCCGATTTTCAACCGGGCGATTGACAGTAGCACACAAGGTGGTTGATCATGTTATCAAATTTTGTGTCTGTTTGCGCGGACCCTCATTCTTAACCTGTGTTTGAATAGGGAGGAGGGCTCAATAATGTTCCTAAATAGAAAAGGGGCCCTGCATGGAAAGTTTGGGAACCACTGCCGTACAACAAGAATCCACTGCCATTGCATGAAAACTGGAGGTAACATTTTATCTTATCTTTTCATGGTCATTTATCATACGCTGAATCACATCTAAACACGGAAAGGCAACAAAAAAACGATAACAACCCTTTCAAAGTGTATTTTGCTTAATCACTTTTACAATCCCACATTTTGCTGACAGGGATATTCATGGTAATCTCTATTTATAGTACTAAGTACAAAGACAATGCCACACAATATAATCTCACATTTGACCATGGGGCTTTACCCTGCTATTTATCTTTGGAGACGTCATGTTGAGGTGGGCCATTGCAGGTTGAGTGGTTGTTCAGTTACCTTACGTATACACTTGGGTATACAGGGAGTGCAGAATTATTAGGCAAGTGGTATTTTTGAGGAATAATGTTATTATT
>CM070034.1:32754054-32764510 GCA_036250615.1 Ptychadena robeensis | reverse complement strand
CTATCACTGCGAATATGCTCATGATCATCAGGGCCCTGTGCGCCCACATACTCCGCACAGCAGAGGAAACATCCCCGCTTGTAACCTCTGGAGTCTCATTGTCGTACTCAGCCTTTGTCACACTATATGCGGTGCGCTTTCCATACCACACTTGTGCAATCCGAATGATACATGGGTATCCTTACTCTTTCGCTGGGCTCAAGTTTTTGCTTCCATTTGCTTTATTTGGAAATACAAGTTTAGCAAAAACCACACTGCATGCATTTTATGGTGCCATACACCAGTGTTACAGAGGCTCAAGCCTGATTATGTGGATATCGGCGGTGCTGGGGCCACGGCTCTTATAAGGGCAAGAAACGTGAATTGATGGATGGTGTCAGGACTCTATAGTTAAAGAATATCACAAAACACAGTGTTGTCACTCTAGAACATTACAATACACACACGTGGAACAACTTGCCCAAAAGTCAGGGCATAGTAATGGTTGTATAATCGCTCATGCCATATTCTACAGGTTTTTAACAAAACAAAGAGCATGTCTAAGGAAAAGGGCAGCGTGCTATACATGACGGGTGCTTATGGAGTCTCTGGACCAAAATGTTTCTACTTTGCAACATACCGTCTGTAACTCATCTCTTGTTATTGCAGAGGAGCAATGTTGTATAGGTTTTCAGGTCAGTGTTAATTAGTATGAATAGGACATTTACAGGTTTGCTGGGATAGATAAACCAATTCATTGTCATTGAAGCATTAGGCTAGGTTTCCACTTAGGCGATTAATCACCTGAGCTGGCAATTTTCAATCTCTGGTGGATAAGCCTACACTAGTTTCAATGGGCTTGTCCCCATAGACAGGATCGTGAGCAGTTGCGATTAGGGCCATGATCAAGTCGAGGCTCCCTATGTTCTGACCATTGGCAGCCTTGATTATTTTCCTCCAATCGCACCCATAGACATGAATGGAGACAATTTGCGATCGCGCATGGAAGCGATTAAAAATCACATCCATTCATTCTCTATGGAGCCATAAAAAAATAAAAGTCACCAGGGAAAATCACCTGGTCAACCTGGTGATCTCCCACACACGATTAAAAAACCAGAGCACAGGCATTTAATCGCCTAAGTGAGAACATAGCCTTAGCCACAAGAGCTCTATAGGATCTCTTAATAATGGCAATTCAGGATGAGCATTTGTAGCGGATGAACCCCCCCCCCATTTTAGAAGAGGTCCCATGACATTGTTATAGCCAACACAGGAGGGCACATGGAGCAGCATTTATACAACAGGAAGTTGATGCATTTTATACTTACCCTATGAAGTCTGGCTTTATCCAGAGTATTCCACCGTTCTCCTTTTGATGGCAGCGGTAACCTTCTGTATACACCAACCATATGAATAAAGGGCGCTGCAGCATGTGTAAATGACTAGTACTCAACAACACTGGATTTGTTAAGCCCCCCATACACCTATAGATCACTCAATACAATTTCCTTTAGATCTACCAACAACTATGTAGTGCCGGGTCCTCCCTGATAGAATACATAGTGGTTGTAAGGTGTAGAAAGGTCCTCATATTACATGGTTTTGGTAGAACAAAAGTGGATTGTACAGAAATTGTATGGAAAGATTGTAAGGTGTATGGGGACCTTTAAAAAGGGAAAAACTTAGCTGAAGCCATAATTATGCAGGGAAGGCTTTTAGGGACAACTGCACCAGAAGGGAGGTTGTACTTCAAGGGCCATAGAGTAATCCAAGCTGATATATTTAGATGTTATCTCCATTATATTTACCAAAACAAAGTGGACATAGCTAAAGTCCACCATACACCTTCAGATTTATCTATATAAATTTCCATTAGATCTACCAACAACTATGTAGGGCCGGGTCCTCCCTGATAGAATACATAGTGATTGGAAGGTTTAGAAAGGTCTCCACACACGTAGCGAGTGGGGACCGACAGATGAGCTGTGGAGAGCTCACAGTATTGGTAGGCACCCTTTGTGAGGAATGAACGATTTAAATTACTATCCTGGTGGCAAATCAAAATGTTGGCTTAACCATCCTTTTCCTTACTAGTGACATTTGTTATCAGGACTCTCGCAGACACAGAAATGGGCCCACGGTTACAAAGCCTGATATTGTGCCTTTAATTATACTTGTCTACCACTATAAAGGGTACACAAGGCATGCAAAAAGAGAACGCAGCTATTCAAAATAAACACAGACACTCCACATTGCTTTTTCTATTTAATTGCAAATAACTTGTCAGCCAACATTCATTAGAAAACATACAGTGTTATTGCATCATTGATGACCATAGCGATGTCTACTTACAGGGGACACTAAAATGTAGTCATGTGCTTTTACAACTTCTTCTGAAACAAGACATTAAAGGGTGATTAAATTGCTGTGCAAAACAGAAAAGCGACTCCCTAAATATAAATGAGAAAGTGTTATCATATATGTTATATAAACCCACCTACCATTACCATTTATTGAAAACCTCCTTGCTGACGCTAGGGGGAATTCAAGAAGTAGGACAATAGTCAGTTTGAAGCTAAAGAGATGTTTAAAGTAGCTAAAGCGTTCCACATCATATGGCAGTAGCAGTATAAAGTTAGCATTCAGTGATCGTAAAATAGCTACTAACACTATAAGAACGCCAATCTCCATGTATTCCATATTCACCACGTTAAGCCCCCCATACACGCCTCGAATTACAGGATTGACGGGCCGTAAATCAAAGCATATATGCGGGGCTCTAGTCTTAAACCGATAACATGAAAGCTGCCATTGCTGAACACATTCTGAATGTAAAGTTGATCTTTTTGATTCAGTTGCTCAATGGAAACTATCATGTGGTGAAATTGTATAGTTCACTGATCGAATTGTGACTTCGGACCTGCATACTGGTTTTGGGTCAGTGCTTCACACTATTATTAAAGGAGAGGATTAAAACGCCAACCAGACGAGCAGTCCTTATTTTTTTTCTTCTTCAGAACCAGGTTGGCAATATCCACTTTCATGGTCTCTTAGTTTAGGTCAACTTTAGACCCGATACACAGAGATCAATAGATCAGTATTCTGTAGAAGCAGCAATTCTGCGCTCTACAAATACAGAATTTAAAGTGATGTTTAGGAGACATAATTATAAAACACTGAATGTGACTGATCATACACAGCAATTTACCACCAGTGAATGCATACGGTTACTACACCATTCTATGCAGCAGGTTCTATGTTTTAGGTGGTCAGCGAATGACCATCATCTGCTGACCACCTACATTTTCACCCTATGGACAGCCATGGGGTCACCGTCTGTTCAGGGGTGGCCAGTATGCCACTTCCAACTGATCCTTCATGATTGTCACTTTCACAGTTTCATAATTATCCCCCAAATAAAGCAGGCCTTCCTTTCTACCATCTCAAAAGGTTTTGTTAAAATGTACATGTGCAAAGTTTAAATGCTAAGTACAAGCACTTATTGTTTGCCACACTATAGCGCAAATGTTTCTGCATATATTTGTGCAGAAACCTCAGATATGACAATTCACCTAAGAACGTTTTCACTGTGTCGCATTTAGGAGGTTGTCTTTAGTTTTAGACAACTTTTGCTCAGATTCCACAAGTGAAGGAGGACAGTTGTCTTCAAGACAACCATTTGACCCGTTCTTTAAAAAACAGTCATTTAAAAGCGACGCCGGCAATCTTAAAACCTCCTTCATGGCATCTAGAGTCCTTGAGATATTGACACAGCAGCATTAAAATACCTTTAAGCTTATTTGGTTTGACCCCATTGTTGCAATCTGGTCATTAGTCTTGTACACATAAGTTTCTGTAAGTGCAGTGTTTCCTAAACCTGTCCTGCGCTCCAACCAACAAGTCCATGTTTTAAGGGCTTGCAGGTTGGCACTTTATCTACATGTTGAGCTATGGATACCTATACATGCCAAATGTGTATGTGTAGAGCAAGTTCTGACAAAACATCTTCAAAGTTTGTAGGCAGATTTAAGGAGTTGCTAAAGAGCGAGGAGGCATCAACAAGCTTCATCGGGCCTCTACCCTAGAGACTGGCACATCTAGGAAGCTTGATGAAGCCCACTACCAGTCTGCAGTCACTGAAGGTCTGTTTACTTTACCCCGGATGGAGATTGAGGATGCTCTAAAGACATCTTGTCATTTACTTATTATTGCTTGGTTAGTGCACTAATGTTATTTAGGCCAAATATTTTTGTAAACAAGTTGTACTTTGGACCATAAAACCTGCTACAAATAGGATTTGAACAAAAAGCAATAATTTGTGTGCTTAAAGCAAAGAACGGTTTGTAAATTGCATTTTTTTTTGGTCATAAAACATGAATTCTGAATGAAGAAGCGGATTATAGTTGGTCACCCATATAGATTGTGTGACATGATGTTAACGGCAGGTACATTTGGTTGCAATCATATCTTGATATTCTTTATACGCGATCGATTTATCAGGCTCAACGATGAGAACACTCATGGGTCGGTATTCAGACGGGACACAAGATGGCCGGGGTATTGAAGAGTCCAGCTTTTCGTAGATGATATTCTGAACCATGGTATGTACTGGAGAACCATATCTGTGGCCCACAACCCTAGGACACACTCCTTTGCAGTAATCAGGGCTATAGCGATGTGGCGCTAGGATCCATTTGTCCCAGTTTAGCTGGCTGAAACTTATTCGAAATCGATGGAGCTCACATTCATTTTGGTGGTACACAAATTGTTTGGCTAGCTCACTGAAATTATATGCCAGGAACCCAACAGTTGGCCTGCTTAATTCACTTTCTTGACCTCTTCGTTGACGCGGTACTTTATTCATTTGGAGGTTTTCTGCCAAGTCGCTGAGATAGGAAATGACTTGCTCACTCTGATGCCAGCTGGGGGCACCTATATGCAGCTTTCTCCAGTGGTGTGCCATGCTGCTGGTATCATTCAAATAGAGAAGCAAACATGGAGGAGATCTCTCTTTTCTTAAAGGTTTCCCTATTTCAAAATTGTAGTAAACCTGGTTTCTCATGCATGTGAAATTAAACAGCAAATGAATGTTTTGTCGGTTTGAGACAAATGGTTGAAGGAAGGACGTAACTTCGATCTCGATCCACCTCTGCTTTCTCTGTAACTGAAATTCAGATGTATGTAGAAGTCGAGGACAAACAGGACTTGGAGTGTCTTGGTCCACAAACTTCAGGCTACAGGTGCAGGAAGTATTTGAAGAGGAATATTGTTTACTTACAGAGTAAACCAAGACAGAGCGAAGATGTTGTTCTAAAGTGGACACGCTGTCAATATTGAACATCAAATCCAAGGTTTTCACATCTGGAAAGGGCAGAAAACGAGGTACAATTAGCACTTCTATTAAATGGTAATATCACTACTAATACATTCCATAATGTGTGGTACAAAGGTGATCATAGGCAATCAAGAAAGGAAATTTATAGGTATGTAAACACAATAGTGATGGTCCGATTCCCACCAGATATTTTGCCTGATTGACCGCCACATGTGTTCCTGGCAATCGCTCGGCCGCAAATTGGGTGCTCCCAACTGGATAGATAGGTCAGATTGCACTAAAGCATGGAACAGACGCTAAGATATGGGCCAAATCGATGGCCGTTTCAAGCGCCGTGCAACAAGGCCATCCATCTGGCCCATATAATATGCGCCCATCGCTGATTTCAAGCAGGACAAATCAATCCCGCTCAAAAACAGCCATATCGGACATGACCATAAATGCGGCCGATGTCCGATGCTTTGCATAGAGACTGCTGGTCTCCAGGCAAAGCTTCAGTTGAGCTAGGGAGAACTGAGCTGTCTCTCCAGCTCCGCCGATACCTGACAGCAGCGTGATGACTGCATCGGACGGCTCAAATATCGAGCCGTCTGTACCCTGCTTTAGTCGGATCACACTGACTCGACATGTTGGTAAATTCTTGGCCAATTGCATTACTTTGGATAGGGACCAGCGTCACATTCCCAACACACAAAGGGTGCCCACTAATCCTCTGAGCGGCCGAATCGGGCAGCCCTTGTATGCCTACCTTAAGGGTTGCTTATTGAGATGCCAATTTGTGCCATTAAACTAAATTTTATGCAGACTGAAGCTACGCCAATCAAGCAGAGTACTGTCTGGCTGTCTCAGCTTTAATCTGCATGCTTATTGTTTTTCTTTTTTTATTGAATAAGTTCGCCACCTACTCGAGCCAAAGCACACATTTCTTAAAGTAGAGGTGTTATTAAACACAAGACATATATATATATATAGTATAAAAGTAACCCAACTATTGACCCAATATTAAAACTAATTTACTAGAAGAGCGGGCTAAGCTGCTTCTCCACTGATTTAGTTACCGTCACCCAGTTGCCAGTTACTCAGTTGGTGGAAATTAACCTCCCTAGCGCACTGCCTGTACCGCACCGTTTTTAACTGTGTGGTACAGGCAATGGCAGCAGTGTACGAGGTACACTGCCTGCCATTTCCTCCCTCCCCTCTCCATACAGCCAGTGTCATTCATGACACCAGCTGGGAGGGCTGGAAAGCAGAGGCCCCTCCATTAACATGGAGGTCTATGGCACTGCTCACCCTCGCCCCCTTACGCGTCACCGATCAGTGAAGCCGCAGAACCCCGGAAATGATGCGGCTGGAATATGCAGCTTTCATGGGAGCACAGCTCATCCAGAGTTTGTTCTTCACACAAACTCTGGACGAGATGGGCTCGTCATGAACACTAAGAAGGTTAAAGCCTGAAGAGAAATAAAACAAACACCACTCCCAATCAAGTTGCAACAGAGATGCTCCCTGAAAAGTAGTGGCAATAGTCTCCTGTGTGCAGTTTGACTAGAGGATGCCAATTACCATTGCTACACTACCATTCAATCTCTATTGAGCCAGGCATAGACGTCTCTATGCCAGGCCGAGTCCACTTTGTAAGCCAGCATTTACTTTGAGTGAGGACGGGCAACTATGTGGGGCCAGTCTGTGCACAGGTTTCCATAAGAATGCTTAATGCTAGCCACGCTGCGGTACTGTACTAGTGTGAAAGGGCCCTAATTATATTAAGAGCAAGATGACATTAATACAAGTACAAATGTAAGGTACCACTATGGCTAGTCCATGTGCCAACTAAATAAAAACTATGGATACTAAGGGTATGTGTCTACTGCGCCATCATGCAGCCATTAAAGACACCCAATTCCTGGTCTTGACATCCTTGTCACTTGTCAGTGATTTACTATGTGGGGTAGAAAGAAAATGTTGCACCTTACATATTTAAGCAGCTGACAGACTCCGCCACCTCGTTTGCTCACGGGAGACGTTTGCCGACCGGACCTTACTGACCTCATACCTAATGAATGAATTTTTCCTACTTAAGTACCTGACATACAATTTACCAGGCTGCGTTGTGTGGTCGTCGTTTGTCCCCTGAGGGTGGGGGCCTCCCGTTCCACCAACCTAGCGTCTTTTGAGCTGAATTAACCTCTCCTGTTATCTGCACGCCATGGCGATCCGCCAGTGACCCGCATATTTCTGCGGGCGATCATTACCCCCTGAGGAAGTTTATCAATTACGAAACGCGGGTTGGGGCTCATTGATCCCTTTGGTATCGCAGGGTTCTTACACTGCCCGGAATACGGATGGGGGCACTTTATGTATGGTTCACGAGCGGCTGAAAGTGCAGCAGTTGTTGTCATTTTGTTTTATTACCATGTGTTTTTATGGCTGTATCTACTGTACCCTATAACGATGCTGTATATCATTGGTAACAGCCAGGTGTTTTTCTTTACCTAATAAATACTGTTACACATTGTGCATATTGTTTCCACTCAAATTGACCTTTAAAGTCTCCCAGCCTCTGTACCCACGGAGGAAAGTAAACTTGGATTGAGGTGGTTCACACCCCATCCTCAGTTTGAATTTTGTGGCCTTACATATTTATTATTATTATATATTTGAAAACTAGCAAATTCTGTCTGAAAGTAACTTGCCATCATTATAAATATGTGGATACAAAAGTTTTATTGTGTGTTAATTGTTTTACTAACTAATAGGAAGGTATAACTTAGTAAAAACTTAGGGTATGTTTCATTGGCGTGATCGGCTCCGTCGGGTCCCCGTGCTAAGCGCATTTGTTGCTGGGGATCCGACGGAGCCGATCCACATTACCTGCCTGCAGCTGCGTCTGTTCTTATGGCGTTCTGCCGTTCCTCTAGCTGGAAGGTCAACGCAGTGCAGTGCAGTCAACCTCCCCATCGTCAGAACGCCTTGAGAACAGCAGTTGTTGTAGTCCAATAATGTTTATCGGCTACATAGTGTCCCTGCCAAAGAATGTGCTTAGCACAGGGGTACCCTACGATGAAACATACCTTAAGTTTTTATACCACTTTCCATTAGTTAGTAAAACAATTAACATACAATATCCACATATTTATAATGATGGCAAGTTACTTTCAGACAGAATTTGTTTGATTTCAAATATATAAAAATAAATATGCAAGGGGCAGCATTTTCTTTCTTCCCCACATAGTAAATCACTGACCAGTGACAAGGATGTCTCGACCAGGAATTGGGTGCATGATTTCCCCCGGCCATTACGTACCAGAGGACAAGGATATCAAATTCAATGTTGTACATGATAATCCCAAGGCAAAATAGGTCTGGTTACAAAGGGGTTAACACCTATTTAATAGCCATTTTAAACAGGGATTATAAAGCATTTTAGTAACCTAAAGACTGACTGTAGTACGATAAGAAAAAAAGTAACTAAATGCAGGTTAGTCCATTAAGCCCCCCATACACCTTAAGATTGATCCATACAATCTCCATTAGATCTACCAACTACTATGTAGTATAGCATCCTCCCTGATAGAATACATAGTGATTGGAAGGGTTAGAAAGGTACTCATATTACATGGTTTTGGTAGAACAAAATTTGATTGTACAGAAATTGTATGGAAAGATTGTTAAGCTAGCCACACATGGTTTAATTTAGTGTTCAATCGAGGTTCGATTAGATTTGGTAGTTCGATCAAAAAAAAAAAAAATAATAATAATATCGAAAATAGATTTTAATTTAATCAATGTACACCACATGGAGAGTACGATTATTGTTAAATTTCGACTGAAAAGTTAATCGAAGTAATCCAAAATAGTCGATTGAAATTTTTACAATGGAAAGTTTTTTTCATTGAAAAACATAGATTGAATGCTAAAATCGAACCATGTGTGGCTAGCTTAAGGTGTATGAGGGCCTTTAGATTGATAAAATACATCTCAATACTTTCACACGAATAATAAATGTAAAGCTGCCTGTACACCTTTAGATCTCGGTCAGATATCCTTTAGATCTACCAACAACTATGTAGTGCTGGGTCCTCCGAGATTGAACACAGGTAGACTTGGTGGTTTAGGAAGTCCCTCATATTACATGGTTTCGGTAAAACAAAAAGGAGATCTAGAGAAATCTGAAGGTGTATGATATCTGTCCGTAGAGTGAAAAGGGAAATAAAGAAATGGTGCAGATTGTTACCACTGACGTTTTATATCTTCTCTGGGTTCCATTTTGCATTCGGTCTTTGGTGTAAAGAGCCGCACCGTGTTGTATTCGGTGTTCTTATGGGCCCTGGGAACCCCTTCCTTGGTGGCCAGCACCTTGTAGAGTCTTTTCATGTATTTGATGGCTACTGATTGAGGTCCTGGTGTTCCTTCCCTCCAGCCTGGCCGCTCTGACAGCTCCTTGAGCAATGGTGGTAGCAGACTGTAGGCTTGGCTGTCATACACCTGCTTTGAACCGTCTGCCGATGAATAGGCCAGCCAGGTACAGTAGCAGAGACAAACAAAAAGTGTCCCAGCCATCCCTTGAAGGAGAGTTTTCTTAGCTATCCAAATCCCTCCATGTCACTTCACAGAAAGCTCCAGGCGGGCTGCTTCTCAGCTCAGGTTCTTATATTAGTTTCACCTGCTTTTCCTCATCTCATTAACTATTTCATTGCTGCATAGTAAGGTGAGGAAAGGAAGTTAGGACTATGATTTACATTTAGCATGGGGGTGGTTTTACTTTTCATTAATATATCAGAAGTCTGCATACAACTTACATATAGGTAAAGCCCCCCATACACCTTAAGATCGATCCATACAATTTCCATTACATCTACCAACAACTAGAGAATAGAATACATAGTGATTGGAAGGATTAGAAAGGTCCTCATATTACATGGTTTTGGTAGAAGAAAAGTTGTTTGTACCGAAATTGTATAGAAAGATTGTAAGGTGTATGGGGGCCTTTAGGTATGCGAATAAATGAAACTAAAGGCTATGTACTGATGTACTCTGTCTCTAACATAAACCTCTGTGACATAGCTGTTTTGCCTGGTAATCATGCCTATAAGGATACATTCACACAGGCTTTTTTTGCCATTTTTGGTGCGAATTTCA
>CM070034.1:32725478-32739628 GCA_036250615.1 Ptychadena robeensis | reverse complement strand
TCCGGTATCTAAATATAGTTTGTATCGCCTATTTGATCACACTGTTTTTCTTAGTAAAACAGAAAGTATCTTTTTCCTGTGCATACAGCAATACTATTTCTTGTGAAGTCTGTGACAAGGGAACTTTGTGGGTGGTGGTGACGGTGCAGTAGTGGATTAGTGCATCTACTTTAGTTCTTTCCCCACCCTTGTTAAAAGTGCAGGTTCAGAGGGATTCTCTAGGAGGGTGGATCAGTGGATGGGCACTTATAAGAATGTTTCTTTTTAATGATCATAAGATCACTAAATGCGCTAAGGTAAGCTGCTACTGCTAACAGTGCTCATGATAAAATGTCTAATAATGACAGGCATTACTTTCAAACAATTTCTAATGGATGTTTTTGCGATGGACAGTACACTAACTTTTTTTTTTTTTCTTTCAAAGCTTACACTGCTGGATAGAACTTCAATTGTTGTGGTTATTGAGGGTTATTATGAGACTGGAATTGGTTTTAAGCTACTTTGTCTAAGCTTCTTTTAAGCTGAAATTATATCTGCTAAAATGTTGCCTTCCCTGATTCCTCTCTTGTCAAGTTATTTAATTCCATTCTAAAATGAAACCTTTTTCATTTTTTTATTATGTGCCTGATTTAAGACCAAGTGATATTATTGCCGTATGACTATTCTAGAAATGCTTCACGTTTCTGAAAAGGTGAGGTCAGGTATTGAGGTCTCAACTCTAAAGCTAGGCACATACGGGTAGATTCCCGTGCAATCGACCCCGATCAATCAGTGTGGTGGCGTCACCACGCTGTGATTGATTGGGGGTCAATTGAACGGAAATCAATGTGCACCGCATGGGCACATTGATTCCTGTTCAATGGGGACCTCCGGGACCTGTTCTTCCCAGCTGGCAGCCCGTGTAAATCAGAACACGCTGCCAGCTAGGGAGAAATCCAGCCTGCCTCACTAACACAGCTTCCGAGTGAGGAGTGCTGGCTCCGCCTCCTTTACATGGACGGCTGTGCATGAGGCTGGAGCAGCAGCTTCTCCAATACTTAGCATGAAGACTCATGTCTCCATGCAAAGTAATGGAAATTGACTGACTGGGGTTTTCCAGCATGTTGGAACCCTGTTCAATCAAGTTTCTTCGAGGGGCATCTATTGATCCTGCTCGAAGGAAGGGACACACGGGTAGCTTTATAAACAGATTAGAGTACAATCAATCACTGTGAGCGCGCATATTGATTGATTGCACTTTTACAGATCTACCCATTTGTGCCTAGCTTAAGGGTATGTGTCCACTGCAGATTCCAGCACAGGGAATCAAAGTGCGTGCTGGCACATTTGCCAGGGAAGATTTCTTCTGCTTGTGGTATCTTTGTCCGTGGCTTAGGTCGCACTCCTGACACATCAGCAGAAGCACACCCTATTGTTGCAGCAGGGGAAAGGCGCAGAAAATCATTGCCTGCGTCGGGTGCTGTTTTCCCCCGTCTTAATCCTCCATGGAGGCACCATTTGGTGCCGCTTTAAAGACGCGGCAGCCTGCACATTTAAAACGGCACTGTGGTCGTGCCGCTAACAATACGCAGAGTGGACACTTTCCCATTCATCAGAATGCGAAGTGTCCCCTCTGCATCCTGCAACGGGGAAAAAGATGCAGTGGACACAAGCCCTAGCTCATAAGAAACTGCTTGAAGGCCAGTCAAATTCCTCCACACCGAACCTTATGGGCATTGCTTTGTGAACCAAACCCAGACTAATCAAATGGATTGTCAGACAATAAGGCTACATTCACACGGGAGCTTTCCAGGCTGCTAGTGCTTCTGTCTGCGTACCCTTGTGCAGGCCTACGTGGGGGTATTTAGAAAACGCCACCATGACAGGTCTATCGGGTAAATGCCTCGCTTTGCATTCGCTGGGTGGTTGTGCCAATTGGGCACTTACCAAGCAGTTAAAAAGCACCTGTGTAAATGAGCGTCTTATAGCCTGAAAATATGGTAATATTTTTTATAGAAATCTCTGCACAGGCAAAACAAAAGCAACTATGAATTGATCTGGGATTTAGTTCTTTTTTTCCAGTGTTTCAATGCTGTGTTTTGTAAAGTCATATAAATTTCCCCCAACACATGTAAGATGCTCAATTCACACACACAAATTTCACTTTTTTCACAAGATTGAACAAAACCAGTCCCTTCCCCTATGCACACGCACGCTACATGGTACGATCGGATACAAATCTAAATACCAAGAAAACCTTGAATGATCTGTTGAAATGTCTGATCACTGCTCGATCGATACAACTTAAATAGAAAAACCGAACCGTGTATGCCCAGCTACAAAGAAACATAACTAGGTCAGGTTAAAGCTGGCAAGTCTTCCTAAAACCCATGTGTTATGGTCTGATGGGGCAAAGGATGAACTTTTTGTCCACAATGTCAAAAGATACTTTTGGCGCTAAAACATTTCTTATCACCAACAGGGCGCCATTCACAGGTCCAATGCATATAATCTATATCTCCATTGTCTAATTTACACTTTAATCTTTAGCGTTTATTGTAAAGGCCCATTCTGGAAATATCTGGTTTTCTTTATAGACCATAAGGAAGATATTTCATTACTGAAGTGGAAGTGGGTGATGGTTTTTGGGCAATGTGTGGGGTAATATATGTAGAGATAAGTACTGAGCATTGTTTGGAAAGATATATACATGACAGATGCATGTCAGCGAGTCAGTGTAGAGTCAATAAGACAATGATGAGAGACATTCATAGATAAATGGCAGAAGGAACAGGGATGGAGATAGTCCTGGAATTCTGCTGAAAGGGACAGGTGAATAGCTGCCATGGAGGAGACACAAAGCTGTTAGACAGGACCGTATGATGATATGATATTTAGTATCAGGATTTAAGCCCTCCATACACGTCTAGATTTCCTGTTCAATCAACTTCAAAAGATCAATTTTTTGGGGTCAGGGAAATTGGTGATTGATTGTATGTTTGTTAACTGTAGTAACAGATATTTTATCATATTTTCTGTAGATAGACTGAAAGTGTAATGCATTTCAATACAACCAATTTAAATTTACCAACACGTCCAATCTTTTTTCAATCAATTTTTTTCCCAATTTTAATTGGTTTAGGTTGATCTAACCATGTGGGCTGCCATAGATTTTCAACCAATCAACCAAAAAAATTGATTGAATTGAGTTGATTGGATGAAAAATCTAGACGTGTATGGGGGGCTTTACTTAGTAAGGGTGGCCATAGGCAGACAGATAGGCCTGTTTGTATAATTCATGGCCCTGCACATGTCCACACATTCTATGGAAAGACAATTCATTCAAAGAAGATAAACATAGCCAGGGTAGAAATATTTATTTACTACCAACCATTTATATTTTTTCCAGCTCTGGCAGTGTGAATTTCAGTTGTTCTGTTTACTATAAATCTGAATAGTTTTATAGTAATAGATGTAGAATAACTGGCTCCTACCGTAGACTGCTGTTTGGCCCATACTTTTACTATTCCACCTTGACTAACAGGGAGGAGATGGTTGAAGTTACACATAACTGAGTATTTCGGGAGGGGGCTTTTATGGAATAGTCACATATATTGTAGGAATTTCTTTACTGTTCATAAAGCAGCCAAGGCTGATGTCATACCGGTAATTAGAATGTATTAAACAGTTTATCACCCATTTTTCTATATCTGGATAGACCATAGTAACTGGAAAATTTTCCGCTGCCTTTTTCTTCACATTACATGATTTATAAAGGTTGTTAATCATATAGAATATAAAATGCTCTTTGTATTTTAATACATACTATGCACTGCACTTAATTCACAGTGAATGCTTTTGAACTTTGTCATTCCCTCATGTTCCATTGACATAGATGAGCACTTCTATAGACAAAGAGAAGGCATCCTATTTGTATTATCCTTCCAACCCCATGCCAACTGTAGTAAATCCACCCTTGTGACGTGACAAGCCAGTGTTCCATGTTTAAGGATCTTTGATATCATATTTTGGCTCCCTAGAAATAGGTTTGGAGAGGTCAACTGAAGAAACCATTAATCTTTATATAAATTTAGCATTTTAGTGCTCAGTTTAGGTGACCGTTTTCCACAATGAACAGATAGGCTACTTGACTGTGTTATGTAGCCTGTTCTGCACTATGGAGTAGAGGGGAGAGTAAAATTTCAACTAACTGTACTAAAAAGTATTTTTTGAACTTTTAGACGCTCTAATGTATAAGATGCAACTTGTATATTGGAGTCTGGCTGATATATACACAGAAGTAATAGAGCTAGAGGAAAATCCACCTGCAGATCTTCACTCTGCTACGTCTGAGTGTATGTCAGGTGTACATTTTTTACTCGGACAGTCACTATGAATGCTGGATATTTAATTTGACTGCTCCCTGCCTAAGCGGGCAAGGCTAGTGAAGGCGTGACCACCCAGGGCTGAAAAGATGTGCTGAAGAAAACCGACTCTGCCTTCTTTTAAATGGAGGTCAATGGCACTGCCCCTCCCCCTGTGGCTTGGGCCACATGCTCAGGAGGTTAAGTTCAAAATGAAGTCAAAAGTTTTACTTTGTTTTCAGGGCCCTTTTACTCTATGCATCACGGTAGCATTAGTGCAGGATGCACAGTTGCCTGCATTGTCTTATGCTTTAACTCTTGCGCAGCGGCATGACTTGCGCAGCGGCATGACAGCGGCAATACTAAAACATATATTTAGTATTACCGCGTCTATTGTCTCGAAGCGCCACCCTGGAACCACAGCATGTATAGTGTGAAAAGCCGTCTGTGTTCACTAGAGATTATATGTTAAGCTGCCCATACATGGGTCAATGCCCATGCAATTGAGTGACCCTTCGCACTTCCTCTATTCGAACAGAGAATCGAGCCACTGCACTTCTGCCCCATTGAACCTGCTTGATAATTTGGATGAGGTAATGTTTACCAACATTTTGGTTCCTTGTTTCTTTGAGCAGGATCGATTGATCATGCCTGAAGAATCCGGTGGCCGCAATCAATTTAATCACCTCGACCGCTTGATTGCATTAAAGCTATTAAAACGTCGAGCCGTGTATGGCCACTGTTGGGCAAACCATGTCCTGCACATCACATCAGACTTTACACAGAACACACATGTCATGTGACCAGTTTCTGGTGGTTGGCTACCCTAAATGAAAACAAACAATTTCAGTACATTATTTAAGTATTGCCCATCTGACTGAGGCACATGTCCTCAAACATGATTATTCTGAATGATACAGTAGAAGCAAATGATGTTACTTAATGGTATGTGGTTCTCCAAATAGATGGTCTGTAAGCGTGTAAAGCTGGTAACAATATGTTACTAAGTAAGATCAGCCTATCATTGTGGAGAAGGTTCTCCAAAACAACCAGCACTTGGTATTTCCGTGTTCCTCCTATTTAGAATCTGCTGGGTAATTGAATTCTTCTTCCCTTCTATAATTTATTTAATGTGAGGTCACAATAGCTGCTTTGTCTTGCGGGTTACCTGCAACCAGATCCTCTGTCTGCTCTGCAGCTTGGAAATGTTATCAGTCCTCTTACTGACAAATGGAAGAACGTTTTGCTATCTGATCAAGGAGCCTCCACTTGCAATATGGCTCTTTGGGTAAACCTCTATTTAGTGTATTTTTTGGCAGCAGATGTGTCTTTCCAAACCGTTTACTTACAGAATAAACAGGGTGAATGCTTCTTATTTTAAAAACATATGGCAAATAATGGATATATGAAGTGTACACACCCCTATTCAAATGCTTGTGTGACCACAATTTTAATCATTTCAAAATCTCTCCCACCTTTTTAAAATGACCTACCTGTATAATTCATCTGAAAAGCACTTTAAAAATAATGTTCAATAAGATAGTTACAGAATTGGTCACCCCTTTAGCCTACAAACTCACCCAAGCTACACACAAGGATAATCGCCTATCCTGCGAGCCCACGGCAATGAAGAGTAATGGCGGACCTACCTATGTCTTCCGGGTCATTAATGATGCCAAAGAGGCATCTCCATTGTTGTGAAGGCATCGCCATTTGTTTTTCTCTTCAGCACATCCCTGAATGGAGAGCAGAGAATCACACTGCTCAGAGGGTTAAGCTGGCCATACACGGGTCGATTTTTTTTTTTTAATTTTTTTTTTTTTTGTTCACTCAAGTAAAATCAAAAGTTTTAATTTGGGTCTTATTTTCTGAATTGGCTCGTCAAAAAGTGATTTAAGATCAAGTATTCAATTTAAAGCCTAGCCAAGATTGGTTAGGTTGGAAAATTTCAGAAGATTTTATATGTATGTGATGTATTTTTTACATGTTTCGCTTGATTTGTATATGATCGGAGTTTGGCGCATTCGCACATTTACCTTCACAATTGGAAAGGAATTGAATTTAAGGAATCTTTTTGCACCAGTCGGCTAGGGCTCATCTGTCTTTTAAAACCCCTGCATTGAATGCAGGGGTTTTAACGGCGTGCACGAGCCACCCATTGACAGCAATGGAGCTTTGACTAGGCTGCCTCCACAACCGGTCAGCCTTGAATCTGCTTGGTTGAGCCTCCGTAGTGTTAAACGGGGGAACACAACGGAGGCTTGAGTGGACACCAGGGGATCCCAGCATACAGTGGTGCCTAAGCCTTAACGTGTGGTAGTACAGTCAATATTAGATTGACCATATTTAAATTGCAGTTGATCATACAAAAGTTGATGTGTGTATGCCTAGCTTTACATAAAGACTTTCTTGAGAACCTAGTGATGTAATAGCAGAACTCGGTCTCCTTCTATAGGAGTCTATTGGCTTTGCACATCTTGCCCTGGCATTGTTGGCCCTCTTCCTTGCTAAAGCAATCCACTTCTGTCAGTTCTCCGTGGCATCTCTTCAGGTCTGAGGTCTGGTTGAGGTATTCTAAAGCTTTTAGTTTTTCATGTGATGAAATTTTTTGCTTGTTGATTTTTATGTATGGTTGGTGTTTGTTCTGCCAAATGAAAGGCAAGCCAAAGCACAATACTGGGACCTTCATGCTTTACTGTGGGGATGGTGTCCTTTTTGTGGATGCAAACTTTTGACTTGATGTATTTATTTGATCTTGATGAATAGCCTTCTGTCTTGCAATTGGCAATTCTACCCAATGCCCAGACATATGAGAGATATCACTAGAAGATGTGGTTCCACTAGGTGACTACATAGCTTCCAAACGCTAGTGTGGACCTGAATATGGTGTAAAGGAGGTTGAATCTAAAATAGTTTGAAATATGCTCTCTGTAAAAGAAATATTATCTTTAATGCATTGCCATGACAATCCTATTCTGCTAATGATTCTAATGTATTAAATATGTTCTAATAGATGCGAATAAACCAGGAGGACTGCATCAAGACTTTGAGATTTTAGGTTACTGGCTGGTGACCTCATTGGCATAAATGCTGAATACTCTGTGTTGAACAGCAGAATGCTTTAGCACACGCCAGGAGGCTCCACACTTAGAGTTTTAGGAAAGAGAAGAGACTACAATCGCAGTTATGGAGGTATGTAGGAGTGATTGGTTTTCTGTTCCATATACTGGTGGGCTGTGGAGACTGAATGCATTTGGAGGACTGCACCCCATTACTCATGCACATTTTATGATAACTTTTATTTGTTTTGCAATGATTCATTTCTATTCTAATATTTATGCCAGAAGTCACATATTTTAGGTACGTAAACAGTCTTGTTTCCGTTTCCTTGTTTTGCAATCATTAAATTCTTGTCTAAAGTTCTGATATTTATGTCAGGAGTCAGAATAGGTCAGGTCTTCAAACAATCTCCCTTCAGTTTCCTGTGGGCCCCTTTTATCAGAGCAGAATCTGATATAACCATTCTGTTTTAAACTATTCCAATAAATTGGTACTTGTTTTGATCATCTACAATAGATGTAGTGGAGCCTAAAGCCCCCCCCCATACATCTTTAGATCATTCCATACAATTTCCATTAGATCTACCAAAAATTATGTAGTGCCGGGTCCTCCCTAATAGAATACATAGTGATTGGAAGGTTTAGAAAGGTCCTCATATTACACGGTTTTGGTAGAAAAAAAGTTGATTGCACAGAAATGGTATGGTAAGATTGTAAGGTATATGGGGGGTGTAAGGCTGGGGCTACACTACCCAGTGGGCGGACACATCAGATGGTTTTGCCTGCTATTTGGGTGATGATTTTCACCATGTTGGCAATACCGCACCCTTTTCATTTTCAGGAGCATATAGTGCCCTAAGGCTATGTTTCCATTACGTTGGGACCCCTCCGCTAAGCGTATACGATATAGACTTACCTGCTTGGCGGAGGATCTGTCTTCCCTGCGCTGAGCCACTCTGCCGATGTAAAGCTGAACATAGTCAAATACGTTCAGCCTCTGCACCGGTGGATGCGTGAACAGACCATTCGCCGAGCAGACAATGTTTGTGTGCTACGTTGGGATCCCAGCTAAGCGTATACACTTAGCGGAGGGGTCCCGACGTATAATGGAAACAACCCCTAAAACACTGGATGCATTTTGCTTATGTCAATTGCCATGCTATGCAGTATACACTGGTGCATCATTTCCCTGAATGCTGGAGGTGTCTGCACTGCATTGCTTTCTCCATGCGGGACATGTTGACCCAGCCTTAAGGGGTTGAAGATCTGGTATCTCTCATAATATATTTTGAGACACAATATAGGTCTAATTTGTGAGCAGAAACAGAATGTTGTCCATAGGTCTGTGTCAGTGTGTATATCGGCTACATTATTTTTCTATATTCCATTTCTATATTCCATTGGTCTGCCAGCAACAAATTTCTTAGGGTGACGCTGAACTCTATCTATGGAGAACTGGTGCAGTTACCCTAAAGCCCCCCCCCCATACACCCTTCAATCACTCTATACAATTTGTATTGCGTCTACCAACAACTATGTAGTGCCGGGTCCTCCCTGATAGAATACATTGTGATTGGAAGAATTAGAAAGGTCCTCATATTACATGGTTTTGGTAAAAAAAGTTGATTGTACAAAAGTTGTATGGTAAGATTGTAAGGAGGGGGGCTTTAGAACGTATCATAAGTGTATTGAACCCCCTCGTTTGTCAAAAGACAACCCTAAAAGTACCCAGATCCACTGTGCTAGTTTTCTAAACAACAATGACCGTTAGTCATCCATCACCCCCCATTTATTCTGGAGCTTTGATATCTCAGTACACAGCATTTATTCTACTGCCATTAGGAAGAGATCACTTACCATTGTCATCAGCTTTTAAAATTGAGCATATGTACTTTAGATGAGCACAAGGTCAGAGAAACCAAATAAAGTAAAGGCCATCAAACAGGAATCATGGTTGTAAACAGGTATCAAACATAGCAACAGAGCATCATAGGATAGGGAGCCAAGACACACAATGTCAAGCTAGCCGCACACGGATAGACTTTTGCATGATCGATTGTCATTTTGCTAATGAAATCTAGAACGTCAGTTGAACATTGATTGTACCTACACACAGTGTTTCTGTTCAATCTGTAGTTTGGACCCCAAGGATATATAGATTAAGCATGGCTTCCTGGTAATAAATGTCTTGCATAGATGAAGTGGGAGTATGCATGGTTAAATTGCCTGGGTGAAAAATAACAATTCTATGGGATGGAAACACCAGCATTGTGACATAGAGGATGTACAGTGCATTCGGGAAAGTATTCAGAGCCGATTCCTGTACAACATTTTGATCGATCTTTCAAGGT
Organism: Ptychadena robeensis; assembly: GCA_036250615.1. Lineage (NCBI taxonomy): Eukaryota > Metazoa > Chordata > Amphibia > Anura > Ptychadenidae > Ptychadena > Ptychadena robeensis. Next base: position 32,729,875 of record CM070034.1, on the reverse strand, counting down.
GGACAGTGAATGATTCTTTATCAATCGTTCGACAGGCACGCACATGACGATCGACCATGCAATATTTAAAAGGAGAAATTGACCTGTGTATGGGGACCTTTAGAGCAGGAATAGGAGGAGAGGTAAGGGACTTGCTCAGGCGCCGTCAGGGTCACTGATTGGCTTTCACATACGCCAATCAGCCTGCTTGCCTCAGTTGCCCACCACTGATCTAAACTGAGCAATCGGAGGAGAAGGGCCTTAAGCCTGCCATACACCCACAGACGGGTGCCGACAGACGAGCTCCGATGAGCTCTGGAATGCAGCGTGATGACGGCGCGAGCACGCCCGACGGTCAGCGGCAAAATCGGCCGCTAATCGGCGTGTGTATGCCAGGCTTTAGTAACTATTGAGTTCTTAGTCCCCCTCCCTGACTCGGTCAGAGCTCCAGGGGTCCTTACTGGAGGTGGAGAATCTATCAAATCTCTGCAGCAATCCACCAATCAGACGTGTATGGTAGAGTGGCCATACAGAAGCCACTCCTTAGTAAAAGGCACATGGCAGCCCACATGGCGTTTGCCAAAAGGCACCTGAAGGACTCTCAGACCATGTGAAACAAAATTTGCTGAATTGAGAGGAATGGATGAAACTGGCCAATGATAGGTGTGCCATGCTTGTGGAATCATATTCAAAAAGACTTATGGCTGTAATTGCTGCCAAAGTAGCCCCAAAGTAAACTATTTTTGTGTTGTCATTGTGAGGTGTTATGTGTAGAATTCTGAGGAAAAAAATCAAAGTGCTGCGCTATGAATACTTTCTGTATGTGCTTTATGATATCATTACAGAGCACTATACCCTCTTCTCAGCAGGACGAGTGACTACTAAACTCCTAACAACAGGTATAATAATTATTATATTTTTAAAGGGGTATTTCCCAATATAGAAGGTTGTGGAGTATACAGATCGAATGCTCTTATACTATTGGTCATATATACCTAATTTGTACAGTTCTACTGGATTTCTGACACAGTATATCCCAGAGGCTCAAAGAATGTTGAAGTCTGATTCCTCGCTGCTTGTAGACGGAGAAATGTACTTGGCAAATATAGAAACCTCTGATACCCTCTGGAGATTGTGTATTACCAAATTGCTGGCCTCAGGTTGACAGCTGCTTTCTTGGTTCCTGTGTATGCTTGCCAACTCCACAAAAATGGAAACCATTTCATAATATAGAATGATCGCTGTAGATATTTGGAATTTTCAAGAGTTCATAGCACAGTATTAGGTTCCTTAGAACAGAAGACATTCATTCTCATCGACAGTGCTGAACGCTGAAAAAGTAGTGTTGGTTGACCCACACAAAATGTAACCTTTTATTTATTACATTTTGATAATAATAGGAGCTACAAGGGTGCTTGTTTTTGCAATTAAAACTTCGTTATATGGTAGGTCCATCTGGTGATACTTTCAGTCAACAGGCTTGCCTTGGTTTTGATCTAATGCATACATTTCATATCATAGATATCATTGTCCGTTTTTTTTTTTTTTTGTTTTTTTTTATCCCACCCGAATATAAAACTGAACTTTTGGGTTAGAAAATATAATCCAAACACATGAAACATGAATATCCTCATTTAAATCTTGCTGGACTGTTTTATTCCTGCTTTAAGCTGGCCTACACCTTTTAGATCTGTCAGATATCCTTTAGATCTACCAACAGCTATGTAGTGCCGGGTCCTCTGTGACTGAACACAGGTAGACTTGATGGTTTAGAAAGTCGCTCATATTACATGGTTTGGGTAAAACAAAAGGAGATCTAAAGGAAATCTGACAGAGAAATCTAAAGGTGTGTGGGGACCCATAGATATTGTAATGGAACACTTTTTACATATGTCTAGAACAGTAGTGGGTAACGGAGTTTATTTGGGCCTCAGCATCACTAAATGTTATAACATTTTCAATCTATGCTGACTTTTTTTTTAATGAAATGACAGCAGGCATAGCTAGACGACATTTGTTTTTCATTTTTAAGTAACTTAAATGATACTTCAAGCATTAGAAATCACTGTAGTATGTTAATGCACATATACAATCATCCCCAATTAGTTGGGATAGTGGGAGAATAGTCACTCTTCTGTTTGCCAATCCCTTGCCAACATGTCTTTGCCCGGGATCTTCTTGGAGCAGTAAGAGGAGGAGAGGCAAGGGACTTGCTCAGATGCCATCTGGGTCATTGGTCTCACCTCCTCTTCCAGCTCAAAGAGGATCCCAAGCCAGGACACATCAGCAGGGGATCAGTGGACAGGTGAGTTCCTATGCCCTATGCGTTAACAGGTTGTGGGGGCCACATGTGGAGGACAGAGGAGGGCCACAGGTCAGGCACCTGGGGTCTAGAAGCTTCCTGTAATAAAGACCTGATGCTGGAAGACATGTATCGTTAAGGTGGCCATACACGGATGGATACCCATTCAATCAATGAATTCTTTTATGATTGAATAGAGGATCGATGTGCAGCACTTCTGCAATTGATTCGGTTCAATACTTTGGATGGGGGATGGGTACCCATCCAAAGTAATAGAAATTGAACAGGGTTTACCAACATGTTGGTTCCCTGTTTGACTGAGCTTTCTAAAGCTAGCCACACATGGTTCAATTGACTGTACAATCAATGTAATTCAATCAATTTTTTTAGTCAGTCGATTGAAAATTGAAGCATGTCCACATGGTACGATCGTTGAAATTTTCATTTTGCTCGATCGAAATTTGATCGGACCAGTTGGAAAATTTTGATTGATTGTCCCCACATTGTGTCTCCTTTTTTGTACTGTTGTTTGACCTGTCCAATTGAGATTCAATCAATTAGCATACTGTTAACTTCTGGGAGGAGGGAAATGCAATACAGTCATTTAAACCATGCAAGCATGCATTGTAATGGCTTGTGTGTCCACTGACACACAAGCATGCAAATGGCGATCTCTGTGAATACATCTCCTAATGTAATGTGTGTCCCCCTGTGTCCTTTTGCCACGATTATAATGTACTGGATTAAAATGCAAAGATATGACCTATGGGGTTTTGATCCCTCTGTGAACATCATTGGTCACTTTTTGATCACTCTGTGACAATCGCTTTTTGATTACTCTACGTTTAAAAACGATTAAATTCAATCGAAGTCGGGCTTTGATTGCATACTCAAAGTGGTGTGTACTTCGATTCAATTACAATCGACATACGATTTAATGATCGAAAACTTCGATCGAATTGATGATCGATTTGATGTCAATTGAACCATGTTTGGCTAGCTTTAGATTGATCCCGCTTGAAGAAAGGCTAGATGCAACCGATTCTAGAACAATTGAATAATTATTGTGCTTGAATCTATTCATATAGCGACCCTGTGTATGGCCAGCCTTTGGGAGTCTGTGTCGCGTGGGCCTGCTAGATCCATCCCGCACCTCTGGTCTCTTTTGTGCACCGTGATCATTGTTCCTTTTTTCAAGGTAATCACTGGGATTGCTAATGTAATTGTTTTATTATCCCTGTGGCTATAAAGGTGTGCATTAGTTTGTTGTTCTAGGTTTAAGCTTTAGCATTCACTCCTGGATACAGCTCTATGTATAATTGTGTCTGGGTAAAGGCGATCACATAATGCGGCACACACATTTTGTATGATGTCTTTAGTAAACAAGCTGTTGTTTTGGAGACTATTTACAAGATGTGACTGTAAAATGGCCGCATTCCTCCGGTGAAGTTACAAATGCTTGAACCAGCTTACAGTTATGTCTACCACACAGGCAGACAAGTTTTCTATTATGTTCCTGGTAAAGATTAACCAGACTGACATTGTTCCTGCACTTTTTTCACTGAGAAGTTCGTGGGAAAATAAACGAATATACAAAGTATTGTTCTGTTTGGTTTTTTTATTTTAAGGCTGCCATACACAGCCCGAGTAGGTCAGACAGACCTACTCCGATATGCACCGGAGTGCAAACGTGATGACGTCATCACGTTTGCGCCCCGGTGCATTATGGGGTCCCTTCAGCCGGTCTTCATTGAAGCTTATGGCGTCTGCTTGAACATCGGACATGTCCGTTCTCTGGCCGGCCGAGCTGTGGGGCGACAGGGATCTGTCACCCCATGTGGGCACATGCCAATAAGCGGACGATTTTTAACCTGACCGACGGTTAAAAATCGGCCGCTTATCGGCATGTGTATGGCAGCCTTTACTCTAGAACCCAGGGCTGTGGAGTCGGTCGATAAATTCCCCTCAGTTTCAGATTCTTCCGACTCCTCCAAGACTTCGACTCCTCTGTATGTAATATGCTAATGTATTGTATCCATCCATTGAAGCAAAGGAGGGCATCATACATTAACCACAGAACTACTGGCCAGGAAACCAACACTGTAATGGCCAATTA
>CM070034.1:32698206-32722821 GCA_036250615.1 Ptychadena robeensis | reverse complement strand
GATAGTGACGTCACAGAGCAGAGGCAGAGCAGTGCATTATGGGACCCCACACACAGCTGACGTTTTCCCGGCAGCCCTTTCAGCTCTAACAAGCGACCTCTGCGGCGCAACGTCACAGCATGGGAGGTGCTACCTCGGAAAAACTCGTCTTTCCAGCTTTAAGATTTATTTTTTTTTCTTTTTGGACAGTGATTGTCTTATCTATTGGCAGCCTGATGCCGATAGTGCAAAGTGACCTACAACATGGTAGGTCCGCTTTAAGATCTTTATCTTTTCATCGCACACAGACCTACTAACACAATGCTACCATTTTCGTTTGATCATTGTGGAAATGATGTAAGTTTTCCAACATGTCCAATCACTTTTCGATTGAATGTTTTGATCTGTATTGAACAATTTTTGTTGATCGAACCATGTGTGCAGTATACGATTTAAGTTCGATCGATGTAAACTTTGATCGTTTTAAGTTGATCCAATGCTAAAATCGAACCATGTATGCCTAGCTTAAGTCTGTTTATTTAAATGAGTAATCCTCCCAGTACCGATTAGTTTTTCTTTCTTTCTTTGTTGTACCCAGTGTCCTGGTGTACTACTGTCTTTAAAATTCAAAGAATAGAAACAACCTGATGCTCACCACATCCTTGTATAATGAAAGCCTAATGGTCAGTAGTTAGTTTTACATTTTTATTTACCGTTCATGTACTTCTAGCAGTGTTTCACCATCCAATTGGTCATTTTGCAAGGGAAGAGGTTTGGTTACGGCAGTGATTTTATTTCTTGTCATACTTTTCCGTTATTCGTTAAATCCGATCTGATTGAGGTGATGACCTAATTATTTTATTTGTGTAGCAATGTAACAGACACTGGTATCGGATGGTTGTCATACTTGGGGAGATGCTAATTAAATGTAATTTCAGTGGTCTATTTTCTAGAGCTGTTTACACCTTCTCGACAGGAGACAATCATAAAGTGGAATTCTAATCCAATCCCTTATCTTGTCTTGGGAAGACATGAGAAGGGTAAAATCTTTGCCCTGGTTTTATGCGATCTTCTGCCACACAATTTGTGGTATTTGTCATGCAGACATTTTGGGCAAAAAGGAACCCTCTACCCGATTGAAACTTTAATAGGGACAACTGCCTTTTCTATTTATTTCTATTTATATTACCTTTTATTATAATTCTATTATTCTTCCTTCATTTTGCGTCTATTGAACAGGAAGTGAAGTTAAATCTTTGCAGTAAAACATAGATAGATAGCCCCAAAAAGAGTATTCGCTATTTAGCTTTTAGAAGTAGATGGCAGTTGAGCTTTCTCTTGCCCCGCTTAGGCATTGCATGCAACGCAGATGGTCTTCATTCAGTTGGTTGGGCCAAATATTCAGCACATTTATAAACAGACACTTCATAGCACAGAAAGGCATTGATACGTTTTGGGATGTTCCAGTTAATGAGCAGAATTTGGAGTTTGAATCTGTACAGGGAGCAGTGTCTTCTTGGTACAGGCTGTGTTCATGCCTGGCATGTGAAGAATCCGGACTGATATTTACCTGGAGTATTTGCACTTTGATAAAGAATAGGTTACTTATGAACATGACATAATGTTCTGTAGTGTTTAACACTGTTTGCTTTGTTCTTAACACCATCCTAAATCAAATTCCAGGCTTTCTATTTTAGAAAGAGCAGAATGTCCAGTCCCTAACAACAATATAGTTATTCTTCCCAGCCTTGTGCACCCTATGAAAATGATTACACTTTACACCTGCTGTGATGGTCCTCGGCATGAAGAATGTACAGGTGCAATCCAATGTGCTCCTTTTGTAATCCTTTCTGATGGAAAAAAATGTATTTGGTGTTCAGATCAAACTTTAGCTAACCCTTTTTTTTATTTCAGTACATACATCACTTTTATGAATAATTAGGGGATTATAGTTCAGATGCACAGTTTGGATCAAACTTCAATCTTACTGTTTTGGCTTAAAGCAAAACTAAGGCTAAGTTTACACTGGCGTTTCCCAAGCTGCTTTTAGCTCGGAAACCGCCAGTGCGCTCCCGTGCGATAAACGACTCCCTGTGGTCGTCTGCACAACAGTGCAGGCGATTACAGGGCGTCTTATTAAGGACCCCATAGAGGTCCTATGGCACGGCCGCCCGAAAACTGACCGGCGGACGCCTAATGTGGCGTCCGCCGGTCAGTCACGCTAAATGGTAGTTTACCTGGCGGTAAACCACCAGTGTAAACTTAGCCTAAAGATGCTCGGGGGTGCTCGGCCGAAAATCAGGTGTGCCCACCTGGTGAGATCGACCAGGAATCTCCCGCATGTCGAAACGCACAGGGATCTGACATGCCGGTAAAGTCCCGGCTGATTCCATTACTTTTAATAGTGATGGTAGTCCCCGCTCAAAGTATTGTCCAACACACAAAGGGTTCCCTGTCGATCAGCTGAGGGGCCGGCTGCAGTGGGATGACATCATCCTGCTGCAGTTGATCCCTCATCTATCGAGAGGGGATTAGTATGTGTATGCCTACCTTAAAGTATAAAAAAAATACACACAAATGACTTCTACAAACATTTGTGAAATGCAGTGGACCCTTGACATACGAACTTCATTTGTTCCGAAGGGTAAGTTGTATGTCAAAACCATTTTCCTCAAATGAAATAATGGAAATGACAATACTCCGCTCTGGACTCCCAATTACCACTTTCCTAACCTTTTCATAACAAAAAAGATGTAAAGTATGTGCAACATTCAAGAAACACCAATAATATATATATTTTTTTTTTTACAAATAAAGTTATAAGATGTTCATAGTCTATCAGAAACAACAATTTAAGACTTTCTTGTGCTATCCCTTTTTTTTCTTTTTTTTTTTTGTGATCATGATGCACTGATCATCCTAAGTACAGAGGGAAATTCCTAGACACCTATGGGGTCCTTGCTCAGACCCCCATGTATGCTCATATGTCTGGGCTCGGAGGCATGTTTCTGGACACACATGGGGTCCTTCACACTAACTCTTCCCTTCTGTACAATCAACTTTTTTTTTTTCTTCATTAAGTCAATGGAACAGAAACATTGAACCGTGTATGACCAGCCTAACAGGCAGTCATGTTATATTAAAGACAGAGGAATGCTCCTGTAAGCTGAAAACGCTCCCAAGGAAGTGTTGATCTAAGAATCGGCATTCTTGATCAATATGTGATTGGTATAGTGGTCAAGCATGCCCATATCTTGGGCAATTGTTTATCAAATCTACATCTAATGTGTTAGAGACCACCCTAGTGTATAGCCATGTGTGAACGCACACAGCGACCAATAGTTCAGGAATCTATCAAAAAATAAACCTGTGTATGGGGACCTTAACCCCCCTAGCGTTCCTGACGGTACCATGTTGTCCAGCACTGTGGCGGAGATCAGAGCCCTGGCAGCTCATACTTACAGTTTCACGCTGTCATGATGTTCTGATCATCTGAACTGGCTTCTGCACTTAAGCCGATGTCCCCGACGTCACATCGGGGCGGCAGCGCGAGATTCAAAATTAAATCGCACAAGAATAGTTTTCTAACCTTTGAATTTAACCCTCCCTCCCCTGGTGTGATGTCACTTATAGAGAGTGCCAAAGTGAATAGTACTGTGATAACTATCCAATAGAATTCAAAGTAAAAAAAGAAACAAAAAAAAACACATTTCCAATTGTAATAAAAATTTTATTATAAACAATAAACACATATGAATACATACGGTTTTGAAATCTTTCATACAAAATAAATATTTTGGAGATTTTATCATTCAGATGATACCTTTTTTTTTATTTTTTTTTTATTTAATTTTTTTTTTACATAATTGTGTGTGTCAAACATTGTTATATTCAGGATGTCTACTAGACCCTTGTACGGACATATTTTGGGAAGTTACATGCCTACAACATAATAAAAATTCCATTGAAGTCTATGGTGCCGCCACTACTTGTGTATGGCAAAAATCTAATTGTTGTAACCAAAACTCTCAATAACCTTCTTTTTTTTTTTTTTTCTTTTTTTTTTTTTTTTTTCTTCAAACCCAGGTGAGTATAGAAGTTATGAAGCAAGCTGCATTTTTGTTTTTTCTGGATAATTTTTTTTAGCACTGGGGTGTGTGTGTGTGAGTAATTTAAAAAATTCCTTCCCTGTATTTACTGTACATATAGATCTGTTTTATTAATAACATGTGAAGGCAACAACAAGGATAATTAAATCGCTGGTAATACAAAAATGACACGTATTGGAATGATAAAGATCTAGCAATGGCATTCCAAAGACATGCAGTAGGTTAATTGGTTTTCCCAAATAAAGATTCTCCTATGTTAGTTACATGTGACCTATGACTATGGTAGGGACATTAGATTGTGAGCTCCTCTGAGAGACAGTTAGTGATATGACTGTATATGCTCTGTAAAGTGCTGCGTAATATTTCTGTGCTATATAAATACAAGATAATAATAATAATGGCATTGCAATGAGTTTATGATTGTGTAATGTCTTGTGCTACTGAGTAGACGTCTTTTCGCTCCATTAGAAGTCAGGGTCTTGGCTGCAATGTATGAATGTCCCTCATCCCATCTGCACACAGTGATATTACCAGCACATTTCTGGCATTTTTCACTGATGAAGTTTACCAAATTTCTCGGCAGATTAGTTTAACAAAACAATTTTATAATTGGGGATTGTTTGAAAATAACTGGGAAATGTCCAGACTTGGAATGAATGGCTTGTAAAACCTAAGCAGCATCTCAAGAAACAAGGTTGCTCTTTATAATGGAAAGGGATTTGTATGTCAGGTGATTGTACAATGTTCTATCTTCTACAATTAAAGGCCCCCATACACATTTCGATTTCCCTATGATTGAAGTTGATTCCATCATAATTTACGATAGAAGAATTGATCGATTGAAATAAATCTAGGCATATACGTTTTCGATTTTAGATCTTGATATTTTCATCGGACACCGATCATAACCTTAGTACCACATGGAAGGTTCGATCGTAATATGTCCAAAATCTACTATTTTAGTTTCGATCACAAAACACAGGAAAGAGCACATGGACAGGCATTAAATTCTGGTCGAACGAACAGAAATTAAAACTTGCATGGGGGCCTTAAGCTAGCCATACATGTTCCGATTCCATGGCCGATCGATCACCCATCCGATCGATTCCGCGATGCCAGAGGGAATCGGATGTCCGATTGATTGCCCAATTAAGCCTGTCCCTACCACCTTGGGCCACCGATTCCTGGATGATTCCGTGCCCGATCGATCACTTCACACATGGCAACTCCCCCTGATGTGTGCTGAATCGGATCAGAAAGACCAACATGTTGGTTCTCTGGCAGATCCGATTCTGGGCCCCCGATCGATCGGACGTGATCGATCGGGCAAGGTGGGCTTCACGCGATTCCGGGACGATCGATTAGCGTGCACGCGCCTGGAATCGATCGTCCCGGAATCCCTTGGGAATCAGACCTGTGTATGGGGACCTTTTAAGTCCATGTTTTCTTTGGGTATTTGTAAACTTTCCCCTGCTACATTGTATACATTCTCACTTGGCGTGCAGTAATAATTACACAAGATCTCTTTAAGCTCTATTTAGAAGGAAGATAACCTGTATAAGGGCAAAATGCATCAGAAGGCCGACCCTGATTCCAAGCTTTCGTGGTGCACAAAATCCTGCTGATACTGTTTGACAATCTGAGGCACTGCTTTAGGCGTCGGTAAAAAAAGCAGGCTAAGCACTTTAACCTGGTCATCAATATTGTTGAGCATGAATTTTCCAATCGCTAATTTTTATTGCGAATATCGGCACTGAGAATTTGTAAAGATTTCGAATATAGTGCTATATCTCCAAATATTTGCGATTCTGTGTAAGTACCACACAATATTCGCATGTACAAGAGCCAATATTTGCAAAGAATTGGCAAAGAATTCCTTCTGAGTGTCTTATGTGGTCCACTGCAGCTGCAATTCCACATTCTGCCCCTAGATGTCTCCATGACAAAACACATTACAATAAATTGCTTTACAACTGCTGATGTTCCAAAACTATAATGAAAGGAGATCTCGAATTTTCCAATTTACTTCTAATATTTGGGGAATAATTTGAGATATGATGCCAATTCAAATCTTGCCTATGCTGCTCATCACTAGTCATAAAGTCACAAACACCCTTAGATTTCAAGTATTGACTTGTATTCCTAAATATACATAGATGTGGGTGATAATACCCTTGTATATAGTTTAGGAATTAAACAAAAAAGGGAAAATAATCTTTTCCATGAATATTTCCCGAAGGACCAGGGGACTCTAAAGGCATCAGTGTCATCAATGGTTTCATTTTATTTACAAGAAAACCTGGAATGTGCGAAAGTTTTATATTGTGTTTTTATCGTGGATTTATACTACTACTGTACTATTGCATAATGTGTATATTTGTATTTCTTGGTTTTCTTTGTAAATAAAATTAAACCATTGATGACACTTATGCCTTTAGAGTCCCCTTGTCCTTCGGGAGATATTTATGGAAAAGCTTATTTTCCTTTTTTTGTTTAATTATGCTAAAATGTATATTTAGAAATTAAATATTGATTATATACATAAAGTTTGCTGTCTTTTATTTGGAAATTTATATTTCTTCCACTAATTTTACTATGCCAAATTAACATCATATTTTTATTTGTTTTGCAGGAATATTCAAGGGAAGATAATCATCGAACAAAGAGCATCATGAAATTAAGACTTGCCAAGAATTTTTAACATTCAGAGAGTTCTTGCTCAGTGATGTCTTCATTTAGTAATGCAATAGACGAATGGAGTACAAAAAGTACCAGCGGCATTTCAGCTCTTAGGCATCAGCTGATCTCCAGTGACTTTCCGGACAGGCTTACACCTCTAAATGCTATGGCTGCCATAGTGGACTCCGCTTATAGCTCATTTTCTGGTAGTTCTTATGTTGCTGATTATCAGACTTCTCTTAAACATGATATTTGTCATCTTAACAATGAACAGATATCCTACATGGACTCTGGCTATGTAAAGGCTATTTATAATCCTAGTGTAATAGAACACAATAATGTGCAACAACGTCTAGAGTGTGAAGAATCTAAAGAAGATTCTAACAGTGGTCCTGAAGATCTTATTGGTCACAAAACCAAAAGAAGTCCAACAAGCAACAACAACCTTAGTTTACCTGAACATAAAATGAGCCGACGTCAAAGTCGCAGCCCTCCTTGGGTAAGAGACTCTGTTCAGAACAAACTGAGCCTGTCATGTACCCTTTCCGGCAATACAGAAGAAATCAGCCAGGCTCATTTCCGAAGTTCAACATATCGAGCTCCTTTGGAGGATATGATGACACTGGATGAGTTTAGTAGCACTTGTGATGAAATTTACCACAGTTCCCAGACTGACCAAGCAAGAGATTTTCAAGTAATGGATGCTTATGAAGAAAACCCATTCTTTCTAGAAAGAGACGAGCACACCTACAGTAATAGTTTTGATTCTTCTATTGCTAATCCTCAAAAAGAAGGTAAAATCAATAAAAGTACAAGACGTTCTTGGAATGAGTTTGTGTCACAGAAACTTCGTGGGTATAAGAAAAAGGCTAGTTCTTGGAAAACCGCTAAGGAGACCGATTATTCCGACGAAACAAAACCTGAAGAAGTAGACAAACTGGCATTTAATCAACAGAAAGAACAATATGAACTCTCGGTTCAGAACATGAAGGATATTGAATGTGACAGTCTTGAAAAAAGCGATCTCAAATACAAACGCTCTCACATAAGAACCAGCCAGACGGTTCATGGCGTGCACAGTGATTTATGTGAGAAACCTTTACATTTGCTAAATTGTGATGATCTTCAAGACATTCCCAAAGCTCACAATCTTAGGAAAGATGCAACTATAAAACCCATCCCTTTGCTCTCCCAGATGCAAGAGGCTAGACCTCCAAGTTCTTATGTCTGTGATTTACCCAGTGAAAAAATCACCAAGGCATCCACCCCTATGCTTTATCATCTCGCTGGTGGTAACAGCAGCTCTTTGGCAATGCTGAACACCTCGAAACAAAATAAGCAATTAGATACAAGTAAAGAATCTGATACATTTCAGAAGAAAGGTCACTTTTCGGTTTCTCAGGTGTCTGAACTTCATCAACCACTCCATAAAACAAAAAGCCAGTCACAACTTGATGAAAACGTTGAAAATGAATTCACCGATTGTGATACCACAGGGGGTCTAAACTGTTCAGCCGAAGAAAGTTTTATGCAAGATTACAGGGAGAAACTTAAGATCGCCCAGAAAAAAGTCTTGAGAGAAACCTCTTTCAAAAGAAGGGATTTGCAGATGAGTTTACCTGTTCGACTAAAACTTAATCCTACTAAAAGACCTTCAGTTGACCACATAAGATCATACTCTTTATCCAGTCCAAATGAAGAGGCTAAGTTTACACAACCAAACGTTTCTGTGGATAAAGGTCAAAAAAAGGATGAGCCAGAAAAGGTTACCATTTCAAGAATAGGAGGAAGGAAAAGACTGACAAAAGAGCAAAGGAAATTATGTTATTCTGAACCAGAGAAGCTCGACCATCTTGGGATTCATAACTCGAGCTTGGCTTGGAACAGTCCTACATCAGTCCAAAATAAATCTGGGGATCACTGTAGGATGAAGTCGCTGGATAAAGAACGAACTCTTTCTTCTTCAAATATTTCAAAGACAGAGTTGAAGCAAATCCAGCACAATGCATTGGTTGAATATATGGAGCGAAAAGCACATCAGAGGCCCAATAGCATTCACCAGTCACACATGCAACAGACATCTGGACCACAGTCCTCTTCTGAGCAGAAAAGAATAACAAATGAAGCATTATTTAATGATGAATCCTTAATATATCACCATAGGAGATCTACAGGAGCATCTTCTTCATATGACGCCACAGTCACATGGGATGACCGATATATACAGATGTCTGTTCTAGGACCGACACAAAGAGCAGACGCAATGAGGGAGAAGACCACTTATATTGTAGACAATAGCAATGGTTGTTTTAAAGAGTTTACATCCTCTGGATACCAAGAAAGCTTAAAGGCAAGTAAACCTATTAAGGTAACACATTTAGTTATTTAGGAGTGTTTTAGGTATCTTTTGAATCCTGTTGATAAGTAGCTCTGTCCTTATTTGAAAACTCCATTTCTGTTTGTCTATTAATCCTGTTTTGGTTCTTTTTGTAACATTTTGTAACTTGGGACTTGTTTGCTGTACTCTCATCAAATCAAACATATGTAAATCCTAAAAGTGCTGCAATCAGGAATGACTTCATTTTCATTGTTGCACCAATAGTCAACATAGTAAAGGTAGAAATTACTAAGGTGAAAACATGCCATCTGGGTCTCCGGAGCATTGCATTATGGGCATTACATGTTGTTACAAATTGCAGAGATATATTCTTAATGTATACTGTATTTTTCACATATAAAACACACGTTTCTTCTCCAAAATTGGGGGATTGTGTCGTATATTGCAAATGCACAGGCCGGGGGTTTGATCTGCCAGCGGGCGGATTATTTCTGTCTGCACTGTGTATATAAGTGGGGTTCACGCTGCCCACTCCCATACATGGCTCTACAGAATGACAATCGTCCATGGTGTGGAATGTGCCTTCTGTTTCTGCAGATCTGTGTTCGTGAGCAGACAACTTGGAAAAGTTAGATTTTTTTAAATCTCTGTAGTTCTAATCAGCCATTGTGAAATGTTATTCAACACACAATTTTTTTTAATCTCACATTCCAGATTGTGCTTTCAGTATTTTCCCTTCAACTGTCTATATTCATTGACCTATTTATTCCCCTTATTTCAGATTAGTTATTGGCAGTGTGTAAGGATCCTAGATCAAAATAGAAATGGTTCTTGGCTTGCTGGCCACATGTCAGAGGTGCTCGATTCATGTGAAGTCACCAAGCTCTCAGCTGTTCAGTGGTCACTGCACTGCAGATTATTATAGATGATCACATCACAGCGCTTATTGGAAAAAATACAGCATATGCAGTAACTAGCAAATAACCCAGACTCACATTACTCAAATCACTCATTCAGTATTTTAACAAAATGATCTATTTAATATAAGTGTACAGTTTCACATATTCTGTAGAGCAAAATAATAGGATTTAACAAATAATGTAGGGCACATTTCTAGATCTGACAGGAAGGCATATAAGAAACCCCTTTACAGCACAACAAATGCATGCCCAATAAACCTTAATTTTCGTATTCTTAAGCTAGGAACACACGGCTCGATTTAAGCATACAATCGATGTAAGATTAGATGAAGAACCTCGATTTTGGTATTTTATCGATTGTACCGTGTGCGCTATAGGGTCATACAATCGTAGTACAATATCGATGTAGAGAACATTGATTATTGACTAAAATCGTCGATGCTATTGATGCCCTACAAATGAAAAAGTAGTACGATCATGGTACAATTCGACGATAATTTTCCAACTAGTCCGATCACTTTTCAATCGATGTAAAGCTCTTCATCTAACTAAAATCGTCGATTGTACCATGTGCCCGCGCTACGATTTTGGTACAATCGATGTAAATTTTCATTGATTTACATCGATTGTACGCTTAAATCGAACCGTGTGTTCCTAGCTTAATAAAAATGTATAGATTGTACATGCACATTTTGATTGAGATTTAACACTGGTGTTTTATGGGATTGCCCCCTTATAAGTATATGATGGTCAACACAACATGTTAATTTGAAGTATCTCCTACGGATCCAACATGTACATCTAGGGAGACAGTGGGGGGGGGGATATGCAATAAGAATATTTTTTGGTTAACAGCCGCTTACCTTTTTTGAACGGAGTGGGGACAGGCTATTCAAATGAATGGAAGCATTACTCTATGCAAGTGGGGACAACCCCTAAGGCCACACTGCTCCATTAATTTCAATGGGCAGGCCCGGCATGGGCGCGGATTTGAGACGTGGATTGCCCGTGGTGCAGTGCGGGCACGGTTTTGCCGCAGGTTTTAGCCCATTGACAGTTAATAGTCTGTCAGTGGACTAAAAAAAGCAGCAGTCAAAGCCCGCAGGGAAACCGGAAAGAAAAATACATGCTTTCCGCAGTGTTTTTCTGTCCTCCCGTGTGGAGCCTTAGTCTGTCTATCTAGATGCAATTTGCAAAAAGAAACATACTGGAGTAAATACACACTGTGCAGGCAGACATTTTACTTCAAGAATAATAATATGTCATTCTATAATTGATGACCATTTCAAAAAACATGGCTAGGCCAAACTTTACTAGAGACAAACACAGGACAGGCAGAAATTTTTTGACACGGAAGTGTTTTTGTTTTCTTAAGAACACATAAACCTTTTCTACTGAGGTCAGTGTGTTGTTATCTAATTGCAGAAAGATCGTTGTATATAAAAGTTGCATACACTGCAGTAAAAATCTTGAGTTTATTGAAAGACCCTGATGTATGGTGCTGTGTAAACAATTTAAACAGAGGACCAGAGATCCCAGCACTCCAATATTTATTGTGAAAAAATTGTTTCTGGTTCTGTTCCCTTCGGTAATAGATCCTACAGGGCATGGAAAGGATTGCTTTCACAATATAACTTAGGAAATATACTTGTGGAGTGTGGCTGGCTTTGTCTGCTACTTGGGCCATCTGCTGACCTATGTATGTCTTGTGGAAATAAGTAATGATATAGTGAGTCTGCCTAACACTGCCTTCTTAATCTTCATTTTAAGCAAAAGGAAAAGGAACATTCTGCGAGTAGGGTGCAGGGTTTTACAGCCGATGCCAGTGACCGATGATCATAAATGTTTGAAAAAAGGTTTTCTCTTTGTTGTCAATTTAATTAATTGTGTGTGTGTTTTTCTTTTAGAACTATAATGGACACATGGCTAATTCAACATCAGCACTTCAAAGTAACAATGTTTCCAAAACCAGGTAAGCAACAGGATTCCAGGATTATCATGGGTCAGTGTTCAGTGAGTCATTGAGCTGGAACAGGTATGCAGTCATAGTCTAAGGTGGTGTGGTTGTCCATATCAAATTGTGCAAATTATTGCACGCATAGAATCTCATTACTACCTGCTGTTAGGTCATACATTTAAAATTGCACCCTAATAAATGAATGACACCCCTAATAATGTTTCTTGAATATATTCTGTGTTCCATACACTTCTGGCAGTTTATAGATTACATTAAAATCAACTGACAACATGCATTTATGAATACAGAATACAGTTTGAATCCTTTTGAATTGTTAGCTGATTAGGTAACCTGCAGTGTACAGGAGCTAATGTAGATGTGCATTGGGTGGTTTTCATCTATACAGTCTTGGAGCACCATCTACAGACTGTTCAGGGGAAACTACTTAAATAATTACCGTAATCATTTAACATTATTCCACAGTCAAAAGTGGATATTTTTAGTTCTAGTTTTATTTAGTTTTCTAAAAATTTTATGTAATTCACATCTAAAGCTCATATTTACCATATTTTATTCACAATAAGACGCATCGGACCATAACACGCACCCCATAGTTTGGAGAGAAAGTTAGCAAAGTAGGTAGGTCTGGGCAGCATGGTGGTATAGGTGGTTAGCACCATGCAGCGTTCAAGTCCTAGGTTGAAATCCTGGCCTAGACACTATCTGCAAGGAGTTTGTATGTTCTCCCCGTGTCTGCGTGGGTTTCCTCCTGGTGCTCCGGTTTCCTCCCACACTCCAAAGACATTGAGTAGGTTAATTGGTTTCCTCAAATAAAGATTCTCCTATGTTAGTTACATATGACCTATGACTGTGTTAGTTACATATACATGACTACGGTAGGGACATTAGATTGTGAGCTCCTCTGGGAGACAGTTAGTGATATGCTCTGTAAAGTGCTGCGTAATATGTCGGCGCTATATAATTACAAGATGATAATAATAATAGGTCTGGTCTATACAGAATTCTCTATATATTCCTCCAGCCAAGCCAAAAGGCAAGTATCAGGAGGCACAGCTTAGTGCCAGCAGTGTGCAGGGCTGAAGCATGTGTCTATACACTAGCAGTACCAATTCTCTGAAAGCACGGACCAACTTATGGAGACACATTTTACAATCTGGCACATACAACTTACCTAAAAGCAGCTTTTTTCATATGGGAGTCTGTGTTACGTACATTGTTATTGCAGTGCAGAATGTAAATACACCACTCATGCTATCTAAATGGCCTTAATTCACACAGCTGAAAAAACGTGTTCAGAGAATGGGTATTGCTAGTGCTATTACAGCTAAAATCTTCCCTTTGGCAGTGGCCTATTGGCCTGGCTGAAAGGAATGGAACACATTCCAGTCTCCAGGGATGCAGAGCTATTGCTCCCATTGACTTTTATGGCCAGTTTTACCTCTTAGCTTTTATCTTTTGTTGTGATGTTATAATGTTATAAGGTACTTAAGGTTTCATGTTAGGTTTTACAGAACTCATTTCTTAAATAGAAATGTCTATATTTATTGTTAAGTCACCAGGTGGCATTGTGGATCTCACAAGGCAGAAAGTTGCATTGTGATGAAGTTTACTATGATGCCCTGTGTCTGTCCCCTTACTTATGTACATGTTCTGCTCTGTGTATGCTGTCTGTTGTACTTCCCCATGTCCAGAGCCATTGAGCTCACTATCCTTTGGTTTCCATGTGCACTGCCAAAGAACCTACCATCCCAGTTATTTAAGCCCAGAATGTTACATTGTGCTATGGTACTGTCAATTTGTGGATCCACTGCATGCTTTTCAGCAATTAGGTTTTGTTCTATGGAACAGTCCAGCAGACTTGCCTCACCATCACCATCATCGCCAACAATGTTGATGACTGATAATGAGACAAAATCCTCTCTTGAGACATCCCCAATGTATCCTATGGGGGAGGACATGGCTAGAGATGCTCGAATTTTTCGACTTGCTAACTTTGTGAGCTGATTGCAAAGCCCCTGAACATGGTATCATCAGTTTGCTGGAGATGTAGAGAAGGGTTGGGGAAACATTTGAAAGAAAAAAGTATGGCTCTAGCACATGTCGTTTTTGCATAAATTAAGTTCAAAGTTAAAGTCGAAATTCCGATTTTCGAAATTTTTACTTGACTTTGAACTTAATTTGTGAAAAGACTATTTGTGTTAGAGACATACTTTCTTTTTTTTGGAGTATACCCCCAACCCTTCTCTACATCTCCAGCAAGATACTATGTTCAGGGGCTTTGCAATTAAGTCGAAATGGTCGAATTTTTGAAAAAAAATTCAACCATCTCTAGACATGGCATAATGCTGCCTATTTTTACCTCCTCCCTCCATAGAACAGGACAATTGTTGTCTGTAATCCAGTCGTTGTAGAATGACAATGATAAAGTCTTTACACAGCTTTAGACAGTTGTCACAGAGACATATTTAGAGAGTTTATTTAAACCTTGTGATCCAGCCTGTCAGACACAATCTATTTTAGTTGGGTTTTTCACTAAACTATAGCTATCGATTTTGATTTTTTTTTCTTGACCTAATCTAATCTTACTCCTATGACTAAAATGGGTTGTTTGTAGTTTTTGTAGCTGAATATAAAAATGTGATGTATTGACTGTTAGAATGTTATTTTACTGTATAGAGTAGCTTCATGTAGCTTAGAACTCATCTGAGCAGAGTATACCCTGTTATCCATTAACTTTGTACTGTGGGGCATGCCAACTATTTGAGACTCTGCCTTCTGACCTACAGCCACAAAATCAATGTGATAGGTAGCTGGGAACATTATTCATACCTTTACATGTGATGTTGTTAAATGCTATTTATAAGGATTAGTGCTAGCACATTTATCGATCATAGGAGTGTCAGATAAGCAGACTGTACTGTACGAAAATACCCCAGGCATATTTTGACTTAAAATTCTTTTTTTCAACCGGCATGTTATTTTGTGGCGAGAAATGACACTGGTGTCTCCCAAAAGATAATAAGATGATGTACAAGAGGGATTTTTGTTGAAAAAATACATTTCTCAGCTTTTATTTACCTTTGAGCAGTAAGTGTCGTCCAAAATTATTCATACCCTGTCTCTGGGAATATCCAAAGTTCTATACCATTCCAAGAAGTCCAAGCTGTTCTAAAGCATCCTAATTACCCTGATTAATTGGGGGCAGCTGTTTTAATCAACTCAACAGGTGAAAACAACAGGTCATGGCTTAAGCTGGCCATACACCTTCAGATTTCTCTGTCAGATTTCCTTCAGATCAGATCTACCAACAACCATGTAGTATAGTGTCCTCCCTGATAGAATACATAGTGATTGGAAGGTGTAGAAAGGTCCTCATATTACATGGTTTTGGTAAAACAAAATCTGATCTGAAGGAAATCTGACCGGAAATCTGAAGGAAATCTGAAGGTGTATGGCCAGCTTTAGACAAAGGAGCTCAGTGAGAACCTGCGACTGCGCATTGTGGCTCACAAGTCGGGAAAGGGCTACAAGGCCATATCTAAATATTTTCAAATTCCAGTGGCTGCAGTGCAAAGTATTGGTAAAAAAATGCAAGATGTTCTGCACTGTGGAAAATCTCAGAGGACGAGGTCGGAAGCCAAAAGTGACACCTGTGCTGGCCAGGAGGATAGTGAGAGAGGTGAAAAAGAATCCAAGGATCACCACCAAAGGCCATCCTGGTCAATCTGGGCTCTGCTGGTGGGAATCTCTTAAGGCAGACAATCCAACGGACATTGCACACTGCTGGGTTCCATGGATGCAGATGTGTTCTGGTCAGATTAAATAAAAATTGAATTGTTTGGCAACAATGATGTTTCCTTCATTTGGTGTAAAAAAGAAGCCTTCAACCCAAAGAACACCATCCCCACTGTCACACATGGTGGTGGGAACCTAATGCTTTGTGGGGGGGGGGGGGGGGGGGGGGGTTTCAGCCAATGAACCAGGGAACCTTATCACAGTAAACGGCACCATGAAAAAAGAGCAATACATGAGGATTCTCAAAGACAACATCAAGCAGTCTGCAGAGAAACTTGGCCTTGGGCACCAGTGGACATTTTAGCATGACAATGACCCCAAACACACAGCAAAAGTGGTGAAGAAATGGTTAGCAGACAACAACATTAACGATTTGGAGTGGCCCAGTCAGAGTCCTGACTTGAATCCAATTGAGAATCTGTGGAGGAAGCTAAATGTCAGGGTGATGGCAAAAAGACCCTCCAACCTGAAAGATTTGGAGCTCTTTGCTGAAGATGAATGGGCAAAAATCCCTGTGGAGACATGCGATGAGCTGGTCTGTAATTATGGGAAGCGTGTGATTGCTGTAATAGCCAATCAATGATTTTCTATTGATTATTGAGAAGGGTGTGAATAGTTTTGGACTTAACACTTTTTGCTCAAATGTAAATAAAAGCTGAGAAATATTCCCCCCCCCCTCCCCCACACAAACAAAAATGCCTCTATTACATCGTCTTATTGTCTTTTTTGGGAGACACCTATGTCATTTCCCATCAAAAAGAACTTGCTGGTTAATAAAAGTAACTTTAAGTCAAAATTTGCCTGGGGTATGAATAATTATGGGCTCGACTGTATATACCTAGGGAAATCTATCAATTAAAATGATTCTCCCCTTGGCAATTGTGTTGCTCAGCTTTCATCTACCAGTCATTTCTGATTTCAAACTACCAAACAAACTTTAAAGAGTAAATTGACTGCTATGATTTTTGGTTTTTATTTTAGCGGCATTACATACTACCGTAGAACTAACATATGTTTGTTTGAAAGTAATACTCATCTATGTAATTTTACCCAACATAGATCATGTGTCACAGGAGATAATTCTACAAGCGAGACAGAAAAAGCTTTGAAAGCTAGAAGTCGGGGAAAGTCCATGGAAGAATTGGGGATCTCAGACAAAACAAGGCTGTCTGTGCTGAGTCAAAGCAGTGATCAGATTTACCACATTAAAGTTACCACGATCATACCATGGCCGGAATCTACCGGCGGCACAGCTGTGCTCCAGCAAGGCAAGCTTAAGGCCTGTGCTGAACATGAATCAGGAAAGCAGCAGAGACAAACCAGTCCAGAGGATTTGCTGGAGCCTCACGGATCAGATGCTGGAAAGTCCTCACAAGAGAAACTTTCCAGGTCCCAGAAAACAAGTGCTCTTTCCTCAGACAATTCAAGCAGCACACATCCCTCCCAATTCTACTCCATGACTGCTGAGATTTCCGCCTGCCACCAAGTAGACGATGAGGAACCGTATTCACATTATACTTTTGAAGACTATCCACCATCACATGGTGCCTTACCTGTTCATCAAAGTTCACATATGACAAGGTAATGTGTGCAGTGGTTACAATATATTAGAAATACACACATTATCCAGTGTCTGTCATTACTCACTGCCCTGTAAAATGCTTGTTACACTGCCTTCCATCTTTCCTCCAACGCTTCTCTAAAACAAGCATGCAGGCTATGCACGGTCTTGATCAGTTGCTAGGAACACATTTAAATAATTTGATCTGACAGCCGGGCAACTAGCAGTTACAGAAGAGCGCTCTAGACGTGTATCGCTAGTTTCCCTTGAAATGTGCCATATATGTAAAGCAAATCGTTTGGATAGCTTACAGAATGAAATCGCCAAATGTTAATTATTTACTCTTTTTTTCAATCCCAATTAGGCTTTGTTTCCACTATACGTCGGGACCCCTCCGCTAAGCGTATTGCTTGGCGGGGATCCCGACAGAGCACATTTACTTACCTGCTCGGTGGATGCTGTGTCTTCACTGCGCTGAGCCGTTCCGCCAATGCAAGGCTGAACGTAGTCGAGTACGTTCAGCCTCTGCCTTCTTGGCGGATGCTGCGTTTAGACAGCTGCCGAAGCAATGTCTGTGTTAAGTTGGGGTCCCGATGTATAATGGAAATATAGCCTTACAACGCTTTTATAGAACAATTCGAGAATATAAATCGTCCTAGACACAAGACGTCTAACACGTGACCTTGCTGCTTTATCCAAAACCTTTTTAAAATGGCTTTTGGTATCTTTTTAATTATGAATTGTTGCTAATTTCATATAATTAACAGGATATAATTGTACCTCTGCATAAAGTATTCCTGCCTTGTATTCGTTTCATTCACTATGCTAACATCCCAATCATATATTTAATCTCCCATTTTTTTTATTTACCTAAGGACCACAGGGCCTTTTAATAATCAATTAAGCCGGCCATAGACGTGTAGTTTTTCTGCCGATTTCTCGGCAGATCGACAGTGCGGCCGATCGTGCTGAGAATTGGCCGCACACTCTTTGTGTCCCGGAATTTATTTTCGATGGACACGCTGGTTCCCATCCAAAGTAATGAGATTGATCTAAAAAGTACGGACTTAATTTGTTAGGTCGATATATGGCTTGATTTGAGGTGGGTGCATTTGATTTGCGGCCGATTTCACGACAGAGAGTGCGCATACAATGGACTATCTGAGCCGAATCGCCCACAAATCGAACAGTCTATGGCCATCTCTACTGATTTAAATTGCAATAAATCCACAATCCATGCAAAGTATTGTGAATACATTGACACCCCTAATGTGTCCATCTTTGCGGAATGAAATGTGTGTGTATATTGTGTATATATATATATATATATATATATATTGTAAGGATTTTAACTACCGTAATAAGTTCAAAATATTACTTATTTATGCTGTTAAAGTTCCTGTGTTGGAATTTAAATGGTAGCATTGTAGTCCTATGAGGTTTTGAAAAATCACTGAAACGACCTCTTAATATAATTGCTTATATAGATTGTTTTCACAATGACTTCTCTCCATCATTGTACCAGACAGGCCACCCTGTTTTAAACACCCATCTATAAAACATTTATTGGCATCCGTAGACTGGCACATGCCCCTACACATAAAGTACTCTTTTCAATTACTCCTGCTGTGTGATTTAAGCCGGCACACTGCTAGGATGTCGGTAAAGGACTAGAACTTGAATAGTCAAGGGGACCTCACACAATTTATTTACACTTGCACACTTGTCGTATTATTAAGTATGCTGTACTAAGGCGCTAGAAAGAAATCCTTTTAATTTCTGAAAGTCATATCATTTACTTAAAAAATATAAAAATGTTGCTTTTTATATATCTCATTATACATTTGCTGTGACTTATTGTACCCTATTGGCTTTGCCTTTAGGAAATACTGTATGCCCTTGCTGGTTTAACTGTAGAACAGCAGGGCTTTACACATTTATTTATAGGTTGATCTTCTTCAGCTACTCCGTAAAATGTGCACTTTAGAAACCTGCTTTGCCATAGACAGACTGTGATTGAGAATACCAGGCAGTTGGATGGGTACCCTTCCTCACTAAGGGTGAGTATCGCCGAGACCGGAGGAGAGACATATGTACTGCTCTGATAGTAACACCTAGATAACTTTACCATAGGATACCTACATCTCTCCTGTAACCTGCTTCCCTTGAGCATAGAAAGTCTTCTTTCTCAGTTCTCATTCCACATTTTCTAGATACAGAGCCCAGACTGGAAGTAGAATATTAGGAGCCAGTAAATAAGATTCATCGGGAAAAAATGAAATTGACATCTACTTTGGTTCATAACATTTACAGTATGAAATAGAAGAGGCTTACAGAATGTAGAGGCAGGTAGTTCTTGTATATGTTTGTTTTCGTAAGGCTTTGTTGTGTGCTATATTCATTTTGTAGCATGCATTATTATAGTATATATCCAGATCATATGTTCTAGAATGTTTTAATCTTTAAACACTAAGTGACTTGTGGCTGTTTTTTCTTAAAGTATGGAGCCATCTGATGAAGATCTTCCAGGGTATGATATTGAAGTGAGAGCTGATGTGGAAGAACATTGTGAAAGTTCAGCCGTCAGAGAGCTGCCTTTGCTTACAGCTGAAGATCAAGACACTTCTGCTGTTTGTAAACAGGCAACTGACTTGATGTCAACGAGCAGCATACAGCAGGAAGAGCAAGACCCTTGCCAGGTGGTCACTACCCAGACAGCCAGCTCTGCGGATTATGATGAACATAGCCGGAGCAATGGATCCACCAGGAAAGAAGTGTGTACTAGTGTTCAGGAGAGGAGAGATTCAGACAGAGAGGACTTACCTGGAGTTACGCTGGAGCTCCCCTCAGAGGAGAGGTGTGCACAACTGGTTAAAGAGATTGTATCCAAGGACAAGTCCCTGGTGGACATTCTGAAACCCCTTCCTGTAAGAGCATCTGCAATAAATCTCATGAAAAGCCTCTTCAATGTGGATATTTCAGTATTGGAAAAATGCAGGGATCCAGGGCTAAAGAAAGACAAGTAAGTAGGCCATGGACACTTTTAAGCTTCTAAAGTTACCCATGGCCGTCTAGTTCTGTTTTGACCTCAACACTGATCTTTGATGTCAGACTAGTTTTGTTATATATATTTTTTGACTAATGAGCCTAAAAAATTGTTTAAAACTCCCAAGGTAAATACTTGTTCTTGTGTGTACTTGTTTGTAAAATTCAGTATTTGTTATGCTGCTAGATCATTTATTCTATTAAATATGACATTCAGTGATCAGTTTTTTTTAGACACAGCACTTGTTGTGACATGGTACATGTGCGGTATAACAATGTGCCATGTCATAGTTATGAAATATCTATTTTGGACTGGCTTACCCTTTATAGCAGTGGTGGGCAACTGAGTTGATATGGAGGGCCACAAGTGCGGCCCTTGGCATGACTAAAGGGCCGCACATAACATTTTCAATCTATAATGACTTTTATAAGCATTTCATAATGAAATGACAGCAGGTATAGCTAGAAGACAATATGTTTCATTTTTAAATAACAAAACTTGTTTTAAAAGATACTTCAAGCATTAGGGAACTATGCAGTGTGGTAATGCACATTTTGTGTTATATATTATCAAAGGCTTTGATGATATCTATGGGGCACATAACCTTTGATTATTATTATTAGTATTTATTTATATAGCGCCAGCATATTACACAGCGCAGTACAATACAAGGTTATATGCCTTTTATTCCGAGGTTATGTTCCCCATACAATAATCCTGTGTATGTTGGTGGAATAGTGGGAGCATAGGCACTCATCTTCTTAGAACGGGATATTCTTAGAGCAGGAAGCAGGGGAGAGGTGAGGGACTTTCTGATTTTTAATGTGCTCAGCCAGAGCGAGTCCTTCTTCCCCTCTTTCCTCCCGAAGAAGATCCTGGGCAAAGACAGGTGAGTTCCTATGCCGATGCATTAACAGTAGGTTTCAGGGGCCGCAAGTGGAAGACTAAGGGGGGCCGCATGCGGGCCCGAGGCCGCAGGTTGGGCACCTAGGCTTTATAGCATGGATACCCACACTGTTTTAGCTTACATGCACCATCAAAATGACAAGAGTCCAACTGATCTACCAACAATAAATGAGGAAAATCTATATCTACCTTATGTTGATCAAGCATACGTTCATATATTTTAAATATATATGGTTCCCCTTGCATAATCACATTAATCTGGGGGATACAGGTTGTTGGGCACCCCTGCTTTACAGTGTTATTAAAACCTCATGTATAAATATTAGGGCCCTTTCACACTATACTGTATGTGTTTTTTAAAGGCATGCATTTACACATACAAAAAGGCATGTGTTTTACACATTACATCTGCGTTTGAATTTTTGAACAAAGCTGGAAAACACAAGGGGTGAAATTATTTTTACATGAGGGTTTCATTTTATACTTTAACGTTTTAGACCCAGCATGTATCTATAGGTGTCAGGTTTTGGTAAGACCATATGATATAAATGACTATACCCAGTGTCTATATTTCACAAACTACAAAAGAACCCGCTGACCATATAGTTTCATTGGGGAACCCAAACCAGTGGATTATCTAATGGGATCTTAAATATTAAATCAGATATTGATTCATTGTAAAAAAGAAGCCATAAAGCTGTTGTGTTGCTCTCTACTATAGGCTTTGATGCAGATAGTATGATACCTAATGTAATTTTA
The DNA here is from genome assembly GCA_036250615.1 of Ptychadena robeensis. NCBI lineage: Eukaryota > Metazoa > Chordata > Amphibia > Anura > Ptychadenidae > Ptychadena > Ptychadena robeensis. The sequence continues at coordinate 32,700,751 of CM070034.1, read as the reverse complement.
ATAACATGTAAATCAGGAAATAGTTTATCATTCATAGATCATATGTTCCGCTGGTAATAATTGTGCACAGACGCCCTTCAATCAGTATTTAAGCCCCCCTCACATTTCAAATCTCCATCTATCTATATGCTGGCAGATTGACTGTACGTGACCGACGTCATCACGCGTGGCCGGTCCTGCCAAGAATCGGCCAGGCACCCTTTGTGTTGGCACTTGAGGCTTAAATTGTAGAAGTATTGCCGTGTTTTGTGTATAATGCTATGTGTTCATTCTCAGCAGGATGAATGTTGAAGGTTTGTCCAAATCACATTCAAAGACTATGCTGCTGCTTCAGAGGAGGTTTGATGAAAGCCTGACTGAAATCACCTCTAAAAAGGTGGGTAACAGTACTTGATGGATGAGAATTAGATGAGGAAAAGGATAATTGAATACTTATTCACATCACATTAATCACATATTCCCAGTGGAAACGCAGAGGGTTCCTCATTTCTCATTACTGTAATTGAGTATCTCCCATATAGTGTATCAGTATTTCATAGTAGTGCGTAGCAAGTCTAATATCCTTTAGATCTACCAACATCTATGTAGTGCCGGGTCCTCTGCGATTGAACACAGGTAGACTTGATGGTTTAGAAAGTCCCTCATATTACATGGTTTTGGTAAAACAAAAGGAGATCTTAAGGAAATCTGACAGGGAGAAATCTTTAGGTGTATGGTAGCCCTTAGAGCTTGTCCCCACAGGCGAAGTGGTGCAGTCCCGCCAGCCGCAAGCAGCTGTTAAAGATCACAAGCAATCGCGGGCAGCCACCCAAGTGGGGACAGCCCCATTGAAAACAGCCCTTAGCCATTGATAAATATAGAACGTTTGGAGTTCAGTGATCCCTTTTATTGGCTGAGTGTGCGTAACCCAATCTCACCAGCAGGGGGTGCTGCAGGTATAGTCTGGAAAGCAGACATGTGACAGGCTAAGGATCTGTATGTTCCTACATAATGAGCCTCAGAAATGAGAAAGTCCTCACCTGCTTCATCTGGGGAAATGTCCTTTTAACTAAGTAAATAATCCGCAAATAAAGCATGCAATCATTCCCTAATCATTTTATAAAGCATCATTATATCTTTTCTTTATTATTCTTCTAGATGGAACTTATGTCAAACATAAACTCACAACTGGAAGAACTTCTTGTCCAACGGGAGTTGCTTTTGTCTGAAATCGGCAATAACACAACTCACGGCACCGATATGGAGGCCGTTGTTAAAGAGGTTTGTAAACCCAACGAGTATGAGCGCTATATGATGTTCATCGGAGATCTGGAGAAAGTGGTGAGCCTGCTCTTCTGTCTGACCACAAGGCTTGCTCGGGTGGAGAATGCTTTGAGTAGAACTGATGAAAACACAGATGCTGACGAGATGGTAAGTGTGTCCAAACTTTGATTTGTTTTTAGTTTTACTAGCATCCACTTCTTATTCTTTAACCCCCATTTACTAGTAAATGTAGTAAAACGTGTGTGTGTGTGTGTGTGTGTGTGTGTCTCAATAGGGGACAGTCTGCCTAAAGAGAATCACTGCTGTGTCTAATCCATAGTTCTGTGAAATTCCCACATTAATAACATATTTAATGTTTATTGTACTGATACAAATGTTTTATTTAATAAATAGTTAAACAGTTCAACAACACAGAAATGTATAATGTTATATTACACATATACAGGATTAACAATATTTGTATGGATTGGACAATTGGGGTATTTTACAAATCTATCCCTCCATTCCACAGAGTTATACATTCTTTTTATTGCAAATTCTATTTACCAACTTCTCACCCAGATTTTTATTGTTTACTGTCTGGCACTACCGATAAAGGTATGATGTGACGTAATCAAGAGCTAACGTTTGCCATTCTAACCTCCAACCTTACCCGATTGCCCTATAAATGTCTCCTTGTCACATGATGATTGAATATGGACAGTTTGAATATGATATTCATGGAGAAGAATGGTCAACTATTTCACAATATAAGCGTTTGTTAGAGTGGGTCATGGGAGTATATATATTAATTTATGATTAACTTTTACTTGTATAGCACCAACATATTACACAGCGCTGTACAATCAATAAGAGTTGAGACAACAAAAGATAACTCGCAGGTACAGGTTATGACACAGTAAAGCAGGGTACAGACGTCTCGATATTCGAGCCGTCCGATGTACCCTGCAGCAGCGCGATGACTTCATCACTTCATCACTGATATGGCTGAGCTTTGCCTGGAGAACCGGGCAAAGCATCGGACATCACCGTATTAACGGTCATGTCCGATAAGGCTGTTTTAGAGTGGGATTGATTTGTCCCGCTCAAAAACCGTGCAAGGGGCAGATTATATGGGTCACATAGATGGCCATGAGCGTGCACGGCACTCGAAACGGCCATCGATTTGACCCATATCTCCACATCTGTAACCATCTTAAGAGTAGAGGACCCTGCCCAATTGGGCTTAAGCTAGCCACACATGGTTCAATTTTGGTTCAATCGATGCTCGATTAGATCGAGG
>CM070034.1:32667920-32685448 GCA_036250615.1 Ptychadena robeensis | reverse complement strand
AATCGATCGAATTACATCGATTGTACAGTCAATCGAACCATGTGTGGCTAGCTTTACAATCTTATCATACAATTTCTGTACAATCAACTTTTCTTTTACCAAAACCATGTAATATGAGGAGCTTTCTAAACCTTCCAATCATTATGTATTCTATCAGGGAGGACCCGGCACTACATAGCAGTGATATATACCTTCCAATCACTATGTATTCTATCAGAGAGGACCCGGCAATACATAGTTGTTGGGAGATGTAAAGGGAATTGTATGGGGTGATCTAGAGTGTTTTTGTAAAGGAAATCAGCAATAGTGTTGTACATAGGACAGTGGCTAAGCAGCTTGGGTCATGTGTTCAATGTTCTCCAAGGGAACTCACTGGCTGGGTTGTCAGTTCTCAGGTTCCTCCGGTTTCCTTTGACAGAAAATACTGGCGAGTTAGACGACTTCCTGCATTTGTGCGCACGTCTGTATGACTGTGGTTGAAACATTAGACTATAAGTTCCTTAACAGTTATGTCAATTATTTAGTGTTCTCTGTAAAATGCTACAGAACCAATCTCAGTGGAAATATGCAATATTCTTTAAATTCACTAAAGAATATAGTTCAAAATAACCGTTAATCAGGACGTGGGTTGCAAATGTTGTGAAGAAGAGAGCACCGATTCAGCAAATGCAGGGGAGACGTTTGTCACATTCCAAGAGCAGTATATGGCACATTAGCCCATTACTTGTGACATCTCCATTCATAACATCATCATGTGCTGCTTCAAGACTTCTCTATGCCTGCTCCTACTCTCTGGAACTCTCTACTTTGTCCCATTAGACTTGCTCCTGCCCAATCTCTTAACCTCATTGGCGTTATGCATGTGGCAGGCTTTTTTAAAAACAATACTCTGCTGCGATTTTCTGCCCTCCTGGACGTCCCGTACACAACTCTGCACGCCCAGAGTTTTCCAGCGTGTCACCATCCAAAGTAAATGGCGGAACACAAAGGGTGCGTGGCTAAATCTCAGAAAAAACAGCCGTGCGTAATGACATCATCATGCGCGGTCGATCTGCTGAGAAACCGGCATGGAATCGCCTACGGCCAGCTTTAAATTGTGAGCCCTGTGATAGTCTGTACCTGTATATTAGCTTTTGTTGCATTTCAACTCTTATGTAATGTACAGTGCTGCATAATATGTTGCCGCTGTATAAATAAAAGTTTATAATAATACACAAACAGGAGTCTGGTGCATTTTGCAGCGTGCTGCTCTTTACATTTAAAATGATTATACATTTTTTTATGCACTTGCGTTTCCAATGAAAGTGTATTGAAAGCCACAAACACAGCACAGGCAAAAGGCATATAGCAATGCGTTATGAAGAGGGAAGACACACCGTACAGTCCATCATGCTGTAGTGTAAATGGCAACACAGGTTTCTTATGGCAAAAGCACACAAAGAGCAACATGTCTAGTGTGAAAGAGCCCCTGTGTCTGCTTTACAGGAGCAGCTGCCATATTTTAGTAACAAATCCACTTCTCTGATTGGCACCAAGTCCATAACACTAAACATATGGACGATGCTCTGCTCTTCTCCTGTTAAAGAGAAAACTTCCCTTACCATTGGAGAGACTTCTACTTCCCTATGTCACTATAAAGTAAAGAAAGGAAAAGGAGGAAAGGAGGAGAACAATGTCAAATGAAACCCAAAAATAAAACAAAAAGGTTTTGGGTCTGTAGTAAAATCTAGCAGGATGTAGAATTGGATGACAAAGCCAACACATGGCTCCATATAGGAGCCGTTCAAGGTTCCTAGCAGCAGCAGTGCTGTGTCTCCAGCCCAGCCAATACTGTACATGGAGACCGCGTGGTCTCCATGCAAAGCAATGGTCATGTCCAATATCCCTGTTTTCGAGTGTGATAGATTGGTCCCGCTCGAAGCAGGGATGTGTCGTGCACATGCGAAATGGGCCAGATAGATAGGCGTGAGCATGCACTGTGCTCGAATCGGCCATGGATCTGGCCCATATCTCTGACACACATAACCACATAATGAGTTCATGCTTTATGGAGTTGTAATGACTACAGCTTGTGTGTTGAGTAGACGATTGAATCTAATATAATTGTGTTTGTCAGTGCTGACTGCATGGTGACTGAAATGACATTTAAAGTACAGGGCCATGCTAAATATATTATAGGTTATCAAATTACTGACGGCTAATCTAAAATTAGATCATCCATGAGACATCACATTGTTCAGGTGTCAATACAAACACAGATCAATGCATCACAACCTTGGGCCTCATGTTGTCTCGGGCAGCAAACAGTCCACTAACATTACTTTTATGTGGGGGTTCAGATGATGGTTTTGGGCCAGACCAAGTCCCCTGGGGCTGGCCACCCCGTTTTTTTCAAACCTAGTGGTTGAGATTCTTGCTAGCATATTTAGAATTTTGGGGATAGTGGCCAGCATTGTACTGTGATTACTTTGTTCTATTTCTGCCCAAATTTATCTTTGAAAAATAAGAGAATCTACTAAGTTTGGCGCAGGGGAAAAAGAGCAGCATGCCACATTCAAACTTATGGGGCTGTGACGTACCTGTACACACAGATGCGTAATAGTCTGCACACACCGCATCATGCAAGATAAACCACATTTATTTGCACAATATGGCACCATTGCATGTCTGATGCGGGGTGCGTGCTAATCGTTGCACCCCATTGACGTGCACACAAGCTTGTGTTTCCAGATTGGTTTCTATTGTGTAATAGCCTTATTGCACCAATTACAAGCCAAGAACCATCGTCACATGAGGCTAAGTGCCCCCATGCGTCCTGCATGGACTGAACAGGGGGGAAACGTAGTGGAGTTCCAGCCTAATGCGGTAATTTTGGACCAGGAAGATTTACTGTTCATGTGATAATAAAGGGAAATAATACTGCTGCCTGGACTTATACTCTTCTACCACCTATGCCAGGGGTTGGGAACCTATGGCTCGCAAGCCAGATGTGTCTCTTTGATGGCTGCATCTGACTCGCTTCCAAATCCAGGATTTGTTGAAATCTGGATTTTGCCAAGAAAGACACATAAAAAACATGACTTTCCCGGCCAAATCCCGGATGCTTCCCAGGTTCTTGAAATCTCCGAAATTTAGCAGGGAGAGGGCGTTAAGCAGGGTACACACATATAGATATGGGCGAGATCGATGGCCACTTTGAGCGCCATGCGCGCTCACGGCCATCTATCTGGGCCATATAATATGCGGCCATACCAGTTTTTGAGCTGGACCAACCAATCCCGTTTGAAAACTGGGATATCGGACATGACCAGTAATTACGGCCGATGTCCGTTGCTTTGCAAGGAGACCGCGGGTCTCCATGCTAAGCATCAGCTGAGCTGGAGAGAACATCACGCTGCTGCAGAGAACATTGGACGGCTCCAATATCGAGCCGTCTGTTCCCTGCTTTAGTCTCCCTAGTAATGTCCCACCACGCACATTATCAGCACATGCAAGGGGGGACATTAGCAGGGAGAGTAACAGCCTCTCCCTGCTAAATCAGCTGTAAACTGAATCTGATACCGGCAGTGACATCATTTTCGGCATTTAGAATGTAGAAAAAAAAAACATTTTAAATACAGGAAGCAGTGTTCTCCCCAGAATTTTTTTTTAGCCGGGCGGCGCGATGACGTCATGACGCAATGACGTCATCGCGCCGCCTGCTCCGGTCCGGCGGCCTCTCTGATAGGCTGCCGGCCAGCGGCAGCACACAAATCCTCTGACAGGCGGCGCCTCCCCATTCTTCAGGAGCGCACCGCAGCCACTGAAAGACTCCGGAGTCTTTCAGTGGCTGTGGCGCGCTCCAGAAGAATGGGAGGCGCCGCCTGTCAGGCTGCTCGCCGCGGAGGACTTGTGTGCCGGGCGGGGACCAAAATCTCCCGGGCGGCCCGCCCGGCCAATCTGCTCTGGGGAGAACACTGGGAAGTGACATCAAGGACATCACTTCTGGCAGCTGAAATGCAGAAGAAACAAATTTAAATTACAGCTCTCACGGAATTAAAATTTTAAATATATGGCGTTTTTGCCTCTCAAAGCCAAAAAGGTTCCTGACACCTGACCTAGGCCTTGCTGCTAGTCAGTCTGTATGATGGGCAGCCTTAATAACCAATAAGGAGAGGTCTAGGTACTTCTGATTCATATTTTTAGTATATAACAGGAATCAACACAGAACAAGGAAGTAAACACAAGAGAAACAAGTTCTGCTTTAAACATGTTTCAGTATTAGTCAATGAACACGACTCTTTAGTGTGAACAGTTCTCAAAGAACACATCATGATACAGTAAATCACAAGAATACAATGATCTGACACATACCACCCTACTGAAAGTTACAACCAACAATAGTAACAAAGAAAGAAACAAAACATGCAAACACATTACAAGAATTGCCCAGACACACTATTTTGATGCATTAATAGAATTAGAATATGTCCATAACCATTCCCAAAACGTGATGGTGTTCCAGTTCTAGAACTATATATTGGGTTTAGTAGAGGAAAAAGGCAGCGATGATCCATCAGAAGTCGCGACAACATTTGCTGAATGAGGCTTTGGCTGTTTGACTTTGCTCCATGACTTATTAAATAAACAGAATATGCCCGATCAAAGGTTATGAAGTCTCTATGTATAACTTTTGATAAGAACCGTATATACTTGAGTATAAGCCAAGGTACCTCATTTAAAAATAAAAAAACTGTAAAAACTCAGTGACTCAAGTATAGGGTGGGAAATGCAGTAGCCAAGGTACAGAAACACACAGCAAATGTGATTTGGTTTTGGGATAACATTATAAAGCCCCCCATACACCTTACAATCTTATCATATAATTTCTGTACAATCAACATTTGTTCTACCAAAACCATGTCATATGAGGACCTTTCTAACCACTATATATTCTATCAGGGAGGACCCGGCACTACATAGTTGTTGGTAGATCTAAAGGAAATTGTATGGAGTGATCTAAAGGTGTATGGAGGGCTTAAGAGATGGTTTTGAAATTTCAACTAGCTGAGTTTGTGAGTTGATTGCACATCTCCTCAACATGATATTATCACCAACATTGCTGGAGATGTAGAGAATGGTTGTTGCAACACCCCAAAAAGAATAGTTTTGGTCTAGAACATGTAGTTTTTGCATAAATAAAGTTAAAAGTCAAGTCAACTTACTCTATGCAGAAACTACATGTGCTAGAGCAATACTTTTCAGATGTTCCAACAGCCCTTCTCTAGATCTCCAGCAAATTTGGTGAGGATATTATGTTCAGAGGCTTTGCAATTAATTCATAAAGTTTGATCTTGACTCGAGTATAAGCCGAACTTAATGGGAGCAGAAAAATTCGGCTTATACTCGAGTATATACTTTAAGTGCTGTTATGTAAACACTAGCTGAAATAAATAGAACTTTTTACCAGTTTTCAGTTTGTTTGCTGGTGGACCTTATCTCCAGTCTTTGGTATTAGAATACATAAAAAGAGAAGATAACTAATGGGAGAAAAATTCAGAAACTGGTCTGCGCTTTCCTGATACCTCCTCAAGTTCCTGGGGTTCCTCACTAAGAGATGAGATGGACGGATAGCTGTCTCTGACCTTCAGCTTCTTCTTGGGTCCTGAAGGGGCAGTAAAGAATTTGTTGAGGCCCGGCTTTTTTAGGCCCCTCGTTAAATCAGGGAAGCCAATGTCATCGGAGATGACCCCAAGAAAGGCGCCAGTGGTACCCAATATGGAGGAGGCAACCTTGGAGTTCCTTTTCAGAGGGGTAGCTTGGTCCATCGTTAAGGTTGCGGGATCCTTCAGTATGAATCGTAGCGGCAAGGCACATTCTTTGTTCAAGTAATGGTAAGGCTTTCGCCCGCTGTTGTCTCGGATATGGACGTTGGCACTATGATCTCGCACTAACATGAGTATGGCATCCTTCCGTCCGTGTATGGCTGCCAGATGTAACGGTGTGTAGCCTCCGAAAGACCTCACATTCACATTAACGCTAGTGCCAGCTTTCCTGCTTAAGTCACATAATTGTTTAATCATCTCTGTGTTGCCACTTTTGGCCGCCCAATGCAGAGCGGTAAATCCAGAAATAAAGTCCCTCTTGTCCGCCAGTTCACTGTCAACCAGCATAAGACCCAGAAGTTTATGGTTCCAGCGCCCGGTGGTGCCAGCCACTAGCCACTCGTGCTCATGTTGTATTAAAGGAACTACGTCGGAATATTTGTTTTCCTCGCTTGCTTTCATCGTTTTGGATGCCCTCTTCATATGGGGGGACCTGGAACCTGCATCATCTACGGGTCTTCTGCTCACATGTGGAGATCTAGGCAGGACGGGCAGAGGAGCTTCCGAGGTCATTGGGGCAGACTGCGGCCGATTCCGGGGTAGAGGTTCCTGGGCAGCTGGTGGGGGCACGGATGGGTTATCATTTTGGTCAGCATCAAAAGAAGTCGGGGCATACCGCAGTGGCAGCATATGTGGCTTCATGTTATCTTTAGCTTGTCCATCAGACCATGACTTGGGGACAGGAACCGGTCCTGCATTATCTATGCGAGACACAATATCAAACACGGACACCCTCCTTTCCTCATTTTCAAGGGTCACGTTGGTCAGTTTATCCTGATCAGGGGGCTCCCCCAAAGGCCCCCCAACACTAGAGTCTTTCAGATCAGCAAGGTTTTGTTCTTCAGATAAATCCTGGGGTGAGGACCTCTCAGTGTCAGAGCTGTTGTGACATTGTCCTTCAGATAAATCCTGGGGCGAGGACCTCTCAGTGTCAGAGCTGGCGGAAGGTTCCTCTAGGTTGTCACTCACAGGTAAAGGTGCTTCCTCCTGAGTCTCCCCCTTGCTCTGGGTCACCCCTTGTTCCTGCACCAGCCCTGCCAGCAGATGGGTATACTTCTTCTTCAGCACCACCACCTTCCCACCATCCTCCTCCCTCACCACTGCTATGTTGTTGACAAACCTTTTGAAGAGTTCTCTGTTGTTTGCTCTTTGTTGAAGATCAGGGGAATCCACCACAGACTTGAATCTTCTGACCAGCTCAGAGTTTTTCACCTTCCCTCCCTGCTCCAGGAGAAAGTTCATCACCAGCTCCTGTGTCACAGCCATTCTCCTCTTACACCCAGAGGTGGGGTGGTGGGGATAGACAGATAGTTCTAGTGCTGAGCTCTGTCCTCTCTCATGTCTCCTGTGTAATGTGCCCTGTATTACCTGCAGCTTCCGGGGTGACTAGTGATCAGGTGTACGCCCTGTCCACAGAGGAGGGGGAGGGTGGGGGATCCTCCATACACACCCAGAGCTGCTGACTACTGATGGATGGAGGTCAGTCATATCACCCTGCACGGTGTGCGGCAGGAATGCAGGTGTGTCAGTGTTTGGTGGAAGGCTGGTTTGTTTAGAGATTACACAAAACCATGCTGGCTTGTGAAAGAGCTGCTATGTACGATCCCACACCAAGTATATAGGTGCAGGACATGTCCACCACGTGGCAGAGGGTGAACACTACTATGGACTACAGCACCAACTCTTCTCTGACTATGTGAAATTACATTGAGTGGTTGCTATGGACAACAGCACTGTCATCACTGAGGGCAATGTGATTGTATTTGGTTGCTATGGACAACAGCACTGCCATCTCCTCTGAGCACTGAAGGTGATGTGAATGTGTAGTGTTGCTATGTACAACAGCACTGTCATCTGCTTTGAGCACTGAAGGTGATGTGAATGTGTAAGATTGCTATGGATAACAGCACTGCCATCTCCTCTGAGCAGTGAAGGTGATGTGAATGCATAAGGTTGCTATGGACAACAGCACTGTCATCTCCTCTGAGCACTGAAGGTGATGTGAATGCGTATGGTTGCTATGGATAACGGCACTGCCATCTCCTCTGAGCACTGAAGGTGATGTGAATGCATAAGGTTGCTATGGACAACAGCACTGTCATCTCCTCTGAGCACTGAAGGTGATGTGAATGCGTATGGTTGCTATGGATAACGGCACTGCCATCTCCTCTGAGCACTGAAGGTGATGTGAATGCGTATGGTTGCTATGGACTACAGCACTGCCATCTCCTCTGAGCACTGAAGGTGATGTGAATGCATAAGGTTGCTATGGACAACAGCACTGCCATCTCCTCTGAGCACTGAAGGTGAAGTGAATGCATAAGGTTGCTATGGACAACAGCACTGTCATCTCCTCTGAGCACTGAAGGTGATGTGAATGTGTATAGTTGCTACGGACAATAGCATATATACAATACAAGTGTGTGAGGGCAGAGTATCAGCATGACAGCCAGGAAACTGTCAGATTCACCAACTACAGATCAGACTATATATTTATTCTGGAAAGGAGAACCTTCAACACTCCTTGTGTGCGGGGGAGAGTGTGTGTGGAAGGTATGACCATGGGGGCACAGATTCAGGAGTACAGATGGTCGAATTTGTTGACTAGCTGACTTTGTGAGCTGATTGCAAAGCCTCTGAAAATGGTATCATCACTAAAATTGCTGGAGATGTAGAGAAGGGATGTGGGAACATTGGAGGAAAAGTTTTGCTCTAGTACACGTAGCTTTTGCATAAATCAAATTCAACTTTCAAAATTTTGACTTGACTTTGAACTTCATTTGTGCAGTAGTATAGTGTTGTACCGTGTTAGCCATCGATGAATACAGAGAGTTTGGAGTTCAAGTGATACCGTTTATTGGCTGACTGAAGTCATTTGCAAGCTTTCGGGATGTCGCAGATCCCTTCTTCAGGCTTAATACAATTCTGGTTCAAAATAACATGGTCATAAATATTTTACCAAAAGCAACAGTTTTGTCTTGACACACATGACTGATGGAGGTGAAAGTGAAGGGTTAGTTAATAGAAATGGTGATCAGAGGTAACAAAAATTATTTGTGTTAGAGTCATACTTTTTTTGTAGCATACCCCCAACCCTTCTCTGCATCTCCAGCAAGTTTGTTGATGATACCATGTTCAGGAGCTTTGCTTAACTCAAAATGGTTGAAATTTTAAATGTGGCCATCTCTATTCAGGAGGGAGGTTATATGGAAAACATTATGACCAGGAAAAGGAACAGATTGCTGCGTCAGGTCAGCGAGGGGCTCCTCTGCTCAGGTATGTCAGTTATGTGACGTCCTGCGGCAGGGAAATTCTCTGTATGTTGTAGGAGGGGATCGCTGGGAAGGTGTGACTGATGTATCGATTCATCATTAGACGATCACACATTGAGTCTGAGCACCTCAGGTTAGTTGATAAAAACACATGTTGCCTCTACACAAAACTCACCTAACAAATTAAAAAATAAAACTTCAAATTATGAATAATAAACAACACAACCTGCTAACCAGCCCCCTCGCTTTCCAGACCTGTTCTGTGTTTGTCTGACGTTTGTTATGTTGCTAATTTCTTGGAGTCTCTCCAAACAAATGTAGTATTTATGTTGTATGGGGCCCTTCTTATAACCATAATATTTATACAGTCATGTGATCTAACATACTTTTATATTGGTCTCTATGAGGTTAACATAGCAAGCTGAATCCTTCCTCTTTTATACACCGTCCTTCTCTGAATCTATGACACAAACATAGGTTCTTCCTCTCTAGAAAGATTGGGCTCTTACATAGAGATCATTATAAGCTAGTGATCAGTGGCGTCACTAGGTTTGGTGTCACCCGGTGCCGTAAAAAACCCATGGTGTCGTCCATGGTGGCATGTGTAGCCATGTTGTGCACTCATGGCTTGTTTCTACTTAAGCTGTTCCGTGTGGATGGCTGCGGTGCTATCCGCGCGGCTGCAGCCGATATCGGCCGCACCCATAGGCAAAGCATTGGCCAGGCTCCACTTGTGCGGTCGGTCGCGCCGCTTCTCTGGACAAGGTCTGCATCCGATCACACGGACGTCCTCGTGCAACCACATGCTAAACAGCATGGGGTGCGGGCGATAGCGGCTGCAGCCGCATGGATAGAGCCGCAGCCATCCGCACGGAACAGCCATGTGGAAACAAGCCCTTACACGGCAGAGGGCAATCACATATTAGGTTGAAGTGTTTTACCTTGCCCTGGAGACTACAAGACCAATTCCCCGGCGTCCCCATCCAAAGTAATGTCTGGCACACAAAGGGTGCGCTCCGATTCTCTGAACGACCGGCTGCAGCATCATCACTCTGCAATCGACCGCGGGACAAGCGGGGTTCATGCTGTGTATGGCTACTTTTAGTGTTGGGTTCCAGAGGACCTTGTCCTAGCACTGTGCATGTGTTCCACTAGTAACTGCTCGCCTTGTATTAGTGTGGAGATACCCTGCAACATACCCACCCCACCTCTAGCTATTATCTTCTAATGAGGTCTCTTCTGGCAATGCTTGAGTTACAAGTTTGGATGTTGATGTTGTTCTCCAACTGCCCCATCTGGTGGTGATCCGGAGAGACTTGTTCTTCCAGAGACTGCAGGGAGAAGCTAAGAAGACAAAACACCCATTGCCAACCTCCTTCTCAAAATGCGTGCTGCCTGGCACTCATACTGATGATCTAATATTGACTGACATTCTACAGGCACGCAGCAACTGAAATCTGGAGAAAGCAAAAACTGCAGATTATTCCAGGAAAGTATTTGAGAAAGTATTGATGATATCGCAGCATTTACCATTCAGAGCACCCAGATAGGAAAACGGCACAGTAGAAACATTGCTTAAGGTTTCCATACACTGTTCGAATTTTCTATTCATTCGTTTAAGTCGATTGTTTGAAAATCGGTTCCTGAATCAATCGACAAAGAGTGATGGAAATGGAACATAAAATGGATGGAGCAGTGATCAGACATGTTTTTTCAGTAGATTGTTCAAGTATCTGATGGGTTTTCTAGGTATTTTGTATAATTGAATCCATCCCACTGTGTGCTGGTACGATAGATCTATGTTAAGGTAGCTATACACGGGCTGATTGCCACCAAATTTATTGGGCAATCGACCACTGTGCAAGTGATCGCCGGGCAGTTGCTTGGCTGCAAATCGGGTGCGCCCACCTGGACCAGGATCCTCCCACATGTCGGATCGCACAGTGATCTGACATGTCCTTAAAATCCCGGCCGATCCCATTACTGAAATTGGCTGCAAATCTAAAAGTCTATGCCTAAGCTCACAATGATGTTTAGTAGTTTGGCAGCAGCGCCTTAGGTCTTACCCTGAAGCTGTAGGTACAAGAATTGCCTTACATATGAGGAAACTGTACAAGCAAAATGTGATTTTTTCAGGGTCCTCCTCAGGATAATTAGCATTTCTTCTGTTCAGATCTTCTTTTTTTTTTTTTCTTATTTATGTTTTATTTATGGAAATTACAGTCCATTCCTCTTGATAGTAATATGCTTGTTTAGTAGACCCTTACGTCAGCTCACTAGAGTAGTCGTAGTATTTACCAAAACGCATCGCTAGTCCATTATTCCGCTCTATCTCATCTACGTGTAGTAAGGACAGGATGACAGGACGAGCTCTTTATTTGACACAGTTGGTGCTTCAATCAGACAGGTGACAAAATGATTATCTCTACTTTCCATTTATACCACTCTGGCTTTCCAGCTTAAATGTTATATATTATGAGGATTAAAACTGCTGTATACAATGCTTACCCATTCTGTGGTATTATGTGTTTGTTTTTTCTTTATTTTTATCTTTTAAATCTCTTCATTTAATATAATCTTATATTAAATTGTATTTTGTGTATGATATTTAATATATATATATATATATATATATATATATATATATATATATATATATTAGGAATATAGTTTTAATTTATACATATATACACACACACACACACGTGGTTGGCAGATGGATATGTAGGAAATGAATGCAATGTATAGAACACAGTAAATGAAGAGAAAAACACAGGTGGTCTTAACATAAGGAAAGCCATAGGAAGTTTTATGTTCTTGACAACCCCCCCCCCCTCCACAAATATAAGGGAAGACCTAAGGTGGGCATAAATGGTTTGAGTTTTCCATTTGATAGACTTAAAAAACAATTGTATCATTGAAAAAATGATTATTTTTTTCACCAGAAAGCGATGGAACATAAATTGATGGAGCTGTCATCATACATGTCGATCAAGTATTCCTTGATTTTTCAATGGATTGGAAAGAAATTTAATTGTTTTGAATTGATCATATTATGTGGTGGCTAAAATGTTTGTAAAATGTTTAAAAATACAATAGACTTAATATGATCTTCAAGTTTATCGAACTGAAAAATCTAACCACCTTAAGGCAAAATGTACACGTTTGTTTAAGTGTGACTGAAAAATGTGCAGGCGCTTGCAGGTCGTCTTGGTAAGGCCCCCTTGGAGGTCCTATCGGGCGAAAGCAGCAGACTCCTAATATTGCGTCCACTGGTTGGTTGAGATTATGGCGCAAAATGAGCCCTTAGTGTGGCCGGTGCAGGGAACACCCTAGACTTGTCATCTCAATCTATGCTGGGCTAACAAGTTCTCATCACAAGAGAAAAACAAGAGCAATATAGGAAAATCTTCTGTCTTTTCAATGAAAGGACCATGGTGATGGTGACTATAACCTCTGACAGTTGATGGCCAGTTTGTGCAAGCATGATGAGAGACATAATTAGCCATAAACTGGAACCAGGAACCAGACTCCAGGAGGCAGAAAAGGGACAGGTAAACATAACAAATCATTTAAAAACAAAAATGGCAATTGCTGATATCCTTTTTTAACCTGAAAAAAGCAAGTTGCACATTGGGCATACTTATTACTAGAAGAGCGCAATATAAAAAGAACATAAATCCCCAGAAAACAACAACGCTAAAGGTATCATCATTTTCAAACCTAATCTTCCCCTAACCCTAGCTTTATCTGGTGAAGCATCAAAACCTAAGCTTTTATTACCTGTGACATCATAACTCGCAGATAATTACTTTAGACTCTGTTAGACAAGTCTTCTCTATCACTTCCTCCAAGACTACAAGTTCTCCTTTCCTCTTGTAATAATGGCATATCTGACCGCAGAAAAGATCGTGAAGTAAACTACTGTCAAACACTACAAAAACACTACTTCCACGGCTTGTCACCCATCCCAAACATTAAATGCAAGCCGTGTCCAAGATGAGACCAACCATGTCTAAATGTAGTTAATCAACCAAGAGATTTTACTGCCTAGCAGAACTCCCAGACAGAGGGAGGGACATCCATTGCTACTGACAAGTGTGCAAGACTTTCCCACATGCAATACAACTTGCAAAACTGGGGTTTAAGGCAAGAAGTTGCTTCCCTTCATTTTAAGACTACACAACTTTATTGTAAGATCAAATGTCTGGAAATCAAAAACAAAGACTTTGTCTAGGTAGTCCAATGGCCAAAAGGTAAGTCACTACCACCAGACCTCAGGATTGAATCTCTAATTTTCCTGTTGGATAATAAGGAAAACAAAAGCTGTCAGTCTAGAACAGTGGTTCTGCCTGCCCTGCCTGTGTTCAAGACAAGCCAGGCCCCCCAACCTTTATATCCATATCAAAAGGCTCCCGCCATGGAGGGCCGTCCCCTCCCTCCTAACTTGCATTCACAAAACCCTTCTTTATATCTCAAACAATTGTGTAGATACATACCATGTTCAGGGGATTTGTAATTAGCTTGCAAAATTACATTTAAAAAAAAATTCCTCCTTTTCAAGGAACAATTTGTAAAATGTCCACAAGAAGGTACTGCTGCTTGGTTTCATTTCAGAGAGGGGGGGGGGGGCACAGAGCTGAGGGCAGGGTGCCTCCCTCCCTCCCTCTGATGCCACTGATGGTTGGACCCCTTTGGCCCAGACCCCAGGTTGGGAACTGCTGCTTTAAATATACTCTAGCTTACATTCACACTATGTCTTCTATTGGAATCCCCAAATATTGGCTGTAATTTCTTATGATTCATGATTTGCTTTCTACCTGGTGGCCAGAAAGGAGACACATTATCACCCTAAAAAGTGACTTTCTTTAGTGGTTATCCCTCAAAGACATTGATGTTCCAGGATGGAGAAACATTGGTCACATTGCCATGTACATTGGAACCTGTAAAATATTAATTCTCTGATCATGCTTGGCCATTGCCCATGACCTGCAAGTGTAGACACAGGTTGTGAAGTTTAGAATACCTCTTTTTTATTTACCTGTAAGTGCTCATCCTCCTGTGGGTCCCTCTGCTCTGACAATGATTCAGGAAGAGAGTTATCCTTTTTTCATGGTACCCTGGTCAAGAAACTCTGGATATTTCTCAATAATTGCACTGGCCACTGTTTAACTGTCTTGAAACTACCCCTCATTAACCATATGGTCAATAATGTTAAATATTCTAATTAACGAGTCAATAAAGGAAAACATAGAAAGATGTGACTTTAAAGTGATCACCACACCACTTGGTTTATGTTTCTTTATATATTTGAGACGGATACCACTTGGGTTTTCACATTTGTGATCTAATGACTTTAAAATAATATTGCTTCAAGTTTGTCTTTCCTTTTGTCCCCCATCTCCTTCTCTTTATTTTTTTTTTAAATATTATAATTAACGTCCAAGTTTTAATGTTAACCCCTTTGCTGTGTGACATACCCAGAGAACCTCACATCATGAAGGTTTACAAAGTGCTACCGTACTTAAGTGGTAGTTCACAAACTCCTCTCTGTTGCATAGCACAGAAGCCACGTTAGACCTCCTTTTGGAGTAATATGGACTGTTAATAAGATTCATATGTCTGTTCTACATTGTTTTAATTAAATTTCTCTCTTGTTTTTTGTTATTGAACTGGGCCAACCATTTGCCTGTGTGAGACCTCACAGATACCTCATTTGCTGTTTTTTTAACCTGTTCTATTTTAATGATCTTTGTAATCAATATGGCAGCCTTAATCTCCTTTCTTATAGCAAAGGGATATATTGTCCCAAAAGACTACGGGTATACCTCACATCACCTGATCAATGTCTGATGCATAGATTGAAGATCACCACCTACAGATTTAAGGGGAGGTAGAATAGGGGTATTAGGGGTGTTAGGGTGACTCTACTACTCCTAGATTAAATCTGCGGCTAATAAAGAAATGGCTAAAGCAAATAAGTACAAAATCTCTGGTTAACTCCCTATTTGACTGTAAAGCCTACAACATACGGCTTGATATACGAGACATTTGAGATTTCCAACAGCAGCACGATGCTCTGCTGTGTCATCCAGCTCCAATGATGCTTTGCATGGGGACACCGCAGTCTCCATGCAAAGCAATGGACATCGATCGTGGTTTACAGTCATGTCCGATATCCTCGAGAGGGATTGATTGGTCCCGCTCGAAAACAGGGATGGCCGCCTTTGATATGAGCCAGATAGATGGCCGTGAGCGCACCGTGCTTGAAGCGGCCATTGTTCTGGCCCATATCTATGCATGTGTTTCCAGCTTTATGCTTAAATTTGGAAAAAGAATTTACATGAAGAGTGTACAAAGTTCACTGCAGCTGGTCCTAAATCAGATAAAGTTCTTTTCTAACTTGTATTTCTAGTTTAGCATGATTACAGGAATGTTGACTTGCCTTTGGTGACTTGATGAACTATCAGCACCTGACAGTCATGGATGATCATTCAATCTAGACAAGAAGTCCAAGCTAGGATATACATTCTAAACACACATTTCACTAAACACACATTTCACACAATAGAAAATTACTCTTGCTACGTGTTAACATTATAAACCATTGTCCACTTATATGGAGAAAAGCCATGTCTTTTCTGTGATTATAACTGTTTGTTTCTTGTTCAATAGTTCAAAAATGTTTGTATAATGGCAGATTGGGTGACAACATGACAGCTTAATACACCATCCCCCTGCCCCTGGTGAGGACATATAAAATAACATATAAATATGCAAAAAAGAAGAAAGTGATAAGGGCCATAGGGATTTAAACGTGCTGTCCACACAAAGATAAGATAAAAAAAACACTTTTTTTTACAATGTTTAAAATCAATGGAGGGTCAGTAAACATGCCAATCACATTTGTTTCTATCAGCTTGACATTATTATTATTATTAACATTTATTTATATAGCGCCAACATATTACGCATCGCTGTACAATACATTAGAGTGGAGATACAACACAGTATAACACACAGGTACAGGTAATGACACAGGAGGAGTAGAGGACCCTGCCCAGACGGTCTTACAATCTAATAGACATTTAATCTCCACCAGGTGTATCCCCCTATACGCTATGTATCCAATGAGGGCTACCCCTTCCCAAATTACATCTGATGGGACTTTAGGTATCATCCACACCTATCAAAATTTCCAGGTGAATACTTCTTCACACAGAGGAACTGTATTCAGATCAGGAAAACATGTCTATTACCAATCACAAACGTCTCTATGACGTCTACCAGCCTACAAATAAAGGCTGGTCAGAGAAAAAGGCTGCAGAGTAAGATGGGTGAAACTTCCGGGTTCCATCCGGGTGGTGCCTGCTCCCTTGAGCTCTCAAAGGAAGATTTTTTTCGAAGCTGCTGCGATAAGATAGCAACTTTGCAGAAAACACGTTTTTGTTTTTGGAGTGTGAGACCTGGCTGACGAGAGGATTATAGCATAGCCAATGTATCACACATAGAACCATATCAAACAATCAATGCCTGTGCCATGTACATATCTATTAGTTAATAGGCCCGCAGTGTTATTATATTATAATGGCCGGCATGATATTTCAAAACCATTTCTTTAGGAAATTAATGGCACAGATGTGTCTTTTATTTAACATGTATGTGTCACATGTGTGTACATAAAGGTGGAAAAGACTTGCATCTCCAATATCTGGTTCACCAAATCAAAGACAGACGTTATAAGAAAATCTCCTTTTCATGGACACAAATAAAAATAGAAAGCATGTGAAAAAGAGAATTGGGGGTGACAAGGATTTGCTGTACTACCACTTTATTTTGAACTTCAATAAAGCATTATATGGACTTTTATCCGAATGTACTGAATTATTTTTCTTCTTCAATATCCAGTGTAAGGCTATGTATCGCTTGGGAGTCATTGATTCCTTTTAAGGCGAGTCACTGCTGCATTGAATGTCCTATTCATTTAAATGAAAAAACAAAGCCCTATGAGAGCAGTCCCTTCAAATGAATGGAATGGGTTAGGTGTGTGTCTTTTTCCCTGTGTTCAGTGCACACAATTAGGGAATGGATTGTAAGCCGGACTGGGCAGGGTACTCTACTCCTCTTGTGTCATACCTGTATGTACTATCCTGTATTGTATCTCCACTAATGTATTGTACAGCGCTGCGTAATATGTTGGCGCTATATAAATAAATGATACTAATAATGGATCAAAGCCTTGGGGATCCAGGATTCAAAAAATAAATATTTACTGTGTTTCCCCCGAAAATAAGACAGTGTCTTATATAAATGTTTGCTCCCAAAGATGCTCTACGTCTTATTTTTGAGAGATGTCTTATTTTTCCATGAAGGATACAGTGTGGGGGGGGGG
>CM070034.1:32607072-32639784 GCA_036250615.1 Ptychadena robeensis | reverse complement strand
ACATTTACTTCATTATCAGCGAGAGTTGAGGCTGCCATACACGCACCAATCGGCGGCCAAGTTTGCCCCCGACCGATGGGCGTGCACACTCGCCGATTGGGGGTGCCCACATGGGGTGACAGATCGCTGACGCCCCACAGGTCAGCCGGCCAGAGAACGGACGTGTCCGATAATCTCTGGCCGATGCCGTTAGTGTCAGCTTCAATGAAGACGCCGGTCTCCACTAACAGCCAGCACACAAAGGGTGCCGGCCGATGGTGTCAGCTCTGGAGAGCAGAGTGATGACGTCATCACGCTGCAGTGTGGTGCTCATCTGAGCTGGTCTGTCGGCACCCACTCGGTACGTGGTTGGGGGGGGTCACAGTGGGTGCTGTAATGTTATGCACGGCATGCATTTATTCTTATAGCAGACTGTTTGTTAATATTCTTGTTTATGACTGTTTGTTAAATGCGACATTTGAAGTAAATTTTTTTCTATTTTTTTTAAAAAATTAAAAATTTTAAATCCCATTTAAATTTAGTAGGAGTCTGAGTCGGTCCATTTTTTGCCGACTCCGACTCCAGGTACCCAAAAATGTCTCCGACTCCGACTCCACAGCCCTGTTTGTCATGCTGGGGAACCATGCTCCTCATGTGTAGAAGGTTTATCCTTTTTCAGATGAGAAAAGGGGGAATGAACTGCTGTCTGTGTTGTCTCAAGGGGGAGTTTCAAAAGATTCTTTTCACCCCCACAGTGCTGCATTGTGATCCTATTAATTTTGAATCCCGGCATGGATTTTCTCAGTGAATTTTGGCTTCTTTTTCTCCGTCTCAGTAATGACCGGGGTCAGTTCAAGAGACTTCCCAGCTGGGATAACAGAATTATCATTCCTTTAGTCCATTCCCATAACCTCCTGTCATCCTGGAGCCTCCAAGCATCCAGTCCATTCCACAAAGAGAGGAATTTGATGGGATATTTTTGTTATTGTGTACATTTCATAGATGCTTCTTATTTGGAAGAAATTGTGCAGTACTTAAAGGGAACTTGAGAAAACAAACTCCACTGGACATGCCCTATGGTACATAGTCAGGGGTGCACATAAGTGGTACTCTGCCAAAAACGAGCTCTGCGTACCTGCATTATTGTTACAAAGCTCATATATGTACTAACTTGGAGGCACTACGTGTCTGGACGGCCGCAGCTAAATGTTACATGTATACAACTTATGTTACTGATAACTGCAGGGAAATATGAATAACTATGAAAGGTTGCAGTTAGGGGGTGAAATTAGGAATGTAAATTAATAATAAAAAAAAAGATTGGATGCTCACGGCTCCCTATGTTCCTCTAATCTATTTCATAATCTGAGCCATCCACGGTTCCTCGACCAAACAGGTTGCCAACATGTTGGGAAACCTTGGTCGAAATCCATTACATTGAATGGGGACCGCGAGTCACCATCCAATGTAATGGACGGGCTGACAGCTGAGTTGCACACACAGGCTGTGATCAGCCACGACTGTGTGTGAAGGGGGCGGGGCCAGCTCTGCCAGAAGAGAGGGGGGAGGGTTGTGCAGGCTGGCTGCTTTTCCGGCTGGGGAAAGGCGAGACCCGGGGGTGCGGGAAACCAGGTCCCCATTGTATGGTAATTGTTGTGGTGTAAGCAGTGACCCAGAGTGGGTACCTAGAAGCTTGCACCTGGCCCATTCTTGCCCCACATCTTGGCATTGCTGCCATGGTTTGTCTTAAGGCCCCCATACACGTGTCGGATTCCCACCGGATTCCGGCACGATCGATTCCGGGCGCGTGCACGCGAAACGATCGTGCCGGAATCGCATGCAGTCCACCTTGTCCAATCGATCAGGTCCGATCGTTCAGGGGCCCAGAATCGGATCCGACAGAGAACCAACATGTTGGTCTTTCTGATCCGATTCTGCACAGATCAGGGGGGGTTGCCATTTGTGAGGTGGACAATCGGACACGGAATCGTCCCGGAATCCGTTGGACAAGGTGGTATGCAGCGAGGGGTACTCTTGGCCGATTGATCACACCTGCGATTCCCGGCAGAATCGCCAGAATCGATCGGATGGGTGATCGACTGGCCATGGAATCCGACACGTGAACCTTTGAATGGCCACTGAGACTATCCATTGCATGACCTGATACCTTCAAGGAAGTTATGAGTTAAATATTGACTACCAAGTGTGGTGGATGTTTGCAGATGCATTTGCAAGTTTAAATCTGTACTGGTGACGAATCATTGACAGAATGTATGGGTGCTGTTCTATAGAGAAGAGACCAGGGAAGATGAGCGGGAGGCACTTAGTTCTAAAAGATCAAGCCACAAAGATGGCTGTGGGGGGATAGAATGGGCACCAACTATTGTTGCATAGGCACTAAAATTGTTTTGAATTAAAAAAATCTCATCTGGCACAACTTTAATCTGGGGAGATTCACTCTAGGAGTTGCGTGCACTGCCTTGTCGTACTTGTGGTGATACCTACTTTCAATTTATTAAATCCTTTGTTTAGTCATAGACTATCGTTAAGTGATCCTGTTTCTTATTGATGCCTTTTAACTATTGTGGTCTGTAAAAACAAGTGGTCCTTGATCTAGCTGCAGGAACTTCGCAACAGCTCATAGTCAAACTTCATAACCGGAGCACCAACTTTCGTTGAGGGGGGTTGGTTTTGTCATCAAGTGCTCTTGATGATCCAAAGATGTGGGCAAGCCTATTGCCATATGCAATTCCCCTGGTATTACATTGCACCTTATGACATTGGAGAGGCGGAGGAGGAGGGTTGACGCCACTATATAAGGGTTTGTATTTTGTGCCCATAGTTGGGCTTTAATATTTGTAATTGTTGTAAAGGTTATCGTTTTGCTGGTTTTCCCACTTGGTTGGTTGATGTAATGCACGTGTTCTAAATATAACATGTATATTCCTATAACTGTTCTGTCCCAAGATACATTTGCAGTTCCCTGATGTCCCCGGAGGTTCATGCTTAGGTTTTATCATATTTCCCACATTCAGCGCATATTTTCCTGTGTGTGGAATGTCTGAGATCTGAGGGTGCAATTCCTATATTTTGTCAACACTGACTTCACATGCTATGTCTTATCACGTGTGTCATATCAATGCAGTATGTATTGGTACAAGATGGAGGCTGAACTTCCAGCCTTGCTGCCCCTGTTGTAAAGTCTCTCTTGTACTGAAGTTGCCCACTCTGATATCACTGCACACTGTGTATTCGTGTGCATAAACTGTGTCCATTGTCTGTTTATTGAATTTCAGTTATTTCGAACCTGACGGTTCAGTATCACATGTGGAGTCTGCTTAGGATGGTCTCCATGCAGAGGCAGTCTGTCTGGCAATGCCCACTCCATCAAAACATTGTCATTTTTGCATTACTTATTCCAAAAGCCAACTTAAATTAGGACCGAGAGTTCCTAAGATAGGAGGGATTCGCTAGCATCAAGCTTTAGGCATAACTAAACTTCATCTTTAAAAATAAAATGCCAATCTAAAGGTGGCTATTGATTGGGTAAGCCTATGTAGGTCAGGGGTGGGCAAACTTTTTGATTCATGGGCCAAGTTGGCTTCTTTATCGGACATGTCCATTCTCTGGCCAGCCGAGCTGTGGGGCGACAGGGACCTGTCACCCCATGTGGGCACATGCCGATAAGTGGCTGATTTTTCCGCTGACTGACGGCGCGAGCGCGCACGCCCGTCGGTCAGGTGAAAAATCGGCCGCTTTTCGGCATGTGTATGGCAGGCATTAAGGAGGTTGTTTGCTCATTGCAATGAGCAGAGATAATTCTTAGAGACTGCCGGTTGTCATCAAGTAGATGTGATCACACCATTGGATTGTCCCCAAGGCAAAGTTTGGACGACCTAAGCATTATGTGCTCTCATTGCAGCGGAGGGGAGAATCTTTTCAACCAGGTGATAAAGGGTCAGAAAATTAGGCTAAAGCAGGGTACAGACGTGGAGATATGGGTTTCAAGTGCCGCACGTGCTCATGGCCATCTATCTGACCCATATAATCTGTCCCCATCCCTGTTTTCAAGCAGGACAAATCAATCCCAAAACAGCCTTATCGGACATGACCGTTAACCGCCCTAGCGTTAGGGACGGCAGCACCTCGTCCAGCGCTCCAACTGCTTCTATCGCACTGGACGAGGTGCTGCCGTCCAGTACAATGCGGGGCTCTGGGAGAGCGCATACTCACGCTGTCCCCGTGTCCCCGATTCGACATGCCTCCTCGGCTGCTCGTGTCCTTCTATGTAGAAAACTGCTTTCAAACTCCCCCTATGTACTAAATATCGCCAGAATAAAGTCCCTGATGCCCCAGATGTGCCCATTTGCAGTAACCCTTTCTTCCCTGGTGTGGTTAGAGAGGGTTAAGTGCAAATGGGAACATCTGGGGTACCAGTGACTTTTTATTTTGGCGATATTTAGTACATAGCAGCATAGTTTTGTGTCCTAATTTTTGTGGGTTTTTTTCATTATTTTTACTAAAAAATTTTTTTTTTATTTTACCACATTTTTTGTTTCAAACATTATTATAGTCAGGATGTCTATTAGACCCTTGTACGGACATATTTTGGGAAGTTACAGGCCTACGACATAAAGAAAAATTTACCATTGAAGTCTATGGTGCACTTTTGGTACAGAAATCTGGACCTCAGCAGTGCGCTAGGGAGGTTAATACGGCGATGTCCGATGCTTTGCCTGGGTCTCTAGGCAAAGCTCGGCTGAGGAGGAGGAGCTGGGGAGAAACTGTTCTACTCTCCCTGGCTCTCCGATATCTGACAGCAGTGTGATGACGTCATTGCGCTGCTGCTTTAGGGTTTGGCCCCAGGACTTGAGTCTGCCCTGATGTAGATACTCTGGCAAGGTTTCATCATGTAAACATTCATTGGTATGGCCCATGGAGGGAGGCTTGGAAGTGCATTGGAGACTATAGTTCTGTTTTCTATCCTCTTCACCCAAACTTGCCTTGGCTGTCAGTCTGTCCATACACATGTGCAGATATGGCATATCTCTGGAACAGGTAATAGGAAAGTGGTTGCAAGACTCAACTTAAGGAAACAAGGAAACTATGTAAACTATTGTGGACCATTCTAGCAAATGTCAGTGTCAGATTCTGCAGTGAAACCTCTGTAATGGTCATCTTCAGCATCAGTTATGTGTTTGGTCTCATTGTCATTGATGGTCAGTATTAGAGTTCTGCTGGGTTAAATCCTTGTCTTTATAAGAGTTAAGGCTCCCATACACGGGTCAATTTTTCACTTGAATTTTTGCAATCAATCAATCAAAATTGGAATTGACATAAAATTGGATCAGACATTGATCAGACATGTTGGTTTTTTTGGGGGGTCGATCATTTGGCAATCGAAGTATGTTGGTGTACCCATAGCTCCCTATGCAGTAGCTTTTTCTGATCAATACGTTTTTGTGGAATCGGCCATTTTGGAGAATGGCTCATGTCCAAATCGACCACAAATCGGATTCCCAAGGTGGTGTTCCATCGATTCTAAAACGATTGATCACTGGGAATGATCTGATCGGGAATTGATCGATGACAAGTCGAGGCGTCTATGGGTACCTTAAAGTAAACTGGGGTTTTGTCAGCAGCACAGGATATTGAAGGTCTTGGCCATATATTTATTAAACCCTAATCCTGGAAACCGATACCCATTTCCAGACAACTATTTGACTTGAATTGGTTTGGTAAACCAAATTTCATAGAAGAAAGGTTGTAGTTTCGGAAGGGTGATGCACATAGAGCAGTTTTCTTGGCTACAGAAATTTCTAGTTTCCATATTCTCTATGATGAGGGATAAAATAAAGCGGTGTTCTCATATAGGCGTAGTGTTATTGGATTATTCCTCTGATCTACACTTTGTATCTTGGCTCGGGAGTCTCTCCGCTTACACAGTAGGTGGTCTGTTCCGCTGTGAGTTCCTGACACCTATATATTCTGGCGCGCTATGTGCAGCCAATGCCAGTATTTAACAACTCAACTATTTAAATAGCATTTTCTGCTTGTCTTGTGATTTAACTCCTGGGGCGTACTGCGTGGCCTCACGCTATATATTTTTATTTCTGTTATTGGAGCAACGCAGCCTCTGTATTGCCTGAAAATACTTTTTGTCTGGCTGCCATGAGTAATATTTAGTAGGTCCCTGACCTACAACAAGCATTTTTCAGGCCAGTTAATCAAAATATTCAAGCCAGAGGATCAATATGGCAGCCAGTCAGGAAGGTTCATTAGGTGGAGTCTACTACAAGGTGCCACAAGGAACTTTGCAGGGGCCATAGGTAGGTGCCTACATGGGCAGTTGCTAGAGGCCATTGTTATACATCAAGCCCTGTAGTCGTTGTTATGGAGTAGAGGCTTCTTAACTAGAAGAGTCACCAAGATCTCAAATTTAAAAAAAACCACATACATTAAATAGACACAATACTCCCCTGTCAGCAGTTCAGATGCTGGAAAACTGCTACACAAAAAACCCCCAAAACACTCACCTTCTTCACCTTTAGTTCTAATGCCGGCATCTTAGATCCTGGAGAAGTGAAGCTGCTTACACAATCACTGCCCCCCCTCTTCTCCTCCCCCTCCACTCCACCTCCTCTCCTACAGAGACTAGACTGTCTCCTCTATGTTGGAGCTCGAGCGTTTCGTGGGGGGGAGGTGTGAAGGGGGAAATCAGCTGTTTGATGAGATGTGTCTCTGGACGGGAGAGAGACACTCTCATCACTGATAACGACTCAAGTCTCGTGAGACACGAGACCGGGTAGATAAGTTCCTGCATGGGGCTGATGTCCCAAATGCCATTGCCGCTGCTTTGGTGTGATGAAAGGCAGTGGGAGGGGTGCACTCAGAAAAAGCTCCACTCATGCTGTCAGAAAACATTTTTGTTTCTTTACAATTGTGAATCTCGGCAGAAGTAGGTCTGCTTTAAGTATCTGATCTGACCACAATGCTCCCATGTGTAAGAATATACTCCGTTATGAATTGGCAGAGTTGAGGCCTAGAGTTGCTTGGGAACAACACCTAAAATTCTTGGACAATTTCTGTAGTGGGACTAGTTAGGTAATCTACACTTGCACATGATTTTTAAGCTTTATCTGTTGGCCTAAGGTTTTGCTGTCTACCTGCAAATGCAAACAAGTGCCGGTAGACTGAAAGAAATAATCTGGTTTGGATGTTATGCTAGAATTTTGCTAGTGATCCAGGCATGGCAGGGTACAGTAAAGCTAGGAACACACGGCTCGATTTAAGCATACAATCGATGTAAGATTAGATGAAGAACCTCGATTTTGGTATTTTATCGATTGTACCGTGTGCGCTATAGGGTCATACAATCATAGTACAATATCGATGTAGAGAACATCGATTATTGACTAAAATCGTCGATGCTATTGATGCCCTACAAACAGTAAACTATCACTTCATCGAATACAATTGTACGATGAAAATGAAAAAGTAGTACGATCGTGGTACAATTCGACGATAATTTTCCAACTGGTCCGATCACTTTTCAATCGATGTAAAGCTCTTCATCGAACTAAAATCGTCGATTGTACCATGTGTCCGCGCTACGATTTTGGTACAATCGATGTAAATTTTCATTGATTTGCATCGATTGTACGGTTAAATCGAGCCGTGTGTTCCTAGCTTAAGACATCCTATTTCTCTAGTCAGATTCTCCTCTGACCACATTTGTTTGAATGACTTGTTCAAAACCAGTCAGTATCGAGTTCAGAAAGCCATAGCTTAAGCACATAAAGATGAAGAGCTCCATGTGTACAAACTAAGGAAATTCTTTGACCTTAAAGGCTAGGCCTTAAGTATGTTCTATGAAAAATAACAACTAAAGAAAACTCCATTTTGCCCATGTATGGTGATAAGATATGTTGAGTTACTATAACAAGCACAGACATCCTTCTCCTTTTTCTCCCCATGTGAACTGTTCAGATGTAGTTCTCTTAGGACTGGCAGTGATGTCTACAAGAAAATGAGTGTGTGTTATATACGCTGCCTGGCCAAAAAAAGTCGCCACCAAAAAAAAAGATCATACACTCTAATATTTCGGTGGACCACCTTTAGCTTTGATTACGGCATTTTTTCGCTGTGGCATTGCTTCGATAAGCTTGTGCAGGGTCACAACATTTATTTCCATCAAATGTTGTATTCAATTTTCACCAAGATCTTGCATTGATGTTGGTAGAATCTGGCCGATGCTCAAAGCATTCTCTAGCATATTCACTTCCCCCACAGATTCTCAATGGGGTTAAGGTCTGGACTCTGGTGGCCAATCTATGTGTGACAATGATGTCTCATGCTCCCTGAACCATTCTTTCACAATTTGAGCCCGATGAATCCTGGCCGTCATCTTTAAATATCCCTCTCCATCAGGGAAGACAAAAATCCATTAATGGAATAACCTGGTCATTCAGTATATCAGGTCAGCTGACCTCATTCTTGGAGTACATACTTTTGCTCGACCTAGACCTGACCAACTGCAGCAACCCCAGAACTATTTGCTAAGTTAAATCCAGGTGGTGACTTTTTATTGGCCAGGCAGTGTATAAGAAGTGGCTAATGACTATCTTCCATTAAAAGTGGCTTTCATTAAATAAATAAAAAAGGATTATCGTAAAAACACAGAGATCTATGAGGACTAAGTACATAATAGATTGATTTACTTTCTTGCAGAAGTGTTGAATATAAAAATAACTTAAACTCAAGTCAGTGTTGAGGGACATAGAAAGTAGGGTTGCCATTGTTTTCTTTGCTGCACCACTAGGCAGAACTAGAGTTCAGATTGGTTTGCAATCAATGAGCAACATTAGATCTACGTCGGAGAGATTTGAGCCTATGAAATGAATTGAGGCTAGTATAAGGGATCTATATTGATCATTTGAGGAAGTGTCATTGCGCTGGCCTGGAGCTTCTACGATATCAAAGGAGCTGGAGGCGCAGCACTGCTGTGTCATCCAGCTCAGCCAATGCTTTGCATGGAGACCCGCGGTCCCCATGCAAAACAATGGACATCCACTGTGATTTGCGGTCATGTCCAATATCCCTGTTTTTGAGCGGGATTTGATTGACCCTGCTCAAAAACAGGGATGGCCGCATATGGTGTGCGTCAGATAGAAGGCCATGAGCGTGCACGGTGCTCGAAGTGGCCATCGATCTAGCCCATATCTATGCATTTATGGGCACCTAAAGTCTCTTTGTCAGAGTTTAAAGTATCTTTGGTAAAGTGATGATATTACAGTTATATGTCTAATTTTACAAACCCTATTAAAGTAATTCCATCCAACTTAATCTTGGGTATCTGCGCCTATTTCCGAGTTTTGGATTCGGAGGACGAGAGTGCAAGCAGTAGATTACCTTGGCTGGAGATGGACAAGGCACAGTTTATTTTCATACGGCTGTAATATGCCCCACGAAACGTCTAATCCTGTCATTACAGATCAGATGTTCTCTACTGTGTAGTGAGGAAAATGGCCACCTCTCTTCTCCTGAAGAAGAATTACATTTGGAGGGAAGTTCATTGCTTGTAACCTTCTAGCGGTGGTGGGTGGTTCGAGAGCACGGACCATTGGTCTTTGCTGCTTTCTTTCTATCACTCCACACACGCTGGTAGATGGAGAGAGCCCTGTAGCTCTTGCTCTCATCACCTTCTCATAGTCAGCACCCTCCACACCCCCATAGTTGGCCTCTGCTGAGGCTCTTTGGTTTTATACCTCCATATCCCCCCCAGCACACAAGCTAGGAAGGAGGAGAGCAGCCTAGATCTCCGCTGTGGCTCCTTGCACTCACAGCTGTGATCCTGGCTGCTCTTGTCCTTCCAGGTGTATGAGTCCTTTTCTTCCATCACTCCACATGCTGGTAGAAAGAGAGATCTGCCTTGTAGCTCTTGCTTTCATCCCCTTCTCATAGCACCCTCCACACCCCATAGTTGGCAGATCTCTGCTGAGGCTCTTTGTTATTGTACCTCCATATCCATATTCCCCAGCACACAAGCTAGGAAGGAGGAGAGCAGCCTAGATCTCCACTGTGGCCCCTTGCACTCGCAGCTGTGATCTTGGCTGCTCACCCTTCCAGGTGAATGCGAGTCCTGTAAGAGGACCCACAGTAAGGGCTTGTGTCCACTGCACATACATCCAGTGCAGGAAATCGAGGCACGCGCCAGAATACATGGCGGGCAGATTCCATTCTGCCCGCAGGCAGTTTTCCCATGCAGCAGGCATAAGACACAAAAAATCAGCGCTGTTTTCTAGCGTCTTGGAGACACCTCCATTTATCGTCAATGGAGGCGTCTCCAGCGGCACCCTGCGGTGCTGCTTTGAAGACGTGGCAGCCTGCAGCTTCAAAACAGCACCGCGGGCGTGCAGCTAAGATTATGCAATGTGGACACTTTCCCATTCAGCAGAATGGGAAGTGTCCTCTCTGTGTCTGTAGACGTAGTGGACACAAGCCCTAAGGGAGCTGGTGAGCCACCTGGTACCCCTGGGTTAGAGCTATGTGCTGATATAAAATATTCTACAGAAAGTTGTTAAAACAGACAATACATATCACTTACCTGTCTCTTAAGCCCCCCCCATACACCTTTAGATCACTCCATACAATTTTCATCAGATCTACCAACACCTATGTAGTAACTAATTTCTGATCATTCAAATATAGTCAACACAATGACTATAGACCTTAAAGACCTTAACATTGGTTATGGAGGAAGAGATTATGCTGATTGGACAAACACCTCTGGGGATTTAGAAAGAACTCCGTTTAAATCCAGCTGTTAAAAAGTCTTTAATACTACTTCAGCCGAGTTGCCTTGACTTATTAACAAGTTATGCAATGACCGGGATGACTGTACCTCCCAGACATACCCCCATATGTTTACTTAAGAGTTTGAGAATGAATATTTATACTCGGAGTTCTGGAATCCTCATAGTTTGCTGATGTGAATAGGAAAGTGAGTGTCTGGCACACAGTGTATAGAAGCTGCTCGGAGGGGTGCTGGGCCGTTCTTTTCATACACATAGGACCCGCTGTGTTTTGGCTTTTCAGTTGCTTGAACGTTTTCTGGGCAAATTATTCCATATTGTTCTATTTTCAGATGAAGGAATCGGAGTGTGAAAAGGGAAATTCACTGCCTTGTGATTTCAGTACAGTTTGTGTTTACATGCTTGATGCAAATGGATGGAGATTGTTTCGAGGGGGTGACATTTTAACCCATGATGTGTATTGGGAACAAAATCTCCATGATTTTTCATAAATTAGAACAGCATAGTATACATGTGGGTCTAGACCAGTGCTACTCAACCAGTGGGACGGGACCCCCTTGGTCAGTGCTGATGCCCACAAGCTGGGTGGGAAGAAGGGAGAGTAATGTCCTTCCTAATACTGAACGCCTGTGCAAATGATGTGTGGGGTGGAAAAATATAAGGGAGGGGACGTTCCACTGACCTGATCATGCTTTAGAGAGGATTCAGAGAAGGGGGCGACGAGACAGGCTGCACACACTGACATCCAGACAGAGGTATGGGGTAACAAAAAGGGTTTATTGGACTTACAATACAGGAACAAAACGCCGGTGCAAAAAGTCCAGGGTTCAGGAGTGTCCATGGTTCAGACTCAGATGAGGATAAAAACAGGAGTCAGTCCAGGGTTCAGACTCAGGCAGGGATTGGTATAGGACATGAAATAAAATGCTCAGCAAGCGTGTCTGAATGAAGCACACCTATATAGCCCTAAAGCTAAGGAGGCAGGTGTATGCTCCATCCTTGCAGGGAGCCATCTGCTGGTGACTGTGGAACCAACCCATGGAAGGGCAAGCACAGTGCCACCAGCAGGCGGTGACCGGTACAGCTGGATGCCTCACAGATGTTTTCCATGTTCCAAATACAGGAAAGAAACACTTGATCTGACCACCCTGCTGCAAAAATACATTTTACTTGCCTGATCCTACACGGTCATTAATGCTCGTCTGTGGGCAAGATCTTCCTGTCCTTTCTCTACAATGCAGAGTCATAAGTTTTACATTGTGTGACGGTGATATCATTCCATTAGGGTAGC
Source organism: Ptychadena robeensis (assembly GCA_036250615.1). Classification (NCBI taxonomy): domain Eukaryota; kingdom Metazoa; phylum Chordata; class Amphibia; order Anura; family Ptychadenidae; genus Ptychadena; species Ptychadena robeensis. The sequence goes on along the minus strand of CM070034.1, from coordinate 32,627,700 downwards.
CATACATGGTTCAATATTTCTGTTCGATCGTTTTCAAGTCGATTGATTGGATATCCCGCTGACCTAGTTCGATTGAGTGATTGAAATTGAACAAAAAATCGCTTAAACAGGGATTCAACATGTTGGTATGTTTCAATGGTACAATTATCTGGAGGGTTTGTTAGGTATTTCCATTGATTTATATGCGATCGTAATTTAGAGCATGCACACAGAACGAAGTAAAGGAATCGATCGGCTTAAAATCGAACACACTGTGTGGTATGTGGTGGTACAATCAATTGATGTTCAATATTTAAATGCAAAAATCAAACCGCGTATGGCTAGCTTTAGACTGCCTAGCCTTAGAAGCTACCGCTGAGGTAACAAAAGTTCAGGTAAGCAGTTGCCTTCTACTGAACCCCATAGACCCACTGCAAGGGTTAATCATTCTTTCTACCCAGAGTTCAGCTGTGAAGAAATATGAAAAAAATGTCGGTTTAAAGACTTTGCCATGAGGGTGAACATTCCTGTATAAGTTTTCGGGTTGTAAGACTTCTGGTTAATCAGCATAACAATATGACTTGTGAACTTTGCTGCCACTTTAAGATCCGAGTCAGAATTTGATTTTGTTTCTGCTGATCCCATTCTCTGATTAGTAGTATGTCTGGAATGTAGCTATCAAAACACATCTGCCAGAGCACCCTCGCTTATCTCCCCAACATAGGTTTAACCCTATCGCAGCCAATTCTAATTCTCTGTCTTCTTTTTGTTCTCTGGCAGAATGACGAAAAACGTAGCCTTGCGTTGGGAGGCCATGTGGGCTTCGACAGTCTTCCGGATCAGCTCGTTAGTAAATCTGTCACCCAAGGCTTCTGCTTCAACATCCTCTGCGTGGGTAAGCTGCATGTGGACTAATGGTCTTCCATTTATGATCAATAAATAAATGAGTTGTTAGATGTTTATACATTGTAAAGGATAACAGTACTTTTAAGGTTGGTTTATTCTTTATTAAAACTGTCGTCCTATAATATACAGTGCTTGTTTTCTGTCACATTGTATGCATTGGAGCTGTACATGTATAGAAAGAGTAAGGTAAACCTCATTACCTGTATAGTTTCTTTACTGACAAAACTCTTATATTTTTGTAATGAACTCTTGTAGGCATTGGAGCTCACAAACTGCTAGAAAATAGATCTATAACCAAGGGGTGCACATAACTTTCTTATGGTCCCCCATACACCTTTCCATACGATTTCTGTACAATCAGATTTTGTTCTCCCAAAACCATGTGGTATGAGGATCTTTCTAAACCTTCCAATCACTATGTATTCTATCAGGGAGGTCACTATACTACACAGTTGTTGGTAGATCTAATGGAGATTGTATGGATTGTATTTCCCTGCAGTTATCCAAGTGTAATAAATTGTATACATATAACATTTAGCTGCGGCCGCCCAGACACGGAGCGCCTCCAAGTTGTTAGTACACATATGAGCTTTGTAACAATAATGCCGGTACGCAGAGCTAGTTTTTGGCCCCTTTTGAGTACCAGAGTACCACTTATGTGCACCCCTGTATATAACTGTCAACCACAGAATCGGGTAGAACTGTGTGTTGTACACCTATCCATGCACCATAGAAATGCCAACTGGATAATAAAACTAAAGTGGACCTACAATCCAAAATTTTATTCTCATTTACATATATATAAAACCACCTATTTGCTTTGGAATGTCCTTCCTTGGCAATGGCTGTGTCTGTACACATGTCCTAAACCTAATATAGCTACTGTATAGATAAAAGCGGCCATTTTGTGTGTGGCAGTGTAGAAATCTCCATCCTTTGCTGACCTTGTTCTCAAAACCTGGTCCTCTGCAACCATTAACTATAGCAGGGTTGGCAGGAAGCCACTTCAACCAATTAAATCTTTCCCAGAAGCAGCAGGGGTTATCATACTACTGCTATAACGGTTTTGGACAGGGAGAGAGGAGCCAATAAAGTCAAAACGAAGCTATACAGTGCAATGAAGCAGCCAGTCAGCAAAAGTTTCTTATACCTTGCATTATACTATGAGTTGGTAAAGCATCAAGTAGTGTAGCGGACCTACCACTTTGAGATCCACAATTGAAAATAAAAAAATCTTTTTCTCACAGCAGTAGGTACGTTTTTCCGAGATAGCCCCTTCCACTGTCTGACATAGCACCTCGGCGTGATGTCATACAGCTGCAATGGCATTTGTCCCATGTGCCCTTGCGGCTGTAGGAAGTTGCAACTGCCCATTTCCGCCAGAGGAGACAGAGTGGGGGGGGGGTGCTGACAGCTGCAGAGATGACAAGTGGAAGTGGCTTCGGTTCGTCAGGACTAAAAATGCTGCCATCAGGAATGAAAATGTGAGGGATGTTGGTTTTTTTTGTGTAACAGTCTTGCAGGTTGTAAATTGCTGACAGGTGAGTATTGTGTCCATTTAATGTATGTGGTTTTTTTTATTTTGTGTTTAAAACCGCTTTAAGATCACCCATTAATGGGAAATTTAGACCCAGAATGAAAAATCCGCCTTTATTTGCCTCTAAAAGATTGGAAAAACCCATGCAGAGGTCCTGGCACTACATGAGTATATTTTACAGCTCTCCATACTCTGATACCATGTAAATATTAAGTCCTAAAATCCATCCATTAACACAAAGCCATTAGAGATGCTGCAGATGGCTCCCACGATTGTAATCGTTGCTGTATGATTGCAGTCAGGAAGTGGGGGGGGGGGGGGGCCCAGAACATCTTGCCCCACCCCGCCTGATTGCACCCATAGAGAGTGAATGGACATGGTTGCAATTACACCATGCCCATTTTTAACCACGCCCATTCAGGTATCGGCCCTTAGTTGAAGTGGGCACAAGCCCATTCAACTAAATGGAGGCGATCAGCTGCACACGATTAACAATGCTTTGGCTCCGCGGCTTATTGCGTATGTGGGAACATAGCCTAAGAGCTTTCGTTCACCAGCAGCAAAAACAACATCTGCCATCATTTTATCTGCAGGGCCTCCGATTTCTGAGAATAAAAGATTTCATATTAAAGTCTGATTTAAGGGGAAAAAAGCTCTCACCTGTACAGAACTCACCTGTACAGAATTCGGAGGTAATCTCCCTGTGAGCCCAAGTCATTCCGAGAAGTATTTTCTGAAGGCCAACGTCAGCATATACAAGGCATTTCTTGAGATATGTCTGACATGTTGACAAGCGCCTGATCTCTGCAGATACATGTGGTGTTCCTGCCTCCAGACATTCATGTGACTCACATTTACATTTTCTATACACAATTTCTTTCTTGTACATTTAAATCTGTTCAGCCTGACTTGTAGTTTACTTGTCTACTGTTTGTGTTTGTGAAACTCCACGAAACTCTAGAACAGGGGTGGGCAAACTTTTTACCTTGTGGGCTACAATGGGTTTTTAAATTTGACAGAGGGGCCAAACAATGAACGTGTAAGGGCCATTCTGATCCCAAGTCCTCCCAGCCTGAGTGGAAAATTTTAACCTTTTAAAACAAAAATAATGATCACACTGGAGATTAAAAAAGAGATATATATATATATATATAAGGCTTTGGGTAGTAAATCCAAACAAATTACGGCCTCTAGCAGGAGACTTTTATAATCATCCTCTAGACATTATCTCCACTTGCAGGGTATGAGCACAGGGTACCTAGAGTATCTTGACACCAAGGTGACAAAGGGCCGGATTAAAATACTGAAGGGCCGGATATGGCCCACGGGCCTTTGCCCACGCCTGCTCTAGAATGAGGATTGTTTTCTTACTACTTCAGTTCTATGTTGGTTAACATTGTGATCTCACATTAACCTGGAGAATCGCTGCTGAGCTTATGAAATAATTCAAGTATAAAGATAGAGTTGGTTTCATGCACAAATGGCAGGATCACCAGATACACATAAAGCATGCTACAATATGAAGGACCATTGTTTGTATAATGTTCTACAATTCTTTATTTCCTAGGTGAAACTGGTATTGGAAAATCCACATTAATGAACACACTCTTTAACACAACTTTTGAGACAGAAGAAGCCAGCCACTATGAGAATGGAGTGCGTCTACGGCCACGGACGTACGAGCTTCAGGAAAGCAATGTACACCTGAAACTGACCATTGTGGACACTGTGGGCTTTGGGGACCAGATCAACAAAGATGACAGGCAAGTATCAGAGATGGCACAGTTTGATTCTTTTCCTCTGCCATTTTAACACTTTTACCAGGTTTTTTGTTTTTTTTGCTTCTGACCTCCGATCTGCCCTATTAGAAGCACTTCTGGCGGAGGTGGAAGATCCGCTTTAACAAAATTTCACATGATTTATACACTTGAATTATGAACTTGTTATTTAAGTGAAGTTTTCCTATTATCTCCATGGATCAAACGCTGGAAGTCAGACAGGACTGAAGTATTTCCCCAACCTGACAAACCTGATTGTCTAATTATAGGTTTCAGTCTGTTACTGTTTTCCTGTGTCATTTTATTTTCTTTCCCCAGACACATTCATTTTTTTTTCTTGGAGCAGCGGTGGAATAAACCAGACCCTCCAGAAGTTTAAGCCTCTAATTAATACCCAACACAAAAGAAACACCTTTGCTTCCTCCAGAAAGGCGGTATAGCGTGCCTCCTAATGATAGGCTTCCAAGGTGCCTGCCATTGATACTAACAGACTACGTCTGAAAGGTCTTGGTTAGGTGAACCTTAAATCAGGTGGTTCTACTACTCAAATCTCGTCCTCCCATTGTGGGTCTTTATTGGTGCACAAGGCAGACCATGGCTTTTAAGATCTCTAAATCCATTAGGCCATTCAATGCATGGTATGTTTAATATTTTTAAGTGTTTTTTTTTTTTCTTCAAACCCTGCAATAAAAATATTGCTCATTGCAGCCTAACAGATTTACATGCTGCTTCAGATTTTATTTCTAGTCAGGAGCATTTTCAGCTCGAGTATATGAAAGAAATGCAATATACACTGGAAGCAAAAACAATAGTTTGTAGTAAACTACCAACACAACCACCCCACATATAATGGAAGGGAAAAGTGGTAGAGACTGGTATGTGGTCCAGTCTGTGTCACAACCGTGTTGGGTTATGTTAAGTACTAGATGAAGTGTCTGTTTATCTGTGTAACGCTGCCCATACACCTTTAGATCTCTGTCAGATATCCTTTAGATCTACCAACAACTATGTAGTGCCGGGTCCTCTGCGATTTGAACACAGGTAGACTTGATGGTTTAGAAAGTCCCTCATATTACATGGTTTTGGTAAAACAAAAGGAGATCTAAAGGAAATCTGACAGAGAAATCTAAAGGTGTATGGGGCCCTTAATAAACGTGTGCCAAATAACCAGCACAATCAATATGCAGCCAGGAAACATCCCTAGCAACCATCATCCAATGGTAGAGCTCCCCCAGACCTCATGGTTTGGTGAGAATGGTTCGAAAGGAATTTTAATAGTCCGAGGAATAAAGGTGGCCATACACGGGTCGATACCCGTGCAACCAGTCAGTGTGGTGATGTCATTACGCTGTGCTCAATGGTGGGTTAATCGAATGGGAATCTATGTGCACCACTTTGCACATTGATTCCAGTTCGATGGGGGTACCTGATCCGATGTTATGAGCTACCGAAAATAGCTCACAACACTGGTTGGGTGCTGCAGGGAAAGCCAGACAGAGGAGGGGGGCCATGCCTGTGTAGTTTACACATCCGTGCTAGCCTTCGCCCCCTTTCCCCTGCTGGGAGCCGATCACAGGCTTGTCAGATTCACCAGGAATAACGGACATGTCCGTTCTCGGTTCAGCCGACTTTTATTGAGTTGGAGGAAAGACATACATGGCTCGATTTTGTAAAAGATTCGAGCACAGTGAACATGCTCGTTGCTCGAATCTATTACAAAATCGAGCCCCCTAAATCTTTGGTTATGGTCTTTTAAAGAACACACTTCATAGATTAAGATTGTTTCTTTTTACTAAATAAAACATGACACATTTAATTGGTGTACAGCCATCATAATCTGGCTACTGGGGGTGTAGTAGAGATGAATATTTAGTAGGCAAGGATCGCCTGTCGAGAAGTCCATGGAACATTGTAGCTGCAGACCTGTCTCATATATGTCTCTGATAATAGGTGATCTCATGCAAACAAGGATTAAGCAAAGATGACAAACCTAACCAGTTCCGCTTGGCTCTGGCTCCTGACGGACATCTCCAAAGATACTGCTGCTTGCTTGTTTCCCAAGCCTGTCACATCTATAAGACTGCCTACATCCTACGTATTTCTTCCTGTGACTTCCATTCCATAGGGGTCAGTGAGGGGGAAAAGTACAGTGAAAGCCGCGTGTTGTGTAATTTTTATCTTTTCTACAATTGTATACTACGGCCTAAGGTGTAGTATAAAACTGTAGACGATATGAAAATAACACAACACGCGGCTTTCACGCAGCACCCTTAGCTTTATGTTCCCATATTTTATGCAATCTGCCAAGTCAGGTGAGGCGGCCATATTTTATTTTTCTGTCATTCCCTATAATTAAACTAATAGAGGTTAAATTTTTCTGAGTGCGCAGAGGAGACCTCTTCTCCAGAAATACTTGAACTGTCTGAGCCGAGAGAGATAAATCACTCACAAGTGTCTCTCACATGCTTTCCAGTAAGTCTTGGCTCTGGCATGACGTGTCTGTGGCTTGGTATTCTGTGTGGATGATATATGGATGTATAATTCCTCATCGTGTCACTGGGGCTCAAGGGTAAACATCTAGTGGAGTTTGTGGTTAAATTGCCTTTTAGTACAAAAATGTGATGAACCCCAAAACATTTGCCAGTAATGTTGCTGCATATGCGGTAGAATGGCCTTGACAGGGGATTTCACTCTTTTGTCCATCTGTCTATCCATCTATGGTATATAATGATTGTGTGAGACAGTCAGTTTCATTAAGAGCTTGTCCCCACTTAGGAGGATGGCCCGTGATCTTTTTTGGCTGCGAGCCGCCACCCATAGATATGAATGGACGCGGTCAAAAATCGCGTGTGGATGTAACTTTTAACAGTGTCCATTCATTCTCTGTGGGTGCGATTGGGGGCGGCTGCATTGACTCTCCATTATAATAATAATAAAACAAAACAAAAACTGTGGTGGAGGTCGGGACTGCACGTGAACTAGTGTCAGAACGCGAGTGGGCGCCGGCCACCAAAGTGGGGACAAGCCCTAACACCCCTAGCGTGTTAGGGCTTGTCCCACTTTGAGAAGAACCCAGCTTGTCCAGAGTTTGTTTACTTCTGTATCGTCGGCTAAAAATTAAAAAGAAAACCCACACCCCATAGTAAAGCCTAACTCCTTTACCTCCCTAGCGTTCAGTACACAGTACTATGTTTGGTTTTCCTGCCCTTCCTCTTCCCCTCATCGATGACACTGGTGATGACACTGGCAATGTGGGCTGAGAAAACGACGCCCCCTCCATTATAATGGAGGTCTATGGTACCCCCCTCCATAATAGACCTCCATTATAATAGAGGTCTATGGTACCCCCCTCCATAATAGACATCCATTATAATAGAGGTCTATGGTACCCCCCTCCATAATAGACCTCCGTTATAATAGAGGTCTATGGTACCCCCCTCCATAATAGACCTCCATTATAATGGAGGGGGCCCAGATATGGGGTTGTTAAAAGGGAGCTTATGGTGAAACATTGAAGTTCCTTTTTAAAGGGCGATGAGTACCAGCCTACATTAGTAAATGTTTCCATTTTGGCAATTTCCATAAAGTACAAAGTACGCTGAAAAATAAATACACATATCAACCAATAGCACTTTAGGCAGATAAAGAGTTAAATACAAATAGAATATCTCTTCAAAATGAGAAACACTTAAAGTAAAGAACATATCTCACAATTTCTCAGTGCGAGAGCTCCTTTATGAAATACAATTGGCTGCATTGAGGGGCTTCCATTGGGCCAGTGCTACAGCCCATGGACTAGCATACAGTATGTGCCATTGTCTACTTACGTTTAGACCAGTGGTTCCCAAACTTTCCTTGCAGGGCCCCCCCCCCTCCCTATTTCTATTTAGTAACATTATTGAGCCCCACCTCCCTATTCAAACACAGGATAAGAATGAGGGCCAGCCCCCCCCCCCCCCCCCCCCCCCCGGAATACCTTCGCGCCTCCCAGTTTGGGAACCACTGGTTTAGAGAAAGGTGCTACAACCTAAGATATTGTGTCAGGGTAGAGTGGTTTTTGTATATTTATTTCCTTGTGGCCAGGAAAAAAAGAAAAATGTATGTAAACATCTTTTCTCCTGTCAAATAGAAAGTATTGCACATTAATTTGGTGTAGTGCCGTTTCTAGCCTTTGGGGGGGCACTATGCAAGTTCTTGCTTGGGGGCCCCCCTGTCAACCAGGAAGGAGAGCTGCTAACCTGGGTGGGGGTGGGAAGTAGAAGTAAAAAATGAAAAGTAACACGCCTGTACATGCCGCACCTCTTCTCCTTCCCCCTCCAGCGCACAAACCCCCCCCCCCCCCCCCCCCCCCCCCGCAGCTGGTTCTGCTCACATCTGTGCATGGAGGTCGCAGGACATGTGTGCAAGGGATCACTGGAACCCTATGCATACGCCTATTTGGCATAGAAGCGTCCCTGTAGTCATTTATCCAGTGATCAGCTAGTCAGTATATAAATGTTGTGTTTGCAGTGCTCAGTTGGAAATGTGAACACACACATAAGGGTCAGAAGGGTGACTCATCCATCATTAGATGGTTTCTTTGAGGTTACACGGCTACTGTTTATGGTGTCTCGTTAGGTCGGGGTTGTCCAACTCCAGCCCCCCAGGGCCAGATCTGTACACGTGTTCAATATTTCTCTATAGGACATCAGTACGTGGTTTAAGGTGAAGTGCACGAGGAGTTAAATGTATGTAAATAATAAATGGAAAGCAGCAAGTGTAAATGTATAACCAAACGTTAGGCCGGTAGCGGCAGATCTATTTGTAGAACTTTCTGGGCCACTTCTTTCCTACATTTCTTTTGTTGGTTATATTATACTTTCACAGAATTGATTGGATGGCTCATTCCTCCACGGGAAAGTCAACGGAGCCCATACATATATATATTACCTGCCTGGCACACTGACAATTTACACAGCATGGAACCGATACTCCAAGAGGTTAACGCAGGGCATTATGTCAACCTCTGGCCGGCGGATCAGCTCCACACTACGTAAACTGACTTAACCCCCCTGACGTTCCCTGCTCGTCCAGTTCTGACCTGTCAGAACAGCAGTGGACAAGCTGGGTTCCTCAGGCAGAGATCGGAGAAACAGGAGAGCAAACTCACTGCTCCGTGTGGCTCCGATCTAATGAGGCAGCTGCAGGAGAACGGATCACTCCCCCCCATGCTCTCCTATGTAACCTGGCACATCTGCAGCTCCATCTAGTGGTTGCAGTGCTAATTTACCTGATACAGTGAATTATTGAAATATTCATTATCGGATATTGGGAGTTATTTACAAAGCATCTGAACATGTTATTATATTCAGGATGTCTACCAGACTCCTGTATGGACATACTTTGGGAAATTACAGGCCTACAATGGAAACTATTTTTTTTCCATTAAAGTCTATGGTGCACTTTTGGTACAGAAATTTGTACCTCAGCAGTGCGCTAGGGAGGTAGACGGAGCCCATAATGCAGTGGAAACATACCCTTGCTACAATTGGGTCTTATATGCTGCACATTACATCTAACCAATATATTGATTTAAATGACTCTCCATGCTGCAAGTATTTCCTAATAACTCACTAGAGCTTCACATTTTCCATTCATGACGATTATCAATGAAAATATGTTGATTTTTACAGGTTATGACAAGGACATAGATCTTTTATTCTCTCCAGGTGCCATTATAAGATAACCTTGATAACAATGATCCTAGCTCACCTCCTTATCTTCATGTCATCAGATCATCCATAGGGGTTGGCAAACTTGTCTGACTGTATGAAGTCTGTTCTCCCTGACCGGATATGTCTAATGGTTTATGATGTCTGCAATCACTACATGTTATAGATCATTGCGGAATTCCTTTTTACTACTTGACACAACGTGCCTTGTCCCTTCATCCTTTGCTGCTGTTGTGTTCTTTCAAAGTCTGAACTTGGCTGAACTCTTGGTGGCGCGTGCTCGCCCCTGCACTTACTCCCATTGATGCCTATGGAGGGAAAACTGTTCCACGCTTTAGGTAAAAACACAGAAGCAGCTTTGTTTGGTAATGAGGAACAATCTGACCTACTCCGCCTCTTGGACCTTTGGCTAATTTAACACTTTGTTTGCCCAGGACCCAATGGCAGATAGTAATGCTCACCAGGCACTTCGCTGTTCTTATTCACTTATGTAAATAGTGTACTTTTTGTCTCAGATCTCACAAAGGGTCAGCTGCACATCTCTCTACATTTGTTGCCTCTAGTAGAGATGTTTTTTTTTATATTTAAATGCAAAGCCCCTAAACATGGTATTATCACCAAACTTGCTGGATATGTAGAGCAGGATTGGGAGTATACTACAAAAAAAGTATGTCTCTAAAGCCCCCCATACACCTTCCAATCTTACCATACAATTTTTGTACAATCAACTTTTGTTCTACCAAAACCATTTAATATGAAGACCTTTCTAAACCTTCCAGTCACTATGTATTCTATCAGGGAGGACCTGGCACTACATAGTTGTTGGTAGATCTAAAGGAAATTGTATGCAGTGGTATAGGTATATGGGGGGCTTAACACAAATAGTTTTTGCACAAATTAAGTTCAAAGTCAAGTCAAGATTTTGAAAATCTGAATTTCAACTCTGATTTTGACATTAATTTATGCAAAAACGACATGTGCTAGAGCAAAAAAATTTCCACGGCCCTTCTCTACATCTCTAGCAATTTGATGGTGATGATACTATTTTCAGAGGCTTCGCTCACAAAGTCAACTAGTCGAAAAATGTGACAATCTCTAGGCTGTGTGACTTAATTTTTTACGATCTGTCATTTTGAATCTGCATAGAATATAGTAAACCTTAATTCTGGTAACACATTGGTTATATACTGTTACATGGACATCAGCGTTACATGACATCTTTGTGCAGTTACAGGTCAGTCGTTGATTACATTGATACTCAGTTTGAAAACTATCTCCAAGAAGAGCTGAAGATCCGGCGATCCCTCTTCAACTTCCATGACTCCAGGATACATGTCTGTCTGTACTTCATCACACCAACTGGGCACTCCCTGAAATCTTTGGATTTGGTCACCATGAAGAAACTGGATAGTAAGGTACGGACATGTGCTGCCTCCTCTATTTATATTCTATATAACAGACTATGACGTAGCCTCTTACATGGAACTAAGTTCTATTTTATCCAGCTTCTGTATGTCCACATGCCAGGAACTCTAATGTAAACCAAGTCAGCGGCTTCAATAAACTTTACTGTTTAACCAAGTTTGTTTACACAGCTCAATTGCTTATGCTGAAATATATGCAACCCACTAAATCGTGACCTTATCCCATCTTATATATGGAGTTTGTTTTCCCTTTTGCAGCTAAAGATAATGTAATGAAGGTCAGTAGGAGCATTGAGATTTTAAAGTAGATGTATACTCAATATGTAAAAAAACACATATGCTAAATTAAAATTTGACTTACCTCTGAGCTGGTATGATGGTGGCTTAGGGTTCCACAGCCCTAAAATAATATACCGTATTTTTGGGACCATTAGATGCACTCTTTCACCCCCAAAATTGGAGACAAAAAGTGACTGCGTTGTATGGTCCGAATGCGTGACCCCCACAGCCACTCGGCCGCCGGTGGTCGCACCTTGGCTTCCCGCCAGCTCTTCCAGCATGGACATTAGCCAAGGAGCTGTCAGATGTGAGATGCCGGCCGATGTACTCCCATCTGAACTGTGTAATTGCCTATGCCAGCAGAGCTCAAAGCCCTGAACTGGCATAGGCAATGAAGAGAGGCATCATTGATGTTGCATCTATACACCTCTCTTGTCTGTGGGAACTGCAATCACTCTGCATCCCCCACGGACGCGGTAACTGCAACATCCGCAGAGATTGAGAGGAGGGCAGAAGACAGCCCGGCCCCCCCTTCCACCTGCAGATCAGTGTAAAGTATAACGTGTTCTGCTGAGAGTGTACTGTTGCTAGTGACATCTACTGGCTGAGTTGAATATTGCATCCATTAAATTCATTGCATTAACCCAATTGATGTGAAAACTTATAAAAAAAAATTTCTGGTTTTCCTGCCCTAAAAACTGGGTGCTTCTTATGGTCCGGTGCGTCTTATTGTCCAAAAAATACGGTTCTTACCTGCTGTTTTGGAATCGTAGGAGTATGAACTCTTGGTGCAATATTGCGTGTGGCCACTAGTAGACGTTTAACGTTGAAGTGGTCACTAGGACAAGAAGTGAGCAGCAAACTCTTCCATGGAGAGATATTCACCAATTTTAATAAATGATCAGTAGACACGAGACGGCATTACAAACCGTACAGAAGTTATTTTTTGTTTTTAGTTTTTTTGCTTTCAATTCTAAATTGCACTGTGGAGCATGCACCATGTGGGCTCTTTAAAATAATCCTGTCCTGTCTTTGTTCTCCTTGCTAATTAAGCTGAAAGCATAATAGATGTTTGTTAGGAAGGATGCAGCTATACACCTCCCTGGCTGATCTCACCCGACATGCAGAAGAGGGAAGCGAACGGCCCACTAAAAGCTTTCATTAGATGGATGTTACTATAATTGTTTGCCATCGCATTGACTTGCTGTCAGTAGAGGACACACTTTGAAAATAAGGTTTTTGTATGCGGAGGGGATAAGATAACAGGCTGCCTTGGGAAAACACTGACCGTTTATATTACAGGGGGGAGAGCAGTGTGGAGGAACACTGTACCATTTACACAGCAGCTGGCCACAGGGTCTGTTCTCAGTTGTCTTGCTCCTACACACTTTACTCTTCACATGAGTGCACCCTCCTACCCCTTACTTATCTACAGTACGGAAGATCTGGCTGCTCTTTCACATATACAATATATATATATATATATATATATATATATATATATATATATATATATATATAAAATGTAATATTATGACAGCAGAAATTGATATAGGGGTTACTGCTGTTAGTAGGTTGATGTTATAGGAAAAGATATGCTGCCTGTGTCCCTTCTCCATGGATCTAGATAAGGTTTGATGATGAGCTCACAGCCTGGAGATCGTTTTATGTAAACCATAACAGGGTTCCCATTTTAAAGACTAATTTAGATTTAGTAAATTTAGATTACCTGCTATTATATGGTGATACTATTAGAAATAGGTAATATGTCATTACAGTATCTGTAGATAGAGAGAAAATACACTGCTCCAAAAAATTAAGGGAACACGAAGAATGAATGAAATATTCTTATTAACCTCCCTAGCGATATGCCCGAACCCAGTTCGGGCAAAGGGGCGCTGCAATAATCGATACGCCCGAACTGGGTTCGGGCACATCGTGGGAGCTCACCTGCTCCGCCGCCGCCACCTTCTCCCTCCGTCGCCGGCTTCTTCCGGGTCCCGGAGTGACGTGTGACGTCACGGAGGCGGGACCCGGTCTTAAAGAAAAAATCTTTTTTTTTTTTTTTTACTTTTGAACTGGATTAGAGAAATGTCTTTCTATAATCCAGCTCAAAGTGGATCCCGCTATCAGAAACGCTTGCGCTGAGCATTTCTGCTAGTGGGATCATCTCTGCTCTCTGCACCCGAGCAGATCCGGAAATAGCCGAGGTCTTCGGCTTCTTCCGTGATCTGCGCTCGTGTGCCGATGACGTCATCGGCCGGGAGATTTAACGGTACAGAAAAAAATTTGTTTTTATTTTGATTGGATAAATGTTTTATAAATGTTTTATCCAATCCAAATCAAAAGAAAAGAAAACAAGTGTAACCTTATAGAAAAAAAAAAATTCCAAAAAAAATAAAATAAATTCCCCCCCCCCAAATTTTTTTTTTCTGTACCTGTAAAGCCGCCATAGCGCTTCCATCTCTGGCCGATATTGCGAATGATCACCATGCGCATTCGGGGTGATCGCTTGGTGATCAATCGCAAAATGAACGCGCCCACCTGGAGCAACCGTTCGCACAAAACTTTGTTCAGCCAGAGAACAAACGTTTTTCTCTGGTCGATCGCCAGTACTTTGAATGGGCACAAGGGTCCCCATCCAAAGTATTGGTTGTCAAATCGTAAATGGTGTATTTCGAACGATTGACCATGGCATGATGATGTCATCATGCTGCGGCCGATTGTTCGATAAACGCCAGCCAAGCATAGCGTCTATGGCCGGTTTAACCTCCCTAGCGTTACGCCCAAAGCAAGTACTGGCACAGTCTGATCGTGAATCACACTGCGCCCGTGCCGGAATCAGGTGCAACCGCTGACTCTCTGTGTGCCTGCAGCATTTCTACAAAGCTGCAGGCACACAGAGCCTTTCCGCCCCCATCGGCGTCATCGGTGACGCCGATGGGGGCGGAAAGGCAAAACACTGTATCACTTTTGGTACAGAAATCTGCACCTCAGTGAACCGCCAGGGAGGTTAAATACTTTGTTCTTTACATGGTTGAATGTCCCTGTCCAAAGTAGCTGCCGGCACACAAAGGGTGCGCGGCCGATTCTCTGCACAACTGGCTGTGCATGATGTCATCACGCAGGTCGATCTGCAGAAGAATCTATGGCTAGCCATCTATCTAAATAGTAAGGTAGTGCAAATAAGTAGGAATGTAAAAGAAATTAATGCTAATAATGGAATTCTATACCTGCAACATTGATAATAACTTAAGCGAGCAGATTTGCTGCAAAATTGCCTGTAAATCTAACGCGACCACATTCAATCAGGCCATAAATTGATCGGCCAAATTACGGACATGTCTGTAATTTTTGGGTCAATTTAATTACTTTGGTCCCCATCTAAAGTAAATATCAGCACACAAAATGTGTGCGATCGATTCTCGAAACAACTGGCCCTGCGTGATGACATCGAGACACCGAGAAATCACCATGAAATCAAAAAAAAAATTCCAGCTTCACCAGGTATTGCCAATTGAATGTGGTGCTAGGGGAAACAATTCACTCACAGATGATACACATAACTGTATGCAGTTGCTGTACTTTGCTAGCATTACATAAAGTGCATCTAAGTTCCTCTAATGTACTCCATGACCCTCGCTGGTGAATACCGCGTTATGTGGATGATTTTCATCATTGAAACCAATGATATGGCGCCCTCTAGTGGCAGTTCAGTAACACGGAGGAGTGACCTCTTCAGAGGGTAAAATATGATAACTGCTAGAGACAAGAACACAGCGGGTATGCTCTTATCTACACAATTGTTACAGCTCAGAGGTAAGTAACATGCATTTTATTTTTTCTCTAATAGGACTTCAAACCAGTCTGTCACAAATGTACATAAGCTCTGTTCTAGAACCACATGCTGGACATAGGAATATATACTGTAG
The DNA here is from genome assembly GCA_036250615.1 of Ptychadena robeensis. Classification (NCBI taxonomy): domain Eukaryota; kingdom Metazoa; phylum Chordata; class Amphibia; order Anura; family Ptychadenidae; genus Ptychadena; species Ptychadena robeensis. The sequence goes on along the minus strand of CM070034.1, from coordinate 32,612,154 downwards.
GGATCCTGAACTGTGGCCAGTTTATAAACACATGGATCTCCCAGATTCGATACAGACAGTTGCATATAGCAGGGGTCATGCCCATCACATAAAGGGGTTAATTAACAGGTTGAAACCAAAGTGTGTCATTAGTTCAGTGGGGTGAGTTTGTCCATGGAATTGTTCTGTATAAAACCACATTTTCATATTCATTGTGTTTATGTAATCTCTCCTTTTATATGTCCCTTTCTAGGTAAATATCATCCCTATTATTGCTAAAGCTGACACAATATCAAAGAGTGAGCTCCACAAGTTCAAGATCAAGATTATGAGTGAGCTGGTCAGCAATGGTGTCCAGATCTACCAATTCCCAACTGACGATGAAGCTGTGGCTGAAATTAACTCTGTAATGAATGTAAGTTTAAGAGAAGCGGCTTAGAACTGAAAATATTCTCTGTCTATACAGTAAGAAAAGTAAGCTCTAGTACAGGGTGTGCAAGGCCATCTATGCTTTCTGCATAAGTGCCTTCTACTCTTATAATATTTTTCCTCATGTTTATGGAAGACCCTGACAAGTGTTGGCTTATACTTCGCTATTTATCCGGCCTATGTACTTTTTTAGTTACATACATCCAAATTGCATGGATTCTTTTGACGCCACTATATCTCCTGTGGTGCACAACTGCTTTTTAGTGACAATGTACCATGTTATAGTCATGTTATTGGCCAACTTACTGCAGCTCATGAGATCTTTTAATAAAAGTTCATTTTTTTAGGTTTGCAGGGGGGCAGTTACCCTCTGCACAAGTACTGTTTGCAGGCTACATTGATACAGCAGTGGCTGCACATCCTTAATATTGTGGGGGGAGGTAATGGAATTCTGATTCTATAAAGGCAGATGGCATGCATGTGGAATTTTTAAGGAATCAGGTATGCCTTAGGCTGCCCTCACTTTAGGCTATGTTTCCATGGCGTCTTGGGCTCCCTTACAATCTTGCTATACAATTTCTGTACAATCCAATTTTGTTCTACCAAAACCATGTAATATGAGGAGCTTCCTAAACCTTCCAATCACTATGTATTCTATCAGGAAGGACCCTGCACTACATAACAGGGATATATACCTTCCAATCACTATGTATTCTATCAGGGAGGACCCGGCACTACATAGTTGTTGGTAGATCTTAAGGAAATTGTATGGAGTGATCTAAAGGTGTATGGGGGGCTTTAGATATTTCCATGAAGTCCTTTCTTTTTAGAGTTTTCTTGTACATGCAAGATTTTTAGTTTCAAACCTATTGCAAATTTTATTTATTTTATTTATTTATTATTTACATTTTATTATTGACCCTCATGCTTGATACTTATCCCGTGTTTTGTTATATTGACATCCTACAATATTTTTGTTTTTAGGCCCATCTCCCATTTGCTGTTGTCGGCAGCACAGAGGAAGTTAAAGTTGGGAATAAGTTGGTGAGGGCCAGGCAGTACCCATGGGGTGTTGTTCAAGGTATGAGTAAATAATTTGAAATCATTTATGTTTAAAATGTCAAGACTCCTGGGTCTTTTTTTTAGCGATTAGCATGTGACTTTTAAACAAGCACAAAACCCTGCCTATAATATTCAATGGGCCAGTACATCAAGGCTCCTGAGTGTACCAGCCCTTTGAATATAATTGGCAGGGTTTCGGGCACTTAAAGACGCATTGGAGCCTTGGCCTTTATATTTACCTAATCATAGCTTTCCTGTAATGTATGTGGACAGAAGATACTGGGGCTGCTGTTTTTATGGGGAGCCTAAACACCATTACAGGAAAATCATGAAAGCTGCTCACATTTCCACTTAAAAGTGTTCAATTCCTGGAATCCAGGCTGACCCAATGACTTTTATATTGTTAAACAGAGATCTTGGAGCTAACATGTAGGCCATGGACTGGCAGGTGGTCCTAGAATGTCAGCAATGGCAACAAGCCTCATCTTTCTCAGCAGATTTATTTTAAAATAGTATGAATGTCAATAATCATAATTTCTAGGTGAGTAATAATGACCGTGATGTTAGCGACCTATGCTGTCTTTTTATTATATGTTATATTAGATGAACTAGACTATTTAGGCTAAAGCTGGCCATACACCTTTTTAGATTTCTGTCAGATTTCCTTTAGATCTACCAACAACTATGTAGTGCCAGGTCCTCTGTGATTGAACACAGGTAGACTTGATGATTTAGAAAGTCCCTCATATTACATGGTTTTGGTAAAACAAATGTAGATCTAAAGGAAATCTGACCGAGAAATCTAAAGGTGTATAAGGGCCCTTTGTGTTGTTTATATCATTTAAAAGTGCCCAAAATGGTAAATTTCTTAAAAAAAAAAAAACAGTTTTAGAATCATGTTGAGCTCCACTACAATAACTGTAATTGTGTTGTGTATATTGTGTTCTTTTTGTGTTCCCTATAACATGACTAATACAATACCCCAACCACAAAACCGCTTCATTACTCAATCCATATGGGGTTTTGTACATTCTTGGTCCTGTCATGTCTATTCCTTGTTATGTATCACATATTTATTTTTCTCTACATTGGTCGTGGAACCTGAGTGTTTTATAAATGTCTCTCCCACAGTTGAAAACGAGAGCCACTGCGACTTTGTAAAGCTGAGGGAAATGCTGATCCGGGTCAATATGGAGGATCTCAGGGAACAGACGCACACGCGCCATTATGAGCTGTACAGACGCTGCAAGCTTGAAGAGATGGGCTTCAAAGACACTGACCCAGACAACCAGCCCTTTAGGTAAATACAAGAGATTTACGGCCTGGGGAAAAAAGAGTGAACAGATTATAATCTGATTAGCTCTACCAACTATCTTTTCTCTAATGCAGAGTACTCCGACTCTGCATTAGATTTGTATGACCAGCATGTGACCAATATGATTAATAGGTTAAAACTAATGAATAGCCTTGTCCCTGTCTCCTGGTATATCTAGGAGGTGTAGATAAATGTGCCTTATGGCTGCCCCAAGGATAAGCGAAGGTATGAAATCCTGCATAGCGCCCATTTGCAATGGGTTGGAGCGTTCCTGTGGGATTTTGAACCTTCAGCCTTCCTGATGACATCACCCATGTATTTCTGCCTTGGTGTATGCGTGTCATGTCAGTAGGTCAGCAGTGAGGACATCCTGTGTTTATACTTATATGATATGTCTTGTGTTTAGTCTTCAGGAGACTTACGAAGCTAAAAGAAAAGAGTTTCTTGAAGACCTGCACCGGAAAGAGGAAGAAATGCGACAGATGTTTGTCAGCAGAGTGAAGGAAACCGAATCCGAGCTGAAGGAAAAGGAGAGGGAAGTGAGTGCTTTCCTTTAGTAAATACGTACTAAAACTGACCTGAAAAGAAGCATCATGATCTAACCCAGTGGGGTTCAACCTTTTTTTCTTTAAGGCCCCGCTTGGCTGTGTCCAAGTCCAGCCAGGCCCCCCAACTTCCACATTAACCTCCCTGGCATTATTTTCAGACTTGGTATGGTCACAGTTTGATCTTGGATCAAACTGTGACCATGGGGGGATTGGGCATAATCGCCGGTTCTACAACATCATAGGTGATGCCGAAGGGGGCTTTTCCCGCACACATTACCGGTGGCTAATTGACACTGGAGCTGGGTAATGGCGTAAAAGCTGCATAACGTCAGGGAGGTTAAAAGAAATATATTTAAATGTGACGTTGCAACGCTCCAGCCCTGGCCTAGCATCCCCTCCCTCCTAACTCGCATGCATAGATTTATTATCTATGACTTTATACCTGCAGCAATTGTGGGGATGATGCCTTGTTCAGTGGCTTTGTAATTGACTCACAAAGTCAGATAATGAAATTTTCCCCAAAAATTTCGCAAGATGGCGCTGCCACTTGTTTACATTTCACTCGACCGAGTCCAGCTATACTTTTAGAGTGTTTTTTCAGCTAGACTTGCAAAGAGAGGAGAGTAACACAAGAGTGTCACCCCCCTTCGTGGCCACTGATTGTGTTCCTCTTCCCATCCCAAAGGGGGGCAAGTTGGGAACCATTGATCTAAACAACAATTTATCCAAAAGAAAAAAAAAATACCGATCAGATATAACGGAGACGTTATTCCGGTAGTGGAAATAAAATAAAGAAATTGCAGCCATGACTGCCATCTGTTGGTCGTATTTTACAGCTTCACTATACAAAACAAAATACAGAATGAGTGATGAAAGATGATGATCAGGCGTCGCCTGGAGAAAAAGTTGTATGTTTTTGCTTGTGAATTATACTTCATGTTTATTGAAAACATATATTTCTGTGATGTAGCTTCAAGAGAAGTTTGCACATCTGAAGAGGATACACCAAGATGAGAACAGAAAGCTGGAGGACAAGAGGAAGGAGATGGAGGAGGAGATGAATTCCTTTAACAGGCGGAAGATGGCGGTGGAGTCATTGCAGCCTCAGGGATACCAAGCAACTTCCCAGCAGCCTTTAAAGAAGGATAAAGACAGAAAAAAGTAAGTGTACCCATGTGCGTCTATAACCATTATATCGCTGTACTCCCATCTGCATAGCAGGGCGACTTAACTGTGTAAAGCTGCATGAAGGCCAGCACCCACCAACAGCAAAGAGGAGCCTACTGCTATCATACCCATGAGGTGGTCGCCAAACCTGTCATTTATTTAACTTGTACATTTATGTTCAGGAAGGCACGGCCGTACAAAAGGTGTGTTTGCCCATTAAATCCAAAATTATTTCTGAAAATAATTGAATAAATGATCTCACTGCTAGGCTCTATACTTTAAAGTTGCGATTTTGGATGCAGTGTTGTCTTTTGGGACAAGTGAAGAGCTCACTATATTCTGTTTTAGGTTCTCAAAGTGGTTATCACTAACTGGTAACTATGAGGTCATCTATTCTTTCATTATATGAAGCTGGAGATTTCCATATTGATAAAGTGTTTATCAACTTAACCCCCTGATGGTTGAGACTTTTACAAGGGTAACAGGTCAAATGTATAAGGAACGCAATTTTGTTGCAAGCAGCGCATTTATAAAAGGCTCCACGGAGGGTCTGTTCTGGACATAGCAAGTAAATACATGTAT
>CM070034.1:32579208-32592425 GCA_036250615.1 Ptychadena robeensis | reverse complement strand
CCGCGCGACCCTTCCTCTGCAGGATGGTGGAGAGAGACCAGACCCTCACCGGGTAAAGTGTGTGTAAAGCCTGTTGAGTACTATGGTGTCGGTTCCCCTCCAGGTGGAGGAAACACAAAGACTGGCAAGGGTTCAGAGAGCGGGAGATTTAAAGATCTAATGGTGTTGTGTTTCCTCCCCCTGGGGGTGGAGCCCATCTCTCATGTTGGCTGTCCATGACAAGACGATTGGGGAAAGTAGTGTAGGCAATTGGCAGGCTATTGAAAAACGCCAGCTTAGGCGATTAATGGCCAAGTGGGAACATAGCCTCAGCATGTCATGCCAAAATACAAGTCAACTAATTCCGTTTCTTTAATAATTTTAACAAAACTCTACTTACCCATTTCTTGGCTCTGGTGGTAGGAAAGGATGTGGTGTTCCTTTCTGCATTTGGCTATATTATCCAGTTATACACAAATGGGAAAATGATGGAATGGTTTCAGAAACTAATTGATACACTGTACCTTTAAGAATAAGTGTAATACTTAGAAACAGATTCTTTTCAGATGCCAACTTTTATTTGTCAACAAAAAACATGTATTTATCCGTGTAGTATAAAGACTTAACGCCAGTATCTCTTACTCTTTTTTACAAAAAAAAGTTTAGCAAAAGTTTACGGGTAGAAACAAGTATATTTCTATATAAATTTAGACACATGAAAATACTTTTAAAATAAATAAACGCCTACAAATTATATATGAAAAAAAAAAAAATAATAAAATCGGTGAAACAGTGCAAGAGCAGTCTTTAGAAATCTGACTCCAGTAGACTGATGTGATCACATCACCTTGCACGGCCTCACCAATGCATCACGTTTAACATAAGAGTTTAGACTCTATCTTTATTGCTCCAGTTGTTTAAATACATTTGAACAATCTCACAAACACCCCTTTACACACCAGCTTCCACAAACAGGGCATTTGTTTCCACTTTCACATCATGCAGTGACATTTCACAATCTTTTTTTTAGGGAAAATAAGAAAACATTCCGACAACATATACTTAAAAAATGGCAAAGAAATCTATATACATAAAATATGTAAAATTATAATAGCTGCCCCATTTAAAACAGAAATGTGCAAACCCATTACAAGGCACATACAAATTACTACAATATAAGCCAGTGGTTCCCAAACTGGGAGGCACCGAGGTATTCCAGGGGGGAGCGGCTAGGGGGCTGAGGGAGGAACAAGAAGGAAGCCAGCCATAGATGAACTAGCTGCAGACACACACACACACACACACATTACATTAGACTCTTAACTTGGTGCATTTATCTCAATGTGAATGATGAATGTTTCTGTATGATTGGTGTGAAAATGAAATAAACTTGTTGTATTTCAAATAAAGTTTGAGGCCACTTTGCACTAGGACGAGTACACCATACTACAACTGATATTTGACCCTAATGCCTGGCATACACATGCCGATAAGTGGACGATTTTTCACCTGACCGACGGGCGTGCGCGCTCGCGCCGTCAGTCAGCGAAAAAAAAAAAAAAAAAAAAAAAAAAAAAAAAAAAAAAAAAAAAAAAAAAAAAAAATCGGCAGATCCCTGTCGCCCCACAGCTCGGCCAGCCAGAGAACGGACATGTCCGATAATCTCTGGCCGATGGAAGCTGATGGCATTAGCTTCAATGAAGACCGGCGTCTTCATTAAAGCTAATGGCCGGCACACAAAGGGTGCCGGCCGACTGAAGGGGCCCCATAATGCACCAGGGTGCAAGCGTGATGACGTCATCACGTTTGCATTCCGGTGCATATCGGAGCTGGTCTGTCTGCACCCGTCGGGGTGTGTATGGCAGGCATTAATCTGAACCTGTGTAGTCTGAAAAGGGGAGGAGGGAGCTCGATAATGTTCCTATCTACAAAAGAGGGCCCTGCAGGGAAAGTTTGGGAACCACTGATATAAGCAATATAGAAATAAAATACACATACAATTTAAAAAACAAAAAGGCATAAAAGAACAAAAACCATGGATGGAATCCTTGTACGAATTAGACTTCTTATCTAACTAACCGTGATAAACACAAGTTCTTATAACTGTATAATACTACAATGCTTTTGGCTCAAATATGTAAAAACAAACAATACAATGAGACTCCTAACAAGGTGCTGACATGTTTCATTAGTATAGAAGACACATCACTAGCGGTCAGGAATAACCCGACATGCACACATAACAGTTATGAAATGGTTTGTGGAAATATTTTCTGTGCTTATTATAAAAAATCCCTGAGTGTTGTAACACGAGAGCCCGTCTGCATGGAAAGCACAGCCCGCAGCTCAGGAAGACCTCCGTGGACAATGACCACTGAGTCCTGCAAATACGTTTTGGTCTGTTACATACAATTATATCACAGTATGAGTGGCTGCATTGTCCTAGGAAGCACAATAGGTCGGACTTGGCCATGCATGAGAACATTTGGTCAGAAATTTTGGGGAAAAATCCAAGCCAACTTTGTTTTTGTTTTTTTTCCCCCAAACGAGCACTATTTGCCAAGATAGGAGCGATTTCCCTTATATTAAGGAATTGCATTGACCACTATACCCTAGAGCAGTGGTTCTCAACCTTTTAAGATCCACAACCCCAGAAGCGACTACTCATTTCGAATACCGGACGTGACACTCTGCAATGTCACTTCCGGCATGATCAAGTGTAATGTCCCCTCCCTCCTATTGTCTCACCTTGCTTGTGCAAATGATGTGCAGGGTGGGAAGTTAGAAGGGCAGAGTAAAGGCTGCCGTACACGCACCGAGTGGCGGTCGATCGGGGGTGCCCACATGGGGTGACAGATCCCCGTCGCCCCACAGCTCGGTCGGCCAGAGAACAGACATGCCCAATAATCTCTGGCCGATGCAGTCAGCTCTGGAGAGCAGTGTGGTGACATCATCACGCTGCACTCCAGAGCTGATCTGCTCTGTAGGCCCCCCACTCAGTGTGGGGGCCTTAAGGCTGCGTCTACACGTGGCTCTCCCTCGCGTTGACTGCAGGAAAAAGCGCACACTGCACCGTGCCGGGCGTTCTGGGTCCAGGGCACAGTACAGCGCCATTGGTAAACAATGATACGTTTTCAGGCGCGGTTTGCCAATAGTAAGTATAGGACGCGGTATTGTAGACATGGGGAATACCATGCCCTATACCCCTAGAAAACAGGTAAACGGCGGGCGGATGCCATGGGCACGCACACCCTAATGTGTCCATAACACCCCCCATGGTTTAAGGTGCCGCACAGTGTAGACCCAGTCTAACACCATAGGTTAGGATGGAGGGGGCATAACTCCTCCTCCTAACTTCCGCAACCCCTGTGAAATGGTTGTTCGACCCCAAAGGGGGTCCAAACCCACAGGTTGAGAACCACTATATACTAGAGGAACAATGTGGTCAACATAGTACGAGAATGCTCAGCTTCATTTATTTCTCAGCAAATATAGGACATGTGGCACCCTACAGTGTCAGCTTAGTACATTTAACGCCGCACTCATATTACCATAAAGAAGAACATACAAATAATGAACATTAGGCCTTTCTGTCACTCCAATTACAAAGCAAACTCACTAAAGTATCCTTATAATTTTTTTTAAAAATTAATGAATAAGAAATGATGTTTAACCAAAACCAACGAGGGTTGAACATAAAATCACACGGCTAAAATAAAGAGCTTTATCCTTGTGTATCCAGCCTAAAGTATAAAACTCTGCATACATTTTCCTTCTTCCATACTGCACTGGCTAAATGAAAGCACAAATCTGGTCAATACAGTATTTATGGATTTTTAGAACACAAAAACGCTGAACTACAATAGAGAATGAGGTTTTGCAGTGCCAGAACCATAAAACGTCACCTCTTCCAAAAGAAATGTGTAGGATACCAGTGCTGGCCTCCAACCAACTGTTGGGACACAGACCAGGAACAAGCATGTAGCAAGGTCAGAACTTCACATCCGTACACATGTTCCAAGTCCATGACCTAGAAAATACTGAAGCTAAAGCATCATAAGCAGAGAAATCACATTTTCAGATGTATAAACAATAGCCAACATAACTAAGGACAGGTTTCCTTAAATGTCTCTCCACCCAATATTCTGTTCTTTATAAAACTAAAAGCAAATGCTTTTGTTTGGCAAAACTACAAAATAATTATTGCTTGTGACACCACTGACTGTGGCTTTTGGCAGTGATTGTACATAGGACGTCTACTAGACTGGTCCCGGTGGCTGTAACAGGGGGCACTGCCCACCGCCGCCTTCTTCCTTAAGTGATGACTTGGCATCATTAAAAACTTCAGTTGTTTTCTCGGGGTCTTCATTATAAAGGTGCCGAAAGCCATCATAAAAGTTATCTGCCTCCATTGCATCCTCATGAGGACGCTCCACAGTTTCCGAGCGGTTAAACTGGTTTCTGTTCATCCTTATCTTGGTGACTGGTGGCTTCTTTTTACCTTCAGAGATAAGTATGTAGACTGGATTTGATGGCACTTCAAGGCATTGGTCAACTAGTTTCTTACAATGAATGAACTGGGCACTGTCAACCTGCAAGCAAACAAATGTCCACGATGAATACCTTTTTTTTTTAACTCTTCAATTGGTCATGCAACTCATTAGTAATTTCAGAAAATAGGCAAGCCACTTTGTAACCACTTTTCCATAGCATATCAGGTACTGCGCTCATTTTGTTTAAATTTAACATGGATATTGAAGCTGAATATTTCAGCCCATTGTAACCCCCTATACAGCAGTTGCCAAACTTTCCTTGCAGGGGCCCCCTTTTCTATTTAGGAACATAATCGCCACGCCCCCCCCCCTCCAAATTCAAACACTTGTTAAGAATGAGGGCCTGTGCCCCCCTGGAATACCTTCACGCCCCCAGTTTGGGAACCACTGCTTTAGAACATGGCTTTACACCATGGAAATGTAGCTGTGATTATATGACACTTCTTTGCCTGGCCAGTAAAACCGTCAAAATCCCTAGAAAACCACCGAATCCAACATGCATACAATATTTATTAAATTCATAGTAATTACTTTTGTCTTCTTCATCAGGTCAGTCATAACAGGGAACCAGTCATCCGCCATCCTCTCCAACTCCAAGGTGATAATAGCCAAGGCCAGCGTGGAACCCCTGAACTGCAGTAACTGGTGGCAGGCCATGCAATGTTGCAGCTGTCTAGTCAAGAATGCCGCATGGCGAGAAGGGTTCATCTGAGAGAAGCTGCCGAAGAGATGAGGCCAGCTGAACATCACCATGGCATGGAACTGCAAAAACAAAAAACATCATCTAAGTCGAATGTTTCCATCTCTCACTTTTGTTGACCAAATGTGACAACAAATTGCAGTTGACATAAGGAAGGCTGAAGTGTGGCCATTTCTTTGTGTGTCAGTACATGCTGTTATTATACGTCGGACTATTGAGCTTCTATGAATGTAACATTGGTGTGTTCCCTGAACACAAACTATTTTTATGTGTTTTGTTCCTTGGCTACTTGAGCAATCTTCGCTTCTATTCCAAGCAAGCAACCAGTCCTTCCTTTTCCTTACATAATGTGAATACGTTTTGTGAGTGTACCAAGACCCGTGCAGTATATTAGAGTCTAACACTAACAGGACTGACTGCAGAATAGTACTGGCAGCGTGTCGGTTCTGCAGGCTCTGTCTCTGATCTTCATGGCTGCCCAACAATAAAGGAAAAGCTGTACAGTACCACAGCCAATGGCAGCTACAAAGACAGTATTAAGTATATGGAAGGGTAGTAGTCAGCCAGCATACCGCATAGCAGACAATGTGTTTTACTTATTTTATTGTGCTCTGCAAGTTCTAAAAGTATAACTAAAATGTAAAACTTTTATTTTTAAATACAGTGGAGGAAGGGTCAGAATGTGTACGCGGTGCTGTAACAGTGTTGTTTCCCTGCCTTATATTCACCCTTACTTATGGTCATGATTATAAATAATAACAATGCAGGCAAATGCTAAAAGTTCTAATGGTGATGGTGGTGGTGGGGACACTTGCCTCCACAACTAAGAGGGTATTTTATTTTTTTTGTACGATTAGCAAATCCGCTCAGACTACGTGGCAAGAAATAATTGGAAGTCTCCATAATGAAACACACACACCTCCCCTACTCAATACATTGTCCTAATCGCACTCATCTAACAGGGATTCATGCTGCATGTACAACAAATGCGCATTGCATTGAATGGGCTAGTCTACATCAAAATGCCTGAGTGTAAAATATATAGTATGAACAGTGACTTACAAAATAAGAAGTTTTTGCTTTGGATATACTTTAAGCCTGTGCAGGAATGTAGTCATATGTGTGCCAATTTAACAGTTTTGTGCCGATCAATGAACCCAGAGCTTATAGAATAGTACAGTTCCCCAAAGTGCATTTTAAAACTGGTGCAGCTATGTCATTGTTCCCACTTCTTAATAATACATTTTGTGTCTTATCTGGAGAAAAACCCCTAAACAAAATGTATTGCACCTATGAACACAGGATTAGGGGTGATTTGAGCAAAAGCTTTACGATTAGACGTATCAGGGTAATTCTCCTCTAGAGGCTGGATAAGTAGTTTGTATTGTGTCCTGCTGTCTTTAGATATAAAAATGGACAGCAGGCAATGTGTGTAGATTTGTTTTGTTGGTGTCCCTGTACTATACAGTTTTTGCCTTAACATTATAAAAGAGTAATAACAATAAAATGTTTATTATCTGCCAGAATTTGTTTCTGGACAGTAGAAGGGTGATAGGTACTCCGTCTTCAACACTCGTATATGATACAAGTGCCAGATTGATGCCACGTGGGCTTCAGTTCAGAAGTTTTAGTAATGACTGAAGTCAAGCGTATCAAAAACCTGACGGCTTTCTATGTACAGTGTTGTTGAAATTTAGAAAAAGAAAAATTATAATGGAGTAAAATATTTTTGCAACATTGTTTAGAATTTTAAAAGTGAAAGAATATTTTTTGTTTCTTAATAAAAGAGATAGGCAATAGTTTTCTTTGACCATATAGCTCAGTGACTTGCAATAGCTTCTCCAGTCTAGATGCTCTGTAGCAAGCTTGTGTATAGACGTCTCTTGTTTACATCATTTTGCCATCCTTACTATGTTCAGGAAGTCCACTGGTGTGGCCGTGTACAGGTCCCACTGCAGTTTATCCAGTATGATCCTTTCCATCCTTAAAATTTCAGCAGATGAGTAAAGACAGCCACTCTGCGCTGCAAGGGTCTTTACTGATGGGATTACCTGTAATAGATTTCATTCAATAAAAATGTTTAGCCAGCTTATCTGTGCCGTCGTCTCTGTATGTTTAATTAACAACAGTTGACTTGTCCATGAGGAATCTGCAAACAAGTCTCAGTATGTTGAGTAAAAATAAACTCAGGTTACCATATGCACGTCCCATGGAAACTGTCAAACCCAGATATGTGCAAACCATTGACCAGGGACCAGATCCGGCCCGTAGACATCTTGGTTAAAGAACTCGCTGGGTACTCTCCGCTTGTGAAATATGGCATGGTTTTTTAATTATTTTGAACCTCCCTGGCAGTATAATCATTCTTTTCGTGAAAGCTGTACAGGAAAAAAAATCATCATTTATGATGCCGGGGAAGTGAGAAATTGGGACAACTAAGCCAGGCAGCCAAGACAGGCCCTTGGTCTTGCCCCTGCGGCAAATATAAAGCTGGTCTTGCCCCTGCGGCAAATATAAAGCGGGGGCTCAGAATTGGATCCGACAGAGAACCAACATGTTGGTTCTCTGTCGGATCCAATTCTGAGCCCCCGATCGATTGGACGCGATCACTCGGACAAGGTGGTATGCAGTGATCGGATCCTCTTAATTGGCTGATGGATTGCAGCTCCCATTCCCGCTGAGATCGCCGGAATCAATTGGGTGAGTGATCAATTGGCCATGGAATCCAACACGTGTATGGCCAGCTTAAGAACCCATTGTGGCCCAATTGTCAAAAAAAGTTTGCCCACCACTGGTCTAACCCCTCAGTACTTAATGGAAACCCTCCTTTGTCTGTTCTAAACTGGAGTCTGATGCTGTGAAATCATTCCCCCATATAAAGATAATGGCTTTCTTCAGGGACCTGCCCACAGACCACATCACCAGAAGAGAGTATGTATGACAAGTGGTCAATTCTCACAAAATGTACATTCGCAGTGGCGAACTCACTTCAAGGATTAATAGGAATGTGTGTTCTCAGAGCCATCATAAATGACTGCAACAATTTAAAGTGTTCACATTGTTAACACGCAGACTACACAATGGGTAGATAACTTAAGACTACAAGGTTTTTTTTATATCAATACTTCCTGCTTTACTTCCTCTGTGGCTTTTTTGGTTAATGTTCTAAAAGCAGTTATGCCATTTCTTTTCATTACACTAAAGTGATAGTTAACAAACATCCACAAACAGGCCATTATAGAAATATTTGCCTCTTTTGTTCGGACCACCAGAAAGGCAAGCTAGTAAGGAAATCCTCCTCTGAAACTGGGAAACCAGGCATTGCTTTCCCATAGCCTCCAATGAATCATTGTGCTATGGGGGCACAAGGAAGACACCAACACGCCTGGAAGGGGCACTTTTTTTTAGCTCATTTCAGCAAAGGATATCGAGTGAATATGGAAGCTTTCTGGTGGAGAGGGCAGCAGTAAAGCCAAGATGGTATCTCCTGTTTTGAGAGGTTTTCAGTTAACCATATCCTAAAGGATTTTTAGCTAAAAAAGTGACAGGAATGCATTAAAAAAGAAAAGTATTTTTTGCAAGCAAATATTACTATTTCAAAATGATTGCAATTGGTACATTACAGTTAGAGTTAGGTCCCATTTCTGTCAATGTAAAGTCACTGGGCCTTCCTGCTAGAACTGCTGAGGTGAGAGATGTCAGCCACAGAAGAAGTGCATGGTTTTCAACAGTTAATGATTTTGCTATGAACAAGAGCAGTGTATAGCTGCAATGAATGGAGTAGAGTCTAAAAGTGAACTTGGCAAGCATGGCTGCTCCCACATACATATAGAACATGTTAAACATTGACAAATGGAACATTGACAAAGGAAAGTTACATGCTTCCAAATAGACTTAACAATGAAGCAGACGAAAAATAGATGAGATGAGGACTTTATCCTCAAAAGAAGCGCTCTCAAAAATGAATATCATCTACACAGTCAAAACTATTACCTCATCCTCTTCATTGGTTTTGGCGGCAAGGTACAAGCATGTGATGGCAATACATCGAAGATACTTCACCTGGACCTAAAAAAAAAAAAAAAAAAAAAAAAAAAAAAACACATGAAAATAAGCCTTGAGTGAATAAAATGCATTTACATTAACTGCATATTAAAAATATATTTAAAACCCACAATTCCTTCTCCAACAGGCACTGCAGGGTTGGATCTGTGCATTCAGGAGTCTTTGCATTCAAAAAGTATGATCTGCATGACCTATTGTGCCTGTGATTACATTTGTTGCTTCCATTATCCACTACAATTGTTTCACAAAGTTAGTAAAAACACGCTTTGTTAAGGATAAAAATGTACCGGGCTCAGAATAAAACACTCACCTTTACTGTAGCCAGGATGCGATTGAGAATGCAAGCTGCCAAGCCAAAGGTTTCCGGATTAAAATGTAAATGTAACCTCAGTTCATCCAACCAAAGAACTACTTGCTCATACTGCATTAGAGAGACATCTGTACCCTGCAAAACAAATATTACCAGAAATAAAAAAAAAACATGCCAAATGTCTGTGATGCTACTATACCAATGCCCTTTCGGGCTTGTCCCCACTTTGGCGATCATCCACAATTTTAATCGCAGCGTGGAAATCGCACCCATGCTTTTGAATGCGATCTTCCCCACAGCTGTGATTGAGTCGCACCAGATGTTGCCATGCTGCATAATGGGGCAGAAATGGGGTTTACCTTGTAGTAAACCTATTACATAACCTGTCTTACAGCCCATGTCACGTTTTAGCTAACAGTCAAAAGAAAACGTCCCCACTGTACATAACTGTCATCACCGAGGTGAGTACACAACTAATTAGCAAACAGTCCAGAAATTTTTAACTTTAAAACCAAGATGCCCTTTATATAGTTGTCCCATAGGAAAAAACATAGGTAAACAGGGCCACACAGTGAAGATCATTGGATGGGGCAGAGGTTTCTGATCTAGGCAGAATTATCGTACAAGAGATGCAATCCTTTATCCCAGTACCTTGATAGTGGAATCTAGAAAACAAGGGACCTTCCATTTGCTGGATTCTGCAAGTAGTGCATTCTCCAACAGGAACTGAAGGTGCTGGCACTCCGACAATCCCGTACACTTCATTGTGAAGGTTTCCAGCTTCTACACCAAGCACGGGTATCTAGAAAAAACAAATCCAAGAAAAATGCATAAACATATGAGGAATACAGTTTCAGAGAAATGAAGGGAATTCATAAGGTGGCGACTTCCTAGATTTCACAAATATACATATAAAAGAATAAAGCAAAAGTGAGTACCCAAAACCATTAGAAAAAAAAGTTTGTCTGAACTAGATAAATGATTAGACTAGATAAGAAAAACACAATGGCATCAGAAATGAAACAAGGAATGTATTACAATAAAAATAAGCATCATGTTTTACCTACTAACTAAACACAGCCTGCCTTACCTGTAAAATAGATGATTTAAGAAGATGAATGTATATCTCTCTTTTTCAGCACTTTTCCGTGAGATATAGGTTGAGGGTTCCTAATATTTCCATATGCCCTTTAGTAGTCTTGAAATATTCATATGGTGGTACGGTAATTGGATTGTGTAAATACCTAATGAACACCATTGAATATCCCTATGGTAAAAAAAACTTCTAAGAACTTCTGAATAGGAAAAGAACTAGGACATTCACCAAGTTCTCCTCAGTGGTGCAGCGGCATTTCTATCCACCCGCGAATGCCAGGGTAGAGGCCATTCTACAGACAGAGAATAGAACTCAAACATATTTCTATTGTCAGATTGCTAGGCAAACTACTATTTATGAGTAACTTGGAAGAAACTTTATCCACGCCGTTGCTTTTAAAACTCTGCTGAGGCACACAAGAAAGCATTACGATTCCACGTTAATAACAGGTATTTGCCAGTCAACCAGGTAAGACTACAGTTCCTCTATCTTGTAATCTGCTCCCAACTGCAGTAAAGAACATTGCTCATGAAATGAAGTTTAAACAATATCCTGTTTGCACTATTGTAAGCCCCGGTAAACATGGCCCAGTTAAGCAAACCCGTACACGCAGCAATCCCTGTGCGATCCTCAAACGGGCGATAGCAGCGTGATGGCGTCCACCATTTGTGTGCTGGACAATGCTTTGCATGCAGAGCCTGGTACATCCCTTGGGTGCTCGCCCAGGGCACTGCTCTCCCTAGAACCACCCCTGCGTTCCACCATGGCCATCTGAATGAAGGTTCAGGTGCATGCTACTGTACCACCGCTGGATTGTGGGGAAGATAAAGGAGATGAATGGTCTGTACTTGCCACCTAGAAAATGATTTCATTTTTAGGGATTGCCTCATTATAGCCCCTTCCCCTGTCCACAATTTTGTTTGATTGATTCACAATCACATGCTCTTCAATATAATTGAATGGTCCCTTTATATTTGTTGTAGAGATCTAAACTAATGACCCCCTACAGACTTGCCCTTTCTCCTCCCAAAAGGCTAGATTTCCACTGCATCATGGGCTCCACTGGCACCCCTGCATTAAGCAGATTCCTTGACAGAGCCCATCCATATACACGCTGTTTCCGCGGAGTTGAGACAGTCCAGAAGATTAAACTAATGCAATATGTCAAATCTCTGGCTGGCGGACCTGGCTCAACATCCGACAGGCGGTGCAGTAGGCGTGTAATATGGATGGGCTCCGTTGACATCCCGGTCACAGAGCCCTCGACCCCATGGAAACATAGCCAAAAAATTTAAGCTGGGCACACACTGTTCGATTTTTTTTCTTTTAGAACTCATGTTGCTTTAAGTAGGCAACGTAAAAACGGTATTTCAATAAATATAATAAGTAGCTCTTTAGAGCAAACCTAACGAGGATCACCTCTAAAATGTTCAACCTATAAGGCAGTGGTGGGCAACTGAGTTGATGGAGGGCCACAAGGTCAGCCCTCAGCATCACTTAAGGGCCACACAACATTTTTAATCTATACTGACTTGTATAAGCATTTTGTATCCAAAAGAGGACAGCAAGCAGAGCTAGAAGACATTACAACTCATTTTTAAATAACAAAAAAAACAAAACTTTAAGCATTAGGGAACACTAGTGTGGTAATGCACATTGTGTCCTATATATCCAGCTTATGTGCCCCTATTCTGAGGTTATGTGCCAGAATATATGTTATACAATCACCCCCCCCCCCACGTTCGTGGAATAGTGCTCCAGGTGAGCATGCTGATTGGCATACATAAAAGTCAAACAGAGACCCAGACGTCACCTGATCAAGTCCCACACCTCACCTCCACATCCTGCTGTAAAAAGATCCTGGGCGAAGATGAGTCAGCAGGGGATCGGCGGACAGGCAAGTTCCTATGCCCTGTGCAATAACAGTTTAGTTGCAGAGGCCGAAAGTGGAGGATATAGGAGGGCCACTGAAGAACGTACAAAGGGCAGCAGGTTAGGCACCTAGGCTATAAGCCCTCATTCATAAGATCTGATACCTTGCATCAGCAGTCTGCGGCAGCATCAAGAAAACAAACAAAAACTAACTTTTGATGCTTAATTCTTCAGTGTCACTTCCTGAATGTAAAACTGGACAGATTATGCTGGAAATTACCAGCAGTTCCCAGTACAGCAGAATTCCCCTACCTGATTAAAGGGAGTCCAAAGGAGAATGACCTATTTACACCATACAGATGTATAGAGGTCACCCATGTATCTTCCTCATACACCTATAGAGAGGGCACAGTATATACACCATACAGATGTATAGAGGTCACCCATGTATCTTCCTCATACACCTATAGAGAGAGCACAGTATATACACCATACAGATGTATAGCTGTCACCCATGTATCTTCCTCATACACCTATAGAGAGAGCACAGTATATACACCATACATATGTATAGTGGTCACTCATGTATCCTCCTCATACATCTATAGAGAGAGCACAGTATATACACCATACAGATGTATA
>CM070034.1:32550263-32571187 GCA_036250615.1 Ptychadena robeensis | reverse complement strand
GATAATGAAGTAAATGTTTGTTGCCGGACTAGAGATGCTTGTATAAGTGAAGGGAATGGAGAGACAATAGTTCCAGACTGAACCGTAAAGCATTTGGAAAACCGCTGTCATTCAGCTGAGGCGACAAATACTTCAATTGTTAGCTTCAACTTTACACATGACTATGGGATTCCAGGGAAATCATGAATCATGTTTGAAGTGCCCCTTCACCCTGCCTCTTCTTGGAGCCTTCCACTGCCCTATCTTCAGCAGAAGATCAGAACACTAAAGCTTGGGACACACGGGTAGATCTGTAACAAGATTTCTCACGGTCCCCTCCTCCTGAGTAAATATTACTATACAGCATATTACAACCACTGCTGACAGCCTGGAGACTTCCATACTGATTCTGAGTTCTCAGCAGTGCCTTCTCTCTAAATATGCTGCTCTCAGGAGGAGGGGCAGTGCTGTGATCTGGAGACTTCGTGCTCTGGCTGTCAGCGATGCCTCTTCTGCTGAGTAAATATTACCATACAGCATGTTACAAGCACTGCTGATAGTCTGGAGGCTAACAACCTCACTCTGGGCTATCCACAGTACCTTCTCTCTGAATATGCTGCACTTGGAATGAGGGGCAGTGTTGTGAGCTGGAGACTTAGGGCTTGTTTCCACTAGAAGCGGAAGCCCGCGGTTGTGCGCGGCGCGGATATATCCGCGCCCATTCATTTCAATGGGCTATTCCCCTGTCCGCGGAATCGCGCGGACGGCCGCCTAAAAACTCGGTCGACTGAGTTTTTAGGTGGCCGTCCGCGCGATTCCGCGGCCGCCCAGCACTGACCACGGCCATGAGATGTGGTTCTTAGCGGCGGCGGTTCTTAGCGGCGGCAACCGCGCCGCCGGCTTCCACACAAGTGGAAACTAAGCCTTAGAGAAATTATTGCTCTGGCTGTCAGCACTGCCCCTCCTCCTGAGTAAATACTATTATAGAGCATGTTACAAGACTCTCATACTGATTCTGAGCTCCCAGCTGTGCCTTCTCTCTGAATATGCTGCACTTGGGAGGAGGGGCAGTGTTGAGTGTTGCTCTGTTGCTACCCCTTCTTCTAGACCAAAGCATCTTCCAGGTCCCTTAGCGATGTTGCAAGTTTGGTGACATCGTCTACTGCAGTTTTAAGTTGAGTGGCTTTACATCGTGACCCTTCAATAAGGTTGGTTACCATGTCAGAACCATTGGCTGAGCAGGAATTTTTCAGAAAGCAAGATGGCACCCCCGTAAAGAGACTCATTCTTTCTGCAGCTCTGTGCAGCATAATGAGACCACGCCGTGCACTGGTAAAACAATATTATTAGGTACGTAGTATGTCAGGGATGTCTGTAGTGTTTAATTCAAATCAACTGGACTTGCTGTGTTCTGTTTCTTGAAGATGTTTTTGCTAGTCATCCGGTATAGCTCCAATCCACATAATGTTATCCAGCATGGGGTCTGAGCCTCATGGAGGTAGGTGTTACTACATAAGCATGATTGGAGCTGTGAGGTGTTATTAATCTGGCCAGTCGTGAGAGGTGTTAAAATGGCATTGTGCATGGCAGACAATATATGTCGCACCCCCACCCCTGTTCAAGCTTGGCTTCTCCATTTTCACATATATGGCCCCCTTCACGCCTCTCCTAAACCAGTCCTCCTCCCTATCCAGAATGGGAACTTTTTCTTTTAGAGGAAGACACACCGCTGAGTCCTGACCAGAGGATTTGCCCTTCTATGTTGGGCCATGCGCTGGTGTAACTGTTGTTTTGTTTCTCCCACATACAAGTCAGAGCACTCCTTGCTGCACTGCATATATGATGTTACTCTTATTGTGTTTAGGTGTTGGGTCTTTAGGGTGGACTGGAAGGCTGGAAACCGAGGTGTATCTTCATCTAAAAGAAAAAAGAAACATGTTCATTCACAAGTTCACATTCTGGATAGGGAGGAGGACTGGTTTAGGAGAGGCGTAAAGGAGGCTATATATGTGAAAATAGAGAAGCCAAGCTTCAACAGGGGTGGGGGGGGGGGGGGGGGGTGCGAAATCTATTGTCTGCCACTTACAATGCTATTTTAACACAACTGGACCGATTAATAACACATCACAGCTCCAATCATGCTAATGTAGTAACACCTACCTCCCTGAGGCTCAGACCCCATGCTGGACAACATTATCTGGATTGGAGCTATACCAGATGACTAGGGAAATGTCTTCAAGAAACAAAACACAGCAAGTCCAGTTGATTTGAATGAAACACTACAGATATACAATGACCTGGTTGAATGAGAACCTTCACAGACAGACAGTCAGGGATGAGATCGAGTGAAGGAAAAGTTAGGGTCACATGTCTGCAATAATACTTGTTCTGGATCCTCTTCTCCTGTGTCATTGTCTGTACCTGTATGTTAGTGTGTGTTGTCTTCAACCCTTATATATTGTACAGCGCTTTATAAATAAAGAATAATAATAATAAAGTAATAATACTACAGTACTCTTTATTTTAAAGTTGAACTCCAGGTAAATTCTGTAGTAAGCATTGCAGAGGGTCCCCCACCCTGGGTGGGTCAGGTGCTGTTCTGTCACCCTAGACATAAACAACCTGGTGTTCAGTTGTAAATGGTCGGTTATACATTGCTCTGATAAGTTCAAGGTTTTGGTAATCAGTTTGTTTGTCTCTACAGATCAACAAATCAGAGAAGCCTGAATCATGCGACAACGTGAAGGTGGTAGTGCGATGTCGTCCACTGAACGAGCGAGAGAAAGTCATGGGCAGCAGGATGGCTGTACATGTGGATGAAATCAGGGGAACGATCGCTGTGCACAAGGTGGACTCTATGAATGAGCCTCCAAAGACGTTTACGTTTGATACGGTGTTTGGCACGGACAGCAATCAGCTGGATGTCTACAATTTAACAGCCCGGCCCATCGTGGACTCTGTGCTGGAAGGCTACAACGGTAAGACCCTAAACATGAGACTTAGGGGTTGTTTTCATTATACGTCTGGACCCCTCCGCAGACATTGCCTGATCGGTGGATGATCTGTTTACACATCCACCGATGCAGAGGCTGAACGTACTCGACTTCGTTCAGCCTTACATCAGGGGAGCTGCGTGGCTCTGTGAAGACAGATCCTCCGCCGAGCAGGTAAGGCTATCTGCTACGTCGGGACCTCCCGCTAAGCGTATATGCTTAGCGGAGGGGTCCAGACGAAATGCAAACCACCCCTTAGGGACAATAGGGATGAATGCAACATGTACTTTTTCAGTTACATATTTAGGCAACTGGTGGGGCTTTGGGTCCCTTTCTCACATTTTATGGTGTATTCAATCAATTAGAAAAGGTCATTCATTTCAGCAATTCCCAGAGTGGCCGCGGGGTTGCGCATTCGGACCATAAGACGCAGGCACTTTTTGCCCCCAATTTTGGGGGTGAAAAAGTGCGTCTTGTGGTCCAAGAAATATGGTATATCTGTTTTATCTGACAGGCATAGGTGTCCCAAATCCTCACATCTTTAGTGTCATTGATGACGCCGGGGACGTGCTGGTGGAGAGAGGTCATCTTTTCCGTTCGTACCACATTTTGCATCAAAAGCCATATGCAATGGGGCCACCAGGGGGTTAACTGCTTTTTTTTAATTTTCATTTTTTCCTGTTTCCTAGCGGTAATAAAAGCCCTAAATTCACTATGTCAAAAAACAAAACTTAAACCCTCTGGGCGTTACGTCTCTACCACGATTCTCCACACTCTCCCTTTTACATCGGGGATGTGCTCAAATAAAACGATGGTGCCACTTTAAGTGGAGTTCAATGGTGAATGATGCTGCCCCCCCCACCCTTCTCTGTAGTCATCGATGACGCCAGAGGGGCTGACACGGAACGATCTGCTGAGACATTGGCATGAAGAGACACCGCGGGCTCACACCAGACAGTTAAATATCTTAAATATAAGTGTAGTTTGGGTAGACTATTGTTAGTCCACAAACTCACCCTGAACTAACTCGGGCTTACCACCAAGGAGGTTTAAGAAAAAAAGTAAATGTCCTGCTGAAAAGTGTGTCCATGTATGCAGTCTATAGGTGGGCAGGGGTCATTTTACATGAATGACTTCATTAATGCGTTGTGGCATGTTAGTGATCAGACTGTGGCATTGCTATGGTGTTCTGGAAGCCCCAATGCTTTGACTTTAGCTTATCTGCACTTTTAGGCCTGGGTGCAGTGGCGGTTTTTGGCATGGGCAACCCGGGCGGTATCATGCCAGAGGGCAGTGGAAATTTTTTCCAATGCCCAGATGTCTCCTCCACAGCATGCTCGCCTATCCACGCACCTGCCCAGGAGAGAGACGTAGTAAAAGAGAATCACCCACCCTTTTGGGGGGGGGTTTGGGTGGAAGCGGGGTATAGAATACAGTCCATAACAGAGTCTAACCTCATGAGCCTCCCCCAGTGAGGTGAGGTGGCCGTCAGAGGGGGTGCCCATGGTGCCGATCTCCCTAGGACCACCCATGGCTGGGTTTCTTTTTCTTTTCACAATATCGGAATTTAGGTCAGGGAGTTTGTTGGCCAATCAGGCACAGTATTGGTAGTTTTTGTAAGTAACTAATCTGACCGAGTTTCACATTTTCATTGGGATTTCTAAAAACTTGTATTTATTTAGAAACACCGGTATTTCATGACTTTGTCATTTATGTTGTAGGGATTTTTGTCAAATGATTTGCCTTTAAATGTACTTTATGATGTGTTCTTGTGTACATGAGGATTCAGAATCAACATGATCATTGTGACTATCTGATAATTAACTTCCACATGAAGATTCTGTGCCATATGTGCAATGACAGAATCATATTGGCAGTGTGACACAAACACCCATGAGCTGGTCTGGGCCATTGCAGGGGATGAGCTGGTAGCACAATTGTCCTTTTTACCACTGTGATCTTGGTATGTGAAAATGAAGTAAGCGACTGAATGGGATATTGTTTGTCTGGCCTGTGTACTGATTGTGCTGGACATATGAATGGCATGCTGTTTATTATAAAAGGGTCATTCTACCCATTTCACCATTAGCTAAATAGAGATTTGAAAACCCTATCTCTATGCTCCGATAACAAGTTCTCTATTGCTTGTTTTCCTTTTTAAACATAAAAATTACAAATAAAACAAAACATATATACTACTCTTACTTACCGACATGTAGTCTAGAGTCAAGAGTGTCTTAACCAATTCAGATCTAATTCTAATGTTGCTCTGCCCTTTTAGTTTTACCACATTCAGAACCGACTGACTGCCGGGCGAAAGAAGGTTTGGGATGGTAACCTATATAAATTTCCAAGTCATCGTGCTCCAGAGCCTGCTACTTTTCTGCGGTTTGAGTGCGACGTCACGGCGGGGGGGGCGGGGATGGGAGCAAGCGCGCTGACTTTATCAGGATTTCTTAGACAGCTTTCACCAGATTAGTATTATATAATATATATAGTATATAATATATATATATTATATATATATATATAGAATTCTCTTTTTTTCCTCCAATCTGACCTATCCGCTCTTCTGGTGCAAATAGTAAGATAGATAGAGGTGTAGATAAAAATGTAGATACAGCGGTGGTAGGTCTGCTTTAAGCTTATTTATCACAACAGGGTAAAGCCATACACATAATGTGGCCCTAACCTAGTCTAGTGCTGGTGTGTGGTTTAATTGAGATCATGCTGGAACATGTTAAAATTATTTACCATATTTTTCGGACCATAAGATGCACCTTTTCACCCCCAAAATTGGGGGCAAAAAGTGCCTGCCTTTGATGTTCCCAATGCGCAACCCCCGCAGCCGAGTGGTCGCACCTTGGCTTCCCGCCAGCTCTCCCAGCACGGAGATGAGCTGGGGAGCTGGAGGAGCTGTTAGATGTGAGATGCTGGGTGGTGTCCGGCTCTCCCATCTGTACTATATAATTGCCTATGCCAGCAGAGCTCAGAGCCCTCCTGCCATAGGCAATAAAGAGAGAGATATAGATGAACTGGCATCTATACTTCTCTCCTGTCCAAGGGAACTGCAATCACTCTGCAGCTCCCACGGACACAGTAACAGCAAGATTGAGGAGCGCAGAGACTGAGAGGAGAGACTGTGCAGCTGTTCCTCCTCCTGATCAGTGTGGAGAATGACGTGTGCTGAAAAAAAGTACTGCTGCTAGTGACATCTACTGGCACAATTGAATATTGCATTAATTGAATTTATTGCATTAACCCAATTGATGTGAAAACTTATTTAATCTTTTTTTTCTGCTTTTCCTGCCCTAAAAACTGTGTGCGTCTTAAAGTCCGAAAAATACGGTATCTTTTAAACAGAACATATAAATCTATGTGCATATATGCTATTGGGAGGTATTGTTGGCTAGCAATGCTAAGATCCTGTATATTAGATTATATCACTTTTTAAATATAAAAAAAATTAGGAAACCTCATACATGAATTGTTTGCCCTCTTTCAGGCACTATATTTGCATATGGACAGACAGGCACTGGAAAAACCTTTACCATGGAAGGTGTTCGAGCTGTTCCAGAACTCCGAGGAATCATCCCTAATTCATTTGCTCACATATTTGGCCATATTGCTAAAGCAGAAGGAGATACAAGGTATGCTTTCTTGGTTATGGTCCCACGGTGATACAGTACAATTGACTCTCCAATTACATATAACTGCTTTCTGTTGGCTGTTATTAACACAAAGTTTGTTCATAGTCTGATCATGTTATTGTATTGATTGGATATTATGTCCTTTGGACATGGAGTTATTTATTTTTTGTTATATTGTATGTTACAGGTTTTTGGTTAGAGTGTCTTATTTGGAAATTTATAATGAAGAAGTACGGGACTTACTTGGTAAAGACCAGACACAGAGACTGGAGGTGAGGTTTCATTTATAAACTGTTAATTGCTATATATATATATATTTGCTTTAACAGTCTATCGTACCTACTGGACAGCCAGCTATGACATGTCATAAAGTAACTGATGAAGAGTTACAAACAAAGAAATCAAAAGCTGTAGGTATAAATGTGGCCATACACGGATCGATTTTCCATTCGACCGATTCGCCACTCGCAAAAGGTGATTGAACCAGTAAATCCTGGTTGATTGTGGAGGCAGAGTTGAAAGAGGCACACAGGATTGGCTGCAGAGTCACCCACCCCCCCACCCCTGCACTCTGACATCTTGCCTGTGTCAGCGCTGCCTGTCAGCTGAGACACAGGCAAGGGGGGTAGGGATACTGGCAGAGTGCGGGGGGGGGGGGGGGGGGGGTGTACCATCATGTGTGTCGCTTCCAGCCCATGTTGTGAGGTGTTTTCAACTCACAATACCAGGTGTACACAGGACCAGGGTCCCCATTGAACGGGACCCAAGTGGGGCACATCAATTCCCGTTTGATGGACCTTGCAATTAAGTGCAGTGTGGGGACGTCACCACTTTGCGTATGGCTTGCTTAAGTCTTTGTTGCACTATCAATTTTTTTATATAGATGAAAACCATTTATAACATGATTAAAAAGAATATACCTAAACTTTTCAAACTGGGTGCAGAAACTTTTATTGCAGTATACTTTGAACATTACAGTGCTTGATAGTTGTCAGTTAGGGTCCCCATACACCTTTAGATTTCTCTGTCAGATTTCCTTTAGATCTACTTTTGTTTTACCAAAACCATGTAATTTGAGGGACTTTCTAAACCATCAAGTCTACCTGTGTTCAATCGCAGAGGAGCCTATACTACATAGTTGTTGGTAGATCTAAAGGATATCTGACAGAAAGATCTAAAGGTGTATGGCCAGCTTTAATCAGATATTTATGTCAGCTGGAGCCCTACTAACATAAACACAGCAGAGGAAAGAGCTGCCAGCGGGTTCCTACCGCTGTCAGCTTTGTGTACACAGCGGGTCGGGACCAGGAGGTGGGGGAGCTGTGAGCGTGCAGCTTACCCGCCTCTTTAACCTCACCTTAGCCACCTCCGCAAAGCGGCTGCAATCCGAAGTATTTTTCAGGGATCAGTTGCCCCTCTATATAAGGTGCATCCTTTACATTGGAGAGTCTAATAATCTAAAAAATACAATCGTTTGTATATCTTTTGCCTCCTCAATAAGGTTCAGTCACTGTTGCAGATCTATAATTGGACACTAGAAGGCAATATTGCATTTATCTTTTTTTCAAGCTCAATAATTAAGACAGCAACTCAGATGCTATAATGTTAGTAGTGTAATGGCCACAACAAGCATTGAAATTAAGAATGGCTGATTGAAGGTGATATTTGCAGCATTGGGAATAGGTTCCTTTCAGTGAGATTCCCTGTTGTCGAATAAACAAGTTATTCTGTTATTTAAGGTTAAAGAGAGACCAGATGTGGGAGTTTACATCAAGGACTTATCCGGTTATGTCGTGAACAATGCAGATGACATGGACCGCATAATGACTTTAGGACATAAGAATCGTAAGTCTTTCTAGAAATGTTTACTTCAGACGTTTTAGGTACATCAATATGTTTGGCTTGAGTCTACTGCTGGTGACACCTTACCTATGAGAGTGTCGCTCTCTCAGTAGCTACTCCCTTCTTGGAAAAGAGTGGAAGCAATGCAACAATAGAAGGTGGGCTGTTTCTTAAAAACTGTAACATACAACAAAATCTGCAGTATAAACTGAAATAAAATGAACGCTTTTTAAATGCTGCATGACTAAGATTGCATATACTTGTGGTGTGAAGACGTTTTCAATGAAAAGTCCAATATAAAATAGTAGCATACAGGCCAGTTTTATCTGGGGTCACTATATTTAGATCTAACATGGGAGAATACTATTTCTAATTATTCTAATAATTTCTAATATGTCCATCAGTCAATTATTGCGTCAGACTGATGTATGATTAACATGCCCAGATATGTTAGTCATACATCAACCCATTGATTCAAAGTGGTCCAGAGTAAATTGGTGGGGGGGGGGGGTGTTTCTAATGCTCATTGACCATTGCATTTTAGTGCATAGTGTAGCCCTAGCCTAAGGAATTTAGCAACTCAAAGAGAGGGCTTATGTCTCCCTTTGTTGAAAACTTCATATTCCATTATTTGTATGGTCATGTTGACAAAGATAAACAACTATCAATGAACTGATTGAAATGTGGCTTGATGGTTAGTTTTTTCTGTGTAAATGGTAGAGTTAGCAAGTGGCTTAAACAGCTTAGGGATATTTAAATTTCTTTCATTAAAGAGAATAATAATTTTTTAGCGGTACATAACCCATGCTTTTAGAGTAGACCATTCTCCTGTGTCTTTATGGATTTTGTATTACATAGTTTGTGTATTGTTGCTTTGCTCTTCAGGGTCTGTTGGAGCCACAAACATGAATGAACACAGTTCCCGTTCCCATGCTATTTTCACTATCACTATAGAATGCAGTGAGAAGGGAGCCGATGGGAATATACATGTAAGAATGGGAAAGCTGCATCTTGTAGATCTTGCGGTAAGCCTTTGTTATTTTCTTTGTTAATATACCATATTTTTCGGACTATAAGACGCACCGGACCATAAGACGCACACAGTTTTTATGGCAAGAAATCCAGAAAAAAAAGATTTATTAAGTATTCACATCAGTTGGGTTAATGCAATGAATTCAATGAAGGCAATATTCAATTCAGCCAGCAGGGGTCACTAGCAGCAGTACACTCTCAAGCGTCTTTACACTGATCACACTGAACACTCAGGAGGAGGGAGGGGGCAGAAATCTGCAGCCTTCTCCCTCTGCTCTAAACAGCTGGGAAGATCAGCTGTGATTGTGTCCGTGGGAACTGCCGAGTTATTGCGGTTCCCACTGATACTGAGAGAGGGAAAGATGGCAGTCTATCTCTCCCTCTCTCTCCATTGCCTAGCAAAGCTTTGCTGACAGGCAATTTTACAGTACAGCTTAGAGAGCCGACACCAGCCGGCATCTTTCAACTGACAGTTCCTCCAGCTCCCCCGGCTAATCTCCATGCCGGGGGAGTTGGTGGGCAGCCAAGATGCGACCACCAGCGGCCGAGTGGCCACGGGGGTCGCACATTCGGACCATAAGACGCAGGCACTTTTTGCCCCCAATTTTGGAGGTGAAAAAGTGCGTCTTATGGTCCGAAAAATATGCTACATCAAATGAGGTTGATCTGTTTTCTTTCATTTTTTTTGTTGTTTGGAAAGGAAAACCTTGGTGTTGCCTTTGCATAGAAGTCTTGATTTTCAAAAAAGTAGTGCCTCTTCCCAATGTCTTCCCATATCAAAACATACTGTATACTGTAGTAGTCATACAAAGTAAGGGCAAAACTCTTTTACTTTTTTTCCCCGAGTTCTGGCCACGCAGGAGCAGCACAGCCCATTCAATGTTATGGGTCTATGAAGTGGCTGTGTGTACATTTTTGTATGTTTACCACGTTTTTATTTGAGCAGTGTGGCACTTCCGGTTCACAAGGTTACTTATTGGCTATGTGTTTGCCCATTGGTTACCAAGAACCGGGGTCACAATGAGGCCAAGTGCCCCAGTCTGCACTGATCGTGGAGGAGGGCCCTTAGTAGGCAGGAAAGTAAGTCCAATACTAGCTAAAGCCCCCCATACACGTTCCGATTATTCTCCAGACCGATTTTTCGTCCGATCCTGTCATCCGATTTTCACCTAAAATGTTATGGTCGGTCGACTGGCACGAAAAATCGAATTATCACCGATCCATCAGCCCGACCTGATTTATTAACAGCAGAAATCGGGATCGGTCGGGTACATAATTCCGTATCCAATTAATCTCCCGATCGATTAAACCTCCCGACCACATTGGTCGGTCGGGCAAAATTTGTACGAAAAATCGGAACGTGTATGGGGGGCTTAAGCCATTGAACTAAAATACCTAGAAATGTTTGGGAAAAAATCCCCAAAAATAAATATCTAAGACTATGTACAGAATTGCATCTTCTTAAAATCTTATATTTAGATTATAATTAAAATCAGTGTGAAATTATCTGTTTACATGTTGTGGGGGTTAGCTTCAAACTGGGTGCTCTAAAAACATCAATCCACACGATTGGTATCTTTTTAGGGCTCCTGCTCATATTTATTGCACCTCACAGTCCAAAGTAAATGGTTACCCTTGGAGGGGTTAATCTAAAATACCAAGCCTGGCTTCCAAAACATTTCAACATAAATCGTTGTACTTGGCTTACCAGCAGCAACAGGTCTGGTCCCCACACTCCCTGTGAGACCCCTGTATCCCCTGCTCCAGCAGCCACTGGTCTGGGCCCCACACACCATGTGTGCCCCCTGTCTCCTACTTGGTCAGGAACCCTGACACTGTAGTCTATGATCTTTTTGTGTAGACACACCCAGCTCCACTCACCTGCAAACAGGTTTGTTTGAGGGTACGTGGGGGAATAGGAAGGCCCACCCAGTCCCATCCTTCCTACACAAGCAGGCAACTCCATCTTCACCATCAATATAGTGCTTAATAATGATTTATTACTTTTTATGTACATAAGTTTGTATTTATGTATATGATTTTGCCTTTATATGAAAGGGTATTACAGCATCTGTTTTATTTTCTTCATTAGGGTTCTGAAAGACAAGGGAAGACTGGAGCGACTGGACAAAGACTGAAAGAAGCCACAAAAATTAATCTGTCTCTTTCTACCCTTGGTAACGTAATCTCTGCCCTGGTTGACGGGAAGAGCACACATGTACCATACAGAAACTCTAAACTGACTCGACTGTTACAGGACTCACTAGGAGGAAATTCCAAGACAATGATGGTAAGAGGAATTACACATGTTCCATGAAGTCCCTCACTGCAATGAATGTTCCTGTACTATGTAGTTTATATATATATATATATATATAAAAATTTTAATTTTTTTTGGACCCTAAAGGTTACTCCGAGGTATTTTGTGCAATACTAGGCATACCATTGGTATTATCGTGTCATCTTTTGATTAAGTGCCCTGTTTGTTATTAAATTTTGGGATGCAACTAGATACAACCCTTTACTCATTTGAGCATGGCCGGTTGAAAACTGTTTTGTAATTCCTTATCCAAAAAGGAAGGCTGTAGCAAACCTGCTGCAGAACTGCTGAACTCTGATTTGCATTGTAAGCATACAGTGGATATATAAAGTTTAGTTTACACACAGCTGATCATACAATACCTTGAAGTATTTTATGTACCTTAAGCTGGTCACACAACCTTCTACTAATATATTGCTGAAGTGACGTTTTATTTAATTACAGCATTCTGTATTCTTCAGTAGGTGTCTACCAACATGGCCTGGCAGAATCCACACTAGCATGCCACATATATCAGAATGTCAGGGTATCACTTATGCACAGCACTTCTCAGGTCACCCCACATATTCTTTTTAGGATTTAGGTCTGGGCTCTGGCTGTGCATTTGAAAATGAATTTTAATCTGGTAAAGCAGTTCTTTTGGTGATTTCAAAGTAAGCTTGGGTCATTACTGTATTGAAATCAGTAAAGTAAAAGCCCTCTGTGTCTTCCGCTTTCTAGCAGACACCTGAAGGTTTGGGGTCAAAAGTGAATAAAAAGTGTTTTTTTTTTTAAATTTTTTTTTTTTTTATTATTATTATTATTTTTAATTTTTCATAATAAAATCCACCTTACGCTATAAGAAAAGCATCCCCAAAGTAGGATACTACCACCATGCTTCACCATGGGGATGGAATTCTTTAGGTGATGTGAAACGTTATGTCTGCACCTAACATACCTTTTGGAATTGTGACCAAAAGGTTTTTTTGTCTAGTAACCCTACCCTATAGTCCAAAGTACATATTTCCCAACAAAAAAAACACAAGGTTTGCTGTTATTTTTTGATATCTGTGTTTGTTATTGTGATTTCCCGATGTCCTCTCGGCTCTCTACACACCGCCGGTGTCAAATAGATGCTGATGGTGTGTGTGGGGAATAGCGACACCCCCTCCATTAACATGAGGTCTATGGCGCCGCTCCCTTCAGCATCACCGATGAAGCTGAAGACTCGGGCTGGAAAAGAGCCTGTGATTGTGCCCGATAATGGCACGGGAGCAGTTTGATCCAGGTTATAAATAAGACATTGACATTAGATAATTGCTGTTAGGTTATCAAGCATTCTGGTAAGATTGTTTCACAAAGTTTTGTTTTTTTACTGACTAAAACTATATATTGTATAACATCCAAATATTCTAAGTAAATGTGATATTTTATAACAGACTGGGGAAGTGTAACAAAACTTTCAGTGATTCTTTTGATTTTGTACAGTGTGCAAACATCGGTCCTGCAGATTACAATTATGATGAAACAATCAGCACTCTGCGTTATGCAAATAGAGCCAAAAATATCAAGAATAAGGCCAGGATCAATGAAGATCCCAAGGATGCACTTCTGCGCCAGTTTCAGAAAGAAATTGAAGAACTCAAAAAGAAACTTGAGGAAGGTGAGACTGGTGTGAGATGGGTATCTTTCAGAAACAGCACTTCACCAGACATTTTTCTAAAAGTGGTTGTTGTAAATGTGCACTTTTGTTGCAAAGGGGACCGGTCACTGGGTTCTGATATAGCAGTGGTTCCCAAACTTTACTTGCAGGGCCCCCCTTTTTATTTAGAAACATTATCGCACCTCCCCCTCCCATTTCAAACAGGTTAAGAATGAGAGTCAGTGCCCTCCTGGAATACCTTTGCGCCCCCCAGTTTGGGAACCACTGTGTTATGGGATGCTTGGATGGTAAGGACTCTGAGAAGTAGCATATTCGTTCAGGAAGTTAACACAACAACAACACATCAGTTGGCTTTCAGGTGACATCTTAGTTTTGTGTCTCAGGCTTGTGAGTAAATAAAACTAAATGGAGAATATATGTACCCTGTCTGATTTTCTTCCATTCAATTTTGTTAGGAGAGGAAATCTCTGGTTCTGAGGACAGTGGATCAGATGAAGATGATGATGAAGATGGAGAAATTGGAGAGGATGGAGAAAAGAAAAAAAAACGAAGAGGTGAGATTTTTTTTTCTATTAATCATCATTGGGTTTTCAGCTGCTGACACATGAATGCAACACATTTCATTTAGTAGTTTGATCTTGAGCTGAGTAAGATTTAAGGATATGATTTTCTATTGTTCTACATAAGGTGTTCATTAACTAGGCAGTATTTGAGGGAGATGCTATTCATACAAATTTTTCCTTCAATATTTGTAAGAGATCTGTAGAATATGAACGTGGGATTTGTCATATTGGTATAGATGAAACCAATGTATATACATGTCAAAAGTTTGTAGTTAAAGTGAGTTATGTCTTTTATATATCCTTTTTTATTTTTCCATTGCTTTGTAGAAAAAAAATACTTACATATGCAACTTTTATAATTGGATTGCCAGAATTGTTAACAAAATTTTAACTACCTTATTTTTCGCACCATAAGACGTAAGCGTTTTTCCCTGGGTGTTATGGTACAAAAAAATGTGCCAATTAGCAGCGGTGGTCACGCTTTCGCTCCTCGCTGCCCTGCTGACATTAACAATGAAGTGGCAGAGCCAGATGAAAGAGCTGCCAAGCAGTGGGCAGCTCGTATATCTGCACTGTAAGTGAGTTGGGCTCAAGCTGCCTAGCTCACATACAGCTGTGCTGTTAAAGCTGGAGAAGGGGAAACTATCAGAGGCAGCTTCCCTGCCTCCTTTAGTGTCCACTGCTTCTTTTGGTGGCCAAAAAGACGCAGACAGGACACTTCCCATTTTGATGAATGGTACAGTGCCAACTTTGCGTTTTTAAAGCCGCATCTTCATTGTGGAGACGCACGGTGTCGCCATAGAAGTGTCCATTGAAGATCAATGGACGTGTCTGCAAGACACACCTGAACATGTTCGGCACTGCTTTTCCACATTTTTGTAACGCTAATCAATAGGGCGTATTCCAACCGATGCGTTGGGAGTGGGTTCTATGCGGGCAATATGCCTACAGATTGGCTGCCGTGTGTCCTTTTTAGGCCAGTGGACACTTGGCCTAACTTAGACATGGACAAACTAATGCCCGGGGGCCACCCCTGGCCCATTTGACTTTTTAATCCGGCCCATTGTCACCTTGTTGTAAAGACCAGATATGGCTCCCCTCCACTCGTTTACTGCAATGAGTGTACATAATGCTGCATTACCCCAGCATCATCAATGATGTGTGATCCTCAGGGATGTGTGAAATTGATAGACCTATGCCAGGCGTCTCAATCAAATAAAAAAAAAAACTGTGGCCCACCAGTCCATAAGTTTGCCCGCCCCTGGCCTAACCCTTGTTTTACCGGTCGGAACATGGAGCTTGTGCCAGCAGAGTGGGCAAAAGCTGAATTATTTTACTGCCATCAGGCTCTTTGATGTATAGGGTGCATTCTATAAAACGAAGCGTCTTCTAGTCTGAAAAATACATTGGATATTAAATACTTTACAACTTATAAAATTTCTTTTAGAAGGACAATCTATATATAAATTCAATATCTTATTTAAACTAATTGTGAAAACTACATTTATCTGATCTTAGCTGTGTCTACTGTCCAGTCTACGACCTCGTATACCACTGAGTCTGCATTACTTACAGGCTGAGAAGTTCCGTCAATGATTCCACTCAGATCTTAGAATAACTTCTTAGAGCAAACATAATCATCCCATCAGAGATATTGTGACAATTTCCTGCTCATACTTTTGTAGCGTCATGGCAGGGTTGTGACATTTACCCAGCAGCAGTAATCTTTTAATCATTTGGCATAATAATTATCTAATGGAGATTCCCCTTTTGGTTTGTAAAAATGTGAGTAAGTTAATTTTAACACATTTGGTAACAGTGGGATATTGCATTTATCTGAATAAAAATGAACACATATGTATGGAATTTAAATTCTTTAGTGTTTTCTGACTAATTACACACAATCTGAGCTTTAGGGCTAGGCTCCACTGCTGTGGCCAGAAAACACATGCACTTTGCCTGAGGTTTTTTTCTTTTTTTTTTTTTTTTCCATTAACCGGAACTGTGTAGCTCAGGAAATGTTGTAAACCCTGTCTGCACCATGCACATTTGGGACAATGGGGGTGGTTCAGACGTGTCTAAAAAAAGCACCCAAGCTGTTCCAAAACAGCCCCTGTCACGTTACTGTGGACACAGATGGGCTGCGTCGACATTAACCTGATGGAGACGGGGATCAGCAGATCCAGGGCTCTGACGGGCTGTGGAGACAGCGCTGTCCTAGCCCCCTTGCTGTCAATGGGTGGTTCGTGTACCCCATTAAAATCCCTGTGTTCAATGCAAGGGTCTTAATGGATAGTGGGGCCTAATGTGTAAGGATTTTTAACAGTATTCTCCTTCATGTAAAAATCACCAACTTACAAGCAGTACTTAAATGGTAAAGAGCATTTCCTTCCACCCCTTAATCTATTTTATTCCATATTTTTCCTGTCCTCCTGGGCCAGTCCTGCCCTAAACCTCGTGCCTGGGCATTATGTACACTTTTCTATGCAAATACTCCTTCACAGAGACAAACTTGCTGCACATACACACGCCAAAAGGGATTTGGGAAGTATCTGGTACACAAATTGAGGCGCTTTTTGAACAATAACAAATGCAAGAACTAAAGAAATGACAGTTGGGTACATTAAATACAATGTAGACTGAAGATGGTAGCGATTGGATGAAATGACAGTTGGGTCCATTAGATACAATAAAGAATGGAGATGGCAGTTATTGGAGGAAAAGACAGTTGGGTATATTAGATACAATATACAGGGTGGGCAATTTATATGGATACACCTTAATAAAATGGGAATGGTTGGTGATATTAACTTCGTATTTGTGGCACATTAGTATATGTGAGGGTGGAAAATTTTCAAGATGGGTGGTGACCATGGCAGCCATTTTGAATTCGGCCATTTCTAATCCAACTTCAGTTTTTTCAATAGGAAGAGGGTCATGTGACGCATCAAACTTATTGGGAATTTCACAAGAAAAACTTTATTCTTTCATGAGTTATTAACAAGTTTCCGTCTACTTATAAAATGTGTTCAATGTGCTGCCCATTGTGTTGGATTGTCAATGCAACCCTCTTCTCCCACTCTTCACACACTGATCGCAACACCGCAGGAGAAATGTTAGCACAGGCCACGTAGTTTCAAGTGCTGCACATCTCGTTTCTTCACAGTATAGACAATTGCCTTCAGATGACCCCAAAGATAAAAGTCTACACAGCAAAGTTAAAGAGGACCTACCACCTGCGATTCTGCCTTCTATTAACAGGAAAGATAGGAGGCAACCCCAAGGGAACATGGGAAATTAGATGTCACTTCTGACAGTTATTATTCCATGTCCCCATGCGCCCGCAGCCAGTCAAGGAGCATTACCCGATTCAGATCTGGTTTGGTGAATGGATCAAGACCGGAAGAGTCCCGCTCCTCCATCTTGAAGCCTGGAGGATTGGACACTCCAGGCATGGCGGCGCGGCAGTGAGCAGGGAGGAAAGGTTTTTTCTTTCTAGGGCTTGCTGTCCCTGGACAAAGACCCGATGTAGGTGAGTAATATGTATATGTTTATTTATGTTATATTTATGTAACAAGAATACAGCCTCCTTAACACATTCTCCAGCGTTTTCCAGGAAGATAACATGTGCACTATTTAAAATTATGCAATATGTACTCGAGGATTAAACAAGAGCAATATTTGTTTATAATATTGCATTGTTTTATTTGGGGGATTTTTATATGTAATTTACCCTTTTTTGTACGGATGGAAACAAATGTTTTGAAAGTGTTATATACCAGGGTACCAGAGTGCAGATCAATTTACTTGGAGTAATGGAGGGAAGCTGCATCAAAAGTTAATAGGTACAGATTATTATTGAAGGTTACAGTGAATTTAGAATAAACTAAATGCAGCCCATTAAAAATCAGCTAGTCTTATTATCCATACATGATTCTACACAATACATTGGTTCTTATTCCCCTGTAATTTGATACTCAATGGATAACAAATCTCCAGAACTCAAACAAAAACATGATCAATTCGAATGATACATATATCTTGAAAACATATCTAAAAATAAATTGTACTTTTTAATGAGTGTAAAACGTAGCTAAAAAACACTAGAATTTTTAAATGAGTGAAGCCCTACATACCGTATTTTCCGGCGTATAAGACGACTTTTGAACACCGGAAAATGTGTTCAAAAGTCGCGGGTCGTCTTATACGCCGGGTACAGTGTGCTAGGGTGCTCTCCTGTTCTGTTCCTGTTCATCTAGGGGAGCTCTGAGGTCTGCTCGTCCGAGCCATGCTCTTCGCGCTGGCTGACAGGAGAGAGAAATCTTCACAATCCCCCTCACCCCTTCCTTCTCTTTGCCGATGTCTGCGAAGTGAAACTAGCTGGCTGCCTCTGACAAGTGTGCTCACTAGCGACAATGTGGTGCATTGTGGCTGAAATTGGTATTGCAGAGATATTGAATTGAAGCTAGAACACATTAAATAGCTGTACAAAAACGTCACTTCATACACAACTCTATTACACTATATTACATTTTTAGATTTCTGGGGGTTGAAAGTCAGAGTAGATATAACTTTTTTTATTTGGTGTGCGTTTGCAGAGAGGTAGTCTTTTACGGCAAGAATATCCCAAACTCTATATTTTAACAGGAAAAGTTGGGGGTCGTCTTATACGCCCAGTCGTCTTATACGCCGGAAAATACGGTAGGCTTGATTTGCCTGCACCACCACCCTCACCTTTTTAGTGTTGTTTTTTGGTGAATTCAAATCCTTCCATAACCCAGCAGATCTTTCTTGGTGGGAATTTAAAGTCCATTTAATTTAATGTTGCCTCCATCCATGACATTTCCGAAAAATTATTTGACTAATTAAAATACCTGTGGGAGTACCATATTTTTAGACCATTAGACGCCCCGTTGTATAAAACACACCCTATACAGCAGAGCATGTGATGCTGTAAAACTACTTTGAGTTTTGTTTCCACTCTGTGTTGGCCGGAGCTCGGTGCTCTGACCGGCAAAACTGGAGTTAAGGAGGCAGGCAGCTCCCCTGTCTGTCTCTGCCAACGTATGTGAGTTGGGCTCACAAGTTGCCCAGCTCACATACTGAAAGCACAAGGCAATACATGCATGCACTGTGTTTTTTTTGGGGGGAAAAAGTACATCTTTTGGTGTAAAAAATATGTTAAATGTAAGTCATTATTATTGTTGAGCGACATATGGTATATTTGAGTTTGCGTAATTTCGCGAATATAGAAAGGCATATTCGAATTTAGATTTGACTGTGTTCTATGGCCTTACATCGCGCATAGATATGTGCAATGTTTCGCAAAGATTCGCGATCCAGCTTTACATTGTTTCAGATTCCTTATTTGAACTTAGCTGACCTTGCTGTTGTGTGTAATGCGCATCACTATTCGCAATGCGCACAAACATGTGCAATTTATGCTGGCAAACCAGGTTGAAGCAGAATATTCGACATTGCAAATATCCGGCACAACATTTGCCAAATATTGCGTAATGACGAATAGCTAATAGATGGCTTATAGCTAAAGATCCAGAGAAATGCCAAGCAGCCCAGATCTCACAATGGACTAGCACACTAGTAGTATTAACTAAGTGTCTTTTAGCAAGATATGTTCTACTTGGAATCACATTGGCTGGAACGTATTTTGCTGTGTTTCAGGGCTTGTTTCCATTGATGCGATCAACCAGCAACCGCGCGGCTGAACACATGGCATAATTGTCACGCGTTTCCGCACATTTTTGCGATTTTTCTTTTTAATGCATATGTGGATGCGGTTGGGACGCGGATGCGTTTCAAAATGCTGCAGCTAGCTTTCAGAAACGCGCCCTAAACCGCATCCACACCCGAACGCGCACAACCGCACCAGTGGAAACTATATTGAAGTTTCCAATGGATGCGGTTGTCTGCGCTTGTGGCCGCGCGGCAACAAAGGCACGGTATCGCATCAATGGAAACAAGGCCTTAGGGCAAGGGAGAAGGGTACATGAAATCTGCAGATCCTGAAGTTTTACTCCACTTTTACATTTTATAAAACTTTTTCAAAGTTTGTTACACATTTAGAGATCAGACGATAAACTGTTAAATACATAGAAGGGTTATTATTCTCTTCCAGTAAAATAATTTTTTGGGGTGGCCGGGACTTTGCCAACCCACCCCTGGTCACAATTTGAAATGTTTGTTTCCTCTAAAACATTTAGTAAATCAGCACAGCCCCATCTCTAGATAGCAGTATGGTTTTCTTGCTGTTTAGTAATACTTTCTCATTGGAAAGCCCCTTTGTTATCATTTTGCTGACATTAGTAATCTAATTAATCTACATTACTCATTGTGAAATCATTTGTTGGTTTTATGCTGCACTCTCTTAGAACTGGTGTATCAGAAGGGGCTGTTCTATGACTTTCTTGTAATCAAAACTTTTTTAGGATTTCTTGTGGCAGTCTTTTTTTATTTTATTTATTTATTTATTTTTGTTTACATTGCTCACAGACTTTCAGAAAGTGGAAGTCTAGGTCTTGAAATGTTAATTCAATATGATAGGTGCATCTACTTTGCCTGAACCAGTTCTTCTGATCCAGTGGAAACAATTTCAAATGAACCATTTGCGGTCCCCCTGAAACCCTCTGGCAGACCCCAGTTTGAGAACCATTGATATAAAGCAGGGGTCTCAAACTCAATTTACCTGGGGGCCGCAGGAGGCAAAGTCAGGATGAGGCTGGGCCGCATAAGGGATTTATAAGGTCACATACCTTCTGCCATGACCTACTTCTCCCGGCATGGATGGCAGAGATTACCGGGAGCCAGAAATCATGTCCGCGACAGGTACACATGAGCAGGGTAATGGCGCCCATTCCAGCCCCCTCACCTGTGGGGATGCCCAGC
>CM070034.1:32537936-32550163 GCA_036250615.1 Ptychadena robeensis | reverse complement strand
AAACAAGATCCCGAGGGCCGCAAATGGCCCGCGGGCCGCGAGTTTGAGACCCCTGATATAAAGGATACTCCATTAAAAGAAATGATCATGCATGTATTCCAATAATTTATTATAACATAAATGTTTGTGTGAAACACAGAAGGTATGAAACTTCTGCACAAAACCCCTTATTTATCTCATCATGAGTTTGGCATGGAAGGGGAGTTTCAGTTTTATCATATTGGTCTGCTGATAAAAATCATTTCTTTTTTTCAGTGTAAATCGAATAATCTGAGAACATGTATCTCACTTATTTTGTGGTATAGCGATGTGCACATAACCTGCAGCTATTTCTCATCAGTTGCTGTTCTTTCGTTAGCTTTTTATCACCACTATATATGTAGACACGCAAACAAGAGTAGCGGTTAGTATGTTTTTGCGTTATGAGTGCTAGGTGGACACTTGGACAACATAGAAATTCCACAGAGGTTGTATCAGTTGTATCAAAATCAAGACTCCATGTTTCATTAACCCTCTGGGTGTTTGGCCCAAATTAACTCGGGCCAAGTTTCATGCATCATGAAACTTAGCCCCAGTTTACTAGTGAAAGACTCGCCTGTCGGCCTGATTCCCCCCATGTATGCCGATGCTTTTGGGTCTTACCTCGATCACGTCCATGTAAATGGAGGGGCGTCCCCTTTTTTCAGCATAACTCCAGTGATGCCGGATTTATGTACAGGACCTCCGGCCAGGCAGGAAAACACAGTGGAGCATGTTATGCTCCGCCACGATTGCCTGTGGTGCGGTTATGAAAAAAAAAACGCGCCACGTGCGCAACACCCAGAAGTTTAATCACCTAGCCTCCAGCTTGTTTATATTTGGTCCTCTTAAGTATAATAAATAGTCTGTAATGCAGATTTCATATGGCATGATTAAACTCCCTGGTGGTATGTCCAAACTCATCAGTGACGCCAAAGGGGCAGGGGGGGGGGCTTGCCATAGACCTCCATTTTAATGGAGGGGGTGCCACTTTTCCTGGCCCACATCACATTGCGTAGAGAGGTGGGGGGAGGGCAAGGAATCACAAAAAATGGTGCGCAAAAAGCCTGTAACTCTAGGGAGGTTAAAAAAGATTTAATCAGCAAACTTAGTATATTAGATAAGAGCTTTCATTTTTATAATTGGGGTGCCTCTTCCTAGAGGTTAGATAACTTTTTGGAAAGTTGTGTAAAGTTTAGCAGCAGAGGTTGTAAATATTCTGGCCATAGATGTGGTAAGCTATCTTTGTCTATTTTGGCAGCTTGAATGGGAGGACAGTAGCGGTGCTCATGCCGAGGGGCAGCAATAACACAAATAGTATTGGTCATGCACCCTGGTAGTACTAGTCATGCAACAAGTAGCATTAGTTACTCCCCGAAATGGCACTAGTGATGATAGTTTTCAGGTTTGTTTTATAAGCTGTACATAACGGTGGGAATATTCTGTAAGCCCAAGTCCACAATAGTGTAAGAATTTCTGCTGACATTTTCCAACATGGCAATATTCACATGGAGGGAAATATACTGCTCAAAAAAGTAAGGGAACACTTGGAGTTACATTGTGTTGTCCCTTTATTTTTTTTGAGCAGTATATATTGTTTCGTAAGGGACCCCTGCACACTATTGGATTGTGTCTTGTATACTACATTTTGGGTGGATTGTTCATTTTCTTGAGTCTTTTAATGTGAATGATTTAAATCAGCCTTATACAAATGAATCATTTAAATGTTAGCAAAAATAGCAATAATTCAAAGGGCTGTTTTGGGAGGGTTTTGCCCATTATATGTCCTGCAGTGTCTTGCTGGGGGATTTTTAATCTCAACAAATTTACAGTCATATTGAAAGCCATGTCATATTGAAAGTAATATAAAATAATGTTTATAAAGGCTATTGTGAAACATAAAATGTAGAGAATGTCACAAAAGTGTATTACATCTTTTAAGCTGCCACTATAAACCAATGTCCACTCAGACAGGTATCGTAATTTTAAAAAGTACCACGTTTCCCCGAAAATAAAAGGATTTTTTGGGTCTTGAGGGGTACTTGGAAGTGACCAGTGATAAATGTTTGGGCTGTTTCTAACAGCTATTAATGGCTACTACATCTACAATCCACATTGTTTTTGTGTAATGATAAGTAGGTGGGCAGTTTCAGCCTATGAAGCTAAAGTCACCCATTTGGTAACCGTTATTTGATTTTCTCTGGGCAGCTATTCCTTTTTTTTTTCACCAACAAATGGAATCTTTGTGTGTTGGGTGCAGATGTTGTTCACATTTTCTGTGTTGACATTTGCCATAAATTGTGTTTCATTTCTGTGTTTTGGGGCCATCTTTTCTTCTTTGCAGGCAGTAGCAGCAGTAGCAGCTCAGACTCCACAGTGATAGAAAGACCAGTGGATAAGAACTTATCTAGTGAGTGGCAGCTCCTGAGCTAATGCTTCGACATGCTCTGTATTCCCCATTCAGTTGCTGCACTGCTACTTGCTATTAAAGCAATATGGATGATGAACCCCCAACGCATGCTTTTATTTTACTTCCGTTACACATTCCCAACACTTTGTGAATGCTCTGCTGTGGAAAGTATTGCACCTTGATCAAATGCCCGGCCTTGTGTAGCTTTTTTCTTGTACTGTATTGGTTTAGTAGACCCTGCCGCGTAGAAGCATTTTAAACCTTACTAACTTTAAATGTAAGCTGATCCAGGATTGAGCTCTGAAAAATGGCCGCATTGTGTGTTTCTCATTGAAACATTTATTATTCTTCATCAAGATTTGCGGTTGAACCCTCCATGTAACCCATATTCGTTCCCTCTTAAGCTAGGCATACACAGTTTGATTTTAGCGTTCGATCAACCTAAACGATTAAAGTTTAGATCAATCAGATTTAAATAGTTCGATACCGATCAAAACATCGATCGGAAATTGGAAAATGTTCGTCGCTTGTACAATGATCAAATTAAAATCGCTGCATTGTGTTTGTTTGGGGCGATTGTATTCGATGAACACGTTTATATATGACTCTTTCCTGGGTTTTGTGATCGAAACTAAAATCTGCGACTTTGGTTGTATTACGATCAAATCTTTCATGTGGATCTACTTTGGATTCGCTTACGATCGGTGTCAGATGAAAAGATCAAGATCTAAAATTGAATCGGAAATTGATCGTACTTAAATTGAACCGTGTATGCCTAGCTTAAGCTCTTGTTTCTTTCTATGGCTATTATCCTCCAAATATCTGTCACCCCTCTTGTAAACCTTTGTCTCTTAATATGGCCCCCGGGCCCCACACTTCCAAACCCGTGATCCCGCTTCTTTGCATTTGTCTCTGAATATGTCCTAGCTCTCTTAGGCTTTGTTTCCATTGAAGCGTTCCCGTGCGGTTGTAACGCGGCTAAACGCATGTTGTCACGCGTTTTTGCGCGTTTCCGCGACACAATTTTTTTTGTATTGCGGATGTGGTTGGAGCGCGGATGCATTTCAAAACGCTGCAGCTAGCGTTCAGAAACGCGCCCTAACCGCACCAGTGGAAACTATATTGAAGTTTCCAATGGATGCGGTTGTGTGCGGGGGCGGCTGCAACCGCACGGGAACGCTACAATGGAAACAAGCCCTTACAGATTTCATCGAAACCTTTGTTTCTCTATATACCCCGCTCTTCCATACTTTAAAGTCAGTCTTTAGACCTTCTCATGAGTGATACATAATTTAACATAAAATTATTATTTTACTCTCACATAATTTTGTTCAACTAAATGCATACATCAAATAATATTGACCTATTTAGGAGTCAAGATGGCAACTAACGCTTACTTTTTGAGTAATCAGGAACAGAGAGTGTGTGAACAGAATAAAGGCCCCCATACACCTTACAATCTTACCATACAATTTCTGTACAATCAACCTTAGCTCTACCAAAACCATGTAATATGAGGAACTTTCTAATCCTTCCAATCACTATGTATTCTATCAGGGAGGACACCATACTACACAGTTGTTGGTAGATCTAATGGAAATTGTATGGAGAGATCTAAAGGTGTATGGACAGCTAAACACTGACTGGCTGGCTTTATTTTTGAAGTGGCTTAAAAAGATATTTCGGAAGAGTAGAGAAGTGGAAGAGATGGAGGAGCAGAGTAGAAGACATTGCATTTTTGAAACCGGTATTTAGAGGATGTCTTATAAAAGAATGAGGTTTGGTGGAGTCATGGAAAGATCTGGAAATCCATTTTATTTATTTGTAACCAAAAATCTAATGTTCAGTATAAAGTCTGAACAATGTCTTCTCAAATTACACAGCAGTCACCATTTACACTGCACACTTTAACACTGTATGTCTGGATTATACCCTGTTTCCCTGAAAAAATCCACCCTTACATTTATGCCTCGGGCTGAAATATAAGGCATCCCCGAAGATACAGTACTGTAACTCTGTACAGGGGGGATCAGAGGGGGAAATCAAAATGACACAGGAGGGGTTACTAAAATGGTAATCCGCCCCCCCTCCGAGTCTCCTGTGCCATTTTCATTCTCCCCCCTGTTCCCTCATGTGTCATTTTAAGTGATCTCCCACCCTGATACCCCAGTGCCGTATTCTTCTTCATGGAAAAATAAGACATCCGCAGGAAAAAAGAAGTAGGGCATCTTTGGGAGCAAGAAGACGCTGTCTTATTTTTGGGGAAACACGGTAGCTTTTGTCCCCATACACGCATATGTTGCTTTTCCCATGAATGAATTTCATACAAATTGCACTTTGCGCGCATTAACATGTGCGCTTTCAGAGCTGCTGACAGTCCACAGACTGCGCAAACTGTGACATCATATCCTACAATGGAGAACTAAAGCCCTGAATTGTAAGCAAGCACACCCCACAGCCTAGAGTGCTGGATTGGATAAAAAAGTGCATGCTGCTGGGAGGGGTGCAATTTAAGGTAAGTACAACACGGTTTGTTCCCTCTAGAGCAGGGTCCTCATACTTTATGAATGGGATCAGTTCACGAATCCCGACTGTTATTGGGCCAGACTATAGTTACTAAAAAAAAATCGTAAGGAAAAAACCACAACACACACAGCAACACAAACAACTTCACAGACTACACTAAATATATATACACGCACCAATCAACAATAATAAACACATATCACACCCATCAACCAGCCCCCTGCATTCAAAACACATTCCTACCCTTAGGGCTTGTCCCCCGTTGCAAGACTGACCGCAAACCACGGCGGCCGCGACCTGCAAAAAAATGGGGGGGGGGGGATGTGATTTTTAACCATGTCGTTCATTATCGA
Organism: Ptychadena robeensis; assembly: GCA_036250615.1. Taxonomy (NCBI): domain Eukaryota; kingdom Metazoa; phylum Chordata; class Amphibia; order Anura; family Ptychadenidae; genus Ptychadena; species Ptychadena robeensis. The sequence continues at coordinate 32,544,856 of CM070034.1, read as the reverse complement.
TGGACACGATCAGGGGGCAGCTGCTCCCCACTCCGCTCTTCCACTAGTGCCAAGACGCAAGCGGTCGACCACCTGTGGCCGCCGTGGAACCTCGCCACCCAGTGGCCAGCCACCAATGTGCGGACAACCCCTACTTACATACCAGAGGAGATTGGATGCTCACTCACTGTACTCCCACAGAAGTACAGGTCTTGACTGTTGCTTTGATACGGGTGCTTGGTGCGGTGGCCAAACAAATTGGTCTGGTGGGCCGTGCCGGAATTTGAAGGACCCCGCTGTAGATAAACAACCCTTTAAAAGTGACTGTAACTTGGCAAATGATAATTTGAATACAGACCACAGCCATGAAACATCAAAGTTATTATTAAAACAGTTTATTTCCTTTTTTTTTCTACAGGGCTTTTATTACATTTGGTAACGCATAGCATCTAAGTATCAATTTCTTTTGTAATAAACTTACTATAACAGCTTGAACTGTGATTGGTAGTTGAGGGGTACTACACTAAGGAAGGAGTGTTTCCTTTAGTACAGTTGTTGTCATGTCTGCATGTTACTTACATATGATTGTTTCTGAAATGAACACACTAATATGTTGCTTCTTAAGCCTTGGCCTGATTGGGTAAAATCCGCATGGGACCAGGTTTTATCTATCTGTCCGAGTTATATAACTTCATGTTTTTTCTTTCTTCACTGCTGCTCACGTGCAATTTATTTGCTCCTGCTTCTTAATACAAGAACCAGCAGGTTGGTGTGAAGGCTCTGAGCCCAGTCTTTCTTAGTCATATGGTGCTGGCACTGATCTACCTAGTCCACATATGATTAGGCCTTTAAGGCAAATGATTCTCCTCTGTGTTTTAGGATTGCTGTGAGCATCTATATATTAATAAGTTGCATTTATATTTTTGATCTCTTTCCTTACATAATCCAAATATCAAAGACACAAAATGGGATTTCTTTAGCCACACCTCAGATACTCTATGAAATGCTCATACTACATCATCCATGTGGTTGAAAAGATAAAAAAAATCAAAAGGACTAAATTCATACAAAAAACAAAAAAAGGAAGGAAAAAGCATACTTTACATACACAAAATATAAATAAAAAAATAAATATATACACAAAAACGTGTTTGCTTAGATCAGTGGTTCCCAAACTTTCCTTGCAGCCCCCCCCCCCTTTCTATTTAGGAAAATAACCAAGCACCCCTCCTCATTCAAACACAAGTTAAGAATGAGGACCTGTACCCCCCTGCAATACCTTCGTGCCCTCCAGTTTGGGAACCACTGGCTTAGGTCCTAATGAAAAATTATTTGCTTCTATTGCACAGATACTGGACAGGATGATACTGATTATTTCATTTGCTTGATCTCACCCTGTGAGGCCTTCTTTAGAAAACTTCAAATGGGTACATCTAAACACAAATCTGTAAGAACCTCAGGTTCTATTCAAATCGACCTCCATGTCATAAAACATCCAAAGTGTCAAACATAGCTGGATCCTCATATTGAATCTGGAAGCTCAGGGGTTGTTCTCTGGACACTTCAAGCGATGCCTTTAAAAACAGTTCCTTCTGTGGACTGTTTAGGTGGTTAATCGTATAGGGTTCACATGTCCTCTGGATGTGTGGGTATATGGCCTCAGGATGATTACACTCCTCTTCCAAATGAGTCTATCAAATCAAAGTACATGTTGACTATATAAACGTACCGTATTTTGGGACTATAAGACGCACCGGACTATAAGACTCACCCAGTTTTTAAAGCAGGAAAACCAGGAAAGAAATATTTGATATATAAAAGTGTTCACATCAATTGGGTTAATGCAATTGATTAAATGAATGCAATATCAGATTCAGCCAGTAGATGTCACTAGCAGCAGTACACACACACAGCACATGACGTCACCTCTTCACTGATCTGGAGGAGGGGATCAGGAGGCTGCTCTGCCCTCTCATCTCTGGCTGCCTGTGTCCGTGGAAGCTACAGAAGGATTGCAGTTCCCACGGACACAGAGAGAGTGATAGATGGCAGTTCATCTATCCTTCTCTTCATTGCTTATATCAGCAGGGCTCTGGGCTTTTGGCATAAGTAATTATACAGTTCTGACAGCTCCCCGGCTAATCTCCTTGCGTCTTATGGTCCGAAAAATACGGTATATGTTGACTATCTAGTTATTCCCATCCTTTTAGGAAACACATAGCTTATGAATACTCTTTCCTTACATGTAGAGCACTTATGGTCAATGTATTCAGACAAATAAACACTGATGCACCAAATGTTTTTTGGTGTCCATTTACCAAACAACAATGCACGTCAATCATTTCATGATGCCCTTTGGCCTGTCTGAAAGTGAATGAGTTGCCCTTGGTAACAAACATCTCTTATAATTAGATATTAGACCCATTCCACCAAGTCTATTATACATCACATTTCAAATTACAATTACACTCATTTACATCATTTCAGCCTATGTTGGAATTAGACTTAATACTTAACAAAGCACTGAGATAATTAGATTGTATTTCTATAAGTTAGCGTACTGTGCAACAATTACTTTTGTCCTTTGTGTGTATGGGGTGTGCAGGTAAAACTTTGTATTTAATGTGAAAACATTCAAATACAAGCTGTGTTCTGATGTGTTTGGGATCTTTTGGTGTGGTTTGCTGAATTCAGGAGCATGAATTTTTGTTGTATCTGTGTCATAATATTTGGCGATATATTTCCAGGCAAGAAGAAGGTATCTCCTGATAAAATGGCACAGATGCAGGCACGTATTGACGAGGAAAGGAGGGCTCTTGAAGCAAAACTTGATATGGAGGAGGAGGAACGGAACAAAGCGAGAGCAGAACTGGAAAAGAGAGAGAAGGATCTGCTGAAAGCACAGTGAGTAAGGCAGGTGGAACATTCACCAAATTGTGATAAAGGTCTCAGTCATGAACCCTGCAGGTATAATACAACACTGTAGAATGTTTGTTGTGTACGAAACTTTAAGGAAATCCTCTTCTTTAGCATGTGGTGGATGACCAGTTTTTACACATGCTAGTCATATATCGATCGTAATTGAATGTTAAAAAAAAGTTACATTTCATTTGCAAGAAGTGCTTATTTTGTCGAAGAGAAGACACACTGGACCATGAGACACATGCATGGTTTTGGGGAAAGACTTCTTAACTATCTTATGCAGTGAATATTTTACCTGCTGTGACCCCTAGGTATATAGAGATCCTCTCTCATGAACAACACAGACCAGGGTCTGGCAGGGACATGCACTCTCCCCACAGGTAACGGGAGATGCTCACACCCCAAATGCCAGAGGGAAAGCATTGCTTCCAGTTTGAGAATCACTGGTAGACTCATCAGGTGACAGGCTCATCAGTAGAGGAACCACTGCAAGGTTTTCTATGGTCTTGGGGAGAAAATAAATTGAAAAAAATTACTCCCAGAAAGACTCAAAGTATCTTAGTATCTGCATACAGTATTGCAAGTGCAGTGAATATATTGCCTGCTGTGACCCCTAGGTATATAAAAGGAGAAAAAGCAATATGGGCTTGTAAGGCACTTCTTCAATCAAATCAAATATCAAATGTAATTAAAGGGTCTTCATTTTACATAATTGGACCATGATAAAAAAATTGACAAATTTATTTATTAAAATCACGCAAAAAAACATTAGGGAGTGCAATCTTACAGATGTTTGTTGTAGTTAATGGTTCTCAGCTTCTTACACTTCCTGCAAGTTTGATCAATGGCTGGCTTTCTCAGAGACAATACATGCTCAGACGCTGTGAAAAGCACATTAACAATTCTGGTGTTTACCAATATCTTTTAAGTGAGACATACCTTTAAAGAATGGAAAAGATAATAGATAATTTGGGGCTGGTGGTCAATGGGGTAGCCGAGGTATCGGACCAGGACGTTCTTACCAGGAGACCGAAAGACCCTACAGTTGCCCTACATGCAATTTTGCTGGTGCAGCCCAAGTGTCACCCATACACTTGTATTGGAGACGCAAGCACAGCGCAGTGCAAAGTGCGTTACCGGCCAGAAATTGTACCACCGCCCCATCGGCTGCAGTGTGAAAGGCATTTCAAGCTGAAATGTTTTATATAATGTTGTATTTAATCGGGAACATAACAAGTTAAACAAAGTGCAGAATGTTCTTGTCCTGAAATGTTCAGCCAATATGTTATAATTCACTATTTCTTGTGTTATAGATGAACAAACCAGGTTGACTCACCACTACAATTTTATCATTTACCACAACTAGAAGAATATTTTCTTTGTGATGGATTTGAGTAGGGAAATTAATATTTTTCTTCTTCTTTTTAAGACAAGAACATCATTCCCTTCTGGAGAAGCTTTCAGCTTTGGAGAAGAAAGTCATTGTTGGTGGGGTAGATTTACTGGCCAAAGCAGAGGAACAAGAACGGCTTTTAGATGAATCAAATACTGAACTAGAAGAACGTAGAAGGAGAGCAGAAAAGCTTCGAAAGGAACTAGAAGAGAAGGAGGTTTGTTGTCTGTACTAAATATCAATGACCCTTCAATTAACCCCCTCTCTGCATCAAAAAGAGCCTTATTCCAAATCACCAAATAATGATGATAATAATATATGGAAAATGATCACTCTATAAGACGCAATATTCCCCCCCTAAATTGAGGTGGGGACAAGCAGGGCCAAGGCTCTGACTGGCTGTGAGGCAGCCCTGTCAAAGCCCAATTGCTGTGAATGCACGGCTTGTGCATTTCTTTAAAATTCCTGAGTTCAACGCAGGGGTTCTAGTGGGGCCTAGGGCTAACACAAACATAGATTGGGTGCACATCTTCTCCTGCTCTTATTACTGACAGATTGCCATCTGTCAGCAGTGAGGATGCCTTTTTTTTGGTAGAAATACTATTTAAAGTCCTTGATGATCCTGGTAAAATGTATAATATTCTGCAAAGCAACTAACTGTTTTAGAGTAACTGTACATATGTGTGTACCACAAATAGTTTTCATTCTCTATATGCTATCCTCTTGCTACACTTGATTTTAAATTATATGCTGCAATAAATCAAAAATGTACGGATTTGAAGCATTACCAAAGGACATTTTAGACAAATGTTATTATGTTTCTATGTGTGGTTATTACTTGGGAAACTTGGGTTTAAGTTCTGTTTCAATACATATTGTTGGCTTCTGCCTGTAAATGTTTTGTTTTTCTTCTCATGCAGCAAGAACGCTTGGATATTGAAGAAAAGTACACAAGCTTACAGGAGGAGGCGCAGGGTAAAACCAAAAAGTTAAAAAAAGTTTGGACCATGCTAATGGCAGCCAAGTCTGAGGTTTGTTCTGCTAAATGTATCTTATTCTTTGTCTTGTTTGTATCTCTGAAAATGTATACTACACCAAACACTATTTTGTGCTTGCAAATGAAAGTACTGTATATACTTGAGTATAAGCCGAGTTTTTCAGCCCAAAAAAATGGGCAGAAAGTGCTCCCCTCGGCTTATACTGAGCTCCTGAGCTTTGGCCCGACAGCCAGCTGATCGAGATCAACAAACTCCACACTGCCACCTAGTTGCCAGTTACTAGTACAGATACAACACTCCATAGCCTATGATTAACCTCCCTAGCGATATGCCGGAACCCAGTTCGGGCAAAGGGGCGCTGCAATTATCGATATGCCCGAACAGGGTTCGGGCACATCGTGGGAGCTCACCTGGTCCACCGCCTTCGCGATCCCACTCCGCCGCCGGCTTCTTCCGGGTCCCGGAGTGACGTGTGACGTCACGGAGGTGGGACCCGGTCTCAAAAGTTACAAAAAAAAAGATTTAAAAAAAGAAAAAAAATTTTAAATCCTTTTTTTTTTTTTTTTACTTTTGAGCTGTATTATAGAAATGTCTTTCTATAATCCAGTTCAAAGTGGATCCCGCTAGCAGAAACGCATTTATTGACATGAAAGGAATTTCTACAGTACATTTCCAACACGTTACTGCTCAGTAGGGCAGAATCGTTATAGCTATTAAGCATTACTTTTATCATTGCTTGCTTGTTTCAAAAAGCCACCAGGCACTTCCTATTGTGCAGTAGCTACCTTAGGTATTGAGACTATGGAACCCTGTATGTAGCCAACACTATGTGCGCATTTTGTAATCGCTGTTTAGTATGTGCGTGCATGAAAGAATGTTAGATTGTGAGATCCTCTAAAGGAAAGTTAATGCTATGAATATAAATATTCTGTAAAGTGCTGCTTAATATGTCGACACTATATAAAGACGACATAATAATAATAATAAGGTGCATCGTCCCTCTGACACTATATAGGAAGTACACCAATCCTCAGAAATTGGGACGACCCACCTGAACAAATAGCATGGGTTGGTGACTAAAAATTCAGAATAATGTAACTGGTTCCGGTATGCACCCCCTGAAGTCTCCGGCAAGGAGTTTCTGTAATTTGAAAACCGGTCCCATGTTGTTCGTGAGCATCAAGTCCCAATAATTATGCGCTGTGCCAACTATCATTTCAATATCACATTCATAGCTGTTGATGTGCTGATTTTATGGTGATATTTGTATGTTTGTAAGTATCACTGTAGTATTCTCGTTGGTAACAAGTAAGTGTCCACTTTGATAGGGTTTTATTTCATACAGATGTTTCTTTACAAAACTGGGATCTAAATACCTCATGCAGTTGGTATACAAGTCAAAGAGGGAGTTACATCATTCCGGCTCTTACTTCCATCCATGTACCCTATTTTAGTTTTCTGAATGTGGTGTCATATGGTGACGTGTAGCCATGCTACCTCAAAGCACAAGGAACCATCTTCAAAGTTCTATAACCTAAATTATTATTATCATTTATTTATATAGAGCCAGCATATTACGCAGCGCTGTATAATACATTAGAGTGGAGATACAACACAATATAACACAC
>CM070034.1:32507830-32536646 GCA_036250615.1 Ptychadena robeensis | reverse complement strand
TGCACAAGTTTACAGGTGCTAGCAGACAGCAGCGCCCGGTCGTTTTCCGGACTCACAGCAGCCAGGGAAACTGTGTAAATGTAAACTCAATGTAATTATGGAACTTGTGCTTTCAAATAATAGAGACCTATGTCTGTAGTAGTGCAACTATTGCTAGAGTTATCTTTTTTTTTTTTTTTTTTATCTTTATTTATAAATTTTCTTCAGAAACATTACAGGAGACACAAAAAAAAGAGGAGGTCAGACACCCTCCCTGGAGCAGCCAGTCCACCCTCATTACAAATAATACAAATTAAATTAACTGAAATCAGCAAGATAGGAAGAAAAAAGGAATAACTGGAAATTACTAGGGATCAGGGCTCTCAGGCCGCCTTCAGGGCGACCGGGGGCCCAGGGTAAAGGGAATCAAGTGTGCACCCGCCGCCTAGCCAATTAATGCCTTGAAAACCATTGTCATCCGCTAAGCATCTGGCCAAACATCCAACCGCTACGTCTAATTGTCCATTAAGTGCATTATATGAGCGACTCAGTTGTACCAGTCCCAGCCCTGCAAGGTATCTAGAAGCGTCTCTCCCTGTCCTGCCCGCCTGGGCGTTCAGCTGCTCCATATCCCGACCCGTGTGACCTCCCGGAACCAGTCCGCCATAGACGGAACCCTGTCCAGAGCGCCCACGTCTAGGAATAAGAGCCTTGCAGCATTCAGCAAGTGGGGAAACAGGAACGGCGTACCCTTGTAGGAGGCCGTGCCACTCCAGTGGAGCAGTGAAATAGCAATGAGAGGGGGATCTCTACCCACTACAAGAGACGAGATTTGGCCGAGTGAACTCGTGGACCCCATTCCAGAATGGGAAAATCTTTGGACACAGCCACCATATGTGGAGGAAGGTCCTCTTTGCCCACATCCTCTCCAGCAGTCATCTGGAACCGTGGGATACACTGCCGCCAAAAAGGCCGGCAGCCGGTACCACCGCGAAAGGAGCTTAAAGTTGCACTCCTGCACGTTCGTGCATATAGAGGAGGTGGTGGGGCAAGTGAGGAGGACCCGAGACACCTGGGCCTCCGTAAGGGAGACCTGCAAATCTCCGCTCCCATTCTCTACATATCGGGGGGCTGGGTTAGGAGGGAAGAAGGAGCGCATTAAATGTGACAGCATGTGGTCCCGTACTGTTCGATCCAGACAGAGCTTTCAAAGGGCTCCAACTGTGTCTTAGGTCGGAGCATAGGGCCAATGCTCTGCAAGAAAGAGCGGATGGGGATTACGCCAATCGTCCGCCGGAAATTGGCCCAAAAGTGTCCCTGAGGGATTGGAGAGTACAGAGTCACCATCCTGTAAGGAAGTGAGAGGCCGTCACAAAACCACTAGTTCCCCAGGGTCCAAAAAAGCCCTGTGTTCCCCGGTCTGAACCACGGGAACCCTACCAGTGGCACCAGAGGGGAGATGGCCGGAGCCAGCTTCAGCGCATATTGATTCTGTCCCAGAGGGACAACGCATTGATGTTGTTAAGGGAGAACGTGGTCGGAGGAGACCTTGCCTCCCCAGGGACCCACACGGCATGAGCCAAATTGCGCCCTGCTAAGGAACATTCCAAGCCCACCCACGCTTTATCTTCGTGGGCTGGTGTGCCAGTTGACCAATTTAGCAGGGTCGCTGCCCATAATACCGCTTGATGTCCGGTAGGCCCAGACCCCCCGCGGTTTACGGCGGGTCAGGATGGGCAAAGGCCAGGCGTGGGGGCCTGGGAGCGCCAGACAAAGCGTCTTAATTCTAGCTGGAGTGGTGGAGATAGCTGGCCGGGACCATTATGGGCAGCATCTGCAGAGGGTAAAGGATTCCGGGGTAGGATATTCATTTTAACAATATTGATTCGAGTGAACCACGAAAATATGGGCTTGTCCCAGGCTGCCAGGTCCCGTTTAATCTGGGCGGGCAATGGACCAAAAATTTAGATCAAAGAGCTTGTGATGATGAGCGGCCAGCCAAACCCCCAGATATTCAGACGGGTGCTCTGCCAAGCGAAGGGGAAGTCCCTCTGTAGTTGGGTCGCCAGCGCAGAATCTATCTTAACCGGGTAGGATCTCCGATTTCCCCCAATTAATCTTGAAATTGGAAGGGACCCATACTCAGAAAGCTCTTTCATGAGGTTGGGGGAGCGAGACCGAAGGGTTACATATGTAGAACAAAATATCATCCGCGAAAGCCGAAAGCTTGTGATGAGTCGGACCTATTCAGCCCCTAATGTCTGGATTCAGACGAACCTTGCGGAGCAAGGGCTCCAGGGATAGCACAAAAACGTGGGAGACAAGGGGCACCCTTGTTAGTGCGTTGCCCACGAGAACTCGGCCGACAGACTCCATTTACCCGAACTTGCGTAGTGGGGCGTGGTTACAGGGCCGAGATCACGTGAGCATGCCATCGCCCAGACCCACCCCCCCTCAGGACCGACATAAGAGAAAGGACCAGTCCACCCTGTCAAAGGCCTTTTTCGGCTGTCGTTGACAGGAGTAGACTGGGGCCAGGCTGCTTCCGATCCAATGGGCCACATGGAGGGCCCTGATCGAATTATCCCGGGCCTCCCTGCCCGATACAACCCTGTCTGGTCCAGGGAAATTAAATCTGGAACGAATGGCTGCTGCCGATTTGCCAGGATCTTTGCGAGGACCTTTATGTCCACGTTGAGGAGGGAGATGGGTTCTGTAGCTAGAGCATTGGGTGTGGGGTCCTTACTCCTTGGGCAGGACCGTCACATGGGCCCGCAACGCATCTCTAGGGGGAGCGGCTTCCGTTTTTCAGGGAGTTAAAATAAGAGGCATGTGGGGCCCCAGAGAGGGGAGATATTTAAGGTAATATCGGGCCGTTTAGGCCATCCGGGCCCGGGCTTTTACCTTTGGCATAGCTGCGGAGTGTCCCCTCGATTTCCAGGGATGTTGTAATGTCCCCCTCTAGGGACTGGGCCGCCCCGTCTGGAGTGTCGGCATCCCGGACTCGTGTAAGTAGGTTTTAATGGCCTGCAAGCGTTTGGCTGAGGCCGCCGGTGTTCTCCCCACTATGGACATTATAGAGCCGTTCGTGAGAGGATCTGAACGCTGCCGCTTCCTAGAGGGCTGAAGGATCGGGGCCCCGCGCATCATGTAACTTGTGGACATAGTGGAGACGAGCCTTCACACGGAAGGGCCCGCGCCAGCATAGTGTGGCACTTGCCCCCAAACTCGGTGTGGGAATTTCTGGCTCAGGGTAGCGTGCCTAAGTCGTATCTTGGTGTCCAGAGGTCGTGGAGTTGACCTCGGAGTACCACCAGCTCCGCGCTAGACGGAGTCCTGGCGGTCGCTTAGTGCGTTGTCTCAGTTGTTGGATAGAGGCCACCAGAGCCGCTAGAAGTTTGTCGGGCCTTGTTTCATGCGGCGAACTAGTTCTATTAATTACGCCCACTACAGCTTTTATGGCATTTCCCAACGGAGCCGTGGACACCCTCCCCTCCAAATTCTCTGCGAAATATTGTGGAGAGCGTCGCCTGAACTTCGGCAGCCGCGGCCACCGTCATCCAGCAGGCTTCAATTAATCACCGCCATATTCTTCTGTCTGGGCCCTGGGCGGGAGGGACAGGGGGTAACGGGATCGGGGCATGATCAGAATAGTGTGAGGACCCAATTAGTCGCCTGGGTCAGCACCTCAATATGGTCCTGCCCACGCAAATCAAGTCATCCGGGAATGAGGAGTTGTGGATGCGAGGTGAGTGTTGGTGTCCCGGGGGTGTAGGGTACGCCAGCTATTAGGAGGCCGGAGGGACTGTAGCGAGCGGTGGATCGTCTCAGCGGCCGCCCTGGAGAATGGGCCAGACCCTGAGGAGGTGTCTACCCTGGGTCTGGTGCAATGTTTGGAGTCCCCCCTACACAATGAGGCCTCGCTGTGAAGTCTAGCAGCTGCCCGAACACGTTATCAATAAACGTAAGCTGACCTGTATTGGGGTGCGTATAGGTTGGCGGGGGTATCCTCTGGCCCAGTATGGTCCCCTGAGGAAGATTGTACCGCCCATCCGGGTTCTACCCTGGTCTCCGTAACCTGAAGCGGGCAGGATTTATGGACCGCTATGCGACCCTTTCGATTCCTAATTGGGGAATACTAAAGAGACCACTGATCGAAGTAGTGAGTGGGGAGGGGGGGACGGGGGAGTGGGGGGGGGGTAAAATGGGTTTTGTAAAAAAGAATGAGGGGTGCCGCGTTTCAGTTCCAACCACAGTTTTTTTCTCTTATGGGAGAGAAAAGACTCCGGACATTATAGGAAATCAATTTCCACATGACGACTGGTTAGTAGGGGGGTCCCCCTCTGCGGAGATGACAAGTACCAATAAGGACGGCCAGGTGCACCAAGGGAGAGGACAGGGAGGGGGCATCCTAGGGACAGAAGGGCAGACAGAAAGAAAAAAACAGAAGAACAGAGCACAATGCAAAATATTGAAACAATTAAAACATAACAAAGGTTAACAAACCTAACCACCAGTTCTAACCGGGTGTCCCACTGAGGGGGAACCCTGAAGGGGTCCCTCCCCAGGGAGACCTGACCCTCACTATGAGGAACACCCCAGGAGGGGGAGCCTAAGTGGGGGAACATGGGCAGAGAGAGCAGCCCAGGTGTGACCGCTCCCCCGCGCCGCGCCCGACACTCCAGCATGTGGAGGATGCAGTGAAGGGGCCAAGACCCCATTAGTTATATACCCGCAAATTGCAGTAGTATCCCGCAGCCAAGCTTAACGTTGTCAAAGCTACAGAGAGGGACACCGCCAACTCTAAGCGTTGTCAAAGACGCATGTAAAGGCAGTGTCCCGATCCCCTCCTCCACCCCCGAGTCCCGGTGCTGACGCAGTGCGTGAGTGACGGTGTTCTGCAAAGGGTAGCGATGCGGGAGTGTCGGGAGGTCGGGGCGGAGCTGAGAGGCTATGGGGAACAGTAGGGGCGCAGCGGAAAAGGCTCGGCTTGGAAGGGAAATCGACAGTTTCGTATGGTGGGTGCGATCGGGGGGACCCGCTGATGTGCTGGTTCGGCGTCGGCGCCCGCCTGGCGCGGCCCTGCCATCCTTCCTGTCGCTGCGGTGCTGGCACTCTGTCCCCCTCCAGCCAATCCGGGGAGCGCAGTCGGGGGGAGACGGAGATCTCCAGAAAGCCAGGCAAATCTCTGCGGCTGCAGAACGTCGCGGTTGTAACGTCCCGCACCGCAATAGGCGAAATGGAAAGCCCCACTATACTTGACATGGTGCTGTTTGTAACACGCTCAGCAGGGGACGCAGGGGGCTGCGCGCTGTCAGGGTGGCGAGCAGATAAGTCAGCGTAGAGGGAGACAGAGCCATCGGGAATGGGATCTCTTGAGGCCCCTACTTTAGTCATTATCGCCTGTTTGACTGCAAAGTGGTGCATGACAAACACAATCCCGGGGAGTAGAGGCCTCAGGGCGGCGGGGGACCTTGCGCTCTGTGGACTCTGTCAATGATAATGTCCGGGGGCGCCTCTGGACAGTATAAGGCGAAACAGTTCTTGGGCGGTGAGCACCAGTTCAGAGAGAGGGAGCTCTCAGAGAGACCCTGATCTAATATTGCCCGTCTGTGCTTGTTGTCATGGGCATCCAGCTGCCAGCGCAGCTCGTCTATGGCGTCTGCCTGAGCATTGAGTTGAGCAGTCACTGTGGAGAGGGATGCCACTGTGGATTCTTGCACAGTCTCTATATCATCCACCCTCTGCCCCAATCTGGTGGTTTCGCCTTGAAGGCCTCTATCATTTGGGAAATGGAGGGCTCCGTCTGTTTGCAACAGACCTCCATGTCTTTTATTGTGGGAATCGCCCTGATGTGTGCCCTCAGGTCCAATCCTCCTCAACTGCTGAGAACTGCCCCTCACTCTGTGGCCTGGCTGGGGTCCTGGCTGGGGCTGGGGTTTGGGTGGGTGGTTGGGGAATGGAATGGGACCTTCATGGGTGGTGTGGAGGTGGGGTTTTTTTCGAGATTGGCGGGATCGCGGTGGGGATGGGTGCTAACGGGCTTGGGGACCGCTGTCGGGGGGTTTATTGTTCCTGGAGCGATGGGGGCCCCTGTGTGAGGAGCGGGTGGTGGTTTGAGTTGGGGTGTTGTGGGTTGGCAGGAGATAGGTTGCGATGATCTCAGGTGTTGTGGGAGAGGGTCTTGCATCTAGGCTCGACTCTTGTGCAGGAGGGGTTGCGGGGGGGCCGCCTCTTGGCTGGAGAGGTCGCGCTCGTCCTGTTTGCTGCCGCCGGCAAAAAGAGCCGGTTATGCTGCTGCCCTCGCTCCCGGAACGGACTGGGAGGGGTCATGTGTTCCGGCGCCTGGGGTTACCCATTCCTGGGTGATTTGCGATGCTGTTGAAGTGGGGGTATAGCGGCTCAGTATCCCACGGCGCGGGAGCTCAGTGGAGTCACAGCTCTACGCCGCCATCGCCAGACCACGCCCCCCGCTAGAGTTATCTTTTATGCTTAGCTCTCCAGTGGCGATTTAAAAATGGGATACACTGGTTCTATGGCAAAAGGCCCCCACACACATAACAAGCAGCAGATGATTTTTCTGCCGATCGATGTGCGTGCGCACAAGTAATGAGCGGGGGCCCACAGATGAGCGGTGGAGTGCAACGTGATGATGTCATTAGGCTGCACTCCATCGCAGCTGATTTTGCAGACAGCTGTGGAGGCCCACATGAGGTGACAGATCTCGGTCGTGTCATGTCCGTAAATCTCTGCCCGATGCCATTAGTTTGAATGGGGACCAGCGTCCCAATCCAAACTAACAGTTGGCATACAAAAGGTGCCCGTTTATACTCTGAGCGATGGAGTGCAGCGTGATGACGTCATCACATTGCACTCCACTGCTCATCTGTCAGCCCCCGCTTGTTATGTGTGTGGGGGCCTTAAGGGTTTTGCATAGCACTGTCCTGTAGAAATAATTGTCACAAAAGAGATGAGAGGTGAATTGGAGTGAAAGGGACAGGATAGGATGGGTAAACAAGACCACCTCATCCACATTACGAAGGGGAGCAGTTAGACTTTTTTTTAGATTATTTTTGATTACTGATGGATTAGGGCAATAAAAGCAGAGGTGTCAAAAAATAAGAGCTGTACAGACTAGAAATCATGGAATAGCTCCTGTGTGTCATGCATCTGGGATGTAAACTGTTATATTTGTGTTAAATATGCCAATTCAGAACAGCATTCCTCAACAGAATGGGGACAGGTGGATTTCCCATTCTTAGGGATAACTTGTATTGTTGCTGATGGGAAGAATTTTATCTTGTGTGTTTTAAGAACTAGACTAGATTCCTAGAAAGAATCAAAATAACGACTAGCTGAGAGAAAACCTAAAATTGTAATGTTTCCTTTTTTTCGAATCCTAATACCCATTTGTTTCCTTCTTCTCTAGGACATGATTGAAAATTATGTCCACTGGAATGAAGATATTGGTGAATGGCAGTTGGTAGGACATTTATAGTTGTATATACGATATATATGTTTAAGATTGTGTGTGCATTTGACTACCTGTTATTTAAAAAAAATATATTTGTTTTTTTTATTTTTTTTTATAACCTGTATTTCTTCTTTCCAAGAAATGTGTTGCGTACACTGGAAACAATATGAGAAAGCAAACTCCCATACCGGACAAGAAAGAGAAAGATGTAAGATAATTTTTCCTCTTCTATTTATGTTCTATATATATGGTAAAACACATTAGCACTAGAAAGTGTTTTCACTACGAAACCAGCAAGGCATTCGCTATTTGTCATGGTGTGTGTGTATGTATGTACAAATATATTTATATATTGGGGTGGTATAGGGAAATCGCTATTAGTAAAAAACCGCAACGATAAGAGGCGTGTGAATTTCCAGTACATACAATTTATTTTTTTTAAACCTGAATGTTACAGGCTTTTCGCGCATTTTTTCTCTGATGCGAAAAAACGCCGTAAGGGCGATCTCGGTGGAGTACAGTGTAATTCTTCACCCTCCCCCAACCCCTCTTCACATCGCCAGTGCCATGACTCCTGCTATGTGGGCTGGGAAAAGTGGCGCCGTCTCCATAAACACAACCCCACCACCCCCCACGCGTGGCGCCAAAGCCAAAGGGCCAGATGCAATCAGAGAGCCAGCATTGATGCAGAATCAGAATCAGCAGGGTTCTCAAAAAAAAAACACCAGCATGTGTGCCTGATCCCAGTATGTGTGCAACAAACAAACTGCGCACTTACTGGCTTCTGGCATAACGCCGGGGAGGTTAAGGGCTCGTTCACACTAGCCACGTTGTGCCCTGCAGCTGCATTTTTGTCTGATAACAGACGTGGTAGAAGTTATGCTACGGCGCCAGCTTACTGTGTCCGGTACCTATGAAAACCTGTGTGCCTTGCGCTGACGCTAGCCGCACTGCATTTGCAGTACCATTACACAGCTAGTGTGAGAGAGCTCTTAAATGTCAGGACATCTGCATAAACAAGCAAATGTACTTTCAATGATTATCTATTTTACTTCCTTCACAAGCACAGTTCTTTTGCAGACCACAGTTTTGAGTCAGGGTGATGTTGCAAAGTATGACTTATTGTAACAATACTGAGAGAAGAGTGCACTTATCTTATCCCAAACATATTTGGTCACTTGTGCTGTGCTTAAAAGGATAAGGTTTCATTTAAAGGTGACCTTCAACTAAAACTCAAAATCACTAAAGGCCCTCACACATGTACCGATGCCGTTATCACGCTGCACTCAGTCGCTCGCATCGGCTGGCATCCTTTGTGTGCCGGCAGTTAGTTTCAATAAGGAAACCGGTCCCCATTGAAACTAACGGCATCGGCCAGAGATTTACGGACATGTCCGCCAGGGATCTGGGCACCCCATCGTAGCGTTTGTGGGGGGCTTAATTGCTCTGTCACACTACAATGAAGCCTATGCTCTTCCTACACACATTTTCATGTTTTTCTTCCCATCCATTGCAGGAAGTATTTCACCTTTGCTGCGTACAGATAGATTGTACACAGGGAGTAAAAAGAAACCATTGAACATCACCAGTTGGGTCTGCGAGCACCTAAGGCTTTGATCGTTTTAAGACGATTGTTTTAAAAAAGATTATTTTTAATGTCGCCTAATGTGATTGATTCATGACTGACTGATTCCTGCGTGCATGCTCCATCTTATGAGCCAATACAAATAGATCAAAATACCTAGAACACATGTGAGATACTTGAAAGATCAATTCAATTTTACCAACATGTCCGATCACTGCTCCCTCCATTTTTATGTTCCATTTCCCATAATTTCAGGTTGATAGATTTAGATAAAAAGGAATTTTTAAACAGTCTAAAAAAATCTATGAAAAAATTATGATTTGTTAAGGCAATTGAACTAAAAAATTTTACCGTGTATGCCCACCTCAACTGAAAGCTGCAACATGTCTGATTCTTAACCCCCCTAGCATTTGTGATGAGCCCAGCATGTCCAGAGTTTGTTTGAAAAACAAACTCTGGATGAGCTGGCCTCCTATGGGCACTGCATATCCCTGGAAAGCTGTGGCGATGTTCTCTCCGACACAGCATTTCTGGTGACTTTTCATGGTGACACGGAAGGGGGGGGGGAGCAGCGCCATAGACGTCCATGTTAATGGAGGGGCATCAGCTTTCCATCCCACACAGCTGCCATCATTAATGACTCCGGCGATGTGGACAGGGGTGGGGGAGGGCGGAAATTGTATGTAGTGTACTTTGTACAGTGCCGCGATTGCCCGTACCGCGCTGTTTTTAACAGAAGGCAGAACCCAAAGGAGGTTAATGCAATATCTTCAGTCTAGTGCTTTCAGCTCACATTCCCAGCCCGGAATCTTGTTGTCTGTTACTACGCCATCTTTAGTGTAATGTGAACCTTATTTCTTTAGTGTTTTATCATAGTAGTTGTCAGTAATCCTTTTTAATAGTGCACTATAAAGTGTTAGAATGTATTTAGAATATATTTCTAAATGTTTTATTGACACTTAAATGGTATAGATGTGTGCAGAGACCGCAACAGTATCAGAATGACTGTGAAGACCAGATTTACTGTAGCTTTGGGCAGATTAAACTGATGTGATAAGTGTTTACCAAAACTAAACACTGCAAATGTTTCACCTTTTGCCTTGAAATAACTATGTTATTTTAAGCTACAATGTTCCACTGACGCAATGCAGATGCTCAGGGCAAACACAAAACACTAACTTTGCACAACAGAGCCAGGCTGAGTTAAACATGTGTTGGGTATTGAATGAGTTAATGTGGCATGACATAAGCAACATACGTGATTTTATCTGACAGAGCACAGAGCTTTAATTTGGTGTATATTTTGCAGCCTTTTGAAGTTGACCTGTCTCATGTATATTTGGCATACACTGAGGAGAGCCTGCGGCAGTCCTTGATGAAGCTAGAAAGACCTAGAACATCAAAAGGAAAGTCGAGACCCAAAACTGGTCGAAGGTGCGTATTCGTTTTGTTTTACCTTAATTCTACTGTATTTTTTAGTAGAAAGGAACAAAGAGCTGTATTTTTGAACCACAAGATGCTTCCAGTATTTGAAGTGTTCAAATTAATTGGATCAATGCAATGGATCGAATAAATGCAATACCAAATTTCAGCCACAAGATGTCACTAGTAGCACTGGTATCAAGGCACACACGTCATCTTTCTCACACATGGGGGGAAGAGGGGGGCCGCTGGGGAATGGCTGCAGATTTCTCTCCTCTACGGCTGTGTCTGTGGAAGCTGCAGCTTTCACACACAGGCAGAGAAGACAGAGCTAGATGGGAGGTCATCTTTCTCTCTCTTCTCTTCTCGCTGATAAAAACAATACAGTTTTTATAGACCCACAGGCGGATCACCTATCTGACAGCTCCTCCGCCTCCCCAGCCAAGGCATTCCCCCCGATTTCTTATAGCCCCAAAAATACGGTAAATGGTTGTTGGCAAAATGCTGATAATAAAGAAAGCAGGATTGCTGTGCAATAACCAAGGCCTTATTTAGGTAGACTCCAATCTATTTAAATCACAAGGTCACTAAGAGTAGACTTCTGCTTTTTAGGAAAAAGCTCTCATCTCCATGTTACTGAGTGATAACCACATCTCGTTCATCTAGATAAGCTACTACAACAAAGTTAACATAAACTCAAAAGTGGAATATGTATGCTGATGTTGTTCTGGCTTAAATGGTAGCTGATTGGTCTAAGCCACTTATATATAATATATATTATTATATATGCAAGACACCACAGGTACCAGTGGTATCTTACATATTTCCCTATTTGAATGGCTTGTAGAAGTGGCCATATAAGAAAGCTATCTTTTTTTTTTATCTCACAGCCTAGATCTGTGAACCTATGGCAGACAGAGCCCTTTCTGTTGGCACACGTAGACAGACTGGATATCAGCGTGTCTGCCGTTTGTCTCTGATTGGTGGGGTCAGGAGGGGAGGTGATTTTTTTTCAGCTCGGGTAACATCATATTCTGGAGTCGAACTTCGGCTGGTAAACAGACAGCAGTGCCTTCTTGTGGCCACACTGATGATTTACCAGGAAATTCAAGTTATTAGCCTACTTTTGTTTTATTTTATTGTCTTGTTGACTGTAAATTTTACAGAGGACTTTAATAAAAGTTGTTTTTCGATAGACACATGTGATGACATCAGCATGACTAGTTAAAAGTATCATAAAAAGTACAGCCACGTTCTCGAAACTGCCTGTTAAGGTAGCCATACACGGGTGGATTTCCCACACGATTCCTGGCCAATTGATCACCGGGCGCGTGCACGCCGATCGATCGACGAGGAATCGGGTGCAGCCCACCTTGACCGATCGACTTGGCCCCCAAATCGGATCAGCCAGAGAACCAACCTGTTGGTCTTTTCTGATCGATTGAGCACACATCAAGGGGCGTTGACATTTGTGAAGCGATCGATCGGGAACAGAATTGTCCAGGAATCGGTGGCCTAAGGTGGTAGGCACAGACTTGATTGGGCGATCGATCGACGCCTGTGGCTTCACTGGAATCGATCGGAATGGCGATCGATCGCTCACGAGTCGACACATGTATGGCTAGCTTTAGTTAAGATGCAGCAATGGCACTGCCATAGTGGTGAGGACGCTGCAAGTTCCTCTCAAGTTCTGGGGGGTTTCCGAGCTCTTTGCTTTCTCTTTCAAAATTTTGGAAATTTTAGAGCCATTTCAAACTGCCATGCTTCTGTGTTGGAATTGTTGGCCAGAAACGGACGGTAGCCACATCCATTACTGGCAAAAAATCTGCATCTCCCATTGCTTAAACTAATACCTCAGTATTCATGTTCAATTGACGTATTGGCACTTTAACATAAAAAAGTGCTTGCTTGCGTTTGGGCACTCTGCCTCATAAAGGTTCGCCATCACTTACCTAGATCTGCCATTCATTTCAATTTAAAGTGTGATATGAGTAGCCCACAATGCAGTGGTGATCCTCAGAATTTACCATTTGAAACTTAAATACCAAGTTTTGTTTCTCTATAAGCTGCAATATGGCATAAGTTGATGCTGTAGAGTTATAATATAATCCTAATAGCAGGAATTCATGTATAAAACTCATTTGTTAACTTAGGTATTGTCGAGTAAGGTGGGGAAGGGGACACTGGTAGCCAACTCACCACATCCGGTACAAGTACTTTTGGAGGGAGAGGGGGGGAACTAGGCCCCAAGGGTGGCCAACCCTAAGTGGACTTTTACGGTGAGTATATATATAAAGCGAGTTCCAGTCACTCGGACTGGAACTTGCTTTATATATACTCTCCGTAAAAGTCCACTTAGGGTTGGCCATCCTTGGGGCCTAGTTCCCCCCTCCAAAAGTGTTAACTTAGGTATTTTGCAACAGACATGAGGAATCAATAGAATACTGTAAAGAAAAAATATATAATTTCTAAGCTTAATTGATACAGTAAAGCACCAACACATGGCTCAGTGCTGTACATTAAATAAGGGTTGAAATGCAACACAAGCTAATGCCTGCCATACACATGCCGATAAGCAGCCAATTTTTCACCTGACCGACGGGCGTGCGCGCTAGACCGGCGTCTTAATTGAAGCTAATGGCCAGCACACAAAGGGGGCCGGCCGACTGAAGGGGCCCCATAATGCACCAGGGTGCAAACGTGATGACCTCATCACGTTTGCATTCAGGTGCATATCGGAGTAGGTCTGTCTGCACCCGTCGGGGTGTGTATGGCAGCCTTAACATTCAGCTACAGACTATGATACAGGAGATGAAGACCAATCAGGCTTACAATCTATTCTGCAGTATAGTCATGGAATTCTTAGCAATGGGAGTCTTAATGTAGCCATAGATGGGTCAATTATTTTAAGATTCGATAATGTTGCACAATAAAAAATTGATCGCCAGTTGAACATCATTCGTTTGTACTGCCACACCGTGTCATAGATTCACGGACAATCGTTTAAAAAAAAAAAAAAATTTAAACTTCATTACCGTTTTCTGTCATGAAAAGGCGCCTGGAAACCAAACAAACGTAAATGTAAACTATCAAATTAAAGTTGCTGACATGTCAAGTATATCTCCAGATACCGATAACTCCTGTATCTCTATTTGTAATTTACAGTAATACTTTTTTAGTGCTTTCTGCCCAAGTTAACTCAGTTAACCGAGTTTCTCAGCTGGTCAAACTCACCCGTAGTGAACTACAATAAAACTCACATGTCCATTGGATTACCACAGTTATTCTGTGCTTTGGCATAGCTGCCGATGCTTCCGTGTCCGCCCTGATGAAGCCGGAAGGGCGGGGGGTAGGCAGCGGCATTCACCTCCATGTAATGTAGGAGGAATGGCTTTTTCCGGGCACATTACTTTGTATTCTATATATAATATCACTCTTTGAGAGAATATTTTCCCTTTGGGTCAGCACTGTTTTAATGAGTAAAATATTTACCATAAAGTAATTAAATGCCATTGCAATTTTTGGACCGACGGGATGTTGCGAAGTCGTGTTCTGGACCTCTCCAGCGGCATTTAATGTGCTCTGCCACTATCACCCGTGGCGCGTTTTAAAAAAAAAGTGCACCACATGCGCAACACCCAGGAGGTTACTTAATATAAAGGCATATAAAGAAGAGATGGGTAGAGACTAAAACTGGATAACTTATGACATCATAAGGTTTTCATGCTGCACATTTACAATTGACTTTTCCTGGTAGAGAACGTGTATAGTTTTCATCTCATCCTATTTCTTTTTCTTCTGATCTTTTAGAAAGCGTTCCTCGAAGCCAGAAGCTGTGATCGACTCATTATTACAATAACCAGTGAATGAAGAATTAATCACGTCAATCTAGGATTATGGATGACCTGACTTATTTCAGTGCAATGTTAATAGCTGGGCGGCCTGCGGTGTGTTGTGTAGAGCCTATGTAGGATATCTGATGTGTTGCAGAAAGGCAGTTTTATCATGAACATACCTTGTCTTATTACTCTGTTGTGCAGTCTCACTGTCTTGTGTATGCGGTAACTTAACATATGTTTCAGTTCCTCTCTTTACATTAATATTTCATTCTCTTTATGGATACAGTGAAACACGTTTCTTCCACGCATAGCTACAATTTTAAACCTGGGAACTATGTAACCATATTACATATTACATCTGAGAACGTGACCATAGTATATCTGATGGTTTCCAAAATCACAATGCTCTCATCTTCTAGGCTGTAATAGTAGTTACACATTGGTTGCCTTTTTTATATCTTTTTGCAGTAAAGCACAGATAAACACAGAGGTCCAGGTTCTAGTTTCACAGACCATCGTTTTGAAAATAGACCTAAAATGTCTCTCCATTGAAAGTTGCCTGCAATCATTCATTGGACAGTTCATATGGAACTCCAGCCAGATGATGTTTTCAATACAATTTGCCAGAGAAACATTGTTGAACCCCTCTTGCTGTCGCCATTCCAGATGGTGAGATTGGGAAAGCACACAACTGGGAAACAAAATCAACAGCTTTTAATGTTCTAGCAGTTACACTGCATTGCCTAGACTGGTATGTTAACAGTTAAAAAAGGTTCACTAATTTATACCAATATGGATGTGATTAAGTTATTTAAAGCGGACCTACCACCAGGAAACTATATGTTTTCATGAATGGCACTAGAAGTGCCAATAATAGGGAGGAATGCAGTTAAAAAACCCAAAAACTTACCTGTAATGAGCAATTTAAGAATATAATCCGGCAGCTCTCCATACTTCCTGGTTCATTGTCGGCAGAAATTGGGCAGGACGTCACAGGAAGCTTAGATTTCTCATTGAACTGCTTAGAAAATTCCCATAGAAGATCACTGAACACCCCCCAGTGGCCACCCGTGATATTGCACCCCCCATGTGTTTCATGTGTTGGCTTCCATGAACCAGGAAGTGAGGATAGCTGAGTGGTAATCCTTGTTTTTTTTTACTGCATTCCTCCCTATTATTGGCACTTACAGTGCCATTCAGAAAAACATAGATTTCTGGTGGTAGGTCCACTTTAACCAGCTTACTGAATGGCCCATATAAATTAGATTGAAGAATTACTCGACACCTTGACACAATTGATAAACACCTTGTATACGTTACAGTCTTATTAATAGCGATTGATATACATTAGTTTTGCACTAATCTGATTTTCAGAGCCGATTCATTGCAATTGAAAAATGGACAAAGCATTATGGTGGAGTTGTTGCCAGTCACCAGTTGGGTTTCTCCTTTTATGAAACAGAAGCTTAAATTAGTGATATCCATAACTGCTGTACTTTTTTTCCTAAATCCCTGAGGAAACCTGTATAGCAGTGGTTCCCAACCTTTTTATATCCACGACCCAGGAAGTGACATCACAAAGTATCACTTCCTGTATCTGGAACGTTTTTACCTCCTAAAAAAGCTGCTGCTAACAAGCAGGGTGGTAAGTTAGAAGGGAGAGTAATGCCCACCTCCCTCCTAACTTAGGAGGGATGGGGCGTTACTCTACCTCCTAACTTCCCACCCCGTTTGTGCAAATTATGGGGGTGGGAAGTTAGGAGGGAGAGTAACGCACAATCCCTTACTTCCCTCCTAAGTTAGAAGGGAGGTGGGCATTACTGTCCCTTTTTACTTACCACCCCACTTGTTAGCAGCAGCTCTGATGCTTTCAGTGAACTCAGCGACCCCTGTAAAATGGTCGTTCGAGCCCCAAGGGAGTCCCGACCCACAGGTTGAGAACCAGTGCTGTATAATGATATGAAGGCTGCTCTTCAGTATTTACATTCATTTTGTTATGTTCAAGCATATTCCAGGTCAGTGTCTCAATGTATTGTACCTAGAGACGGCCAAACAATTATTCTTCTTAGGAGTTCAGCAGCTTCCATATTGTTCCTCTTACAGGTTTTTTACTTTTCCTATGTCTGTGTATCGTCTTTTTGTTTCGTTTTTAGTTGTCTGTTTGCTGGTTAAAGTGTGTTTAGCATGAATTCCACACTTATTCCTGCTGATTCATTACTGCACCGAGTTATAAGAATCACAGCTCAACACCACAGTCATTGTTGAGTTTTGTTAACAACCTGTTGACCACAGTCCTTGCTTTTTATTGATGAGCTACGTTCTATTCATTATCAGTTGACACTACAGTCCTTTCTAGGCAGAGTTCTGCACCACAGGCCTCACAAAAGTTCCATTAAGCCGAAATTTAAATAAAACAACTACTTGTGGAGTTCATGGTTTTGTGGGGAAGTTTGCAGATTATGGATATGGACATAAGTACGTTTTTTTTCGGACCATAAGATGCACCTAGTTTTAGGAGCAGGAAAATGCTGTGTTTAAAGTGTTTAAATCAATTGGATCAATGCAATGGATCAAATTATTGCAATACCAAATTCAGCCACAGGGTGGCACTAGCAGCACTAGGGGGAACGTCTGCAGACGTCTGTCCCCTATGGCTGTGTCTGTGGAAGCTGCAGGGTGAGTGTGCTGCTTCTAACACAGGCAGAGATAGATGGGAAATATCTTCATTTCTTATATCAGCAGGGCTCTGCTGATATAAACAACACTGTTAAGATGGGGATCCTTGGGCGGATCTCACATCTGACAGCTCCGCGACTAATCTGCTTACCAGGAGAGCTGGCGGGGAGCCAAGGTGCGACCACCAGCAGCCGACCATAAGACGCAGTCACTTTTGTCCCCCAACTTTTGGGGAGAAAACGTACGTCTTACGGTCTGAAAAATACGGTAGTTATTTTGGAAAACGGTTGGAAACATTCTTTTAGGAAAGTTGGCTCAAACTAAATCTACGCCGAGCCTGAGAAACCATACAATACAGCCCATTTGTACTTCACACTGCATTTTTTTTGTACTAAAATGTATAGTAAATATAACATACATATAAGTTTAACTTAACAAATGTATTTCATTCATAAACCACAACAGTTTTCTCTAACCACTCTGATTTTTAAAGTTCAATAAGTCCAGCCTAATATGAATGTAAGCCTTTCCCAACTTGTGTAGATATAGTTATGTTAAATCAAAACTACCATGATATTTATTTCTGTATATTTTGTGTTTGCTTTTGTTAATTGTCAAAATGTACAGTTTTTCTTTTTTTTCTTATTGTATTTAAAATTTTTGTGAATATAGCAAAACAAAACCCAGCAGAATTAGTTATTTCCCCTCACTGCTCATTATCTCTAATAATATTACTTTCACACCCAGAGCGCTGGTTGTCTGAGCCCGGAGTTGGGTGCATGTGGGTAACGTCGCACCACTCAAACAAAAAGCTGCTTATTAAAAAAAAGGTTTTGTGTCTCTCACCTGAAAAACATCAGACTAGCATCACATTAAATAGAAATGAAAACCTGCCCGTGCCCTGGGCATGTGGGGACAGTGGTTTATAGAGAAGTAAGCTGCTCCACCATGAGTATTAGGTGGCCAAACCTATTTCTATAAATGCCTAACAGCGGCCTGCAGTCACTATGAGGATGCATCCACAGCATCATCACACCTCTGCCTCGTCCTCATGGTGACAGTACCGCGCCTCTAGGCTTTATCTCAGCACATTGCAGTGAACAATGGGACCAAGGTGGCAACATGCCAGAAATGGGCGGGTTGTCCATTTAATGGGTCTTAAGCCTAACCACATAAGTTTTAATAATTGTTAATGGAGCTTCCCAATCATTGTAGTAGGTGAGAAGGAAGGTCTACAGAATACGAAGGGGCAATGGTTTTAACTTATTATCTAGGAGGTTATTAAACTAGACCGCCTGGGCACTAACAGTAATTCTAACAGTAAAGATATGTTTCCACAGCATTATGGGCTCTGTTGACACCCCCTACACTAAGCACCTTCCTTGACAGGGATGTCGGCAGAAGCCCATCCATATACACACCTACCGCACAGGCTGTTTCCATGGCATTGAGGTGGTCCAGCCGCCACAGGTTGACGAACTGCTCTACCTTAACCTTTCGACCAGCTCAACGCTGACTGTGTATATGGATTGGCTCTGTTGACATCCCAGTCAAGGAATGCCATTAGGTTTTGAGAGAGCCCATAAGGCTGTGAAAACATACCCCAATGACCTGATTTTTGGGGGGCTGTTGGATGTGTTTTTATTCTGATCGCACTTCATTAAGTATTTGTTTTATGCCTGTGGCACCTTATGGGTTGCAAGCTCCAATATTCATTTCATATACCTTCACAAACAGCCTGATTGGGATTTCTAAAGGTAAAACACAAATAGTTGGTATTAGACACAATATTGAAATATGTTCCTTCTTTAGTGTAACTTGTAGTATGTAAGGATAAGAGGTAGCATTGCATTACAGACCTGTAGCGGGCATTAGAATAGTTTATCGTCTTAGGAGATTAAATAAGATTAGATCCTGTACTTGTTCATCGGTTTTCTATCTGCGGCCTCACCTTTTTCTTTACACTCGGCACTCACCTGTATCAAGCAGGAGCTGCATCTCCTGCTTTCCTTTTCTATTCTATGCAGCCTCATTTTGTCAATATCTGTTTGGAAGTTTTGCTCTATTAAAATAAATCTTACTATGCTAAAACTGTATGTGTGACATTTATTTACAACAAATAAAATTAAGAAAGAATACCTATATGTGAGGCATATTGTGCTTCTGGGACATTACAAAATGTGACAGCAATTTTGCTTGCAGCAAACTTATAAAGCTAGCCATACACGTGTCGATTCCTGAGCGACCGATCGATTCCGGGGAAGCCACAGGCGTCGATCGATCAACCATACAAGTCTGTGCCTACCACCTTAGACCACCGATTCCTGGACGATTCTGTTACCAGTCGATCGGTTCACAAATGTCAACACCCCTTGATGTGTGCCCAATCGATCAGAAAACACCAACAGGTTGGTTCTCTGGCCGATCCGATTTGGGGGCCATGTCGATCGGGCGGGTCGATCGGTCAAGGTGGGCTGCATTCGATTCCTCGTCGATCGATCGGCGTGCACGCGCCCGGTGATCGATCGGCCAGGAATCGTGTAGGAAATCAACCTGTGTATGGCCACCTTAAGAAATCTTCAAGAGATATCAGCCTGGTTAGTGTGTTTCTGTAGGACATACAAGAGTTGGGTGGCTAGGTGGGGCGCACATGACATTACTTGCATTGTACAACGCAGAGTTGTACTTACCTATTGTCTATCATACATGCCTGGGTTTGCCTCAGTTACGTATATATATATAACTATGGTAGGAGATGCAGTGATACTGTATATTGATGTGCTATGCAAAGTACTGCTGAATATGTTGGCACTATATCTAAGTAAATGTTAATGATAATAGTAATAGTGTTTAAACCTTCAGCCAAATTTTGTTTAAGGCATCATGGTAACCTGTTGTTTCACAAACTTTCACAGTTGTAAACCTATTCTATGGTAAGCTGTCGGGGATCAGCTGCAAATGGGGCTTTCAGTGAGGTATATCCGCAAGAACAGGGTTCTTTTTAGGGCTCACATGTATTAACAGCACTAGTCCAAACAGAAAGTCATCCTCACAGGGGTTAATATCGGCCAAACAAAAGTCCTTGAAAATGCCAAGCTTCCTGGCTTTGCACTAATCAAACAAAGTTTATTTCTTTTAGGAAACCCTAATGGCCTCTTAGCAGTATTAGCCACACACTCCCCCTGTGCCCTGTATTTCCTGAGCCAAGCAGCACTGTCTCCAACCTTATTGGGAGCCCTCACACAATGGTCTGAGCTTCTTTTGTGGAGACACACCCACCTACCTCCCTGATGTTCAGCAGATGTAAGTTCCTAGATCCCAAAACAAAAACTGCACAATAACGGTCTGTAGCAATCGAATACTATCCTGGGATTCCTTCTAGGATCCTGCAAGTCAGTCAATCTGTTTTTTTCTGGTCGATCCTATTACATTGGACGGGGACCAGTTGGTTGCAATCCAAAGTAATGTCCGGCAGGGATCTTTGTGTGCAGGGTGTGCAGGGATACACTGCGTGTATGCCTACCTTAAGAGTTGAGGCAAATATGGGCAAATAAATTCTACTTCACAGGCCAACAAAAAATGACACACTTTTTTCTCTTTTCAACCCACCCAGCCCAAACATCTTCCTTCTGCTACTGCTATGTATATGTCAGACAGGCAACTTGAACAGGCGCATCTTTCTTCTGCTACTAGAGTGTGAAGCTGCACGGCTAACATACAGACGCTCATCCAGCCAAGTAGGACCACAAGACGAGGAAGCTGTCAGGGGCAGTCTCTAACAGCTTCCCTGCCTTCTTTAACTCTCACTCTGCTGGTCACTGCAGCATGGAGCTCCGACCAGAAGTGCAGCAGTTTCCTGCAGTGAATAACTGCTCCAATGTATAAGGTGCATCTTTTACATAGGCTCATCGGCTTAGTTTGAAAAATATGTTAACTAGTGATGGCCGAACAACACCTTGTCTGTTCGCGAACAGGCGGATCAGACTTTTAGAAAAGTCCAACATCCGCCTGTTCGGTGGGAAAACCAGAAGTGATGTCACGTATGGTGCATGGACCGCACAGTTCCTTATTCCATATGCCTGAAGTGACGCCACTATTCTCACTTCCATGTTTTTGCCTGATGTTTCACCGGAGACCAAGGTCTCTACCCGGTCACTAGTGAAAAAAGGCGTGGATCAGTGAAAAAAGACACGGAAAGATCTGGCCAGCGGAAGAACAATAAACTTATTTTAGGTGAAGGGGACGGGTCGAACACCTGTGGACAGTTCATCCATCTCTAATGGTAACCACTCACCAATTAATGAAAGACCTAAAGTCTCTTTATCATAATGACATATTGGTCTGTGCACAAAGGACAACACTTAATTCAGAGGATATGATTTTAACAAATTGTAATATTTAACTGGCTACCATGAATTCTGACATGCTACATTATTATTAGACAATGCAGGCCTGTCATGTTCCTCTTGACTAATCTGATCACATCATTAACAGCAAATACAACCTGTGATATGCTAAGTTATTAGATCAGATAAACATGATATTGGGACAGAGTTAGAAATCCATAACTGACAGTTCTATTGTGATACCAAATGTCCGTCATGGAACTAGTGGTTCCGAGGTTTACCTTCCCGCTGTAAACCAAGTCATGTGTTTTCCTGTCATCTGTGCCTTCATTTGGGAGATGGCCACCTATTTCCTGACTATTTCATAGGTGTGAGACAGAATATGTGACTGAATATATCACCACATCCTTTCTATTTTGAAAGGTGTCAAACAGAAGAGGCAATGAGGCAGCAAAAAAAATTTTGGGCCAAAAAATAATCGCCACGTCATGGGTACTATTTATCAGGAATATCTTCTGCAAACATACCAACCCACATTTATGTTTCGCAAAGGAAACTACTGTGCGTATGTTATTTGCATTTGATGTTAAAACTTCTTTACAGCTTTTTACAGTAATAAGTAATTAGGTAATGTAGTGTCAGTGTAGGAGGATTTATGTTGCTTTTGAATTAAAAGTTTGAACAGTTAAGGTGGATTTACACGTGTAGGTTTTTTCATCCAATCAATGAAGAACGAACTATTTTTTGGTTGATTGAACAAAAATCTAGAATGGCCAATCTGTTCCATGGATAAATTTGGTTCGATCTCAAAAAAAATCGTTCTAAAGGTCAAAATTTTTATCGGCCGTAGTAATTCTGAATGTATTTTCGTTCGATATCGGGATGACAGACAAAAAAATCTAATGTTACATTTGATAAATGGACGAACGATGTTCGACAAAAAAATCTATAAAAAAATGTAATCGGCAGTTGATCAAACAAAAAATCTAAACGTGTAAACCCACCTTTACTCCAATCCCTAATCTTCACACGATCATTAGTTTTTAGAAATACCAGATATATCATGCACTGTAATGACAGCATAGGTGTAAAAATGGAAAATAAGGTGCTATGGGGGAAGGGAACAGAACATATTCCATATGACCAGACACGTTTCAATATTTCCGCTTGTTCAGTTATTAAATCGTTTGGAAAGTCATCTGACATGAGGGTAACTTTGACTTAAATGTCCAAATATCTGATGGGTTTATAGGTATTTAGATTTGTTTCCTTATTTGTAATTACGATCATAAACAGGATCGTAAATATGACCGTATTATACATGGGCTCCATCGTACGATCGTAAATCAATCGTGTTTACTTGATCACACTGTGTGGTGGTACAATTAATGTTAAACTGGCACACAATCGTATTAACGCACAACACTAGCTTAAGAAAAGAAAAACATAAATTAGTTCATTTAGGTTCATTTAGGTTCACATAGGTCCATGATATCAATTGGCATATGAATTTAACCTGAATTACACACACATCATATACACACACAAAACATGTAACCACACACTCTACTTTCTTATAAGATAGAATAGGAAAGGGTATGGAGCCCTGAGTGCAATTAGAAGAAAGGGGGATGAGAACTGACAGCATTGAGAGCCAATATAAACTCAGCTCGAGATATCTCGGGTAGAACGCTCTGGAGTTTAAAGAAGCTTTTATTTACCTGCAACAAACACCTTAGCGTAAAGGTGAACGTGTGCGTTACCTGTAAATACCGCTCTGCTATGAAATGCCCTCAATAATTCACTCCCTATCCAGCCGACCGAACACAATGATTTACACACTGTCTAGCCAATCAGAGAACACAATGATCCGCTGCAGTTCAAACTGAGCTTCAGAATTGGGAAGAAAGGTGGTTAAGTGACTTTGAACTTGGCATGGTTGTTGGTGCCAGACGTGCTGGTCTGAGTATTTTAGAAACTGCTGACCTTCTGGGATCGTCCTACACAACCCTCTCTAGGGTTTACAGAGAATGGTCCGAAAAAGGTAAAAAAAACATCCAGCGAGCCGCAGTTCTGTGGGCGGCAATGCCTAGTTGATGACAGAGGTCAGAGGAGAATGGCCAGAGTGGTTCGAGCTAATAGAAAGGCAACAGTAACTCAAATAACCGTTACAACCAAGGTATGCAGAAGAGCATCACTGAATGCACAACACATCAAACACACATCAAAGCTTGAGGAAGATGGCAGAAGACCACACTGGGTGCCACTCCTGTCAGCTAAGAACAGGAAACTGAGACTACAATTCGCACAGGCTCACCGAAATTGGACAAAAGAGGATTGGAAAAATGTTGCCTGGTCTGACGAGTCTGGATTTCTGCTGCGACATTCGGATGGTAGGGTCAGAATTTGGCATCAACAACATGAAAGCATGGATCCATCTTACCTTGTAACAACGGTTCAGGCTGGTGGTGGTGGTGTAATGGTGTGGGGGACATTTTCTTGGCACACTTCGGGCCCCTTAGTAGTAATTGATCATTGTTGCAACACCACATCCCTTTATGACCACAGTGTACCCATCTTCTGATGGCTTCCGGCAGGATAATGCACCATGTCATAAAGCTTGAATCATCTCAGACTGGTTTCTTGAACATGACAATGAGATCACTGTACTCACATGGCCTGCACATGTCACCAGATCCCAATCCAATAGAGCACATTTGAGATGTGGTGGAATGAGAGATTCGCATCATGGATGTGCAGCCGACAAATCTGCAGCAACTGCGTGATGCCATCATGTCACTATGGAGCAATGTCTCTGAGAAATATTTCCAGGACCTTGTTGAATCTATGCCACAAAGGATGAAGACGCCAAAAGGGGGTCCAACCCGGTACTAGCAAGCTGTGCCTTATAAAGTGGCCGATGAGTGTATATATATATGTTCTTTGGTACATGGACCCCATGTAAGTACCTGGCTTCCATGAATTTAACTATAAAGCCTGCCATAGACACCTCGATCTATGGCAGACCTTTAGCAGACTGATTACAGCGTGGTGACGTTACCACGCTGTGAGCAATCTGCTACATGTTGGACAGAAATCCTGTGTGTTCCACTGACACACAGGATTCCTGTCAGACTGAAGCCAATTACCTCGGAGGGGGAGGAGACTCCCCCTCTGAGATAACAGCGTTAACAGCCTGCAGCTGTCAGTCGTACAGAAAAAGAACCGGCATGTCGGATCCGTGTGCGATCCGACCTGCCGGCTTTTTTTCAACATAATTCAAGGTGGGCTCCCACATAGTTGCGGCAGACCAACCTTGATGTGCTCGGCGGGAGCGAGCACGCAGGTTGGTCTGCTACAACTATGGCCAGGAGTCTGCCCGTCTATGGGGGGCTTAAGATGTATCTCTGTAGACAACAGAAAAGTTAGGGATGTAACTGCTCCCTACATAGAATAGCTAAATGAATTGTTGTATGTCAGTGCTCTGCAGCTATTCTAAGTGACTGAAACCTAAACACATGACTGACTTGTTGTGTGGGTTTTGTGGTCTGATAGAAGATCTAAAATGTCATATTACTAATGTTTATGAGCTTTGCATCTTTTTCATTTCTCTCGCAGCAACAGTATAGTGCAAGTTTTTCTTAGAACTGTTCACATTCTAAAAGTATTTTTATTACAAGGAAAAAATTCAATGTTCATACATGAAGTTGTCTGAAAAAAGGTAAAGGTAGCCATACACGGGTCGATTTCGCACACGATTCCTGGCCGATCGATCACCGGTCGCGTGCACGCCGATCGGCTAAGAATTGTGTGCAGCCTACCTTGACCGATCGACACCGCCCGATCGACATGGCCCCCAAATCGGATCGGCCAGAGAACCAACCTGTTGGTCTTTTCTGAGCGATTCAGCACACATCAAGGGGAGTTGCCATTTGTGAAGCGATCAATCGGGCACAGAATCGTCCAGGAATCGGTGGCCTAAGGTGGTAGGCACAGACTTGATTGGGCGATCGATCGACGCCTGTGGCTTCACCGGAATCACCGGGGCGATCGATCGCTCACAAGTCAACACATGTATGGCTAGCTTAACACATGAGAAGATATTGGTCATCTCCCTTTTTTTAAAATTATTTTATTAGTTTAGTACATCTGCTGCTTTTAATTTTCATTTCCATACATTGATGTAAATATGATGCATATTTCTAGAAATAAGAATGTAAAGTTTAATCAAACTGGTTGTTCTTCCAATGTTGCATAACAGTAATGGACCCATAGTAAATGTTTGGTGATGTTATATTTCCTTTGAGTTTCCATTAATAGTTTTCTTGGGAATACATTATGTTGGACAAAATGGCGTCAATTATACTGGCTACGTTTTGGGGTTTGGTCAGGGGACACTTTATAGAAAATGTAATTATACAGTATCTTCTTCTACAGGGTTTTTTCATTTGGAACCTTTATTAACCTCCCTAGCGCTCTTGCAAGGTCCAGATTCCTGTACCAAAAGTGCACCATAGAGTTTAGACAATATTTTTTTATGTTGTAGGCCTGTAACTTCCCAAAATATGTCTGTACAAGGGTCTAGTAGACATCCTGACTATAATAATGTTTGAAACAAACAATTATGTTAAAAAAATTACATTTAAAATATATACAAAAGGTATCATCTTAATGATAAAATCTCTAAAATACTTATTTTGTATGATAGATTTCAAAACAGTATGTATTTATATTTATGTTTTTTTATATTCATAATACAATTTTTATTCAATTGGAAATGTGTTTTTGTTTTTATTGTATTGGATACAGTTATCACGGTATCCAATACAATGCCCTTTGGCACCCTCTGAAAGGGTTAACTTCAAAGAGGGGGTGATTTTTCAGATGTACTCTTTGAAGTTAACCCAATTTACATTTGAAAATGTAATGTGAAAGGGGGAGGATGAGCCGGTAAGTATGCGCTGCCGGAGCCCCGATCTTAACTGGACAGCATCATCTCGTTCAGTGCAATAGTGGCTGTGCAGCGCTGGACGAGATGGTGCCGTCACTAACGCTAGGGGGGTTAATGCTGTTGTAAGTAGGACAGCTTCTAAAGCCAAACTATACTCACCTCTGCTACAACATGGTCCTTTGCTAATACCAACATCTTTTACTCTGCTCTTTCAGTTTAATCTTTGCATACCTTGATTGATACAAATAGTTTTTATTGTCTTTAGAGTAATACCAGTTACAATCCCTATCTCTTAAGGTCCTCCAATCAAAAATGTTTTATTTGGAGTTCCAGAGTTAATAGATCTACCTTTTTATAGTCACAGATCCCTACTCCTGTTTCCTGTGTGTTTCCCCGAAAATAAGACAGTGTCTTATATTTTTGTTCCCAAATGCCCTACATCTTATTTTTGGGTGATGTCCATGAAGAAGAATACGGCACTGGGGTATCAGGGTGGGGGATCACTTAAAATTACAGGTGCGATCAGAGGGGGGAATCAAAATGGCACAGGAGACTCAGAGGGGGGATTACCATTTTAGTAACCCCATCTGATCCTCATGTGTCATTTTGATTGCCCCCTCTGATCCCCCCGGTCCAGAGTTACAGTACCGTATTGTAAGGTTCAGGAATCAACCAGACGACAAGAGGCAGCTGTTGATGCTCAAAAACTTTTATTGAACAGCGGGACCCTAGCGGGGTCTCGCAGCACAGGCATAGAGGTGCCAATGAGCAGGGCACCAGGAACTCAGTAACAGGCTTAAGTCCAACAGTACAGTCCAAAAGAGTAGTGATAACCGTATCTTGACCTGCCACTCAAACTGGCCAAATGGCAGGGCTGCTCCATGTACACAGAAGCAATAGGGCTGCGGATATGCAGATGCGGCCCAATATGGCGGGTGTGGGGGCCACCCTACTCTGAACGTGGAAATCTCCGCTGGAGGCTAAGAAGGCAGCAGACTGCTATGCTCTCCTCGTGCTATTGCGCTCACGGCTGCATGGCCACACAGGAGTACCGTTAGGGGAGAGGGGCAAACCTGTCTTACATGACTGACTGAGCAACTTTCTGGGGGCAGAACCCTCCCTTATCTCTCCTTGGAGCCCAGGGGCATCATGGACAAGAAATTTAAAGGGGACACTGCCCTGATTCTGCAGGTGCATGTCACTACACTATTTTTGGGGGTGCCTTATTTTCAGGGAATGCCTTATTTCCGTGTAGTTACAGGGGTTCCCTAGTTAGTGTGATATGCTATTAAATACTTGGGGGGCTTAATTTTACCTGGTGGACCACTAAGGGGTTTTTATCCTATCCTCTATTTTAAGGTAGCCATACACGGGTCAATTTGTCACCGATCGATTCCCGGTCCGATCACTCCTGGCGATCGTGGAATCGGCAATTGATCGGAGCGGGAATTGATGGAACACCACCTTGGGAATCTGATTTGTGGTCGATTTGGACATGAGCCGAAAGGCTGCTGCATAGGGGTCCACCAAAAAAAACAATATGTCGTATCAATGTCCGATCCGATTTTTAGTTGATTCAGATTTTGTTTGGTCGATCGTTCAGGGTGGGCAGAACTCGATTGATCGCCGTGAAGTCTTTTTTTCTATGCAACAAAGTGTATGACTTAATTTTTAGAACAAGTGTAAAAAAAAACATTATTTTTGGAAACATTGCCTTAAAGTCCCAGGGCTGGCCAACGCACCCAAATGCTGATCAGTTTGTAGTTATGCTCACCCTCAAATTAAAGCTGACAGTGTGCAGTTAAAGCACATTATGTTTGGTTCATTGTGGTGGTGTATAGAGCCAAAAGTGTTAGAATTGTGTTGATGTCCCAATATTTATTGACCTGACTGTATGTTTCTTTTGTTTGGTGTATTGATATTACATTTTTATATATTCTGTTACCTTATTAAACAGAAACACAAATATTTGTGTAAAGGTAATAGATCAGTAAAGCAATGTTAAGCATCCTTATTGCAGATTTGAATCCATTGTGCAATATTGCAAAAGGGGCTTTTGATCTATCCCAACCTCATTCTCCAGTATAACAATTACACTCAATCACCCCTATTACTTAGCTAAAATATACCATATTTTTCGGACTATAACACGCACCTGACCATAAGACACACACAGTTTTTAGAGCGGGGAATCAGAAAAAAAATATTTCATGTGTTTAAATGAATGAGGGAAAAATCCCATGCAGTACCTAATTTCAGCCAGAAAAATTGTGTAACTAGAGAGCACAGCTAACGACATCTCCTCTTCCTCATACAAGGGGAAGGGAGGGGGGCTGGTGGGGGAATCTGCACTCTGGTCTCCCTGTCTCCTTTCCGCTGTGTGTGTTAGGAAACTGCCAGCGAGTGCAGCTTTCCCCACACACTCTCTGCATTGGCTATACCTGAGGGGCTCTGCAAATACAGACAATACAGTTCAGATGGGAGATCAGACTGTGTGCATTTGGCCCATAGGACGCAGGCACTTTCCCCCCCCCCCCCCCCCCC
>CM070034.1:32490161-32503719 GCA_036250615.1 Ptychadena robeensis | reverse complement strand
GGCGTCTCTCCTTGCTATGTTATAGGGGGTGGGATGGTCCGTGAGGTGGGGGTGCTGATTCAATAAATTCAATAAAAAAAACTTTATTAAATCTTTTGACCTGGTCATAATAAATACTAATAAGACCATGTCATAACATATACTGCCCTTCCCTACCCTGCCCTCCAGAGAGGTGTCCGTTAATGAACCAACGCGTCCCAACCAGGCCCCCCCTCCCCCCGTAGGGCTTCCTCATGGTAGGAGTATTAACGGTGATCACTATGAGTGAGAACACACAATTCAAAACACAAGAATCATTTTGACAGTCAGGCATATGATAGCATCTATTACATAACCACATACTCCCCTGGTGTTAAATCAGACTTAAGTTACATTTAGTAATGATTGTTCTCGGCAAAGAAAATGAAGCGTACAGATATTATAAAAGACTCAAATTTATTCACATGCACACGGTCAGTCAAGTCTTTGCCACTGTCTGTAATACAAGTGTCTTTACTTCTAGGTGTTGTAAAGAAAATGATCATCTTTATTTGTGTTTGACTAGCTGGGCTTATTGAGTAAGTTAGCTTGTGACATGTGAAAATGCATCATCATATGAAGCTGAACTAAGACATGTCTGACAGAGCATTAGAACAAATCATGCCACCGAGTGAAGAAATGTTATTTTTTATAAATATATTATATTTGAAAAGATAATAGATTGGACCTATACCGTTATACAATCAATTGAATTTATTAGGTCCAAACAACCATGTAATCACCAACCAAGTACAATTGACATATAAGGATTCTCTGTATGGTAAGCAAGTGGGCACTAAGAGGGTGCCTCAGCCTGAATGCTGACACGTGTCAGTTTTAGGGCATATTTCCACTTGTCCACGATTACCCACGGTTTAAATTTTTCTTGCTAGCGATTGGGCACATTTGGGCATGTCTTTGGAAGCGTTTTTCTAAAGGCCATTGGGGCAGACAGGACCGTATCTGACCTTCCATTGCACATGATCAAAAATGCGGTAAGCCGATCACAGCTGTGGTGATGACCCCATTCAAATGCATTGACGCAATCGCCCGGCCGATTGCTAAAGTTGAAACAATCCCTTAGATTTCAGAAGTTGTCTGAAAATCTAAGAATCTCATGAATTGTAGAAATTGTTGGCAATTTTTTTTCCAGAAAATCAAGTATTTCTTGCAGAAAAGTATTGCAGTAACACATTTTGCTATACACATGTTTATTCCCTTTGTGTGTATTGGAACAAAACCAAATTGGACATAATGTCACACAAAACTCCAAAAATGGGCTGGACAAAATCATTGACACCCTTAACTTAATATTTAGTTGCAGACTCTTTGGAAAAATAACTGATATCTGTTGCTTCCTATAACCTCCTGTAATCCTCAGATTTAATGATGTCTTGCACACATTTATGGCACCCAGTGCCAGAAGCAGCAAAACAACCCCAAAACATAATTGAACCTCCACCATATTTCACTGTAGGTACTGTGTTCTTTTCTTTGAAGGCCTCGTTCAGTTTTCGGTAGAGTAAAATGATGTGCTTTACCAAAAAGCTCTATCTTGGTCTCATCTGTCCACAAGACATTTTCCCAGAAGGATTTTGGCTTACTGAAGCACATTTTGGCAAACCGTAGTCTTGCTTTTTTTATATCTGTGTGTCAGAAGTGGGGTCCTCCTGGGTCTCCTGCCATAGAGTTTTATTTAAATGTCGATGTATCGTTCGCCCTGACACTGATGCACCCTGAGCCTGCAGGACATCTTGAATTTCTTTGGAACTTGTTTGGGACTGCTTATCCACCATCCGGACTATCCTGACTTTCAATTTTTCTCTTCTGTCCACAGCCAGGGAGATTAGCTACAGTGCCATGGGCTGCAAACTTCCAGATAATGTTCCGCACTGTGGACAAAGGCATATCGAGATCTCTGGAGATGGACTTGTAACCTTGAGATTGTTGATATTTTCCCACAATTGTGGTTCTGGAGTCCTCAGACAGTTTTCTTCTCTCTCTGTTGTCTATGCTTAGTGTGGCACACACAGACACACAATGCAAGGATTAGGTGAACTCCTCTCCTTTTTATCTGCTTTCAGGTGGGATTTTTATATTGCCCGCACCTGTTACTTGACCCAGGTGAGTTTAAAGGAGCATCACATGCTTGAAACAATCTTATTTATCCACAATTCTGAAAGGGTGCCAATAAATTTGTGTTTTGTGTGACATTATGTCCAATTTGCTTTTTTTGGTTTTGTTACAATATACACAGGGAAAAAACATGTATATAGCAAAACATATATTACTGCAATACTTTTCTGTGAGAAATACTATTATCAATTTGGTTTGTTGAACCCAGATTTAGATTTTTACAGTCTCACGTGATAAGCAAGACAATCATGTTAGAAGGAACATGCTTACACAACATGATGGCAATTGAAATGTAAAATCTCATTAGATTTCATCTTACAAGTTATGGAGATTTTCTGGAAAATGTATATGTAATACCCAAAACCACCCAAAACTACCTAGATGTCATTGGGATGTTGTGTTTCCACTGTTATCTCTTGTAAATGGTTGATGTATATATTCCTTTCATGGGCCATTTCATGTGGTCATCTTACAGATTTCAAAGATAGATAGGCAATTCACCATTTAAATATAGTCTCCTAATCTTGGTTTCTTGTCACAGTTCCCTATGAGGCGTGCTTGTGATAATTCCATTTACCAGAAATCAGAGAGAAAATTTTACTTTCCAGATTTACGTGCAGTAACAGGCTTTTGTACAGCAATAGTAATCAGTGCTTTTGTAGGTTTTTTTAATTAAAAAATTTAAAACTTTAAAAGTCAGAATTAATGCTTCTATTTTGCAAGTAAGTTAACACATGTAGTAGATTCTATTGGATGTAAGAGTATTTTCAGTCAATAAATGGATAATACATCATCTGAACATTGATTGTAATTAGAATTTATTAAAATATTACAGTAGAAAGCACTCTGATTACTGCTAATCAAAGAAATGCACTTTTTGCTGTTCCATCAATTGACTTGATTTATGGGTGTATAGTAGTGTATTAATGTCAGGGGTATATTTATCTGGTTATGAACCCATCAACCAGTTATGCCAGCATACTCCTCATCTCCATACTTAGCCACCCATCCTTTACAGTGACAAGTGCAAAGGTAAGTGACTGTGCTGTCACTTTCTTGCCATTCCAGATTCATTATGAATATATACATATGTGTGTGTGTGTGTATATATATATTTATGTATTATGATTCTTCTTCATGTCCTGCCCTGTAGACTAATTTGCAATTGAGAAGATATTTCCCACGTGAGGAAAATCCCCTTTTAGTTATCACAGGAGACAGGTCCCCTAAAAACATTTTTTGTTTTTTCCTAATTTACTGACATTGGTGATCAGGACAGCAGAGAAAACCCGAAAACTAACAGTAGTTATAACCTCTCACTACTCACATACAACTTAAATGCTTAAAGGTGGCCATTGGGGCTGAATTTGCCGCACATCGACCCACAAATCTAACATACCCACCTTAAACCGGGCCAGAAATTGGACACATTACGGACATGTCTGTAATTTTTATGTCGATCGAATTGCTTTGGATGGAGACCAGCATCCCCATGTAAAATAAATATCAGCACACAAAAGGTGTTAGGACGATTCTCGGCTCTTCAAGCCTTGCGTGATGACGTCATCAAGCACTGTCGATCTGCCAGCAATAAAACCAGAAAAACCAGAGTCTATGGCCAGCTTTATTTATATTT
Source organism: Ptychadena robeensis (assembly GCA_036250615.1). NCBI lineage: Eukaryota > Metazoa > Chordata > Amphibia > Anura > Ptychadenidae > Ptychadena > Ptychadena robeensis. The sequence goes on along the minus strand of CM070034.1, from coordinate 32,499,929 downwards.
TTTTTAAAACAAAACCTGGTAATCCGGCCATAAAATTCCTTGCCGTGACAGCCCTTTGTCCCTGGCCCACTTTGTGCTCCTGTCATGCCACCCTATCATACAGAACACCTATGGATTAACTGTATTTTTCGAACCATAAGTCACACTTTTTTACCCCCCAAATTGGGGGCAAAAAGTGCCTGCGTCTTATGGTCGGCCGTGGGTGGGCCGTGGGTGGTTGCACCTTGGCTTCCTGCCAGCTCTCCCGGAACTGAGATTAGCCACGGAGCTGGAGGAGCTGTCAGTTGAGCCCTGCTGGCATAGGCAATAAAGAGAGATAGATGAACTGGCATCTTTCCCTCTCTCCCTCCTTGGAAACTTTAATCACTCTGCAGCTCCCACAGACACAGTAACAGCCAGCCGGAGAGGAGAGCAGAGACTGAGAGCAGTAGACTCTGCAGCTGTTGGCCCCCCTCCTCCTTCCGATCAGTGTGGAGAATGACGCTGTGCTGAGTGTGTACTGCTGCTAGTGACACCTACTGGCTGAATTAAAGATTGCATTCATTGAAAAATAAGGTACACTTATAATGTACCTGTTTAAGGATGCAATCATGTGCCACTGTTATTAGCATTAGCAAACTGACTATGACCAATGCCAGTGAGGATCTCTGGCACAGCAAACAGCAAATCACGGTTAAAATGGGCAAAAAATGTATAAATTGTTCATCATAGCAATGTCATTCTGGTTGGGCTTGCATCATCCCCAATTTTCTTTATTATTGCCTTTCTAGATGCACTTTTCTGTTCATTCTTAATCTTGATCAGCAAAAGCTTAATCTTGATCAGCTGAATGAGATGGAGGCGAAAAAAGAGAATGAGTAATTTTTTCTTTTACGTAGGATTCAAATACGTCATGGAAAAACGTTTCATTTGTACATATTATGTAAAATGTACCTGTAGGTAATGTTGACATACTCTCTCTATTTTTAACAAGTTTTCTCCATTTAACAGACAGACATTTAGTCCATTGGTTCCAGTAAAATGAACTCTAAATGCTTTAGGATTACAAGACATTGTAGACAAGAGAAAAAAAGAGCGTATGATCATAACATTCCCTTAAAATGGAAATATTCTTGTATAAAATATTTAGATAAATGCATCTCTACCATTTCACTAGCAAACTTTTTGCACCTGGCATAATATGAAATGATGTGAATTTTTATAGCTACGTTGTGTCTAGTCACTCATCCACCCATAGGACCCTCTTAAGGTTTCTTGTTGATGTCTCAAGAGCTTGTGCTTGGGCCTGCAATATCCCCCACCCCTTTTTCCCCTTACCTTCCCATTGTCCTACACCTTCCCTGTTCTTATTGTTTTTTGTTATATTTCCTCGACCTCCTATAGATTTGTTAATTTTGGAAGTCAATCATGGGTTTTGTATCGGGGTTACTATTGCACATGCTTGGTATCCTTATTATTGCAATGTCTGCATGTCCTGTAATAAATGCTATTTTGCACTTGGTAATTACCCTGTAAAAATGTCCAAACTTTAATACAATCTATTGAAAAATAAATTATGTGCATTTTCAGGATATCCCAATAGCCCAATATGTTTCTGTTTTTATATACTAATACAACATGAAGTAGTCTCATATTTTTTAACATTCACAAAAAGGTATACAGAAGAAAAGCAACACAGATGGATAATATTCAGTTTTGAAAGAGTCCGTAGACAACAAATTAAAACAACATCAAACATCAAACAGTGCCCTGTCTTTTCCTCCAAAAACCCCTCCCCGTCCACTCCCCAGCCCCGGTCCCTATAATCCGTCGTTACCGTAGCCCTTGGAGTCTTGGATCCCTACATATACAGTCTAAGCCCCCCTAAACATAATGCACACTATACCGTAGCCACCCTTTCCCCTGCAGCCAGCTCAAGTGGTCCCAGGGACCCCCGCATCTGCTCTTGGAGGTACCATTTGGTGTTATGGAATGCCACCATGAACTGCAGAAGCTCAGGACGCGTCAGCTCTCAAAGGAGATACCCCTTCCACGTGTGGAAAAATGTGTCTATCACAGTGGCCTGTGACTGGAGGGCATTAATTTTCTCAGATACCATAATGCGGCGGAGATAGGAGACCACATCACCCACCACAGGTGGGGAGGCGTGTATCCAGGTGGTCGACGACGGGGTCTGAGAGAGCACACTTGGGGCATGCCTGTAGCAGGGTTAGCGGGCGCCGCCATTTGCTCGCCGTATTAAATGCCCGATATGCCCTATGTAAGATTTTAAAGAATGTCTCCCTCCAGGATTCACTAACAATTTGACTCTGCTCAGTTGCCCAGCCCCGTTCCAACAGCTTGGCTGTATTATCCGGCGCGAAACCGAGGAAAGAGGCCCAAGCTTTGACATTTGACCGGGGTCTATCTAATTGGAGGCAGAAGCGTCGCAAATAGACATGCAACCCCGAGAGGGAAACCTTAGAGGTAATGGGCGCCAGAAGACCCGACACAGCCGGATGTAACTTAACAGTATGCCCCTCTACTCCCTGGGCCCTCAGGTGTGTTTGAACCTGAGCATAGCACAAAGCATGAGACGGTAAGATCGAGTATTTGGCTTCGAGCGATGCAAAGGATAGTAATTTGCCGTCAGAATCCAGCATGTCCACTAAATGGTGAATACCCTTGGGTTCCCAACTCCTAATCAACTTGTTTTGGAGCCCCTCCGGAAAGTTAGGTGTTGAGTGAAGAGGCATGAGGGGGGTCACGACCCCGGGAGCCTTGAGGACCTTTTTAGTTTCCCTCCAGGCAAGGACGGTGTCCCTGAGGAGGATATGGTTTTTAATCAGGGGCGGCAGCGCACGAAATGGAGCATGAAGGACCCCCAGCTGAGCCTCCAGCTCCGTGTTTGTGAAGTGGCTTGTAGAGCCCATCCAATCCCTGACATGGCGCACAAGACACGCCAGGTTGTACAGCCTGAGATTGGGGAGGTTAACCCCGGTGGCGGGTACCGTATTCTGCAGTTTCGACAGGGCGATGCGCAGGCTCCTCCCCTGCCAAATAAATCTGGTGACCGCAGAGTAAAATTGCTGGACGTCTTTGTGTTTCAGCAGGAGGGGAAGCGTCTGCATGGGGTATAGGAGCCGGGGAAAACTAATCACTTTGACTAGATTACAACGGCCAAGCAATGACAACGGCAGGTCATGCCATTTATGCAATTCCTGCCTAATCTTCTGGAACAGCGGCTTATAGTTAAGGGAGTAAGATTCTGCAGCATTGGGGGAGAAAAAAAGGCCTAGATACTTAATGGTGTGCCTCGCAATGCGTATGCCACAGGCCCGAAAATCCGCCAGATCATCAGGGCCAGGCGAGCGGCCCAGGAGCAACAGCTCACTCTTTTGTCTATTGACTGTAAAAGCCGGTGATAGGACGATAGGTCTCAATTTAGTCCAACACCAGGCGCAAATGCTCTCCAGGACGTCGCAGGAAGATTAGAATATCGTCTGCGAACATGGCGATGCGCAACTCCCTATCCCCTATCCTGACTCCCTCAAGACACGGTGAGGTTAGTAGGCGCCGCGCCAGTGGCTCTAAAGCTCTAAACCCTTTTCCATGTGAACGAGAGAGTAATGGTCCCATTGACACATATGCACGCCATGGGTGACCTATATAAGGCCTCTATGAATAATCCGAAGTAATCCGAAAACAATAGTAGCTTATAACCCTCCGCCACCATATTGCGTTGAGCTCGATAGGCCGCTAAGAGGGCCATTTTGTAAGTAAAGTCCAGATAACGGATAATAACAGGTCGCGGAGATTAGCGATTGGGTTGCGGAGGTCCTATGCGATGTGCCCTCTCCACCTCGCAGATATGCGATAATCCTAGCGCAGTAGGGATCGTTTTCTGACAGAATTGCAATAGGTTGGATTGCTTGTACGTTTCTGGTAGGCCCACCATGCCCAGATTTTTGGGGCGTGACCAATACTCTAAATCCTCAATTTTAGCATGGTCTGCGGCACTTTGGGCTTCTAGGGGGGTATATGCATCTTGCAGGGAACGCAAAGCGTCCTCAGTGTCACTCACCCTTGCCTCTACGGCTTAAAATTCTAAAGCTTGAAGTATGACTAAAGTCCCCCATACACCCTACAATCTTACCATACAATTTCTTTACAACTTTTCTTCTAGCAAAACCATGTAATATGAGGAGCTTTCTAAACCTTCCAATCACTATGTATTCTATCAGGGAGGACCCGGCACTACATAGTTGTTGTTAGATCTAAAGGAAATTGTATGGAGTGATCTAAAGGGGGCTTAGGTTTTAGTTCTAAAGTTATTCACATCAAACAATTTGGTGCACAAAATACTCCATAAACTGTGACTTTTAAAGAACTATGAGTATATCTACTTATTAATAAGTATATATATATATATATATATCACAGTGTATCATGTACGTTAAATGGTAAAGTTTAAAGAAGTATACATTTTATATGTAAAAAATGATAAGTTATATGGCTTGTGGGGCTCGCATGACTTTTGGATTGTACTCCCTTCTTCTTTATTGTTCTAATTGTTATTATCTTCTTCTTTTTCTTTCCTGTTTTCATTATGCGGTTCTTTATTGTGCTTGTATTAAAAACCTTTAATAAATAAAGATTAAAGAAGAGAAAATGTACATAATTAATTTAAAACTTAGTATGGATATTGTTCTACTGTACAACACGTTAAAGATTTCTTCTTCTTCATGTAATAATTATAGAATATTTTAACAATTAGTAACACACAATATATCTTATTTTTAACATACAATATGCATTGTATGTCCCAACATTCATTACAATATGGGTATATAACACACACATATATAACAATATTAAATGAGCAAATTTGCCAACACATTAAAAAACAGGACCTCCAATATTTCTCAAAACACACAACAAATGTCTCGTCCTGTCACTTAACAATTAATGAATTGCAGATGTATGAAATAGTGGGAAAAAAATCACAAAGCTTGTGAATGTATTGACTAAAGCCCCCCATACACCACATACAATTACCAATGCAATTATGCAATTTCTGTAAAACCAACTTTTCTTCTACCAAAACCATGTAATATGAGGACCTTTCTACACCTTCCAATCACTATGTATTCTATCAGGGAGGTCACTATACTACATAGTTGTTGGTAGGTCTCATGAAAATTATATGGAGGAATCTAAAGGTGTATGGGGGGGCTTAAGATAAAAATCGATGGATCTGCAGTTATGTGAAAAAGTTAAGATACCTTATGAAAACCTATGTGTTTTGTAACATTCTTGGACATATTGTTGTGTAATCCTAATTTTAACGATATTGGGAAATTCAAATAATATAACCAAAATGTTGGAAAATACTTTTCTCATTTGACTATGCAATTCCTCATGAGCAGTAAAACAGGATAGCTCCACATTTATCCCCACCTGAAATAGCTGCACATGTTTATTGAAGGAAGTTTGCCCAATTTAAACCTCAGAAATGTAGTAAAACCCCATGGTGAGATCAAAAGAGTTGTACCAGGCTTTCAACAAATTGTAGCAACTAGTCTGGTAAGAGATTTAAATAAATTAATAATTTTGAAGCAGCCATTCCACTCTCCAGCAAATAGTCTACAAGTAGAGGAACTATCACCATGCCCAGAATTAGGCTTTGGTTCCATTGTACGTCGGGAGCCCTCCGCTAAGCGTATACGCTAAGCAGGGGTCCCGACGTATCCCATAGACTCAGCCTGCCGGCGGATGGTTTGTTCACATATCCGCCGGTGTACAGGCTGAACGTACTCGACTACGTTTAGCCTGACACTGGCGGATCGGGTCGGCGCAATGAAGACAGACCCGTCCGCCGAGCAGGTAAGTCTATCTGCTACGTCGGGGACCCCCGCTAAGCGTGTATGCTTAGCGGAGGGCTCCCGACGTAATGGAAACAAGCCCTTAGAAAGAAATTTCACACATGGGAAGTGTGCATTTAGGAGACTTTTACCTTCTAAGAGAATCATTATGGCCAAGCTGAAGTTTTTCAGGGAGAAAAAGACCAGGACTTCTAGAATAATGTTCTTCGGACACCAAAATCTTTGGACACCAGAATAGAATAGAGGACCTATTTGGTGAAAAAGAACCTCAATTAACTGTAAAGCAAGGAGGTAGATGTGTTACTATTTGGGATTGCTTTGCTGCACCAGTAAGTTTTTTCATTCAAGTATATGAACATGTGGTATCTAGAATATTTAACCACCCACAGCCACCCACAATTGTAAAGCCTGCCAGACACACACCGATTAGCGGCAGATTTTGCCGCTGACCGATGGGCGTGCGCACTTGCGCCGTTGGTCGGCGGCAAAATCGGCCGCTAATCGGTGTGTGTCAACATGGGGCGACAGACCCCATAGCTAGGCCGGCCAGAGAACGGACATGTCCGATGTTCTCTGGCCGATGCTGTTATTTTGAATGTAGACCGGCGTCTTCATTGAAGGTAACAGCCGGCACACAGCCGCCTCCGACGATGCAGGCAGCTTGGGAATGCAGAGTGATGACATCATCACACTGCATTCCAGAGCTCATCGGGCTCCCAACTCGGTGGGTGTATGGCAGGCTTAACCTCCCTAGCGCACTGCCCGCACCGCGCTGTTTTTAACAGCATGGTATGGGCAATCGCGGCAGTGTACACAGTACACTGCCTGCAATTCCCCCCCCCCCCTCCCCCCGCCTCTCTCCACACAGCCGGCATCATTAATGATGTCAGCTGTGTGGGCTGGAAAGCCTGCGCTCCTCCATTAACATGGAGGTTTATGGCGCCGCCCACCCCCCGACCCCCTTCCGCGTCACCGCAAAGAGAATCGCCGTAGCTTTCCGGGGATATGCGGCTTTCATGGGAGCCCAGCTCATCCAGAGTTGTTCTTCACACAAACTCTGGACAAGCAGGGCAGGGCAGGACTTGCCATTTATGCTCTGTCAGTAGAATACCATGGACACTAACAGAAGGCTATCTGCATGCTGGAATCTGTAGTCCTTCAGCAGCCCTCAGACTTACATGAAGCCTGTGACTACCATGACCCCCCTGAACAACTGAACCCCGAGTTATAACTGCTGTAATAACAAGCTATCCTAGATGAAGGACAGGGAATGGGCAGATTATCATTTTTAAATGATTTGATATGAGACAACAGTGATGACAGTGTGCATGTATATTTGTGTATAAGGAATAACATGATTCTATAGAAAGTCAGTGTAAATGATCAGAGCCAACTAACCTCAGATGTTTATTAACCCTTAAAAAAAATGGTAAAATAAAAAAATAAAACTGACGATCCTGCCATACATTTTCCTTCAGCAACTTTTTTTCATAGGGTGACAACACTCTGTCCAGGTTTCCTAGTTATTTTCCTCCTGTGTCACACTAGCATTCTGATAAAGATTACAAATGGCCATTTCTGTTCATATTACACAGACGGCTTCTTTCTATGTAATGCCACAGCAGTACATAAGGTATGTATGTTTTTCCACTTTGGAATCTTGGCTCACGGTGTTTCAGAACGCAAAGTGTCAAAACTTCTGCTTTTTTAGATGTTTGCTGATGCTTAGTTCATTAAGTGCATTTTAGTCACTGGTGGGAGTTCTCACCCATCTATGACATCAGCACTGACTATTCACGGGCCTGGGGTGAAGAAGAATGTCATAATCCAACATGTAAATCTGCAGTGCCACACGTGTTAGTGGCCATGTTTGCTGTAGTGGATAGAGCCATCACAGCTACACCAAGTGACATTTCCATGTAAGAATGCTATTATATACATTTCATTCTAAGCTTTATATTTACAGTTTAGGTTCCCATGAATTTTTCTAACATAAACACTGACACTGTGCTAAGTTATGCGTCCTGGGCTTTTCCTCTGAGGTTGTATTTACCCAATTTTTAGACCAAAAGGATTTGCGTGACATGTCCATATTGGCCGCTTGCAGTTTGCCCACTATTCAGGCACCTTTTTTGACAGTTTAGGGCATGGTATTCAGCATGTTCGGCAATACTGTGCCCAATACTTTTCATTAGCAATCTGGGCCTGATGTGTTTGCGCACATCACATGATGCACCCATTGTTAACCAAAGGTCTCTTCACATGTTTCTGGTGGGTCCATGGAAAACCCAGCCTTACTAGCTCTGGAGAAGAATCATCCATCCCATGTGCTAGTGGAAATATGTTCCCCACCCCACCGTAAACAAAAACTTCAGAGCACATTCAAAACTGCCCCATGCATTTGAAATGGTTAAGTTGGCGCTTTGCAACCAAACAGGAGCTGCAGAACAGCATACTTGGCATCTTCTAAAAAGCCACCCTTAGCACCATAGTGTTTGAATTAATTGAAGGACCCAAAAACATACTCCACCTTCAACATATTTTATAATATAAAGGATGAGCTTCGCTATATTTTGAAAAATTATGTGTAAAGAATCTGCACATTTACACTTATCAATATCTGCTGTATATTGTCCATTGTATCATCTTGTCAATCCCTGGATGACACATTATTACTCTATTTAATTGTATCATTCTTTACTCTTAAGTCTTTTTTTTTTATATTAGATAAAAAAAACAGTAAGAAAGATCATATTTCAAATACATTTATTTTTTTAAGTTTGAAACATGTTTAAAAATAAAATAATACAATTGTCACACAATAGATAACTTAAATATAAATAGATAAATTATACATAAATATATATATAATATATATTAATAAATATATCAAGTAATTCCTGAGCTTAGCAAGGAACAAGCAGAGCAGCAAGTGCTTTATAGAGTAATATAGTGCTGTCGCATTTTGCTGAGAAGTTCATCCACAAATGTTTGCAGGTCATAGCTTTCGATAGGATTCACAGTACAATTCACCTAAAATGGAAAACAAAACAAAAGTCATTTTTGAGTGAATGACACACTTCTCTAAGTTATCTAACCATGACATCAATGTGTGCATGCTTCATGCTATATATATCTTACAACCAGTCCTGTCAAAAATAAACTTTTATAACTTTCTAAGAAAGTTGATCACTGAAAGTTAAATAATAATACTAAATAACATTTTCTCAAAGCCCATGTTCATAGTAAATTCTATCCAAATTAATTAAGGGTTAATCAGCTGGGAGGGAAACCAATTAATGATTACCCCCAGTGATTAAATTTCCCCCTGGAATTAACACAGGGGCGAGGGGACTTTAACGGCCTGAGTAACGATAGTGTGTCATAGGTTGGTCAATCAATAAAATAAGATTTAATTGAAAACGAAAACAGAAAAATCACATACTGTATAAAAACCGCAACAATTAGACCTTACAGGACTGGTCATTGTTGTGTCAGAATTGTACACATAGACATATCATCATAGTATTATAGTGCATATGAATTCAGACATAGTTAAGTAATACATAGAAAAACATCAGGATATTGTCCTGCTAGCCGCAGGAGCGTGCCCCAACGCGCGTTTCGTATTGTAACTTCCTCAGGGGGTAAGCTTTATCCAGGTGTATTGAATAATATGAATCTACAATGACAACAATATACAGGACCAGCACAGACCAACACAAAACAACAAGAGGGTACCAGTTAGCGGCTCAATTCTCACATGTTGAAATTCAATGAATGGAATAGATATAGACTATACTCACAGATATGTACAACATAAGGCCAAGCAACGGCGGAGGTGATAAGCAAAGAACGGGAGGCCACGAAAGAGCTGCCCAGCAGCGAGCTCAGACCATATCAA
>CM070034.1:32466360-32481053 GCA_036250615.1 Ptychadena robeensis | reverse complement strand
TGGTGCGCTTTTGGTACAGAAATCTGGACCTCAGCAGTGCGCTAGGGAGGTTAACTTCCACTAGTTTGTGGGCTCTGAACCTATGCATCTCAACTCCATCCATAACTATATATATATATATAAAGGTGTAAAGCCCCCCATACACCACATACAATTACCATGCAACTTCTGTACAACCAACTTTTCTTCTACCAAAACCATGTAATAGGAGGACCTTTCAGTACAAGAATTGGAAAAAAGGAAGACAGACAGCAATAGAAACTTTGTCAGAAATTGGAACCATACACTACCCTACTAGAATCAAGCAAAATAACGGCCTGGAAGATATGATGAATTCTGCTGAACAATGCTCCAAGTAAAACAAGAATGACCTAATTAAATGAATTTAGCATTCCAAGCATTCATTTATTATATTGTAATCACACAAATGGGATGATCAACTGTTATGAAAAATGATTTCCTGCAGGACAGTTCCGAAATGAAGAGCGCATATTAAAAAATGTATCTTAATTATTGTCACCGATTGAAATAATCATTAGTGAGTGTTTCAGAAAACAGTTTACTATGATACAGACATTCAAATTGACTGTTGATGAATCACCTAGTTTTTTTTTCTATGGAGAAGGGGGGGTAAGAAGACAAGCAGTAGATCCCAGGAACAGCAGTAGTTAAATAATAGTGATACGTGGAGAACACTCATACTGATGCAAACCATTACATTTCTTCCTATCTACTCCCCCATACCACAGATGATTGTTTTTTTTTTATTATATATTTTTCAAAAATAAAACAATACAACAAAAGAGATTTAACAGTAAAATAGCAAAATAACCAAACCAAGTCAATAATTATCAAACATGGAAAGGGGGAAAAAAACAGGGATATTCAAGCCTGCCATAGACACCTCGATCTATGGCAGACCTTTAGCAGACTGATTACAGCGTGGTGACGTCACCACGCTGGGAGCAGTCTGCTACATGTCGTACAACAATCCTGTGTGTTCCACTAACACACGGGGCTGCCGACCGACTAGCCAATAACAGGGAGGGGGAGGAGACTCCCCCTCACTGTTTACAAGCTGCAGCTGTTCAGCATCACAGTTGTAGAAAAAAAAATACCGGCAGGACGGATCCCTGTGCGACCCGACCTGTCAGCTTTTTTTCTACATACTTCAAGGTGGGCTCCCACATAGTTGCGGCAGACCAACCTTGATGTGATCGGCGGGAGCGCGCATGCAGGTTGGTCTGCTACAACTATGGCCGGGAGTCTGCCTGTCTATGGGGGGCTTTACTCATCAATACTATTTAAATAAAATGAGTAAAGCCCCCCATACACCTTCAGATTCCTCCATACAACTTTCATGAGACCTACCAACAACTATGTAGTATAGTGACCTCCCTGATAGAATACATAGTGATTGGAAGGTGTAGAAAGGTCCTCCTATTACATGGTTTTGGTAGAAGAAAAGTTGGTTGTACAGAAGTTGCATGGTAATTGTATGTGGTGTATGGGGGGCTTAAAGGTCCCATACACGGGTCAATGCCCGTTCAATTGACACGCGATTGATCGAACTAATCGCTGAACGATCCTGGCAATCAAACAGGGATTTATCAACATCTTGGTAACCTGTTTGATCGACATTTCTTTGAGCAGAAACTTAAAATCATTTGGTTGGGTGTGGATTCCATAGTGACTAGCAATTATTCAAGAATCAAACAAAAAACAGTCCTAAATGCATTGCAAACATTTATATTAAAGGGAAGAAAGAGCCTGTTGTAGTATTGCACATATGACATAACCCCCCAGACTGTCTATAAATTGTTCCATGGACCATAGCTGTCAAGTCTATAGTTTTGGCTGGAAACTTTTGTAGCCTACTGACAGAGTTCAGGACAGGATTTGCTAATCCGGAAGGATAGAGGAGCAAGTAAGTAGGCTCAGGAGTAGGAGGATTAGGAGGCAGGGGGTTGTAACCCTTTTTGTTTGTCAGGAGGATGTGCGGGGGTGGGAAAGTATACCTTGTGCCTTGTGATAAAGGGGGACGGGAACGCGGATGTCCTGGTCCTGACATACATGAAATAGGAAGCCTGTTTGTGATTGACATTCAAGTAGTGGTGGTGGTGGGATCGGCAAACACCAAATCCCTAGCAAAGGACTGAGTAAACGGTCTTTCAACAAATAGCTAAAGAGGACCTTGTAATGTTTAGCATATTTCTCCTGGAGACCTGAAAAAAGCATGCAGACATTTGGTGAATCAGCTGACCAAAATGTACAGCCTGTTAGGTCTCAGTAGATTGTTACTCATCTTTGGATCTATTTTTCTAACCTATTGATCTACATTAACGCAATTAATGAAACTCAGCCCATTTGTAGCTAATTGGACATCACTTAGTGCTAAATAAAGCCCCCCATACACGCTAAGATTTTATGGCCGATTGATCGCCGAGCACACTCTCGCCGATTGATCAGCCATAAAATCTAAAGCCCCCCATACACCTTCAGATTCCTCCATACAACTTTCATGAGACCTACCAACAACTATGTAGTATAGTGACCTCCCTGATAGAATACATAGTGATTGGAAGGTGTAGAAAGGTCCTCCTATTGCATGGTTTTGGTAGAAGAAAAGTTGGTTGTACAGAAGTTGCATGGTAATTGTATGTGGTGTATGGGGGGCTTAAGCGTTTATAGGGGGCTTTACAAAGACTGTTATCACCCAAACATTAAATGCCCTGGGAGCAAGATAGCAGGTATTTTTTATTCACTTGCTCCATAGGAATTAAATTGGGGCATTAAGAAATACCTCCTCCCACAGGAGCACCTGGTCACTTTCCGGGCTGCTGCTGAAGTAATTATTAAGGCCCCCATACACCTTACAATCTTACCATACAATTTCTGTACAATCAACTTTTCTTCTACCAAAACCATGTAATATGAGGACCTTTCTAAACCTTCCAATCACTATGTATTCTATCAGGGAGGACCCAGCACTACATAGCAGTGATATATACCTTCCAATCACTATGTATTCTATCAGGGAGGACCTGGCACTACATAGCAGTGATATATACCTTCCAATAACTATGTATTCTATCAGGGAGGACCCAGCACATAGCAGTGATATATACCTTCTAATCCCTATGTATTCTATCAGGGAGGACCCGGCACTACATAGCAGTGATATATACCTTCCAATCACTATGTATTGTATCAGGGAGGACCCGGCACTACATAGTTGTTGGAAGATCTAATGGAAATTGTACGGAATGATCTAAAGGTGTATGGGGGGCTTTACTAGTAAATGTTATCTCTTTGTGTGTGTGAATATATTATTTTCCACCAGAACTATCTTGGGATAGCCAAAATGGAATATTCATTGCACATGGGTGTAGGCAGGCTATTTATAAAGCCATTATCTTTTGAATGACATTAGGAAAAGTTGTGGCCACATTTGCTAATCTCTCCTCCTCTGCTTTAGGTTATTTCTTTTCTAGTCACCAATGGAATCCACCCCTCCACACCCAACCACATGATTTTAGGTTCCCAAGTCCTTGTGGTTTCATTTTCACAATGCAGAAAATACAAACCCTTTCAATCACTGAGAATAGGATGCTGGACAACATAGAAACCACATATCTAAATTATGATTGAGATTGATTTACTAGGAGAGATTGTTAATGTATTAAAGCTAACCTAACTTGGTGAAAGGGTATTCACTACAAATCAAGGGCAGTGGAAGAAATACACATGCATTGTACATGACTGGATGGTTGTGTTTGTTCCTACTGAAGGTGAACCTTGATGTTGCTAGTTAATATTCTATATATATATTCTTATATTCTATAATATATAATAGTCTTTGGGCGTCTGACATTTTTACTTACCATTCTCATGCACCATGACTTCTTTCCGTATGCTGTACATATTATCCAATAGGCTTACCTTACTATTGTCTATATGCGTCATATCACCATGCATCATATGAGGCCTTAACACAGTACATCTACAAATGGCCACGTGGCACAAATTAGGGGTATTTATGAGTTAAAGCGGATGTATACTCAATATGTAAAAATGACATATGTAAAAGTAAAGTTGGGTTGAGCTCTGAGCTGGTACGATGGTGGCTTAGGGATCCAGGATCCTAAAGTATTATACTTACTTGCTGTTCAGTGGAATAGTATGAGCGTTTCCATAATTATTAGCTAGGCTTCTGAGGGTTAACTCTCGGGTGCATTATCGCGGGTGGCCACTGGGGGGAATTCAATGGTTTTCTTGGGAATTTTCCTCAATATACTTTGATTGGAGAGTTGAGAACATAGAATTAACATAGAATTAAATGAAGCGCTCAGAGATCTCAGCAGGCGCAGCCCAACCAGGAAGTGAGGGATCTTCTTAAATTACTTGTTGCGGGTAAGTTTTTTTTATTTTCTCTCTATAAGCGGCACTTCTAGTGCCATTCATTTAATGATGTACTTCTGGCGGTAGGTCTGCTTTAACCCTCTGGGCGTTACGGGCTTTTCGCGCCATTTTGTATGGCACGAAAAACCGTTTCTCCCGCAATCGAGGCGGAGTACACTGTACTCCGCCGTGATTGCAGGCTCTCTGCCCAGCCCTCTACACACCGTCGGTGTCAAATAGATGCCGGCGGTGTGTGTGGGGAGGAGAGCAGCGCCACCCTATTAGCATGGAGGTCTATGGCGCTACCCTGCCCCCTTCGGCGTCACAGATGACGCCGAAGACACGCAGGCACACGGAGAGGTGCCGCTTGTGCCCGATCCCAGCACGGGCGATCAAACTGCGCCCAAACTGAGTTCGGGCGTAGCGCCCAGGAGGTTAAGCTGGCCATAGATGTTTTAATTTTTCATGCAATTTTTGAGAGATCGACGAATGCATGCATGAAGTGAGCGATCAATCAAAATGGCAAAAAATCACACGAAAAATCAATCATACAGGGATTGGACATGTCTGGAAATTTTTGTCGATCGATTCTGAATCGATGGACATTGTTAGAGACTTTCGATTGTTTCTATCGATCGACCAATGGAGGTCTTACTTATCCAACTTCCATCATTTTTTGTGTAGCCGATCTTTAGCTACATCATTGAATGATCGGCAATTAATCTGATTCCGAAAATTGTGCACTTTTCGATTGATGTATGACTTGTGATCAAAGACTATATCGCATGCCACCATCGTTTAAAAAATCGATCTTAGGGAAATCAAAACGTCTTTGGCCAGCTTTATCAATACAATGAAAAAAACATTGAATTTTAGACAACATACGCCAAATACAAACATCCCATTTAAAAGCATAAAAGCAACAACATGTGCAATAATGCATCATTCCTTACATTATCAAGATACTTTCATATAGATTAGTATAGTACATGCATATAGACATATTTGGCTGGCCAAGCCGCTTAGTCAAGACATTCTATACATACAGTGCATCCAGAAAGTATTCACAGCGCATCACTTTTTCCACATTCTTTCTACACAGCCTTTTTCCAAAATGGATTAAATTAAATGTTTCCTCAGAATTCTACACACAACACCCCATCATGAAACAATGTGAAAAAGTTTACTAATTTGAAATCACATGTACATGAAGTATTCACAGCCTGTGCTCAATACTTTGCCAGTGTACTTTTGGCTGCAATGACAGCCTCAATATGATACCACAAGCTGGGCACACCTACCCTTGGCCAGTTTCTCCCATTCCTCTTTGCAGCACCTCTCAAGCTCCATCAGGTTGGATGTGTAGCATTGGTGCACAGCAATTTTAAGATCTCTCCAGAGATGTTTAATCAGATTCAGGTCTGAGCTCTAGCTGAGCCACTGAAGGACATTTACAGAGTTGTCCAGAAGCCACTGCTTTGATATTTTGGCTGTGTGCTTAGGGTCTTCCTGTTAAAGATGAACCATCATCCCAGTCTGAGTTCAAGGGAGCACTCTGGAGCAATTTTTCATCCAGGATGTCTTGGTACATTGCTGCAGTCCTCTTTTCCTTTACCCTGACTAGTCTCCCAGTGCCTGCCACTGAAAAACAACCTACGACATGATGCTGCCACCACCATGCTTCACTGTAGGGATGATATTGGCCTGGTTGTGAGCCATGCTTTGTTTCCACCAAATGTGAAGCCTGACATTTACATAAATATTTGTCTTACCAGACTAGAAAATGTTGTTTCTTATGATCTGTGACTCTTTCTGGTCAGTCTACCATACATGCCTGATTGGTGGATTGTTACAGAGATGGTTGTCCTTCTGGAAGGTTCTCCTCTCTCAAGAGAGGACCTATGGAACTCTGACAGAGTGACCATCTTGTTCTTGGTCTCCTTACTGGCTAAGGCCCTTTTCCCCAGATCGCTCAGTTTAGATGGCTGGCCAGCTCTAAGAAGAGTCATGGTGGTTTACAGGTGATGGAGGCTACTGTGTAATAAAGCACATGTACATGTGTATTCACATCCTTTGCCATGAAGCTCAAAATTGAGCTGGGAAGGTCCCAAAAACAGCAAAACTTTTTCTGTAGCCTTCCCCAGATTTGTCTCAGAGCCCTTTGTGTTGTGACATGACCTTTAACTGTGGGACCTTATATAGATAGGTGTGTGCCTTTTTAAGTTATGTTCATTTAACTGAATTTACCACAGGTGGACCCCAATTAAGCAGCAGAAACATCATAAGGATGATACGGGGAAACAGGATGCATCCAAACTAAATTTTGAGCTTCATGGCAATGGATGAAAATACTTATGTGAATGTGGTTTATCAATGTTTTTATTTTTAATACATTTGCCAAAATCTCAAGTACATTCTTTTCATGTTCTAATATGGAGTGTTCTGTGTAGAATTCCAAGGCAAACATTTATTTAATCCATTTTGGAATCAAACCAAAATGTGGAAAAAGTGATGTAAATACCTTCCGGATACACTGTATATTGGTTGTATAATATGAGTAGTTGTTTCACACGTCCCATGGAAGCAATGTTTGCATTTGTTAGAGCTTGGGCTGAATTAATTTCTGTGGAATTTATATACAATATCTGCTCCCAGACTATATACTGAGCATTGTTGTTCACATAAGTGTATTTACTACAAAGAATCTTACAAACATGCACATACTTACGTCCTAATACAACATAGGTATCGGTAAAGCTGGCCATAGACGTCTCAATGCCGGGGCAATGTATTGGCAGATCAACCGCACATGATGTCATCACGCACTTCTGGTCGAGCAGAGAATCGTCCCCGCACCCTGTGGACACACCCTTTGGATGGGGATCCAAAGTAAGGAGAGCAATCTAAAAATTACAGACATTGCCCAATTTAACGTGGGTGTGTTTGATTTGTGTCCAACTTCACGGCAGATCAATCGCCGCAAGCATGCATGACGGTCAATCTGGGGGGAAACCAGCCACAAATGGAACCCTCTATGGCCACCTTAAGTTATAAATGGAGCAAGTCACTTGTTTTAGTACTGTGCATGAGAGATCTCTGCTAATGTTATACATTTATAATAAGCAATAATACAAAAAAATTGCTGTCTCTCAATTAGTCATACCGTTGTACACTCTGTAACATTCTGTATATTTATCATTACGTTTTTATAGGGCATCAGTGCCCCCTAGTGGACTAAGGCTGAATCTACGTGTGCCGTGAATTGCTCACAGGCTCTCTCTTGTGGCTGGTAGTTGTAATGCAGCATTTATACTGACATTTCTACTATAATTTTTGTAAGCAGGAAAACATCTGAAAACTGCCCAGCAAAATGCTGACAGGCGATTAAAGAGCTTTCCCATTGAAAAAAACAACCAGAAACCGCAAGACTAAAAAAAATTACAGCTTTTTAATCACTTTCATAAACTTCAATGTTTTTTTTTTACATTTGATGAATGCTTCCATAGGTGTATACCAGTCATTTTTGTGAAAATACCATGTCCATAGACTCTGCCATTAGTTCAAGCTATCTATACTCTTTCATATGGAAACTCACTGAATAGTAAATTCCAGTAACAAAAGAGCCATTCCAAATCACAGATAACCCAGGGTATCCAAATATCCACCAACCTAGGCAGATCGGTGCCCTGGGCAAGCACCCTCTCTGGCACCTCCTCGGGTGAGCACCTTTTGTCACTGCCGTTCGAGGTTCCTGGCAGCAATGGGGTTGCGGGGTCTCAATGCAAAGCAATGGACATCGACCATGATTTACGGTGATGTTGGATATCCCTGTTTTTGAGGGGTATTGATTGGTCTTGCTCAGAAACAGGGATGGCTGCATTAGAAATGGGTTAGATAGATGGCCGTTAGCGCGAACGGCACTCGAAGAGGCCATCGATGTGGTCCATATCTATATGTGTGTTCCCTGATTATGATTTACCAGCACTCTTACAGGAATGAGCTTCTCTTTCCCTATGCTGATGCACGATGGTGGGGGAAACATTTGAGCATTGGAAAAAATTGCCCACATCCTGCCCCACTAGCATGATGCCCATATATCTAAAACCACCCTAACCCTCCCCACACAGTATGGCTACATTTCTGCTTATGCAGAACAATATCTATGATGAAGGGAGCAGTGATTGTTGCCATGGAATAGTTTGGTGATAGGACTTTAAATGTGAACCCTGAAATAGTTAGTAATAGTAAGGGATGCACATACATTGAGATTGCAGTGTGCTGGACTTTGTACAGAAATGATGCTACTAATATTCAGATATGTTGTCAGCAGACTACATCATTGGTTGCTGTGATTAGCATGACAAGGCAGACAAGGATTTATATCTGGGGACATAAACAAAGGTTATATTTGTTAAAACACATTTTGTGTTTCTTTTTTTTTAAACTGTTCTTCATGTTGTGGGGTTATTCATTTCTTTGTACAGGGAGGCTTCCAAATGTTTTACATAAGCTTTCTGCACCTCTACAACATTGGAGCAAGATTGTGGGAAAGAGACCCTATAACATTCACGTTTAAAACCTTACCTTACCCCCTTCCCTGACCAAGCATTGACCTTAAATAAACAAACACTACTCTCACACCACAATTAAAGTGCATTCAAACAATGACACAATCATTTCTTTTAACCTTTCTTTTAATTACATTTTCTATATTAAGGTGACTACTGTGGTTATGGGATTGATGAAAGGCGAGTAAAAGATTACAGTGACAACAGTGAATCAAGAAGTAGGATAAGAAAACCTCCTGTCTTTGGTCTGAATCAGGAAGACAACAAAGACAGTCTTTGGCTGCCATCTAGTGTGTATGTGAGTTCACATTCTTGTTTAAAATATTAATATCTTGAAATTAGCAGACATTAGAAAAATAAAATGATATTGTACAAAAAGCCTTGACAAGTCATGTTCATCTGTTTTTACTCATAAGAATTTTTTTTTATACCTCATGCCTTATTAAAAAGGCCAACACACTAATTAGCAAATGGAAATCTCATTCATCTGCTGTGTAACAAAGCCTGTCCCTTGCCACTCACCTTAACTATAGGACATGCTAAATGCTAGACATAGACGCCTGAAAATGAGGGGGCTGCATATCACTGATGGTTAGGAGTGAGGGATGCCAACTCTAAGGAGTAGTTCTAAAAATTGTGGATTTGTATGTAGCAGTATCTTTCAGTATTTGACAATTTCCGTATATCTTGTGGGTGTTAAATTGTCCTAAATCCCATAATGTCATGTAGGTTATAGTAAGCACATACAGTGGGTACAGAAAGTATTCAAACCCCCTTGAATTTTTCACTGTTTGTTATATTGCAGCCAATCTTTTAAGTTCTTTTTTTCCTCATTAATGTACACACAGCACCCCATGTTGACAGAAAAACACAGAATTGTAGACATTTTTGCAGATTAATTAAAAAAGAAAAACTGAAATATCACATGGTCCTAAGTATTCAGACCCTTTGCTGTGGCACTCATATATTTAACTCAGGTACAGTCCATTTCTTCAGATCATCTTTGAGATGGTTCTACACCTTCATTTGATTATATAGTTTGGACTTGATTAGGAAAGCCACACACCTGTCTATATAAGACCTTAGATTTTACAGTTCATGTCAGAGCAAATAAGAATCATGATTACATGGTTAAAGGAACTGCCTGAAGAGCTCAGAGACAGAATTGTGGCAAGGTACAGATCTGGCCACGGTTACAAAAAAGTTCTGTGGCACTTAAGGTTTCTAAGAGCACAGTGGCCTCCATAATCCTTAAATGGAAGACATTTGGAATGACCTATAAGCTATAGATTGGATACGGTCCACATCTAAATTCTCTAACTTACAATTGGAACAATCTTTAGCATCCCCCTGGTCTCTAGGGGCTATTCTACACTGTCCCCCAGCCCAACTTCCAGATTTACTAAAACATAACATATTATACAAAGACACAGTAGTAGCCTGGAGGGAAGTGAGAAGGTTATTACACCTTCCAAGTAGAGTGAGTAAATACCTACCTATACGGGGAAACCCAGTTATGCCTCATTGTGGCGACTCGATAGGCTATAATCATTGGGATGCGAATGGTCTCACGAAATTTGCACAACTTTTTCATAAGACTCGTTACACCCTTCTCTCATACCAGTGCTTGAGTCAAAGATTTCATTTGTCTTCCACACACATCTTTCAGTACTGGCAAACAGTTAGTTTCATTGAATATGTCACCGGAACTTGCATTTCAGCCTCATAGTGTGGACATTGATTCAAATCAGACCAGCAACAATATCAAATATATATCATTATATGATTAGCTCAGAAGCAACTAGGCAAGAGATAAAAGGTAAATCCCCTTGGTCTACATATTTTGATATACCTGAAATACAGTATCATATATTGACAATGAATAAGCAATGAACAATGAAGGGAAACACAGTATAAAATCATGCATAAAGCGTATATGGGCTTTTACCCAATGACTACCACTGGGGCAGATCATAACACAAGATCTGGACACTGCCCTAAATGTGGCCGTTTTAAGGCACAAGTGGGGCACTGTTTATGGAATTGCCCAGTTATACAAAAATTCTGGGGAGAATTACTTAACTTACCTTTATATTTTCAATTCAACTGAGGAAAAAGTAAGTCAGGAACCGATGTTACTTCTGTTTGCATACCAAGACCATATGTTACAACCTATGATGACTAGACCTTTGTCCTGTTGGTCCCCATTATGTCTCTTAATAGCCCGGCGAACAATAATGAGGATGTGGATCTATGACACTCCTCCCACTGTTCTCTTGTTGCAGAAATCCCTCTGGGAATTGTTTGACATAGAGCAGTTGGAGATGACATCCTTGCCGGACATTAACCTCCCTAGCGCACCGCCTGTACCGCACCGTTTTTAACAGTGTGGTACAGGCAATGGCAGCAGTGTACAAGGTACACTGCCTGTCATTTCCTCCCTCCCCCCCTCCCCTCTCCACACAGCCAGTGTCATTCATGACACTGGCAGTGAGGTCTGGAGAGCAGAAGCCCCTCCATTAACATGGAGGTCTATGGCACTGCTCACCCTCACCCCCTTCCGTGTCACCGTGACACGATCAGTGAAGCCGCAGAACCCCGGAAATGCTGCGGCTGGAAGCTTTATGGGGATATGCGGCTTTCAGGGGAGCCCAGCTCATCCAGAGTTTGTTCTTCACACAAACTCTGGACGAGATGGGCTCGTCATGAACACTAAGGAGGTTAAGATAACTAAACTCCTCAGAAGATGGCAAAAATATTTACCACATATAATGACAAAGCAAGAGATTCAACTCTTAAGGACTCAATACAAGTAATGAGATGAATATGTAAAAGGGACCCATACAGAATCTTTACATAATATGCTACTTTATGAAACTATTTAAGGAAACGTATAAAGGACTAGGGATACCTGAATGAATCAATGTAAACCGAGAATTCCAAAAAGATTATGAAAACCGGTTGATCGATTACTTCTTCTCTTTTTTTTTCTCTCTGTCTCTCTTCTTTTCTTTCTTAGGATGGATATGTTTATCTTTTTGTTTCTTTTTCCGTTAAGGGTATTATTATTTAGATATATTGTGTGTAATGTATGTATATTCGTGTAAATTATTTTTGGAAAAGAAAACAGAGGCTAAGTAGCAATAACTTTCAAAGAAATAAAAAGTGCAACAATATAGAGACAACTGTTTTCAAGTAAATAGATTTGTTTGTTTTAATTGAGCAATGCAATATGGATAGACATGCAAAATTAACCAACTTATCATTGAAAGTAAGACTGAAGAAAAAAAAAAGGAATGACCAGAACCCTTTCTAGAGCTGGCCGTCCGCCAAACTAAGCTATCGGGGGAGAAGACCTTGGAGGTATTAGGACCTTGGAGGTAAAGAAGAACCCAAAGATCAATGTGGCTAAGTTGCAGAGATGCAGTTGGGAGATGGGAGAAAGTTGTAGAAAGTCAACCATCACTTCAGCCCTCAACCAGTCGGGGCTTTATGGCAGAGTGGCCCGAAGAAAGCCTATCCTCAGTTCAAGACACATCAAATAAGAACAAGGACAGAGGCGCACAACCTAGTACACCAAATGGTTAAATAATGTGGAATAGGATAAGATAAAACAAATTGAAACAAAACAACAGACAAGATACTCACATTGAGAGAGGTTTACAAGGGTGGATCTCTCAGGGCCATGTGTTTTCATGGAGGACCTCACTTCCTGGTTGGGGATGAGATCACTTCCTGCTTACAGATACTGGGGGGCTCAATAGGAACAATGGGACGCGTTTCAAGCAGATGGTCTTTTTCAACCATAGGGGTATGTGATGCATGGTAGTGGCAGAATCATGCTGTGGGGGTGTTTTTCAGCTGCAGGGACAGGACCACTGGTTGCAATCAAGGTAAAGATGAATGCAGTCAAATACAGGGATATCCTGGACAAAAACCTTCTCAATAGTTCTCAGGACCTCAGACTTGGCCAAAGGTTTACCTCCAAACAAGACAATGACACTAAGCACACAGCTAAAATAATGAAGAAGTGGCTTCATAACAACTTCGTAACTGTTCTGCTCTGACTTAAATCCAATTGAGCATCTCTGGAGAGACCTAAACATTTCTGTCTACCAATGTTTACCAACCAACCTGACAGAACTGGAGAGGATCTGCAAGGAGGATTGGCAGGGGATCCCCAAATCCAGGTGTGAAAGACTTGTTTCTTCATTCCCAAAAAGACTGTATTAGATCAAAAGGGCGCTTCTACTAAATACTGAGCAAAGGGTCTGAATACTCAGGACCATGTGATATTTCAGTTTTCCTTTTTTAATAAATCTGCATAAATGTCTACAATTCTGTATTTTCTGTCAATATGGGGTGCTGTGTGTACATTCATGAGGAAAAAAAAGAACTTAAAAGATTTTAGCAAATGGCTGAAATATAACAAAGAGTGAAACATTTAAGGGGGTCTGAATACTTTCCGTACCCACTCTTTATTAGGAGGGATGTCGACCGGAGATTAGCCGGGGAGCTGGAGGAGCTGTCAGTTGAGAGATGCCGGTCGGTGTCCGGCTCTCCCATCTGTACTGTATAATTGCCTATGCCAGCAGAGCTCAGAGCCCTGCTGGCATAGTCAATGAAGAGAGGCATAGATGAACTGGCATCTATATCCCTCTCTCCTGTCCGTGGAAACTGCAATCACACAGAAACAGCCAGCCGGAGAGGAGAGCAGAGACTCTGCAGCTGTTGGTCCTCCCCCCTTCTCCCGGTCAGTATGGAGTATGACGTTGTGCTGAGAGTTTGGCTGAATTGAATATTGCATTCATTGCATTCATTAAATTCATAACCTTAACCCAATTGATGTGAAAACTTATTAAATCTTTTTTTTTCTCGTTTTCCTGCCCTAAAAACTGGGTGCGTCTTATAGTCTAAAAATATGATATATATATCGATGGGTGCCAATATAAGTCCAGAGGGGGTGTGAAGGATTTATAAGTGAATTTTAAAATAAATACTACCACTGCCAGAAGGTTTATTCTGTCCAATAGGTTTCACAATCATGGACACCTTTTTTCCTCAGAATTCCTTTTCCTTGATGTAGATGAATAATACACTTTGGTAGACGTGCTCATACCACATAACTGGGAAATTAACAATGAACAGATTACATTTGGCTGATCCTATCCCTTCAGCAGAGTTGACTTAGGAACACTTAGGATACTTAGGACACCACATTTTAATCAGAGAGTTTAATTCTTATCTTTGCAACACATCATAATCCATGATTAGGTGTAGCTTCACTAAAAGATATATCTGACCATAACGTGGTCTTTCGGACACCTATTACTCGCTGATGGATTTCGGGTCCATCTCCTATCACCCAATCCCTCGCACACTGGTTGCGTTCACCTTCGGTGATTACCACTTACATCCTTCACAGAGCACGGCTGGGTCCCTCCCTATGTATACCACCATTCTCATCAACAAAACCCTTGTACATTGAGTATACCTAACACCAGTCATTATATATTGTTGTCAGATGGTTGCCCCTGTTGGGCTGGGCCTCGGTCCTTGCGTGTTCGGGCTCCCTGTTTGCCCGCTGAGACTGGTCGCCGCTATTGTAATGTGTGGGTCAATTTTGGTACACTCATATGTGAGTATATATATGTCCTTACACATATCTAAGACTTTTTTGAACATATAACTAAGCTTATGCTAATTAAGTTCTCCCTATAATCT
>CM070034.1:32440539-32456140 GCA_036250615.1 Ptychadena robeensis | reverse complement strand
TTATTTAGTGGGGTGCTTTCAACGTGATTATGCGCACGTGGACTCATCGGGCCCCCTCGGGGGATTGTTCCATGGGTTATTGAGTAGAACATAAACAACTTGTGCTACTGAATTTTTTTTACAAAGAAATCCGCTGCTAGTTAAACTCATATGTCAACCCCACAATCTTTTCCCAACCCAAATTTCTGCACAAATATGCTGTTAAATGGGAACAAGACTTGAAAATACAGGACTGGAATTATCTTTGGAGAATTCTAAATAAATGCTCTATAAATGTCACTTACATAGAGGTAGCTTACAAAGTTCATTCATTAAATAATAGTCAATAGTAGATTACAGGGCAATAGACATCCTATAGTAAATATTATATAAAAAGTCTTGTAGCAACCAATATACAGTTTATTCCTTAAGAGTCTGCTGGATACATCCAGAATGAATATAATTTTAGCAGCAGGGTTTGTGCAGAGTGTGGGAATGGACATTGTATTGAATTGCTGTTGCCCATATCCTGGAATTAGTGGCCTTGATCTTATGTTGCGATATATGTCCACAATGATGCTGGTGGAGTGACCTCCTTACCACAAATATTAAGGACATGGTTAAGTAATGCTGAATTACCACTCTTAAAGTCAAATATATATTTCTAATGCTACTATGGATTAAATTGTCATGTCCACCATTTTAGATCATACTGCAGAAAGTGTGGTCATCATGCATTCTCCAGTTATTCAGAAATGTAGTCACCCACGCTTCAGAGAATCTGGACTATCTCTCTCTCGCTCTGACACTAATCTCTTTGCTTCAACTTCCTAAACCCACATACTAATAATGTAATGTTTAAAGTCTAAAGAAGAAGTTGCAAACTATACTGTTTAGTATAAACAGGTCACCTTATGCTGACTGGGTGAGGGGGAAACCGCTGGCTGTAGGGTAATCTATATTACTGTTTTGTGCATATATATGTCAAGGTCTTTGTTTTGTGTGTGTTTTTTGTTACTTTAAATTTTGGGGGTTTTGTAATGGTTGCCTAATGGTTTTAATAAGTGCTATATATGTGTAATTGTGATTGATATGTTTGATAAGTTGCTTCTGTAACAAATTGTAAATTACATAAACTTAGCACAAAAGCATTTCAATACTTCTGACCCTAGGCTGCATAATAATGAGTTGGGGTCATAACAGCCTGCATTTATGGAAAGTGTCCACCCCTCATTTTCAGTGAAGCAGAAGATTGGTGACAGCCAGATAATGTCTGCAAATAAGTATTTCTTTATTTTTACTATTTTGGGGATTTTTTTACACTGAAGATAGACTTCCACTCTGGCCATACTCCATTGCATTTATTTTGTTATATACAGGGGTGCACATAAGTGGTACTTAAAAGGGGCCAAAAACTAGCTGTGCGTACCGGCATTATTGTTACAAAGCTCATATGCGTACTAACAACTTGGAGGCGCTCCGTGTCTGGGCAGCCGCAGCTAAATGTTAAATGTATACAATTTATGTCACTTGGATAACTGCAGGTAAACATGAATAACTATGAAAGGTTGCAGCTAGGGGTGTGACATTGGGATTGTAAATTAATAATCCCCCCAAAAAATTATGAACTTCTATGGGTGTTGGAGATCTGGGGGTTAAAAGTCAAAGTAGGCATATGTAATGGTAAAATCTGACAAGAGCACTGTGTGACAGCTGGAATATGTCTATGAAAGGATGACATTTGGATTGCAGGTAGTCTCAGGGGTTAGTTACTAAGCCAGAAAATGTCAGGGTTGTACTACTGAGGAATGAGATCTGGGGATTAAAAACATGTTGTACTGTGAGTTACATTTGACCCAAAGCCAGCTGGTGACCTGTGGATGGAGACAGCTAATCAGAGGGTCAATCAAGAACAGGGAGGCCCATCTGCAGCAGAATCTACCATGCAGGAGGCTGACCCAGAGGACAGTGACGGAGACACTGAGGAAAACCACATACATATGAGGTGAGTACCAAACATCATCTCCTGGTACTCATCTGAGGAGCTCACTAAAAAAGTTATGTGCACCCCTGTCTATACATACATACTTGCGGTACATATTTCACTCTTAAGACTTTGCATAAGAAGAAATGTTTAGAAAAATGGTAGTCAAAATGTATTTGCATATAATGTTTTAATTACTACCAACAGCAGTTATAAATGAAAGAATACTTTTAACAGTTATTAATGACAGAATACAACTTCCTTTGAAATCATGCACATCTATCTTTCACCTATATTCTTGGAACTTAAAAAAGAAAAAAGAGATTCCTATCTAATTTCACAGTCATGCAATGACTCCTGTTGAATAAATTGTGTGACAGTGAAGGTTTTTTCCTTGTGCACAGACAGATAAACAAGACTGGCAGTGGAGCTCAGCAAAGGTGGGTATCCTTGAGGTGGGGCTACCTGTCACATGCCATACATAAAAATGTGACAGCTGCTTCTGGTACAGTTGAAATGCTACATGAAAGTGCTGGGTTCAGCATATCAGCAATTCAGAAGACTAATTCCTGGGCAAGGCATCTGTGTGCAAAGAATAGTGTCTGGGAAAAGACTAAAGGTCCCCATACACGCATAGATATTCAATAGCTAGAGGGCCGCTTTGAGAGGTAGCATCCTGCCGTGCGCCTGCGAGGCCATATAGCTAGCGCCCATCTGATGTGGCCACTCCTGTCTTTGAGCTGGATCAGTTGAAGACTGTTGAACAGGTAACGGACATGTCCATAAATGCTGATAGAATGTCATTTCAGGATTGACCGGGAATCGGGGACCTAAAGGGGTGCGCCTTGATTCCCACCCAATCAACGGGCACCCACGCATAGCATGGTGACATCATCGTGATGTCACCATGCTAGGCTCCAATAGGTCATCTGTTGAGCGCCCATTGCGCCGTGTATGGGCATCTTAAGGCAGGACCAGGGGATTGTAAAAGCCCAAAGTCAGTAACCAGGTAATTCACAAATCCAGCAGAGGCAATTCCAGGAAAGAGAGGGCATACACAGGTGGTCATTCCACCAAAGTATTCAAAGGTTTTAGACAAAGCAGAGTTGGGGCGCAGGTAAAGTTTCCCCTAGGTAGCAAACAATCACATGGTTAGGAAAAGGCTTTCAGGAATATAATCATTTGTCAACTATTGACTGGGAGCAGAACAGCTTTACAGGCCTAGCCAATGGCAGGGGAGTATCTGAATATAGGCTTTAGCATATACTCTAAAATACCGTTTAGCAACACACAGCCTCATTGCATGTTGAGAATTATGAAAAAGGTACATTTTATGTAAAGTCTGCAAGGCATAACTTGGGCATTTCTACTCCAAACTGGAGGTGCTTAACTGTGGTGGTGCACATTGTAGGACGGCCACATAGTGTCTCTTAACACACACTCAATGTTTATTCTTTACACTCTATACCTAAGCTGGGTCTCCCATAACTAATACAGATTTAAATGTAACAGGTGATGTAGATATCTTAACTCCCATTCTTTTAGAATGAAAGCACAAAGGGAGCTGGACTAGGTTATCACATCTGTATTATTCAACCATTTGGGAAGTTGGTCTTTCATTTACTGGGCCCAAAGGAGAGAAAAACATTTCAAATTTCAAATTCCGTTTTTGTTTTGAACATAATCTGACATACTTGTTCATTTACCTAGATGGCAATGACATGGTCATCATAAAACAAAAAACAGAAGCGTAAGATATTGTGAGTCCACCAAAGGTAAGCTAACCTTTTCAAATCCTTTCTGTAGTGTCATCTTTGAAGGAACTTTTGCTCATCAAAGTGAATGGTGTTTTTTTTTTCAACTTTTCAACACTTTGGACAATTTAATATGTAACCATTTGGTGTTGTAGTTTGTGATGTTAGTAAATCTCCCATGCTTTTGTACCATTAATAAAGGGCTACATCCTGCTTATTTCAGTATTATCTACAATGCAATGTTTTATTGTTAAATTTTTACTGTTCAAGCATTTTATTGAAAAATTTCTTAAAAATAAGTGAACAGTTTGTTAAAATATTCAGATTTTAAATATCTTTATAGCTGAGCAATTTTTGTTTCTGTAAACTGGGCCCCTATATTACCAGTGACAACCCATGAAGTACAGCAGTGGAGCATATGTGTGGGTTAGAGCAATACAGAACACCCACATCTATGGAAGAACTAGGGCCTTTGGGCATTCTTGATCGGCCCCCCTCAGTCCTCCACTTGTGGCCCCTGACCTGACCTAACTGTTAATGCATAGGGCATAGCAACTTACCTGTTCGCCGATACCCCCGCTGTCACATCTTACCCCAGAATCTTCTTGCAGCAGGAAGAGGAGAAGAGGAATAAAATATGGGCATATAACCTTTGACTCACAGGTTATATGCCCCATATATATCCTCAAAAGCTTTAATGATATCTTTGAGGCACATAACCTTTGATTATATATATGACACAAAAATGTGTTCAGTGTTCCCTAATGCTTGAAGTATCATTTAAAAAGTATTGTTATTTAAAAATAATAATTTCTAGCTATGTGTGCTGTCATTTTTTTCATAACAAATGTTATACAAGTCAGTGTAGATCGAAAATGTTATGTGCAGCCCTTTAGTGATGCTGAGGGCCGCAATTGTGGCCCTCCATATCAACTCATTTGCTCACCACTGAACTAGGGGGTAGTAGGAGCATTGACCCCCTGGGCCATTATAAATAACATTTGTTGGGCTGGCTGTTTAAGGCTGGAGTTGAGATATCCCCTCGTACAGTTAAAGTGCCAGTGACTAGGAGTATGATAGAAATATAAGAGCGTCCTAGATAAAAAAAGAAGTATAATATGGTATTTAAATGACGTCATGGGAATATGCATTTATTTTATTTTGTAATTTATTTTGTCCATGTACATTTTGTTTGTAAAAAGTAAAATAATATGGATTACAGCTTTGCCATGGTATTGATGTGATCAGTTTTTTAATCCTGTTTTTATCATACATTTAGACGATGATGTAGGGGTATTCATTCTTCTTAGATCACCATTAAAATCTGCCAATAATCTACTCTTCCTCATTAAGAATGTTGCTGTACTTCTTTACTGGTGCTGTAGATCTTCTTCTTGTGATCAGAAGCGTTGGTCAGGTCCATCCTTTTCAAACATTTCTTCAAGGTCAGTTTTATAAAACAAGCTTTCTAACGCTAAACGAATAAATTACATATTATACTGTCTTTTTTTGAAGTTTTGTAGTAGATTGTGAATGGCAGAATGCAAATCTTCTTCTTCATAACTACTGATATAGCACTGAAATAAAAATCCCCAAAAAGTTCATTAGAATCACTATAATGTAACATTTAACAAAACAACAAGCCGAAGTCAAATAACATATCATATTTGGGCCACTGTGTATTCTTAACTATAATATTATTATTTTGGTCACAAACAACTAAGCAAAAAAAAACACACCAAGAGACGACCCGATAGTTCATCATGGTAATCTGTATCAATATATAATATTTTTATAACATCAGAAATAAGAGGTACACTTATAGGGACACCAGCTAGTGTGGTATGGGTTAGGTTTGTTGAACATACTGTTCACTTAAAGCGGACCTACCACATTGAAGGTCACTTTGCATCAGGCTGCCAATAGATAGGGCAATCACTGTCCAAAATAAAAATAAAAAAATCTTAAAGCAGGAAAGACGAGTTTTTCCGAGGTAGCACCTCCCATGCTGTGACGTCGTGCCTGGGCACTTGTCATAGCTGAAAGGGCTGCCTGGAAATCATCCCACTGTCTCTGCAGCCCCATAATGCTCTGCTCTGCCTGTCCTCTGTGACGTCACTGTCACAGCCGTCTGCAGCTCCTCTCTGTCAGCAGAAAATCCCCCTCCCTCCCCCTTCTCTGTCTCCGGAGTTCTGCATTCGTGTTTTACTGAGCTGTCAAGTGTTTGTGAAAAGAGAAGGAGAACACGGGAGCTGTGAGGGCAGAGAAGTAAACAATGACAGTCACATGGCAGGTGTTCTGTCAGTGCAGCGCCCCAAATCCTCCTGTGTCCTCCACCATCACCTCCTATCTACCTAACCTCATCCTCAGCCTACCTGTGTGCCCCCCAAATCCATGTCACCCCCATATCACCTGCACACTGAACCCCTTCTCCACCACTTTGTGCTTTCCCTGTCACCTAGTGTCATCTTCATCCTTCTTCACATCAAATTCCATCCCTTTGGGATTGGTAAATATGTCTACAGGGGAGGGGCATCTTAGTAATGTCCAACAGAATGGGCGGAAGTGGCTTCAGGTGCTGGTGCCTTAGGGAATGAGGAAGTGAAGATTGTAAGTACCTTTTTTTTTCTCTGTGTAGCAGTTTTCACAGATGTATATTGTTGACATGTGTGTAATATGTCCATGTAATGTATGTGGGGGATTTTTTTTTGAGTTTACAACCTCTTTAAGCCAGTGGTTCCCAAACTGGGGGGCGGGCGCCAAAGTATTACAGGGGGGTGCAGGCCCTCATTTATAACCTGTGTTTGAATAGGGAGGGGGGCTCCATAATGTATCTAAATAGAAAAGTTTGGGAACCACAAATAAAGTTTTGGAAACCACTAATATAAGTGCATTGTATCCTTTTGACTGATTACTGATTACATGTTGGTTTTAACTCCCAGCTTGAATATCATGGCTTCCCATCATACACTATTAAAACAGAACCTTAACTGAAGATTCGTGAAAGTTTAACAAAATAAATTTCGGGGCACAGCGACTAACTAGATCTATGCCAACATCCCAAATTATTAACTCAAAAACACTATGATTGGTTGGTCAGGCAAACTTAACCAACCCATCGGGTGGCTAGTCCCTGGAACTTTTAAGGCAAAATGGACTTGAAAATATGTTTCAATAAAAATACATACGTTTATTAAGATACAGTACATAAAGCAGTAGATACCATCTGCATGTTTGGTCACGACAAGCAATTAGATTTAAGAAAAGAAAAACAATCACAGTCTTAAAAAACAAAGTAATAGACTGTTGTTGCCTTTAAAAAAAGAAGGGTCCAACAATACAAACAACTCTCAACGCGTTTCGCCTTTTGAGTCAGGCTTCATCAGGTGTCCAAGCAGTACCCTATATTTTGTCTAAGGTTTCCCACATCACAAACTCCAGAGGCACTTTCTCATCTGTAAGAAGGTTTAGGCACCCATGTGCCTACAGACTCACTGCTGTATATCTCCAGTGTGAGATCTAAGGCTATGCTTACTCTAACTACCGCTAGACTTAAGCAGGGAACACACGGCTCCATCTTGGAGCCGTCCGATGTTCCCTGCAGCAGCGTGATGACATCATCACGATGCTGTCAGATATTGCTGTGTCTCTAGCTCAGCCAATGCTTTGCATGGAGACCCGCGGTTTCCTTGCGAAGCACTGGACATCGGACGTAATTTACAGTCATGTCCGATATCCCTGTTTTCGAGTGGGATTGATTGGTTCTGGTATGGCCGCATATGATATGCATATGATATGGACCAGATCGATGGCCGTGAGCACGCACGGCACTCGAAGCGGCCATCGATCTGGCCTGTTTCTACATGTGTGTACCCTGCTTTAGAAGATGTGGGGTGAGATATTTTTTGTTTTTGTTTTTATAAAAACATTTAAATCAGTAATTATAAATAATAGAAAACCCACCATATCTGCCAACATCCCAATTTAACTATGCAGTAAAGGAAAACTAAACGTTTTCAATAATCCTCCCTAGGGAGCAAGGGGACTTTAAAAACAGTGATATCAGAAAATAGATTAGATTTATTTATTCATAGTGAAATTGTGAAGTCAAATGCAAAAATTTACCTGCCATGTAGGCGGTTGGGGTTTGATTCCCTGATTTCCCCATTCCTGACTAATATCCCTGATATTTTCTTGTCTTTTTTACCAGCCCTAGGAGAGTGACACATTCCGGGGGTTACTTACATTTCTCCTCCTGCTCTCCTCTACTGCAAACGCACCCATAGCCGTTGAGTATATTGCTTTTACTGTTGTTAATACTAAACCTTGACATGGCAAAGATCCAATCAACCCAAAAAAGTGAGTAAATCTAGACCTACTTTGGTATTAATTTATGATGAACTTATATATGTACTGTCTTATGTTTATTGTTGTCCCATTGATTTGAATCATACAGGGCTAGTGCAATGTTTTGTAAACAATTGTAATTTTTTTTCACGCTTGGAATTATATGTATACACCAGTGGTGGGCAACTGAGTTTATATATGGGACCACAAGTGCTGCCCTCTGCATCACTAAAGGGACGCACATAACATCGATCAAGACCCTCCCACCGTCGACATATCTCAGCGGCGATGGACCAGATCCGACAGGCAGTAAAACCCTGACAGCACCCACTCCCTTCTTGCCCCTTGGTGCAGCGCTCATATGTAGACCTGGTTTCCCCGATCAACATTGACAATTTTACTGATGTAGGACCGCTAAAGTTGATAAGGAAAGCTGGGTCAGCGTGTGACCACTTCACAGGTGAGTTGCTACACTTAGGTTTTGGGGGCCGCAAAACAACACCCCCGGGCCGCAGGTTGGGCACCTAGGGTATACACCTTATCCTGGCTTTGTACGTGATAATTTGAAAATTTTTGTATTGGACTTCACAATTTCACTGTGAATAAATAAATCTAATCTATTTTCTGATATCACTGCCTTAAAAGTCCCCTTGCTCCCTAGGGAGGATTATTGAAAACGTTTACTTTTCACTTAATGAATATTTAAATCAGAAATAATAGACATTCAATTGTTTACATAATAAAATTTAAAAAACACATCAGTCAATATCACAGTTGTAAATAACCTCGGGAGGCAAAGAGGGTTCCTTGTTCCAGTCTCCATTACAGTTACAATTAGGAGAGGAGATACATGTGATCATGGGTTTTGTTCAGTGTTTATAAACCTTCGCCGCATTTTGCCGCAAGTGGCAACACTGAAACTGTGAGAACATGAAGTGTTCATCAATATAGATTTACATGATAATGTATATACATCCAAAAATAGAACTGTAAGGAACACTAGAACATGAAGTTCTGGGAATCCTTTTTCCCTCCCAAGGTGCAATTTTGATTTTATTACAACAAGGGGGACAACCATGATGGATATGGTGAGAAGGGGTTAAAGGAATTAAAAAACCCTCAACTCAAACAGTGCATAGCACAGTCAAGTCTTCCTTAAACAGAAGGTATTTACATGCCCCAATCCATCCCAAATCCCATGAGGGAAAAATCCTCACTTCAGGATAATGGGTGGAACAATGCGAATGATTCCTTTACCCCCATGACTCAAATGTACATGTACATCTGGTGTACAGTGTAAATATAGCCGCATGGTACAGAGCCAATTATTCCAAACTGTATACAGTGGTTTCAGGCTCACTGGCCATCATCAGTGCAGTGTATGCAGTTTGGAATAATAGGCTTTGTACCATAAGGCTACATTTGCACTGTACACCAGATGTTCTGGGTGTGCATTTGGCTGATGGGATGTTAAGGAATGCATGGCTCCACCCATTGTCCTGAAGTGAGGATTTTCCCCTTAACTTTTGGGATTTGTGATGGATTTGTCTTAAGCTAGCCATACACAGTCGGATTCCATGGCCGATCGATCACCTATCCGATCGATTCCGGCGATCTCAGCGGGAATCAGAGCTCCGATCGATCGGCCAATTAAGTCTGTCCAATCGCTACATACCACCTTGTCCCACGGATTCCTGGACGATTCCGTGTCCGATCGCTTACTCCACAAATGGCAACTCCCCCTGATGTGTGCAGAATCGGATCAGAAAGACCAACATGTTGGTTCTCTGTCCGATCCGATTCTGGGCCCCCGAACGATCGGACGTGATCGGACGGACAAGGTGGGCTTCACGCGATTCCGGGACGATCGTTTCGTGTGCACGCGGCCGGAATCGATCGTCCCGGAATCCGATGGGAAACGGACCCGTGTATGGGGGCCTTTAGACTATTGTGCTACGTAACAACAAATGGATACAATTTTAAAATTATTGTAGTTATTCCTAGTTTCAATGTTTTAGGACACCTCTGAAACCCCCATTACATGTGTTTTGAATACCTATTGGTTAAATCCGCCCAAAAGAGCGAGGTGGGGTGCTGGTGTAATTGGTGTACTAATTCAATGTACACTCAAACCCACTGGAAGAAGTGTTTGTGATGTCATAATTCTGCTAATCACTGTTCTCTTTGCTGAAGGTTCTGACATTAAGATGTAAAGGTCTGCTTCTACCAAAATCATCACCTAAGCACAGAGATACAATGCAGAAAAATTAATTAGTTATGAGGGGAAAAGAATCTTTAGGGAATTTTGTTCTCACCTTGACTTTGTTTTCGACAAGCTTCCACATTTTCACTTGCTTAAAGGGGACCTACCACCTGTTCACCTGGTCACCAGGTCACTGCAGCCATACTGCAGAGATGCCCGACTAAAAAAAAACAACTATTTCTGACAGCAGGAGGGGTGTCTTTTTAGAGACAGCCCCTCCCACTGTGTTACATATCGCCGAAGCAAGACATAACAAGCCGCAGGGGTTACTGGAAATTCTCTCCCATAAGCCCCTGTGTCTCAGTCTCACTGATGCTGACGATCACATGAGGCATGAGACTTTGTAAAGAGGGAAGAGAGAAGCCTCTCTTCACTCGGCCGAGCCAGCTGAGTGCCCCCCTTCTTCCCCACATTGAACTCTTCTGTTACATCTCGCCGAAGCAAGACATAATAAGCTGCAGGGGTTACTGGAAATTCTCTCCCATAAGCCCCTGTGTCTCAGTCTCACAGATGCTGACGATCACATGAGAGGTGAGAGTTTGTGAAGAGGGGAGAGAGAAGCTTCTCTTCACTTGGCCGAGCCAGCTGAGTGCCCCCCCCCCTTTCTCCCCCACACGGAACTCTTCTGCAGAGGAGGCTCTGTCTGTGAAGGAGTGAGGGGGGAAGGGGGGCGGGTTGGTATCGGCTGCCCGGAGAAGAATTGATCGAGAAGTGGCTTCTCTTGCCCTTAATCAACATGCTGCCACCATCAGTGAAAACATGAAGAAGGTAAGTAAGTTTTTTTTGTTTTTGTGTTGCAGTTTTCCAGGATCTAAACTGCTGAGGTAAGTAATGTGTCTATTTCATGTATGTGTGTTTTTTTTGTTTTAGTTTAAAACCGCTTTAAAGCTTCTTTTGCAAAAACGCTTAAACCCAGCTATGACAAAGGACAGTGGCTGTTGTCTATATTCATGAATGAGCAATACATATAATCTCTCCATGCTAACCACTGTTATCTAACGCAGTGCAGCTTTCACAATGTGAGGTACTCTGGTATCCATGGGAAAGCGCTGCCGCAAACGCCCTGCAGCATGCAAGCGTAGCATTTGTACATTTGTGCATTCGTACATTTGTAGGAGAGACGCAAATGCAGTGCAATGTGGAAATGCAGAGTTGAATTATTGGTAACAGACGAGGTAACTGTATTCATACACACCAATCATGCAAACAGTTGTATCATATGCACACACCCCAATCATACAGGCACATTCGCCATTTAAATAGAGACACACACCATTAATGCAGAGATAGGAATCATTAACAAAGAAACACATAGACACACATTGTGCAGCTTATTTCCCCTTGGTCAGTTTCCTGCTTGCCCCTCCCTCAGGCTTTTGATTGGCTGGAAGTGGTAGGGGAGGGTGAATGCACTGTGCAATCAGCAGAGAGAGAGTAGGGAGAAGCTGGGGGAGCCAAAAGGCAGCTGCATATCTCTCTCTACCCTCTCAGTGCTATTCTCACACAGAGGGCTCCGAGTGCCACCCCCCATGAATACCTCCCACATGTGTGCCCCTCAGTTTGGTAACCACTGTCCTAAAGTGACAATGATGCTGCTGCCTAGGGTTAGGCTTAGAATTTGTTACATCTTCTTTCATCTTTTAAGTTTTATGGTAGGTTTAGCTACCTCTAAAATTTGCTGGGTCACCAGGAGATATAGGTCTAAAGATATGTACAGTATTTTTCAGACCATAAGACGCACTTTTTCACCCCCAAAATCGGGGGGAAATAGTGTCGCTCCTTGGCTTCCTGCCAGCTCTCCTGAGTTGTCAGATGAGAGATGTGGCCACAACCAGATTTCTGCTGATAGAAGCAGTACAGCAGGGAGACATACATGGAAGCTTCCAGCCAGCAGCTTTCATGTATGTCTGCCTGTAACTGCGATCACACCATTGTTGTGGATGAAATTGGGAACTGCAGGGGATTTTTTTTTCAACTGAGAACAATTACATTTTTTTCTGCTTTTCCTGCTCTAAAAACAGGGTGCGTCTTATAGTCTGAAAAATATGGTAACTGTCTCCATAAACAGTTGAGAAGAAAGTAGTGCTTTGCTGTTATTTGGTTTATATGGTTAAATCTTTCATAGTGGTGATCAAAATCAGGGCCATGGAGGCAGGGTCAGCACCAGAGTGTCAAGAGTGGGCAGGCACGGGCGGCCGATCGAGGGGGCATGTCTACATCTCACAGGTCAGGCTGTATAGGTAGGGGGCCCTAATCGAGCGGGCACACAGTCCTGACTGGGTTGGCCTGGCCCCCCATGGACCCCCCATAGCGCCGGCGCTGCATGAAGGTGTACCAGTAGTAAACAATTTAACATCCAATATCATGAGATGTAAAGAGTAATGGCAAAATAGTCTGTAGTGTGAGGCATCCAATATTTAGTCATGTTTTATTTTACTAAATATAGAAACATTGAATTGATTTTGTTAATGTTCCATGTTACTCAACATTTTTGTTTTTTATATCAATACATTCAAAAACATCCAATGACAAAATATCCCGAAGCACAGACATTTTTGACATAATACTATATATTTTACAGAAAGGAAACACTCACGTCTTTAGGGAACTGGGACAGGAGGCGGCACAGTGCTTGTACATATGTGTTTCCAGTTTTACAGACAGTTGCCAAGGATTTGGAGGCTTGACATGCCATTTCAAGTAGTGTTTGCTTCAAAATAAACATAAGATTGGTTTATTGCCATACAACATTTATATTTATTATTTTATACATCACACAATAAGTTGTAGCCAATCGTAGGACAGATTGAACCCTCAGACAAAACACTGTATCAAATCAAAGAAGTGTACACCTGTATAGATTCTACTATTATGCTTCATAGACTAGTCCTAATCCCAGTATGCTCATGGTCCTGTATGCTCATGTTTTCTAGATTATTGGTGATACAGGTAATAATTCAGAACACCGTCACCAAAAAAGCATTTTTTTTTAGACTGGAGCTAGGTCACAATGAAATTATGGGTTGGCAAGGTACACATTCATATTATCATTATTATCATTTATTTATATAGCGCCAACATATTACGCAGCATTTTAAAATAAATTTGAATTGAGATACAACACAAGATAACACACACAGGTACTGGTTATGACACAGGAGGAGTAGAGGGCCCTCTAATAGGTTGGAGAACTGAGTATACAATAGGCGGGGGGGGGGGGGGGGATGGTTATGATGTTGCCAAAGGTAGGAACAAGTCTAACAAGCTACAGCATACCAGTGGTACTGTAGTTGGTCCAAGATGTGCACCTATCATTTCATGATGATACAATTATCAATCTTTACTTGTTGGGGAGGGGTGTGGTAGTTGCCATTCTTTAGAAAGTCAGTAAAACTTCTGTTTTGCCTAAAGTGCCCCACACATGAATCGATTTCCATTCGATCTAACAATTGATTGCAGAGTGAACGGTAATCAAAAGGAAGAGGGAACGGACATGCACGTAAATCCCAGTCGTTCACCGTTACTTTTTATAGGGAATTAATCGACAAACGCTGGAGCCCAGCCTAGTGATGTAACCACACTGCGGTTGATCATGGGCTGATTGAACGGGTGTCGATCCCTGTGTGCCCAGCTTAAGACCTACATCTATCTTCAATTATCTCACCTGACTTGTTCAATTTAAGGCCTGCTTTTGTTAAATGATTTTTTTTTCACATAGCTCCACATTCTAAGGGAGTCTAGCAATACCATATTGTTGTGATGTTATTATACCTAATTCTATTACTTTATCAAGCAATAAATTTCAGCCCTCAATGGTGAGTCCCTTTTCCCAACATGTCTCAGTTGCAGGAAACAATGGACACATGGAAAATTTTGATTTGGGAGTTACTTGTAAAGCCCCTGGTATCATCACCATAATCCTGGAGATGCAAATAAGAGTTGTGAGAACATTACAATAGAAAGTATTGTTCTAGCACATGTAGTTTTTATATGCATTGTGTTCAAAGTTAGGTTGAAATTTTAACTTGACTTTGAACTTTATTTATGCCAAATCTTCATGTGCTAGAGTGATTTATTTTGTAATGTTCCCACATTACTTCCCTATATAGCCAGCAATTTTGGCAATGGCACCATATTTCAGAGCTTTGTTATTAACTCGCAAAGTTATCTAGTTGAAATTTCAAATTAAAATGTTAGTATCTCTAAAGTAAACTGCAATATTGCATCACTGATATGGAGCAAGGACATAATTGGTAATCTGATTTTATGTTGCTCAGGAGAATGATGCAATTTAAGCACACATGGGGAATCCTTCGAGACTGCAGACAAAGACAGCACCATTGTATTTGTGCAAAGCTAGGAGTATACTCTCTGGCACGGTTAAAGTATAGTCATGTTGTTTTTTTTTTTTTTTTGCACTAAGACACTCTTTTTCTCATACTACTCATGCTATCTAAAACCATCAACTCACTCGGCTTTTGTAATAGTGAAGTGATTTGATGCTATTTTTACATCATGAGTTGTGTATTTACATTCTGCATTGCAGCAAATATATTATGTGACATCGACTAATCCCTCCTTCCATATGAAAATAGGTGCTAGATTTCAAAATGTAACTCTCTCATAATTTGGTCATTCGGTTACAAGAATAGATGCTTCTAGTGTATAGACACATGCTATAGTTACAGCCCTGCACACTCTGCTGAATCATAGACCTCCCTCCTGGCACTGGACTTTTGGCTGGAGGAATATGGAGTGAATACTGCATGGACCAGCTCTGCCTACTTTGCTGGAACATTCTGTATATTCATTTTATATGTGAAAGGCTGTGTCTCTGACTCTCTTTACTCTCTAATTGTCTTTCTCTAAAACTATGGTCTGGTCCATATTATAGTGCGAAAAATATTTAGTCACAAGTTATTTTAGTTTAGTAGCAAATCTGTGGTAATATATGGGAATATTTAGTAATATGCAAGCAACAAACAGACAATCATGGCAATAGTGAAATTATTTTAAAGCACAACAGTGGAAATTCTGACAGTAAATGGTACAATATGTGGTTAGTAGTGATGGTCGAACATCGGCCTGGACTGTCCGCGAACGGGCGGGTCCGCTCTCGCCGTCAGTCCAGGTTAAAAAACTGCCGCTATCCGGCATGTCCCCACAGGGGCCCGCCAGAATCCCTGTCGCCCCACTTCCGGCGGCAGAGACTGACATGGTCCGCTCTTGCTCTGGCGCTTTGGGGGGGGGGGGGGGGGGGGAAAAAAAAGGGCA
>CM070034.1:32420671-32435827 GCA_036250615.1 Ptychadena robeensis | reverse complement strand
TACTTTCTAAATGAGTTTCAACAATTGTTCTAGCTGAATCAACTAAACATAGAAACCAGCCATCAGGGCCTTCAAGAAAGCAAATGAGGACATATACATATATGACATCCATAGCACAGTTTCGCTTTTCATGCACAGAAACGTATGACTGCCACCTAATTGTCTCCCTAATTTCCTGTCTACAAATTTCAGTGGATATAGACATAGCGTAACATAGAAGACTACACATGGTGTGTAAAATACCATTACATTTTAGAAAGATATGGAAACCATATCTAGTTGTTAGTAAATCACTACCAAAAACTTTAACGTAAGTTGTTAGATCTTCTATACGCGATCCAGATTCTTACCTGACTGGTTTGAGCTTTACAATGTAGGTTCAGGCGGTCTAGTTCATATAGGATTTGCTTCAAAGACATCTGTGTCACTGTTGATAGAGGATTTGCAGAGCAGAGATAAATCATGGTAACCAACGAGAAGATCGATTTTACCGCGATCTCCATTGTATTATAGATGCTGAAGGGGTGATCAGTTGTAAAGGATATATGAATGAATGATAAAGGGTTATGTTAGCTGGAATATATACTTGAGCTCAGGAAGTCATTGACATTGGCACTCAATATAACTTTTGCTGACTCTTAATGTATATCACTGATAAGTCAGAGAAAAAAAGTGAACGCTGAAAGTGAAGGAAGTATAGGTTTAGGGATTACTAGATAAAAGGGTGATAAGAAACTTATCAGATGTTTTAAATGGTTAGAAAGCATAGAATATTTTAAACACATATATGGCTTCTTGTTGTACAATATGAAACTATTATACAATACAATTCCAAATGTACATGAACACTTTCTTCTATAGTGCATCAAGTTCAGGTGTTTAAAGTTATGGGTTATGTTGTAGTAATAAAAAAATATTATAGGCAATTATTTAATTAAGCATGGAGAATGTCCTCTTCTGTTTGTGTGGACCCTGTACACTAAAGCAGGGAACACACGGCTCGATATTGGAGCCTTCCGCTTTGTATGGAGACCCGCGGTTTCCATGCAAAGCAACGGACATTGACCAGGATTGATGGTAATGTCCAATATGCCTGTTTTGTGGGATTGATTGGCCCTGTCGAAAACTGAGATGGCCGCATCTCAGATATGGGCCATATAGATGGATGACCTTGAGCATGCACGGTGCTGGAAGCGGCCATCGATCTGACCCATATCTACATGTGTGTACACAGCTTAAGAGAGGTCTTAGGGAGATGACATGATG
Organism: Ptychadena robeensis; assembly: GCA_036250615.1. Lineage (NCBI taxonomy): Eukaryota > Metazoa > Chordata > Amphibia > Anura > Ptychadenidae > Ptychadena > Ptychadena robeensis. The sequence goes on along the minus strand of CM070034.1, from coordinate 32,434,561 downwards.
GGTCTGGTGGAACTCAAGAGGCAAAAACTCAACCCTACTGAACACTTTTACAATCTATTATAACACAGATTGCAAACAAGGTATTCCCACAATTAAATATGCAGCACCAAGCAGTGATGAGCATCTCAATGTGATTATGTGCCCCATGACATGATGTGTGGTTAACTCTTCAGAATTGATTAGCAAACAATGGAATAAAAAACCCTATAGAAGGGGTAACCCCCAGGATTAACCACCTATGCCACTTAATAGGTAAGTCAATCTCCGGTGAAGAGCTGACCACTGATACAGCTCCAAACATTAAGGAAACATTTTCCTGCAAGTGTACTAAAGTTTCATCCTTAATTCCTGTTGTAGTGACCAGGGTTTACACAGAATTTGTATATATTTAATATAATGTATATACTGCCCTGTTCACTATGCTGTGCATATTCTTATGTGTATATACGTTTAAATTGTCTTTGCATTCCTCTGTAGCAGGTGCAAGGATGATTGATGGCCCTCACTTTCCTGCTCTTTTGTCTGGTCTTACATTGAAACTCTTACAATCTGCCTGGAGACTAGCTACTGCCCTCCTCCAGGCAGAGGGGTTAAATATACCTCCCTAGGTCCTCCTAGTCAGAGTTCAGGTTAGCTCCCCAATAAAGCAGTTGCAGCCAGTGCTGTCTCACCTCTCTGGAGCAGTGATCTCCCATCTTTCCTGGGTGACTTAACCCTCTGAGGGTTTGCCACGTGGCACGTTTTTTTTATAAGCCACATTGTGCTCCGCCGCGATTGCCAGCTCAGCTCAGGGTAGTAAACATAAGCCCAGCGTCACTGGAGACGCCGGACTTATGCTGACGAAAGGCGACGCCCCTCCATTTACATGGAGGTCTATGGCGCCGCCTACCCCCGCCCCCTTCGCGTCACCGGTGAGGCGATCGGGGGCGGACCCGGAAGCATCGGCATACATGCCGATGCTCCCGACCGCCGTCAGAAGACGGCGAGACCTCGGGCGCTCCTCCGGCTAACTAGGGCTGAGTTTCATGATGCATGAAACTCAGCCCGAGTTAATTCGGGGAGAACGCTCAGAAGGTTAAAGGGTGGTCCCCTGAACCAGTACCACCTTCCCTCAAGCATGCCCCAGTGGATGGATGTGGTACACCGGTAGGTGCTGAGTTAGGCAGACGCAGGATTCCTCCCTTCCCCACCTTAAACGCCCCGCTCCCTGTTGCCCTGACCACTGGACTGTATTTCTGACCCCCTCTCAATGGGACAAGTAACCATCAGTCACCCTGCAGCTGGTAGCGTATTTTGGAACTGTAGCTCCTGAAGTGTGTGCCACATTCCCAGCCTTGGGTCTGGTAAAAACTTGTATATATCTATCCCTTCAGTAAAGTCTTGTACATATCCCCCTGCCAGCTACCTGACTACTTTATTTGTGCGTGAGAGCCTCCAGACAGTGTGTTTCGAGCATCACAAAGAACCTTGTCGTGTAAGAAGAAGAAAATGCCCTCCACGACACTACACTGTCTTCACAACTCCTGCCTCTGCCAAGTTTTACCCAAAGGCCTAACCATAGAGGGGGAGAGCAGATAGACCAGTGTTTCTCAACTCCGGTCCTCAGGGACCCCAACAATGCATGTTTTGCAGAAAACCAGAAACATTCACAGCTGAGATAATTATTGTCTCAGCAGTGCTCATTAAACCTCTGTGGTTTTCTGCAAAACATGTACTGTTGGGGGTCCATGAGGACCAGAGTTGAGAAACAGAGAGATAGACCAACATAATACTATAAATATTCACATTAGAGTGCAGAGAATAAACATCTATTATCCTGTTGTATGTGATACTTCATATCTTACCACATAACATATTGAGACAAATATGATTATATCTTACCACATCACAGCAACAGCTAAACATAGAGTTTTTGTGTCTTTGCACCTTTCACACTACAGTCTATACAGCTTTCCCTTATTAAAATGATTTTTCACATTAAATCTAAGCCACATAAAAGGGAGTTACTTGCAGTAAATTATTGTAGGATGAATATTAGAGTGTACCTGTAAGTATAGAATTATGGGAGCTTCTGTTGGTGAAATGTGTATAGGCCCAGACTTTGAGTTTTTATTTATAATTCTTCCTACTAAGCTTATTTCCAAATCCATAGTCTTTTTCCTGCAAATACAGAGCAGCATCCTCTACAATTCTTAACCAACCAGGTGTGTTTCTAGCATTTGGGGGGGGGGGGGGCTATACATAATTGTTAAGTTGCTGAGGTGATTGGGGGGTGGTTGCTAGTAGAATCATGCACATGTTATCTTTGCTCAGGATTATAAAAAAAGTTGTGGGGGGGGGGTTGGGGTAGAAATATTTTTGCTTAGGGCAGTTTCGCATACCGGGAAAAACAGCCCTGGCACCAACATGCAGTGCCAAATATTCCTTGGGCAGTAGGAGGGGTATTGGCCCAATTAAAAATGGAAATCTTGCCTTTCATCTGAATATAACAAATATGACCCACAGGAGTCTGTGGCTGTTATTTTGATCCCCATGTCTTTTGTCTGAAAAGAGAATCTACAATACCAATGTGTTTCATAGTATCTAGCTTCCCGTTTGTAGTTTTTGTATGTCTGCCACATCCCATATTCATATCAAAGACAATTTTCTTGGGGCGTGAAGAAGACTGATGCTCTTTGCATCAACCCCTTCACTACCCCAAATGAAGACTAGGGCCTTCATGGGGACTTTGAAGGCACCTAATTGTATACATTGTAGTCAGAAGACCTACGATCAAGAATTGTTGATGAAGCTGGAAAGGGTAACAAAAGTATCTCCAAAAGCCTTGATGTTCATGTGTCCACAGTAAGACAGACTCATGATTAATTTGACTGCTTCAATAATTATCTCTTTTCTAATTGGCTGGTCCTGTTTAGCCTAAACAGGAAGCAGAAATGGCCAGTGAATCAAGGAAGATCCATCTGATCAGCTGATAAAATTTATTATGTGATTCAACATGTGTTCTGCTGTAGGAGAACTTTTCCTAGGAAAAATTCATGTCATAATTGGAGGACTCAACTCTGTATGTTTCTTTAATCTTTAGTGGCATAAGCTATTGCAGAGCATTTCTCACAGAAGCCATACATTGTCTATAATGCTTCTATATAGCAATGACCCAGGTTAAATTTAGAATATTATCTTTGATTTTAATGATGATTCATTATTCTCACTTTCATTGTTTGGTTAAATTTTTTTCTTCATCCGTTACCTGTCTATATGAAACAATGATTGCTCCATAATTGGGGTTAAATATGTGTTAATTAGTTTAATATGAATGTTTGCGTTTTATTGTGGTTTTAATGATCACTTTTATTTTGTTAATTTTGCTTTAGATTGATTTGTATCTCATTGTTCTTTTGAGTCGTGTATTTTTTGCTTTATAAGTAACTTAATTTTTAGTATGAAGGTTTAACTTATTAGTTTGTATTTCCAGCCTGAGAATACCAGTATATGCACAGAAATGATATAAAGGGAAGTTGTAGGAAAGGAAAGAGCAAAAAAAAAGAGAGTTAAAAGGCATGCCCTTATAGCAGTGGTGGGCAACTGTGTTGATATGGAGGACCAGAGTTCAGAGCAAAGATCAGGGGACCAGAGTTCAGAGCAAAGATCAGGGGACCAAGATCGAGGTCAGGGACCAGAATCAGATCGAGGGTCCAGGGACCCTAATTCAAAAAATACACACGACAGGGGACCATAGTTCATATCACGGATCAGGCCCAGATTTCAGAGGCAAAGATCAGGGTACCAGAGTTCAGAGCAAAATCAAGGGGACCAAGTTCACAGAGCACAGATCAGGGGACCATATGTTAGATTTAGGGACCAGATTTCAGAGCAAATAATCAAGGGACCACAAGTTCAGATCAAAGATCAGGGAACCAGAGTTTCAGCTTAGGGAACAGAGTTTCAGTAGCAAGATCAGGGAACCGGAGTTCAGATTAGGGAACGAGTTCAGACAAAAAAGATCAGGGTACGGCGAAGTTAGAGCAAAGATCAGGGGACCAGAGTTCAGAATTTAGGGAACACAGTTTCAGAGCAAAGATCAGGGGACCAAGTTCAAGAGCAAAGATCAGGGGACCAGAGTTTCAGATTAAGGGACCGAGTTCAGCAAAGATCAGGTGGACCAGATTTCAAAATAATGCTCATGAAGTGTGGGGATGGTAAGGCACACCTATAGAACCATGCCACATACATAATGTGCCCTGTTTTTTTTAGTTGGTGGAATGTGGAGCATAACACTCATCTTCTTAAATGGGATATTCTTATGAAGGAAGTCGGAGGATTGTTGAGGGACTTGGTATTAACAGTTAGGTTTCGGGGCCACACATGGAAAACCCAGGGGGTTGCCACGAGACAGGTCAACCACCCAGCCCACATTACAGGGCCACCGTTTCTTTGTGCAGGACACTACACAGAGTACTAAGCCACAGTGCCAACCATAGGTGTTAACCGTGTATCACAGGCCTCTCATACCATTATATAATGTTAACATTTCAATATAGTGCAATGATCCCATCATAGGAGCTAATAATACGAGTAGAACAGACCATCTTCGCAGGTCCATGCCAACAATTCGAAAACAAAGGTCTTTTCTCTCCAACAATTCTGTATCAATAAAGTTTCAATCCTTTGTTATTTTAGGAAAACACAACACATAATGCAATGTTCAATACATGAAAAGGATTGCAAAGGAAATAGATAAATATGGTAACAGCAATCCATAGCAACAGTATTTTGTGGTGGTGCATTAAGGGCAACTGTAATGTAAATGATGTTATCTCAAGTTAATGAAAAGTATCACACACCTACATCGAGGAGAGGTAATCTTTGCATAACTTAGTGCAAATAAGTTACAATTGGACTTTCCATCAACTAATTTAAGCAAACACTAACATGCTATAACTATTCTTTTTCTATGTAATGTTCCCACAAGAATTGTGACAATTCTGTGTATAGTGCCTGTTATACAGTACAAAACCATTCCTTACGCCAAGCAATACATGCTCAACCACATCCGCAATGAGGAGACAACAAGATCATATTGAACTACCTGGAACCATTTAAAACACATACATTTGTTCCAACAGTCAACCACAAGTTTGTGGGGGTGTCTACCTGTAAAGTTGTCACCCCAGGGCTCCAGATGTAAAATGGATACCATATTGTGTTGCAATTTCAACCAATAACAACTAACAATTTTGCCCATAGACATTACTTATTTAGCAGCCACAGTATATATGACAAAAAAAATGTTTTAATGGTCATAATGACTGAACACTGCCTCTAACAGTGTGGGTGATGATCTGCTTGCTGATGCAACAGTCTGCACAGAAGGAGCCAGACAGTGAGAGAACTGTAGTGTAGTGACAGTAAAGCACTATTTGTTACATTTACTACATATTATAAATGTATTATATTCTTGGGTGTCTTCCTCCCTCCTTAAGGGTGCTAATTCAATAGTTTTGTATTTGTTTTAACCTTGTATAATCGTACCTAGGGCACTATTCCTGTATTACACTGATATTATTTTGGTGCTTGCCCCCTTTAAGTGTTCTGCACCTGCTGCTTACAAGTTGGCCTGAGGATTGTCCGCGGCTGTCTGCCTTTAATCCTTCTTACTGCTCCCTTAATGTATCAATTCTATTCTGCCCAACTACTTGCCTTAAAGCCCCCCCTCTGGGAGTCTGATAAATATTAGCTCCTTAAAACTCTCTGGGCTTTTCTGAGGCTGTCCTCGATACAGACTGCAGACTCCACAATTTGTCCCCAGACGAGGTCCTGGTTAGATTCCTCTGATTGAGCTGATTTAGGCATGACTTCCTGTCCCAGAGCTGCTAACCTCCTTTCCGAAGGGGTGAGAAGAACCTTCAGCCGATTCCAAGGTACCCATCAACAAGTTGCACAAGTCTTGGACTAAAGCTCCCAAATTCTCCCCATCCACCCTGTCATTGGGTGGGGATGGGAAGTGCCTGTAAATATCGTTCCTGCTAGTTAACTTGTAAACTATCCCTTACACATATTGCCTGGACCTCCGTGTTATATAGAGCTTTTGTTGTGGCAATGTTGCTGAGCATAAGGCATCCTTCGAAGAATCCGTCCATGTGAGGTAATGCACTAAATGGCACGCACCACGACATAGTACCTTTTTATAATTGCTTTGCTTCTCGCTACAGAATATCAGTTCTATGCCATGTGGGAGCAGCCGTTGCCAACTGGTCAGGTCCTCTGGCCTAGCCCCTCAATCCATCTGGATAGTATCCTCAAAGTTAGGTCAACCTGTTACCCTTAGACTGGACAACGGAGATGTCATCAGTTACATCTTGCCAAAAAGCCGATTGGCCGGTTCTCTAACCCACAGACTTGTTGGTTCCTTGGAACCCATGGGGGGCCTAGTGTCCGGACACGACACTCCCAGTCACTTGCTTCGGCCACCTGGAAAGACTCTTCCACCATGGACACTGGGCCTTATGTAAACCTATTCCCAGTCACATACACTATTAAAGCATATTCATCACTGGTTATCATTAATTCCTTACACACTGGTTCTACCACATCCATACACTGCCACTCTGCTACAAACCCACCATCAAATGTTTACAACGCAATAAGTTGAAGGATTGCATTAGGCTCGCTAGCTGAGCCCTACCTCCATACCTAGCAATAATATGAAAATAATTATCTTGCACACCCATTTCCCCTTTTATATCCTCTGTATGATCAGTGTGTTGGTGTGGCTACTGTGTTTGGATTTACCTGTCTGTTCCTGCACGTGTCTTGTTACCAACAGTTACCTGGCCTGAATTTCTTGATATTGCTTGAACTCTTCTGCCTGCCCTGATCTTGAGTGTCTCTTACCACGCTATCCTCATCCGTCTGACTGTACTTTTGGGCTGTGTAACCCTTTGGGCTTGTGTTCCTGGATTACCCCAATAAAGCCTGGTGTTTCCCCGGATATCTGGTGTTGTATGGGCTGTGCACCCAGCACATAATTACTCCTGACTTTTACAGCAACACTCTATCAATGTACAACAGGCAGAAAAAGTTACCTACAAAGAACCAATATACAAATATATCTTCCGAGTTGCATCTTATTAACCTCCCTAGCTCACTGCAAGGTCCGATTTCTTTCTTATAACCACAAGTGGACCATCGACTTTAATGGTAAATTTTTCTTTATGGTGTAGGCAAGTGTACGTTCCCAAAATCTGTCCGTACAAGGGTCTAATCGACATCCTGAACTATCACATGTTTGAAACAAACAATTATGTAAAATAAAATAATTGTTTACTCGAATAAATGTAATGAGCAAACACATGAAAATCATGTGCCACAAAGCCTATGCTGCTATGTACTAAATCTCAGCCCAGATAAAGTCTCCTGGTGCCCCAGAATGTGCAGTTTTGCAGTTAACACTCTCTAACCCTGGTGTGATGGATGTTAAATCACACCAGTTAGAGAGGGTTTACTGCATCTGACACATCTGGGTGCTCCCAGAGACTTTTTATTCTGGCGAGATTTTCTACATAGACGCCATTGATTTCATGACACGTAACTGGAGCAAAAATGAGTTAAAATAGGGGGAGTACAGTGAAGGGGGGTCTAAGGATTTTTCATTTCACCCCCGCACCCCCCCCCCCCGATGTGACGTCATCACTTCACTCTGGGGGTGTGTGCAAGATGCGGAGGATCTGGCAGCAGTCACAATCGGGGACACCGGTACAGACAAAAGTTGTGAGTATCAGCTGCCGAGCCCCGATTTGTATGGCCGGCATCTCATCCAGTGCTATAGTAGCAGTAGCAGGCTCTGGACGAATAATGCTTGCCTTCCTTACCGCAGGGCGGTTTAACATTCGAACCCACATCCCTCCAATGCGCCTACTGGGCCACTCTCATGAAGGTGCATCTTCCTTCCTTCCTTGCAGTACAGTAGATTCAAATACATGTGGGGTCTCATTTCGATTTCAAAAGCCAATATGTTTTGAACACCTGTCCAAGGTGGTCCCCATACAGGGAGTGCAGAATTATTAGGCAAGTGGGTTTTTGAGGAATAATTTTTATTATTGAACAACAACCATTTCTCAATGAACCAAAAAAACTCATTAATTATCAAAAGCAATATTTTTGGAAGAAGTTTTTACTCTCAATTTCATCAGTCCCATAAAACCTTAGAAAAATCTTCTTGAGATCTTTCTTGGGCCTGTCTTGACGTTCATCTTGTGTGTCTTGTTCAGTGGTGGTCTTCTTTCAGCCTTTCTGTCTCTGAGTTTGCACACCTTGTGCTTTTGGGCACTCCAGTGATGTTGCAGCTCTGAAATATGGCCAAAACTGGGGTGGCAAGTGGCATCTTGGCAGCTGCACGCTGTACTTTTCTCAGTTCATGGGCCAGTTATTTTGCGCCTTGTTTGTTTCCACACGCTTCTTGCGACCCCTGTTGACTATTTTGAATGAAACGCTTGATTGTTTGGATGACACCGTCAGAAGCTTTGCAATTTTAAGAGTGCTGCATCCCCTCTGCCCCCCCCACCCCCCCCCCCCCCCCCCCCCCCCCCCCCCCCCCGCCCACCACCCCCACCCCCCCCCACACGCCCCCCCCCCCCCCCCCACCCCCCCGACCCCCCCCACCCCCCCCGCCCAACACCCCCCCCCGCCCCCTCCCCACCCCCCCCCCCCCCCCCCCCCACCCCCCGCCCAACCCCCCCCCCAAGCTATCTCACTATTTTTGATTTTTTCTAAGCCTGTCAAGGGTCCTTCTTTTGACACCATTTTCCAAAGGAAAGGAAGTTGGCCTAATAATTAGCACACCTAACGTATGTGTTGATGTCATTAACCCACCCCTTCCCTCATATTACAGAAGATGCACATCAACCTAATTCTTAATTGGAGTAGGCTTCGAGCCTACCACTGTGATTAAGACAACATAGCATAAAGAGGATGAGTGGTCAAAATACTCATTTGCCTAATAATTCTGCACTCCCTGTATGAGACGCAAAGAAGGATTTGGGAGTCAGGGGTGGTAAAGGAAGTTTTTTTAATGTATTTATGCACTGTGGCTTAGGTGGTTAGTACTCTCACCATGCAGCGCTAGAGTCCTAGGTTCAAATCCCAACCTAGGCACTATCTGCAAGGAGTTTGTATGTTCTTACTGTGTCTGTGTGGGTTTCCTCTGGGTACTATGGTTTCCTCCCACACTCCAAAGACATGCAGTAGGTTAATTGGCTTCCCCAAATAAAGATTCTCCTATGTTAGTTACATATACATGACTACGGTAGGGATATTGTGAGCTCCTCCGAGAGACAGCCAGTGATATGACTATATATGCTGCGTAATATAATATCGGCGCTATATAAATACAAGATAATATTAATTGTCATTTTTGCGAGTGTGACATTTTGATATATTTTTAAACTCTCTCCTCAACCTTATTCTTGTAATACCTATTCAATGCTTTAAAATTGGCAACACACTATAAATGCCCAAGAAGAGAAATTGTGAAGTTAATAAGGATGAATGTTTTCCAAAACATGTTTTAGAGAGTTTTTCGTGATAAAAGGGAGTTATCCCCAAACTTGTATTTTGTAAATGATAAATTGCTATAGGAAAAAGCATTTGGTTTGCACAAAGCTCATGTAATTAATTCTTTAGCTCACTAAAATCAGTAAAACTATTACTAAGCACAAAATATTATCTATGGTTACATCTGCGCTAAGATATAAGACTAACAAGAAAACTGCAGCAATACCTAGAGAATAAATATACCAGATAAACACAATATTTCAAGAAACTATTGTAATTTAAACCTCAAGAAAATGCAGAGTCTATGTGGACATTCTACCGGATGTAGCGTTTCTTATCCTTACAGATATATGTATTCTGGGTATTGTGTAGGAAGGCATTTACCACTGTATACAATAGTTAAGCATTTAAGCAAAAATAAATATTTAGATATGTTTATGCCAAAACCTGTATGTGGTCCTTGAAGACTAGAGCTGGAAAACAGTAATATTAATTTTTCAGTTTATCTGCATAACATTTAGATGTATTTTTTTTATTAAATATTTTATATTTTATTGTAAGCAAAGTTACCAGAAATACCTCTTTACCAAGGTTTATTTAATTCAGTGGTTCCAAAATTGGGGGACGGGCGTGAAGGTATTCCAGGGGGGCGCGGGCCCTCATTCTTAACCAGTGTTTGAATAGGGAGGGGCGAAAATGTTCCTAAATAGAAAAGGGGGCCCTGCAAGGAAAGTTTTGGAGCCACTGATCTAATCCAATCATAATAAATGTTACATATGACATAATACATGATTTCATTATTTTCCCAAGAAAGACAAATTGGAGAAACACAGTTTTAAATGTGTTGTAAATTGTTAGTTACCACTTTCATAGGAATGAGGATACTGAGTCAAATGCAATAGATTTGCTGATTACCAGAAGGTGTGCAGGAATACATTGGAGCATTGAGGTGTGTGTTAACACAATGCCACAGAGCAAAGACCAATATTGACCTATTATTGAGATTAAATTGTTCTAAAAATCAAAAAAATGTTTTAAGGCAATAAAAAAAGCCCATCATTCTGCAGTGAGAAAGAGTATTATTCCCAAGTTAAAAACATAGTTGACATTTCCCACATGGGTATAACTCAACGCAGATGCAATGATTAGAGAAACTACAGATTTTAATTATATCAGCCTGCTAAATGTATTAATTGTACATTTCAAAATGAGTCAGTATGACTTGTTTATAAGCCCCCCCCCCAAAAAAAATGGAAGCACACTAATGCTATAGAGCAGTGTTTTTCAACCACTGTTCCGCGGCACACTAGTGTTGTTGCCTGGTGTGCCGTGGGTTTTTGACCCCACCCTCGGCCCTCCTATCTAGCTGCCTCTTATAGTATAAGTCTTATACTCTAAGAGGCAGCTAGATAGGAGGGCTAAGCAACCGCATCCTCACAGAGCCGGTCCCTGTATAACATTGATCGGCTGTATAAGTAAGACTTATACAGCTGATCCGTGTTAGCAACACGCGTCCCCACAGACCAGGGGCGGTGTTTTTGTTCTGCTGGTACGCATCTGCGTTCCCACTTGAGTGGGGACATGGCCATTGAAATGAATGGATGCGGTCACCCGCGGTTCAAAACCGCACAGTCCCATAGCCGGACGTGCAAGTTGGATCAAGCCCTAACGCTAAACTTACACTGTCTGCGTCAGCCCAGGAAACAAGCAGCCATTCCGGCAACAGCCAGAGAAACGACCTGTCATGAGTGCCTGCAAACTTGTGCAGGCGTTCGGGGTCGTTTAGATAATGACTCCATGACATGTCTATTGGGTGAAAACCGCCCGGGGGATGCCGGTCGGCTGAGTTAAGGTAGGAATACACGGATCGTTTTTTCCCAGAAAAAAACAACCTGTGTAAGCCTTGTTCGATATCCTATACTTTGAATAGGGAACCGCGGTTCCCCATTCATAGTATAGACCGGCTGACTCCCGATATTGGGGAAGCCAGGCAGTAGCGTGATGACGTCATAACGCTACTGCCGAGCTCTCTGTCGGCTCAAAAATCAAGTATCAAGTATTTGTACCTTTACAGGGCTGTCCAACCATATCCATAGAATAGACAGCAGTAATTGTTGTGACGTGTGGCCCTAGGGTTGGACACCCATTTAACAGCTCTGTAATATGTAAGACTGTATGGCAAGGGTGCCCACACTGCTTGTGAGTAACTTTTAAAATGAGAAAAGTCAAAATGCTCTACCAGTAATACACATTTTTTATTAACATAATATTATAACTATACTCACACTAACTTACCAGCTCCATTTCTCTTGTCAGATGCCTACTCTGATATTTAACCCATTGGCTTCTTACACACACCTGGGAAAGAGAGGGGGGACTTGCTGCGGGTCTCTTGATGTGGGTCAGCCAGCGCGCAGTGCGGGAAGCATCGGTCTGGGCTGCAGAGTGCCCTCTGTCCATGCCTGACAGCTGCCCTGTTTTTTTTTTTTTGGGACAGTTAAAAAAAAAAAAGTGCATATGCAGCATGTTGCAGCAAAGTAGACAGGACTGGACCATGTAGTATTATGCAATATTCATTCTATCTTCCTCCAGCCAAGCCAAAAAGCCAGTACCAGGAAGCAGGTTTTAGCTCCAGTGTGCAGGGATAAAACTTTAGCATGTAATTACACACTAGCAGAACCCATTCTCTCAATCCACTGACCAACTTACAGAGGGACACATTTTACAATCTTGCACTTACCTAACCACGAGCAGTTATTTACATATTACAGCTATTTATGTATTTATAGCAATGCACCCTGTAATGTAAATACACAACTCATGCTATCTTATATGTACATAAGTTCTCCTTTTGGTAGGGCCTGGAATGGAAATTCCCGCCTCCTGGGGTGCACAGCTATTGTTCCTAGGAAGTTTGGGAAAGACATTTCCCATAGATTTTAATGGAAATAAAGGGTGTCTTATAAAAATGATGGTCTCTCTTTTTTAACTAGCAGATGAAACACTACTGCCCCTGCCTGCTGCTGCCACAGTTCCGATGAAACCCAGAAGAATGGTCAGGAGATAATTTATTTGCCAGTTCTACAAATGGTACCAAGGCCAAGAAACAGCAGGTGTATATATATATATTTAGTTTTTAGGATTGTGGATCATTTCCCCACTCAGAGGTATTTTTTGTGTAGGTATAGAGCTGCTTTAAATACAGTAAATTACATTCAACAATTCAACTTTGTTAACTTTACTGTAAATTATCCGATTCATTGTTGTGCAATGAAATAGTCGATTGTTGTAAAACCTTAATACAAATGAATTGCAAAATGATGACCCTTTCTTCTTGGGTTTATATAACTTTGAAAACCTGTTCTTTCACTTTTATTATCAAATATCTGTATACTCCAATAAACAAGCTCCAGCACATCCTGGTTGTGTCAAAGCCCCTTGCTGTCTCATTTGATTTCCTATTGGCTAATGTGGTAGCCCTTCACAGCTGAGTCCACAGATGGGCCAATAGCAATGCATGAAAAACAGGGGTAGGCAACCTTTGTCATTATCAGCAAGTACTACAACATTTGGCTTCCATGCTTGTCGTAATGCAGAGCTGAAACAAATAAACAAAATATTCTGACATACTTCAAGTTTATACTATTAAAATATTGAAACCAGACAGGTCACTTGCATTTTTAGAGAGAGGTCAGCAAAGCAGTAACCACTTGACATAACAAGGTTACCCTGCTGGTGTCCCTGAGATATAGACGTCTGATGGCTGAACTGGGTGGAATATATTTATTTTGAGTTACATAATTTTCTGAAGAACCGAGTTTGGAAAGTTTTTAAAAAACACAGCAGAGGTTTGAAGATATATCTCAGTGGTGGAAAATAGATGGTAATCAAACGAATTATTAGAAAACTATGTCATATTTAAAGGTTTATGTATATAAAAAGCCTATAAAAGTGTTTTTTTTTCTAAATTACCGGTACCGAATATAAAAACACCATAAGACCGCAAAAAAAAAAGATTTCAAACCTGTTTATGTGACCTATAACCTGTACAATCCCATTGAGAAACAAACAAATCTATTAGGGGTTACACACCTTGAAATGAATACTTTGGCAAAGTATTTTCTTACCCACTGGCCATAATTAAATGCAAATAACCCCCCACCCCCTTTATGGAGAGGCTTAGCCCTCATGTCGGTGACTCTTCATCTGAACTTGGCCCTGCTGCTGTCCATGTAGGAATTCCTTTTTCTGGTCTATCCTATTATACTGGGTGTAAAGTAATCTGGCTAATGAGTGATACGCCAATCTAATCCAGGGGTGGGCACATTTTTTGACTTCTTA
>CM070034.1:32402924-32420646 GCA_036250615.1 Ptychadena robeensis | reverse complement strand
TCCAGGGGTGGGCACATTTTTTGACTTCTTACATTGATTAAAGCGGACCTACCACCAGGAATCTAGTCTTTCATGACTGGCACTAGAAGTGCCAACCCCTCTAATAGGAGGACTGCAGTGAAAAAAACCCAAAAATTACCTGTAATGAGCCGAAATTTAGGAATATAATCCGGCAGCTGTCTCACTTCCTGGTTCTTCATGGGTCCTCTCCTCCCCACTCCAGCCTCACCCAACGACAGAGAGCAAGGCAGGCGTCACAGGAGCTTTGATTGTCAGTGAACGGACTTTTGAGAAAAATTCCCTATAAAGATCATGAACGCCCCCCAGTGGCCACCCGCGATATTGCACCCCCCCAGTGTTTCATTGTGTTGCTCCCACGAACCAGGAAGTGATGGGGAGCTGTGTGCGTAATCTGTTAAATTGCTATTACAGGACCGTTTTGAGTTTTTTTTCTGCTTCCTCCCATTATTGGCACTTCTAGTGGCAATCAATTAAAACGAGATTTCTGGTGGTGGTTTCCACTTTAAGGAGCCGGACCAAGTGCAGTAATGGATGACCTGCCATTCTGTCGATTTCATGCATCACCAGCATCTCTAATAATGGCGGTGATTAAATATGTTGCTTTTACATTTCCTGCAAAAGCAAAAATGTGCATTGTTTTTTATCAGCAGAGATACTTCCTAGAGAATGCCTGTTGTCACCATGAGGATTCGCCCAGTGTCATGATCATCGTCCCCAAGGCATTATTGCACTCATTGCAGAGAACAAGCAGAGGGGAGCATCTTTTCAACAAGGTGACAAAGGGCCAGAAAAAAAGCTGAACGAGCCAGAGCCGGTCCCCATGCCTTAGTTTTCCCACCCCTGATATAGTAATAACTTTTTAAGTATTTCTCTTTATAAAGGAAGCTCTTCAAGTTTATACAAAGTAAATACCAAGTAACTCCTTTGTGATTTCGATGACAAGATGTTATCACTTGTTACATAGGATCTATAATATTGAAAAACAAAGAATTATTATTAAAGGGGGATTGTTAAGGCAGCTTAGCAATGGTAAAGACAGAATTTACAGTCACAGCTCATGTAAGTGCACGTCTCAGTAGGATATTCACATGCAAGGCAGCATACACAGGGTAATTACACCGTATACACTGCTGCAGTGTAAATATTTTTTGCAAAATACTCGCTTCTGCAGTACCCGCTTCTACACTGAACAAATGTTGATGCATGTATGGATAGAACATGGATATAAAAAATAGCGGACTTACTGTTGTCTTAGCTGAGAACCATTAATCAGCATTGAGATGCAATACAGGTAAGGTTATGTACCCACTTAAGAGATTAACCTCGGGATGCTGGCGACTTTAATCGCTCGGCGATCGCGTCCATTCAGTTGAATGGGCTTTTCCTCACTTCAACTACCATATTTTTCGGACTATAAGACGCCCGGGGTGAAAAAGTGTCTGCTTCTTATTGTCCGAATGTCGCGGCTTGGTTTCCCGGCAAGGAGATAAGCCGGGGAGCTGTGTCCGGATCTCCCATCTGAACAGTATAATTGCTTATGCCAACAGAGCCCAGCTGGTATAAGCAATGAAGAGAGGGATAGATGAACTGCCATCTATCCCTCGCTCCCTCTGTGGAAACTGCAATCACTCTGCAGCTCCCACGCACACAGGAACAGCCAGAGAGGAGAGATGAGACTGAGAGGAGAGCAGCTGTTGGCCCCCCTCCTCCTAGTCAGTGAAGAAGATGATGTTGTGCTGTGAGTGTACTGCTGCTAGTGACATCTACTGGCTGAATTGAATATTGCATTCATTTAATCCATTGCATTAACACTATTTTTTTTTCTGCTCTAAAAACTGGGTGTGTCTTATAGTCCGGTAATGCAGTAATTTTTTTCCTCTGATCGTGCCCAAAGACCTGAATGGACAAGTTTTTTGATTGTGTGTGTATAATGGGGACGATTTTTTTTTTTAACAATTGTGTGTTAAGATCGCCTGGTCAATCGCACCTATCGCATGAGCAATCGCAGGCGGACAATTAAAATCACATCCGTCCCGCTGCTGAACGCCTATGTGGGAACATAGCCTAAGGCTCCACATGGTTAACTTGGGAGCGGATGCGGCACATTATTTTATCTGTGCCCAAACTGCTCCCATTACACCCAATGTCCCTAGCTCCACTCCCTCGGTGCAGTATGGCCACGGCCGCGCTTGCACTGCTCTGAATCAGCAGCTCAAACACATGCGCACCAGCCTCTTCCATTGATATCAATAGATGCAGATCGGGCCTCTATAGGTTTCTGCAGGGAGCCTAAACTGACAAGGTCTGCCACAATTCTGCTGAACATATAGGATCTTACGGCTACCTTTTATAACAATTTTTGGGTTTGCACACCAAGTAGACATACTCTGTGGCTATTGAGGTATTTAGAACCAACTATAGGGCCCTTTCACATTACCCACGCTGTGTTGTTTACTGGCAAAGTCCACTTGTTTAATGTTGTTTAGTGGCTAGGTAACATGGTGCATCTTGGGGGACAGTAGAGGTGGCACAGGAAGCTGTGAAAACTGCAGAACTCAGCTATCTATTGGCTCTCCCTCTGTCCATGTGGGAAGCAGTCCATGGGGGATCTAGCTGCAGACAGATAGTAGAGTGTATGTAATGTGTGTGTCTCTATGGGAATGATTCATATCTGTGCATGCAAAATATTCATATTTATCTAATGGTGGCCATCAGTGGTAAGAAGTTTTGGTTGAATAACTTGTGATAATTGGGGGAGGACAAACACACAAGTATTTCAATTTCTGCGACTGCCAACAGAAGAGAAAGGCAATTTTTAATGTTTCTTTCAGTTGTGGGTCTATCACTATGGGCTCAACGATTGTTGGTTTATTCCAGTTTATTTTAAATTTGGAAAGGCCCAGACACAATTTAATTTATTTATACACATTGCAACGTCTGGAAAAGCAGAGATTTCAAGGTGTAATCTGTAGTAAATTTTTCTACACGAGCAACCCGATCCCTGGCAAAATGTACATAGATGGGGATGCAATCAGACTGCCCTAAGGCAAGTTTCTATTAGCTTTGAAGAGCATGGTGTTCACAGAAAATGTTGAATTAGGTTCATGCATGGTTTTCAGTGAGAATGAACAGTTGGTCTCTTGATTAATAATTTCAAGCAATATTTACACAGCTTTTATCCAAAATGTACTAAAAAGAAAACCCAATTGTTGGGTAAAAGTTGTATGAATATATGGAGGAAACATATTTATAATCATACCCAATGTATATGTAAAGCCAACAATTCATCTTGAGTGGATGAGTTAAAAAAAAAATGCTCAGTCCACAAAATGTAGACTGTGTTTGGTTAGTCACTACAGTCACTAGATCAACCAGTATTTTTCTGTATGTGCATGTCTGCATCTATATTGCGTAGGATAAGGTCCAGGGAAAAAAGTGTATGGCAAATAAACGGCATTGGAATATACTTTTATTTTGCTTTGAACATATACTTAAAAGAGGAATGTCATGCAAATTCCCTTCTAACGTTGTTACCATTCCCAACAGAATGGGGATGGGTTACAGCATCCTTCAGGTTTTTTTTTTTACTGCTGCGTGCACAGAAGCAACCTATGCAAATGATAAGCCTGCTCCGGAATGCATAGTTCATGCACACAGGTGTTCATATACATTTTAAAGTGAAAGATTACACTCAGACATGAATACAATCCATGAAAACCATCAGTTTAAGGAATTCAGGCAGCCAATCATATATTGGTCAAAGCTTTCACCTCACATTTATTCAGTAGATGTTTCCTTTACAGTACAAAATATCAACAAATCAACTTGCATTCACCATGGACATGAACGGCATAATGTGTATTATTTTTCAAGCTGTCAAAATGGCTTGACCAACTGAACCAATATAATGGTACAAATTTCAAATAATATTACTTCAAACACAACAACTTTATAACTCATTTTTGCAGATTTAGTGCCAATGATTTCTTCTAGTGCATGTAAGATCCCAAGGTGCTCACACCACACTTCACAATCTCAGAACACTGGTCCATGTTCTTTTTAATCCGGTAGAAGTGTTCCACATATTCTGAACGTCCCAGGAGCTCTACAAAGTCTTCATCATGCGTAATCACAAGCAGCTGGAAATTGCGCTGCCTTGACCGACTTTTGATGATCCTAGAAAATAAAATAATATACACATCAGAAAATTCATCCAAATTCTTATTCTCAAACATCAACAAAAACATTTTCCTTCAGGTTCCAAGATATGGATAGAGAAGTATTAAAATCTGCCAAGTTCTAACTGTTCTCCTTGTCCTTCAAAATGAGCAACATTTGAGGATTTGAAAAGTATTAATATAAACCTTTTTATTAATTAAAAATAAAAACACATACATTATCTAGACACATTAGGCATCCCAAAACCTTACTTACCATCCTCAATTCCTCATTCCCAGAGGCAGCATCTTAAAGAGGATGGAAACTCAATATGTAAAAATAACATATGTAAAGTTAAAGTTTGACTTACCTCTGAGCTATTATAATGGTGGCTTAGGGCTCCAGGATCCTAAAGTAATATACGTACCTGCTGTTCCATAGAATCATATGAGTGATCCAATCTTTATTCGCAGGGCTTCCAGGGGTTAACTCCAGGTGCACTATTGACACTCTGCTGCCGATAGTGCAGCGTGACCTACCATGTGATAGGTCCGCTTTAAGAGGTGGGTTTACAGGGCTTATTTGAATGTATTTTATATCTGTAATTATGTGGGCTGGAAATGTAGGTGGTACAGGAAGAAAGAACTATCTGCAGCTCGAAGTGATAAGAAAGTTTAGTTACACTTTTACATTAAGACAGTTTAACGACTTGACCAATTTTTTTTTTAACTTTGACAGGTCACCAGCTGGCTTTGGGTCAAATGTCACTCTCACAGTACAACACGCCCTGATCTCATACCTCAGTAGTACAACCCTGACACTTTCTGGCTTAGTAACTAACTAAGACTACCAGCACTTCAAATGTCAACCTTTCATAGTAATATTCCAGCTGTCACACAGTGCTTTTTCTCTTGTCAGATTTTACCCTTACATATGCCTACTCTGACTTTAATCCCCCAGATCTCCAACACCCTTAGAAGTCAATCTTTTTTTTTATTATTAATTTAAATTCGCAATTTCACCCCTAACCGCAACATTTCATAGGTCCTTATATTTCCCTGCAGTTATCCAAGTAACATAAATTGTATACATTTATCCTTTAGCTGTGGCCGCCCAGACATGGAGCGCCTCCAAGTTGTTAGTACGCATATGAGCTGTGTAACAATAATGCAGGTATGCATAGCCCTTTTTTGGCCCCTTTTGAATACCAGAGTACCAGATTATACCCCAGAACTATTACTAACAATTACTATCTACTATCAAAAAAAACAGAATTGCTTTGCCATGCCT
Organism: Ptychadena robeensis; assembly: GCA_036250615.1. Classification (NCBI taxonomy): domain Eukaryota; kingdom Metazoa; phylum Chordata; class Amphibia; order Anura; family Ptychadenidae; genus Ptychadena; species Ptychadena robeensis. The sequence goes on along the minus strand of CM070034.1, from coordinate 32,415,177 downwards.
CCACTGCATCAAAATTCCAGTGTTGTCCGATGCATGAATTTTAGTGTGTCGGCGGTGTGTTCATTGAATGTCGAACTGAAGTGTTGACGATGCATTGCTTTAATATCAGCGCGGAACCCAGAGTTAACACTAACACTCAATAATGATTGCATTATAATGCTTTGGGAAACTTGTACTAGATTTTTTGGACGCGGTAACGCTAGTGCGTCCTAGAAGCATGGCCTTACTATTGTGTAAATTGACACTTCCTGATATTCTGTAAGTGTCACCGAGTGATAATACAGCGTAACATAGTATTTACCATTTCATTGATATATAGATCAAGGATGTGACTTTTGGTGCACAAATCAACTTCTAGTCACTCCATAGCAATGAATCATATGTCCTAAATCTTCTTATTCAATAGAATTTCCATCAAAATAGGAAACGTATAGTCTGTTTTGTAAAGCGGATTTACTTAATTTTAAAGGCACTTTAAACAGGTTGATGACATTTTTGTTTGATACTCACTCAACCAATGCATGGGCAAGAGATTCAATATTTTCACGATCCAGATTTGTTGTAGGCTCATCCAGTGCAAGTATTCCACAATTCAGGCAAAATGTCTCTGCCAGTGCAAGCCGAATAATAAGAGATGCCAGAACCTGCACAACCAATAATAGATAAATAATGAAAAAACTGCTTTATATCCTGAGTGTGCCTGCATGTTTATGGAGGAAGGATGTGACTGGTGTTGGGATATTATAAGGGGGAGAAGTTGTTTGTGGTTAACCATTTGTAATGGCATACAGTAAACATATTAACACAGAGTGGTGTGGCAAATGTCAGAGCAATGGTAGATTGTGGAAACAGAATCGGCTATACTGTTTAGGCAAAAACTAGTACCCTTGTTAAATGACACCAAGAGCCAGTCTACTTCTAATACAGTGCAATGTATTTAACCAGATAAATCCTTAAGGTCTTGAGGCCTCCAAACATTAAATCTTCTAAATCTTAAACCATATTGAGCAGTCAGAAAGGAGGGCTGGGGTAGGGGGCACCTATTTTAAATGCCTTATTTTCCAAACTACATGACCTCTGTACCATGTACCTTTTGGCCAGCGCTGCACCTCCCTCTCATATCCAGTGCAGTATCTCCTTTAATCATAACAACTCTGTAGTTGTAAGTCCTTCTCTTATCAGAAGCAGAGACAGTCTCATCAGCATCAGATCTGATCTCAATATACTCTATATCTGAAATACATAACCAATTTAAAATGAAAAAAATTACTGAAATATAATACAAAAACACAACGAGGTAAAGTTTAAAAATAGCTGCAAATGTATTGATTGGGGGTGAGGACAATTGCCCATGAGTTACCATGGGGGTGGTTAGCAGGTGATTGACAGCAGACTGCCCACATAAATTACAAAATAAGATAATAATTATATATTTGATATATATTTTAAAACACACGTTTACTTTTCACAGTGACTTCATTGTCAATTGAGGAAATGGCCAACACATGGCAATATTTAAGCCTTAATTATGTATTTTGTTTTGTTACAATGATAACCAATAAATACCAATATATACCTTGCCCTCGATAAGTGCTGCGCCAAAGATCACGAATGATCTTATTGATCTCTTCCATCTTCATGCTATGAAACTTCATTATAGCTCTATACAAATCAAAACAACACATAAAATTTATTTAAGGAGACGTTATTAATGCATCAATGAAAAATGCATTTACAGAACAGCACAATAAGGACTTTAAAATACCAAAGTGCACATAATCTTTAGTTGATACAGATGTATAAACAGGACTTACACGAACAAAGAACCTACCCGTCTATTTTTACCTTTATTCGATAAATACTGCTGCCAAACTAACATTATTAAAGCTGCAAAACTAGGATGATTAGTTATAAAACATATAAGCGCATTGATTTTATTACTTGTTACTATGAGAGGACATCCATGAGGGAAATGACACTGGAGACAAGAAACAAGTCAACAGGGCAATGTATAAAGTCATATAAACCTGCCTAAATCCTGGGAGAAATCCTGAATTAATGAACGGAGCTAAGAAACGCACATCTTACACACACAACCAAAGCCTTTCAATGGTGATTTCTACACAACACTGGCATTTATAAATGGAAACTGGCATTGCAAAAGGCCTGGCAGTTACACTAACTTTGCTTGAATACTTGTAAATAACTGACCCACAACAGGTAAGCAAATAAGAAACGTCCACTATTTAGTTTGTCAGCCAGAAATGTATTTAAAAGTTCAGGAATGGAACCTCTCTATGTGACAAGTCTTTAAAAAAGTAGAAACAAAGTAATATATTTGAGTCTAGAGATATAATTTGTGGATTATGGACTGGCTGATTTTGGGAGGTAATTGTAAAGCACCTTTATATGGTAACATCACCCATATAGCTGAAGGTGTTAAGAAGGGTTATGGGAAATAACATGGTGTCCCCCAGTGATGTTAGCTGGGGATCACTTCTCTTTGGGGGATTCCTGGAACGCCTATTGGTGTAGAAAAATACAGATATAAGTGCGGGCAGCTTCCATGACCCCAATATCATCACAATACCTGGGACATGGAAATGTGTGTCCTAGAAGCATGGCCTTACTATTGCAGTGTTCTCCCCAGAGCAGATTGGCCGGGCGGCCCGCCCGGGAGATTTTAGTCCCCGCCCGGCACACAAGTCCTCCGCGGCGAGCAGCCTGACAGGCGGCGCCTCCCATTCTTCAGGAGCGCGCCACAGCCACTGAAAGACTCCGGCCCGCGGCACACTACCAGAGCCGCGGGCCGGAGTCTTTCAGTGGCTGCGGCGTGCTCCTGAAAAATGGGGAGGCGCCGCCTGTCAGAGGACTTGTGTGCTGCCGCTGGTCGGCAGCCTATCAGAGAGGCCGCCGGACCGGTGCAGGCGGCGCGATGACGTCATCGCGCCGCCCGGCTGAAAAAAAATTCTGGGGAGAACACTGCTATTGTGTAAATTGACACTTGCTGATATTCTGTGTCACTGAGTTATAATACAATGTAACATTGTATTTACCATTTCATTGATATATGGATTCTATTCACTCCATAGCAATGAACCATATGAACCAACCGCTCCTATGCCAATAATATCCCACAGGCATTGGTGTCCTCACATGTGGGGGGAACAAAGTGAATGTAAAACGTAAACAGATTTCTACAATAGTTTAAATTGTTGGAATGGGACCTCCAGGAAGATTAAAGAAGTTTACAATCCCAACCATTGAATTATGGAAGAGGAAGACCAAGTGCCACAAAGAAACCCATGCAAAAATGCAGGGAGAGAAAACCTCTTGCAGATGGTACCTTAGCTAAGATTCAAACCTGAGACCCTAGGACCACAAGGCCCCTGAGCATCCTTCTTTACCAAATCTAATCTCTGATAAAATGGAAGGACATGTCTTAGCAAAATTCTTTTGACTAAACACGGACTATAATATGGCAGAAAGTAGATACATGTGTGAATTACAGTGCACAAGTGATGCTTATCTTAATAGGAATTGCCATGGTCAAATTCCTGTGATCTGAAACTTAAGGTCACCGTTTGAAACTACAGCACTACAACATACTCCCTCACCTTTGTATGCAAAGGTTTTCAAACCACAATGGTTATCTGAAATCACCCAGAGCACATTTTATATAATACAGCCTGCAACAATTAAAGTAAGCATCTTAGGGGAAGTTGTTATATTGCTAAAAAAACAAAACAGAAAAATGTATCTTATTTTGTGAAAAATACAGTAATAACCTTTTTTTCCCCTTAAACTACAAGGATACTTGTGCCAGTAGGATATACCTGGCAGTATGTAAACAACTGGTCACTGGTGACCGCTTCACTAATTTTAAGCTTCACAATGCTTTTCATTTTGTGGGTGAACTTAGTCAGATTCTAACCAGATGTAGAAAATGGTTGTAGGAACATTGAAAATGATTGCTCTAGTACATTAAGTTTTTGCATGAATTAGGTTCAAAATCAAGTGAATTTCTTTGAGTTGACTTAACGCTGAACTTAATTTATGCAAAAAACTCTTTGAACTAGAGCAATACATTTTTCTTTACAATGTTCACATAACCCTTCTCTACAACTCCAGCAATTTCAGTGATTTTATCATGCTAAGGAGCTTTGCAATGAACTCACAAATCAGCTAAAGCAGGGTACAGACGCTAAGATATGGGCTAAATCGCTGGCCGCTTCGAGTGTCGTGCACGCTCACGGTCCTCTATCTGGCCCATATAATATGCCCCCATCGCTGTTTTCGAGCAGGACAATCAATCCCGCTCGAAAACAGCCATATCGGACATGACCAATAAATATGCCCGATGTCCGATGCTTTGCCTAGAGACCGTGGGTCTGCAGGCAAAGCATCAGCTGGGCTGGAGAGAGCAGAACTGTCTCCCTGACTCTGTCGATATCGGACAGCAGCGTGATGATGTCATCACGCTGCTGCAGGGTACATCAGACGGCTCGAATATCAAGCCATCTGTACCCTGCTTAAGTGAAATAATCACATCCTGAAACAAAAGCATACTTGTTGTGTGGTTCAGTCCCTTAGCTGCTCCATTTACCAAACCAGGCTTATACTTGAGTCATTCCGTTTTTCCAGAATTGTTTTGTAAAATTAGGTGTAAGGCTTACAGTGGATATAAAAAGTCTACACACCCTTGGTAAAATGTCAGGTTCCTGTGCTGTACAAAAATTAGACAAAGATAAATAATTTCAGAACTTTTTCCACTGTTAATGTGACTTAAAAACGGCACCACTCAAATGCAAAACAAACTGAAATCTTTAAGGTGGAGGGAAGAAAAAATATAAAAATAAAATAGTGTGATTGCATAAGAGTGCGTACCCTTAAACTAATACTTTGTTCTAGCATCTTTTATATGTATTACAGCACTCTATATGCAAAAACACTCCAAATCTGTCAGATTGCAAGGGCATCTCCTATGCACAGACCTCTTCAGATCACCCCACAGATTTTCAATCGGATTCAGGTCGGGGCTCTGGCTGGGCCACTCCAAAACTTTACCTTTCTTCTGGTGAAGCCATTCCTTTGTTGATTTGGATGTATGTTTTGGGTCGTTGTCATGCTGAAAGATGTTCAGCTTTCTAGCAGAAGCCTGAAGGTTTTGTGCCAATATTGACTGGTATTTAACATGATTTTGAACGTGATTGCTTAATTCCGATTACAGCAACATCCCTAGTTAGAAGAGGTTGTGCACACTTCTGCAACCACATTATTTCAGATTTCAGTTTGTTTTTTCATTGAGTGGTACTGTTTTTTGGCGTCAGATTTCTCGTTTACAGTTTACTTTGTATTGGACTGTTGTCTGGACGTCTTTTACATAAACTAAACCATAGCCATAATTCCACCTACAATCCATTGCCTTTTAAATTCTCTTCACACTTTATTTACGCGCCCCCAAACATAATGGTCTGTCATAAAATTGGCATTAACTGAACAAAAAGTTGAATAAAAAAATATTTGTGCCAATTTATATTGTGATAGTTGTCAGGGGTAAAGCAAATAAAAAAAAGATGAAATAAGTTAAGCTGGGCGTAGACATTTAGATTTGCGGCCGATCGCCCGCAAAACTAATGCCTAATAGCAAAATCCAGCCAAGAATCGGCCGGAAAATCGATCTAAGAATTTACGGACATGTCCTGCCGATTCTCTACACGACTGGCAGTGCAACATCACATACCGTGGGACTACAGAATACAGTATAATCGGGCACAGAACGAAACATCTATGCCCAAGTATGAGACTTTTATTTATAGGGATCATTGCCTGGTAGATAAGTAAGTTTATTTGTTTTTTGTTGTTTTTTTATGTAGAGTATGGAAGAAAGACTACAATTACATCACATCAAATCGCCTATTTGAGCTTAAAGGTGGATATTAGATTGAAAAAGGGAATCTATATTTCAATATGGGTATTGACAGATTTATAGTCAGGGAGAAATACACAACAAAATGAACCTCACTGTTTGCATTATTGTGAAGGTAAAAGTACTCACTGGTCCAGGGTCTTATAATAAATGTCAAGGTCTTTGTTGACCAGCTCTGTGGTTCTCATAATAATCATCATCTCCCTATGCTTCTCTTCAGCATCTTTATACTGGGGTTCCCGCAGCTCTTTCTTAAACCTCATGATTTCATCCTCAAATCCTTTCTGACGCCCAACAGCATGGCTGTGGTTTGTCTTTAATGTTTCGATTTTGTTTTCCAACTCTTGATGCTCACTGAAAAGCAAAACCAGGTAAATGAACTGTAAATTTCCTTCACAGCCTAGGCGATGAAAGCACATAGAGGCAGAAAACTTTTTCTATAACGTTTTTTAAATGCCTAATAATGGATATCATAAAACTTTCCATATATGTTGAAAGCTGTCTGAAAACACTCTTTAACCTCCTGAGCGTTTCGCTGAGGTCCAGATTTCTGTACCAAAAGCGTTACGCTGTTTATCATTGAAAAAGACGTGTTGTAGGCCTGTAACTGACCAAAAACAGGTCTAGTAGAATCCTGAATATATAAAGTTTCAAATGCTTAAGTATTTGTTACAAATCACATTTAATGATCAAATTTAATAGAAAACACAAAAATCGGCTCAAACACGAATTCATTTTTTTAATAAACCAAGACTGACAGGCGGTCTGATACACCGCGCCGGGAACAATGTCACACGCTGGCACTTTTGCCAGCGGATTACCTACAGCTTGCCCGTGGCTTAGCAAGCAAAAATGCAGAAAAACTGCGTCTGTACTGCATTCATACATGCAGCACGAGCGCTGTTTTTCCGTGTCTTGGTGTCTCTGGCGGCAATGTGCAGCGCTGCAATGAAGACCGCACATTGGCAGCATCCCGCAGCTTCATATTATCACAGCGGACGCGCCACTCAAATTGGCACAGTGTCTAATCTGCGCTATCATTAGAATGGGAAGTGTCCTCTCTGCGTCTTTTTCCCCACTGCAGACATACTTTGCAGTGGACGCAAGCCCTTACAAAGTATTTACTTCTTATGCGATTTCCTTTATTTTGAACTTGATTGGATACAGAAAAATCAATCCAATCAAATCCAACATGAAAGGAAACTCATAATAAGCAAATACATGTTTTGGGTTTTTTTTATGTGTTTTTTCCATTTTGAATTGTATTGGAGCGAAAAGAATCGCTTCAATCAATGTCAGAATGAAAGGAGAACCATACAGGACCAAAAAAAAAAATATATATATTTTTTTTCACATTTTGAACAATCCCGCCCCTTCCCCTCCCGATGACATCATCGCGCACCCGCCGGCGCGATCACAGACACCGGGATCTGAAGTTCAGACATCGGGGAGAAGAGCAGTAGGTCTCCTGGGTTGCCTGCAAGCCATCTGGGTGCAGGTAACAGCAGCCCGAGTTAATTCGGGCTAATCCTTTTCAGCAACTTTATTTAGCCCGAATTAACTCAGGCTAAACACCCAGAAGGTTGAGCACAAGAACCACAATGGTCATTTCCTGCAGATTTTGATTAGACTATATCATATATAAGATAATTCATAAGGAGCATTACAGTATTATTACATAAGTGGTATATGCAGGATTGAAGATTCTTACTTCCTCATCTGTGCAGCTTTCATCTGCCCCATTTCCTTTAATAGCTGCTCTCTCTCCTGTTCAACCCTCTTCAGCTCCTCCATTCGCTTCCTAAGGGTCAGATTGTCCTGAAGACACCTTTCTTGTATCTACAGGAAATGCAGAACCATAAAGTGAAAGTTATAGAATCTGTGTTTTCTCTAACTGCAAACATTACAACCTGACATTACATTAAATTGAACCTACCACCTCCGTATCTGCTTCCTATTATCGCTATCTTCCTATTAAAATAATAATATATGGCAGATCGGACGTAAAAAAAAAATAAACTGCTGAAGTCTACCTTCCCAAGTCCCTTTGTGCCAGATCTGAATTTGCATTCAGTGAGCTTTATTTATATTCAATGTGAAGAATTTGCTCACAGTGCAAGGCATATGCTCGCAGTGTGTGTAATTAGCACTCAGTGCATGGTGTTAGTGTGTACTTTTCCATGCAGTGTGTGGGTGCTTGGGTGGCAGTAATGACAATGACACACCAGTTGTTGTACATGTCATGCCCATGGGTTATGGCCTCAGCAAGGGCAATACGTGGCCAAGCTAAACACTGGGTGTCATGGACTTGTAATGCTGTTGTATCTATGACAGCAAGTTAAAGAAAAGGGACAGGGCTTTGTGTCCAGTGCCTTGAAATGAGGGGCCCCACGTTGTCATTATGGTAAAGCTGGACATTTCCGTCAATTACATGCAGCACTCACCATTTTTAATAGAGGCGTTACACCAATGTGGTTCAGCTAGAATATGTAGGTTCAAATGCTTATCAGGTAAAGCAAAGGCAAGTATAAATCTAATAAGAGAAGTATATATACTTACTTTTTGAGTATCTATATCTTGCCTAGTGACCATGATTTCTTTATTAATGACTTCTTTATTCTTTTCACAGTCATTAAGACGTGCTATAAGGTCCTGCAGCTCAGTTTCTTTTTGCTGGAAATAAAATATATAATCACTCAGAGCAGCAAAATAAAAATTTTGAAAATGTAACAATCTATGAAAAGATTTAATACTTTAATTTTAAAAATAATAAAGTACCTCTTTGAATTCTTCTCTTCCGTCACTTATATACTTTTCTATGTCTCTTATATACAAGTTGATCTTCTTTACCTTTTCTTTCATATCATTTAGCTTCAGAAAAAGAGGAGAGAAAACAATTGAAACTTACATTTCAAAGCAGTAAACTTCTTTTTATTTTACATTTTCATCTTATTTTCATACAAAACCTATTTTTATTACACACATTATTATTGATTTGTGTTGAGAGTCCAGTATTTATCAGTTTTTATTTGCACATTAGGAAAACCAGATGGTAGCGGGGACTTGAAAGGTGCAGGACACAGGTTCATATCAAAACAGAAAGGGGCTGCTGAACCCTCCAAAATTGAAATAAGAGAGATCTTCTTAAAGAGTGGGACGCGAGAAGAAAGACTAGATGCTGTTTGTCCATTTGCCAGAAATTAAGGTAGGCTTACTAAAGCTATCCATACATGCATCAATTTTGTTTACTTCACCTTAGATCCGATCAACTAATGCAATTGAAATAATAACTGTCACTGTATTTGTTGTCTGTTTAGAGTTAAAAAGCTGTTACACCTTCAAGCCATAAGTACAGTGTTCTGGAAGCTCTGGCCATACACTTCAGAGAAGCTCGATACACATTTACTCAGGCGTTCAGTGTCTATTAAATCTGCACACAAACTTTTTTTTGTCCATAAATGTGACTTCCATCAAACTGAAATTAGTACCCTACACCTTGGAAATGTTCTTCTTGGCACTGTAATAGCCCTGACGAGGCGGGTAATACCACAGAAACGCGTTGAAAAAGTGCTTAATATCACAAACCTTGTGTGTTCCCTTGTTATATATCTAGATGTCACTCATTCAATATATTGTCTGTATGTGCAGATCACATTCATAAACTTAAGATATCTTTTTAATAAAATATCTTTGAATATGATGGTTACTCCTAAAGGTAGCCATACACAGGCCGATTGACCGCTGTGTGTGTTCCCGCCAATGGCCCATGCAAAATCGGATGTGCCCATCTGGACAGAATGGGCAGGATCCTTCCGCATGTTGAATTGCATGGCGTTCGCCACACCAAGGGTGCCCACCGATTCTCCGAGCGACCGACTGCAGCGCGATTATGTCATCGTGCTGCAATCGGCCACTATACAATTGGGCTGTAATCGGGCCGTGCATGGCTACCTTTAGACTCTATGCTGATGAAGTCCCCTGGGTCTCACTTAGATGTGGGAGGTATAGATATTTGCTAGTTAGGCGATTAGCCAACATGCTTTTCTTCATAAATGTTACACCTACAGTGCAAAAATCCGTCCTAGACCTTTTCATACATGTGACAGTACATGGCTATAACAAGCACAGTAATCATACATATACTCAATATAGACTACATTGGGAGTAGTGTGATTTGCATCTAATATCGAAAATGATTAATGTCCACCATTGTCCTAATTTAAACTGAATATTATCCTGGCTTTAACAACATAATTCACGAAATTCACCTTTTCCTGCACTGCTCTGTAGCTGGAGTCTTTCTTCTGTACAATCTCTTTTTTCTCCTGTTGAAGTTTTTCCATGGTGTTATCCAGAGGGAAAACTTGCTCTCGAGCTTCCTGAATGAAAAAAGGTTCATTATTTTCCATAACACAGGAAATGCAATAGGTTTTTGTGTAGAAAGATCCAAACTTGTGGTAACCCCAAAGAGACATGTTATCAGACTGCTCAATAGAACAACAATCCCTCTATTTCATTATACGAGCTTTAAATGTATGTATGTATGTATGCAGTAATACTTTTAAGATCCCCTTGTCATTCAAAAATCTCACGACTGCTGCAGTGGCACGATTTTGAAACAATCTCCACACTGCCTGCAGTCTCAGCTATTGTACAGATACAGTCAGGCATCTGATGTTCATGAGGAACACTCTCGCTCTGGATTGTAGGGGAATGATGTGCCAGGCGAGGCTCTCTGAGGTGACCGTCTAAGATGAAGGGTGTAACCACAGGAATATAGGTTGAGGTAATTACATATTTTTCAGTTTTCTGAGCCCCCTAGACATTAACAAGCAATTTACCCTTGCAGTGCTGTGAGCACCCAAGTGTAACTGAATTGTTCATATCCCTATAAATTGCTGAAGTCAGTGGAGTCCCACCAACATTGTATGTATTAATACACATATGAGAAAATAATGACTAATTAATACAATATATTTTTTCTAGAACATGACAGACAGAGCTGATAAGTGCAAACAAAAAAACCCACATCCTCTTCAGTATTCATTTACAGTGTATTGGTCTGCCCTACTTTCCGAGTGACTTCACAAACTGTCCCTTTATACATTCCAGTTTGAACCCCACTGATTTGTGTGTAGGGCAATACAATAAAAACAAGAGAAGAACAACTGGCTGGTATTTTCTAAACTTCTGAAGAATCGCAGCGTGCAAAAGTGGTGTAGACAGCTCAAAATTATTTGATCAACAGAAAAGATATAACTCTTTTCGCTTGTTTTTTCTGTGACATCGTTCTGAAAAAAAATTATGCTTCTAAAGATAGGCATACAAGGGTCGGTACCCCTGAAATCGACCCGCAATCGCTTGCAGCGGTGTGGCATCCTGGAGATGGAGACACTGGTTGGAAGAGCCGATGCAGAGGAGGGGGGGGGCCTGTGTAGTGTACACAATCTTGCTAGGCTCCACCCCCTCCCCCTGCCAGGAGCCAATCACAGGCTGTGTGCTGTGCGGGGGTGGGGTTGGTTTGGGAGGGTCCAGCTGTACTCGCTGCTTGTCAAATCAACCGTAAGATGTCCGTTCCCGGTTTCACCAACCTTTTTAAGATTTTTGAATACATTCCAGTACAATCAAGCGGCGTAAAAGCGCGAATCTCGAATCTATTACAAAATCTGGTTTAATAGATCTGCAAAATTTTTGTCAACACAATGCATAACAACAACGGTTCACATAATGGGTTAGTGCATTACTGCAACGCACATTAACATCAGTGCATTGTACAGTAGTGGATAGTAGTAGTTTCAATCTGAGGGCAAGGAGATATAAGGGTAAATTGAGATGCTGTCAGCCCGCAGCAGATTGGGAAACGACTGTGCATTCTGGCCACGCAGACTGCCTGCTAAAATGCAGGCACTCACAGGTCGTCTTAATAAGGATCCCATGGAGGTACTGATGGGCAAAAATCTACCGGCTGACGCCTAATGTTGCATCCGTCAGTCGGTTGCAGTTGATGCTCGTTTACCTGGTGGTTAAAAATCGCCAGTGTAAAGGAGTCCTAAGACTTAAGGGGGCTTTTGTCACAGTTGATCTTCGATTCGATTTTAGATCTTGATCTTTTCATCGAACACTGATCCTAATCGAATCCAAAAGTAGTTACATTACATGGAGGGTTCGATTGTAATAAGACCACAATCGACGATTTTAGTTTCTATAAAAAAAACACAGGAAAGACTAAAGCTGGGAATAGATGGTACGATTTACCGCCTTTTCCTAATCCGATTCTAGGACTAGGAGTGGCGTGATGACGTCATCACACCCACCCGCTAGTGC
>CM070034.1:32342232-32355387 GCA_036250615.1 Ptychadena robeensis | reverse complement strand
TTTTTTTGTCTACACTTTCTTGGATTTTTATTTTTTTAAACTGGGATGGAAGAAGGATTTTTTTTTCTTTATGGTTTTAAATTTTTTGGGGGATTGTCGGATGGAAGGTGGATTCATTTTTTTTATAGCTTTCTTTCAGATGGAACAAGGATACATTTTAGGGCTTGTTTCCACCGGTGCGATTAGCTGCTGCTGTACCTGCGCGGCTGCAGCCGCTCCCGCCGGCACCCCAAGCACGCGTACGTCCGTGCGTTCGGATGAAGACTCTGGGCAGCCCCCATGTGAAAGGATGCGGTCGGTTGCGGTTTCCACACGAGAATGCTGTAGCTAACGTTCGAAACCGCACCGCATACACATCCGCACCGCATACACATCCGCACCGCATCCACACTCAGCCGCACCAATGGAGCCTGGCTGATGGTTTGCCTATGGATGCGGTCGGAGGGGCGGCAGCCGCGCGGATACAACCGTGGCAAATCTCATCAATGGAAACAAGCCCTAAGTTGTAATGGGATTGCTTTATTGGATTTTAATCGGGAATGGAGTACAGCGCTGGATTGGGCATATTAAATAATTTTCGATTTTTTATTGTAATTTTCGAGGGGGGTGTGTATTTCATATATGTATTGGATGTGTGTTGTTTACTCAACAACATTTATACAATACAAATATGACGTATGTATAACAGTTACATATAATAATAATGTTGTTATTACCTATAACCGTTATTTAAAAAAAAAAAAAAAATAACCATTTTTTATAGAATTTTCAAAAATAACATGTACAACAGGATACAAAAATGGAGAGGTAGGTTTGTCCAGGGAAAAGGGGATCAGGGACAGAATTTGTGAGACGCAGCCCACATTCAAACGTAATACATTTAGTGTGTTAACCTCCCTAGCGCTCTTGTGAGGTCCAGATTTTTTTTTAACCCTCTGGGCGGTTTGAGGTTTTCGCGCCATTTTTCATGGCACGAAAACCTCATGTCACCGGCACTGTACTCCGCCGTGCTTGCCGGCTCTCCGCCCAGCTCTCTGCACACCGCCGACGTCAAATAGACACTGGCGGCGTGTGGAGAGGAGAGCGGCGCCCCCTCCATTAACATGGAGGTCTATGGCGCCGCCCCCCCGCCCCCTTCGGCGTCACAGATGACGCCGAAGACACGGGGCCGGAAGGGCTCCGTGTGTCGGCGGCTCTTCTACAGAGCCACCGGCACACAGGGAGACGGCGGTTTTGCCCGATCCCGGTGCGGGCACAGTTTGATCAGCGATCAAACTGTGCCCGAACTGAGTTCGGGCAAACCGCTAGGGAGGTTAATGTTGTAGGCCTGTAACTTCACATTATGTCTGTACAAGGGTCTAATAGACATCCCGAATATAATAATGTTTGAAACAAACAATTATGCCAAAAATGTATGATTTAAAAAAAAAATAAATCAATAAAAGGTATCATTTGAATGATAAAATCTCTTACATATTTCTTTTGTATGATCAATTTTAAAACCGTATGTATTTATATTTGTTTGTTTTTTTTATAATAAAATAATTTATTCATTTGGAAATGTATTTTGAGTTTTTTTTTTACTTTTCATTGTATTGGATGTGGTTATCACTATATCCAATACAATTGCCTTTGGCACCCTCTTTAGATGAACCTGGTGATCTAAATTTGACTGATGGAAAGTAAATAACAGGTATTTTAATGTATACATATGTGTGTTGATTTATGTTTGCGGCTTTGACACTAAGGGGTTAATGTTTATGATTTGAGCTTGTGTTCTGTGTTATATGTCATAATGTATTTCATTATGACATATAACATTGCTGTGTTGAAATGTAGATTTGTGTGTTTTTCTTTGTATGAATTATCAGTTATTCAAACATACGGGTTAATGTATTGTTCAAAGTTCACTATTTATTGGGTTATATATTTAATGTATTAATTTATTTTAAACATTTATTTCAAACAGATATTTTATATCTAATAAATGATGAAATTATTAAATGTAAAACTTTCTAGCTTGTTTTATGAATGGAATGTGTGTAGGTGATGTTTTATTTTCTGGTTTTGCTGTTATCTGTGATAATTAATGTAATTATTACAGATATCTTTTTTTTTTTTTACTTTATTTGACAACTGTGTGTTTCTGACTTTAGCGCTTATTGCTGCACTGTGGTTACTCCTTTTTTCTTATTATCTGTATTCATTATTTTAATTATTACAGATAATTGTATATTCAGTATAGAAGATGGCTGCAGGAAAGGGAGCTAGTATAGGGAAATATGGACTGGTCAAACGGGAGGGGATTAAGACGTTCCACCAATGTTCTTTTAACGGTGCATGATGGATTAAAAAATACGATAAGCTGGATCACTGTTCGATATTTTTTTGGGTTCATTTAGATTTTTGGGGGGTCATTTGTTCAAGGTGGGCAGCATTCGATCATTCAGGAGGATCATTTGAAATAATCCTCAGGATCAGCTCATCGAATTGATCATGTGCTTCTCCATAATCTCTCTTGCAGGTAAACTTTTTTAGGAAAACTTGCCACCTTGACTACACACGTGTATGACTGGAAATTTTTTTGAAAGAAAAGGGAGTTTTTAGATGACTACACAATCACTGTACAAGTAGTATGAATGGATTTGGGCTCATTTATATTCAATTGCTTTTTTGTAATGTACTTTCCACCTTAAGCTGTAAGCAAATAAACGAAGCTACTCACGATTGTTACTGATTGCTTATTTATTAAGCAACATAAACTGGTCGAGGGGAAGCACACCTCCGGTGTCTGGAGTTGACACCTGGCTGGTATTTATCTGGTCTGATTCCCAATTCTATTAATAAGATTATTCCCAGAACAGGGGGAAACCCTAGCTACGCCCTCCTCTATAATAACTACAACCGTTGTTAGCAACCAGATATTTCAGATTATTAAACAAGCCAAAATAATTTTCAGTAATATTCATCAAATGCAATGCAAACACTACTTTTAAAAAATGCAAAACTGAGAAAGATTTAGAAATAGGTGATTTTTCTTAACAATGTTTGTATAGAAACATATAAAACAAAATAAGTAAATCTTAACCCTCTGGGCGTTTTGCCTATGGCACCTTTTTTTAAAAGCGGAAGATTACCTTGTAATCCGGTGTGATGCTTTGCAATGCCCCCCTTCACATCTCCAACGTCATCGATGATGCCAGGGATGCGCTGAAAAGTACCGCCGCTGCCTACTTTAAATGGAGGTTAATGGTGCTGCCAGTGACCCTGAAGAGGTGAACCAGGGAAAGATTGTCAGGTCTGCTGGGGATAGGTGCGTATTCCCATGTGAAGCTACACTTGGGATAAACGCTCCGGAGGTTAAGGCTTCAATAACTTGTGCACATTTTGGGCTACTGACAGTCAACAACAGCCTATAAAGCGCCTCCCTGTGTGTGGGAGTTTGCACACATGTTTAAGCACCTAGGACAGGCTTGTCAAATATATCAAATGCCTCCATGTTGCCTCCATCACGTTAAAAGATACCGGGGAGCACAATTTGTGACGTTTGCCAGACTACAGCACTTTTTGAGCATCCAGTACTAGAAACACTGCGTTAGCAAACGCCCGTGTGAATGAGCTTTAATACATGGGGATTTTAGTGGTGTGTTTAAATATGTAATATGATTTTCTAAACAGTAGTGACCCAATGTAGGCACAATAATACAATCCTGACTACTATACTTGTCATAAATGAACAACTACATACAGTATGCAGACACCAAAAAAAATTGTTACATCACGCAAGTATCATTACAATATGTACACTTAGCAGGGATCCCGAAATAGCACACAGACATTGCCTGCTCGGTGGATGCTCTGTTTACACATCCGCCGATGCAGAGGCTCAACGTACTTGACTACGTTCAGCCTTACATCGGCGGAGTGGCTTGGCGCAGTGAAGACCGAGCATCCGCCGAGCAGATAAGTCTATGTGCTACGTCAGGACCGCCTGCCAAGCAATACGCTAAGCGGAGGGGTCCCGACATATAATGGAAACATAGCCTAAGAGGGCAAATGTGATGATATATGAAAAAGAGAATGTGAGGAAGATGTCCCCTCGGTTCCTGTTCTAATGGTAACTGAAAACAAATGGTGACATTGGGGATTGTGACATTGAGAGTGCTTCCAACTCCTTACCTCTCTATACAAAACTAAATAAAGTTTGATTTTCGTTCTGCTCTAATTGACAGTATATAGGGGAGACCTATTTACTTGTTAACTGTAAATAAATGGTATAGTAAAGGCTAGCCCATAAAGCCAGTTGCCTTTCACTTTCTTTCATTCATATGATTATATGTGTGACTGTTGGTATCATGATGAGTATATGTTTTAAAAAAAATACCCAACATTTTGAAGTGCCCACATAGTGTTGCAGTTTTAGGGAAAAGTTTTTTTGTGTCAAACAGACTTTGCATGTCACGTCTGTCTACAAACTTGACCTTTAGCTTTACACTTAAAATTAAATTTCTGTTTCTTCTAAACCTCTTTTCTAAATATTTTTAAATTGAAATTTATAGATCATCATTGTAGTGGTGTACCTATTTGTTTTTCTAATTATAAAGTGTGTTTATAGTTTGTTTTAGTATTCCAAATGCTTAGAAAACAAAGCTCCAATTATATCCTGAAACAACGGTCTGGAGTGTGACTATGTGTGAACAAAGGTAATCGGGTGAGGAGGCTAGCCACCCTATTAGTATTGTGCTAAAATATCTTCGTAGTTACATTTTGAATTGGAGATGTTGGCGACTCCTATCACCATATTTCACCCAAAATATTTTGGTAGGGTTCATTTGAGTTTTTGCCCTTTCCAACAAATTTCCACCAGTATTTGCCAAAAAAATGGGACAGTTTATTCTGCTTTTGTGTTTTTTAATGTACTGCCAGATGGCTTTTTAGGTCCCATGTTTTTTTAAACTTTATACACCGTGACCATTCCAAAAGTCACTAAAACTGACAGTTAGGGCTAAACACATTAATTTCAAATATACCAAACATGGGGAAAAATTTCCCACAAATTTGTGATTGTCAAGGCAAAGCAATTTCATAAAGATTTTCTTGGCTAAAATACCAACTTTATTCAATAACATAAATATACAAACCAAATACTTAAAACCTAGGGAAACAATCAATGTAGATTGTCCACATTTCGAGCCCCTTTATAATCTTTGATTCAATAATTGTGGTATTATAGAAATGTGACACTAATAAACTGAGAATTTCCAACACACCAAATTGTACTTCATGATAAAGTCTTAATAATAATTCATTTTTTTTTTGCTGGGTTTTTGTAAATATAATTTTTTTTACATTTCTACTGTTAGTCCCCAGTCTGAAAAATAATGGTGCTTATCTGCAACAAAACACTCTAAATGCCTGCTTTGAAAAAGTGCTTAGCTCAGAAACGGGCAAAGCATAAAGAATGTTTAAATAAACTACTATATACTATAAACTACTTTAAATAACTTTAATAACTCAAATATAACAGCGTAATATTGTATGTGCATTGGGAAAATTCTTACACTACAGAAAATGTGTTTGTGGTTTCCCAGCTGATTTCCAAATATTACAACACAGTGGAGAGACACAACACCACATGTGAATGTGACTTGTATAGGCAAAATACGGAAGAAGTCAATGCATAGAGTGAGGAAAGTCTATAATCATAAATACATCATTTGTTTTGCTGTTAAGTGGCCCTGCCATGGGCAAGACTCTTTTTTTATTATTAGTATTATCATTACTATTAACTTTTATATATAAAGGGCAGACATATTACGCATCACTTTTATAATTTCTTAGTGTGCAAATATAACTATATATCTATTAAAATATTTTGTATAATCTTTTTATAATATATACATATATATGCAAAAACACATATTTAGTGTAAATATTATTATAGTTTATGTATCAATTTAAATTTAACTTTTTTATTATGTTTATACTGCTTGCAGAATAAGCTCTTCAAATACAGACTCACACAGGAATTATATTAACTCAGGCTACACATAAACAAGTGTGTATTTATATGAGCACATCTCTGGCCAAAACAAGAATGAGATTTATCTTTCCCTCATGAGGACCCAATATCTCAATGTTCTTAGACAAATCCAATGGGTTCTGGAATAAATCTATAAAATAGGGACCATAGAGTTGACTGGGGTTATAATTAGCCTTGGGTATTAAAAAGAAACGGAACTCTAGAAGCTAGTTTCCAAAAACTGGCAGTTGTTTGTCATAAAGAAAAGCTGTGGCCTCTATGCAGATAATCTTTAATCCATTACATGCCTTGATCTGAACTGCATCTCAGTGGTTACTGCATGGTAGTGGCAAGGTAACTTCCCTATGCGAGATCTATAACTAAATAGTATTGGTACCAGGAGTTGTTAGTATTACCAGAATGTGCCACCCTTTTTAGTAAAGACTTATGAAAAAAAACCCTATGCCCAGGTTGAAGGTCCTGGGAAACCAACTTATAGAACAAGGGTTTCAGGCACTTAAGGGGGCAAACATATCATTTAAAAAAGGTCTTTATTTAACAATGGACCTAAGTCAATGCTCAAGTCAGTAAAAAGAAAAAAGATACAAATACAAATATTACAATTGCAATGTTTAACATACAATCACCAGTATACCATACAGTTTTTTTTATACAATGTTACTCAGAATCAGAAATACCTAATAGGGAAAACAGTAATCAGTACAATAGGCGTAGTGTCGCGTAGTGCCAGTTGGTGAACTACTATGACCAGGTTCTTTGGAATGTTCGAAACACACTGTCCTTCCCTCTAAAGTGTTTGTCATTCTGTTCTCTTCTGTTCTGTCAGTCATGTAAGCATCAGAAGCCTCTCCTAAAATGACATATTTTAATATAACCATACATTAATATGCAATAGTCTTAACTATTTTAATATCAGTCAGCAGAATCAATCTGACCACATTTCTTACATGTTATGTTTAGTATTTTTGTAAATTGCAGGATAATGTTTCTATAGTAGAAATCACAGCTCTTCTCCTAATTAAAATAAAAATAAAACAGAGTATCTTGGGTATGATCTTTGAGAATACATTGCTCTGAGACACATTCAGCAGTAGATGTCAGTAAACATATTCTATATTCTATATTCTATATTCTATAGTCTGGGTACAAGTCCACTTTAAAGCAAATCTGTGGATGGACTATTCTGTAGGTGTTGAACCCTTCTTCCTTCAATAACAATATTTGTCAGCCTAGTTACCCCTTTAATGTGTTTTTTGTTTTCATGTCACTGGAAAATCCCTTGGTGCAAATGTCAATTTAAAAACATAACTATTTACTTTCTGTTTACTTTACAGTGTTTTACAATCCACAATACAAGACTATTCCTCAAATAAGCCTGATGGATTTTGGATAAGTTACGTACAGTCACAGTGTTGTCAGGAGCAGTACATGTTTATTTTTGTAAACAAAATAAAGACATTTACAAAACTAATGTGGTTCTATTGATTTAAGTTTCCTGTTCCTTCCACTATTGTGCTAGTGCCATTGTAAAACTGTAATGAAACTAAAAGGAACTGATGGCGAAAGTCAAAGCATGACAACCCTGTCCTTTCCTCCTTTTCTGTTAACAAACATTGCGATATGACACAAGACTTTACTATTATTAGGACAATGATCTTGCATTCTAAAAATAGGAAACGCTATAAAAAGGAAAAAAAGTGATGGAATAAGGAAATTAAATATAAAAAAATGTATGTATAACCTTTTTGACATCAAGTTGAACTTCAAGTTGAACTCCAGGATTTGACTGGGGACATTTTTACCCCAGTCACAGGTCCCCAACCTCAAGGTAAAATGCTTGTTAATGTTTAGGGGATGCAGGAGGAGAACTTTGCTGCTCTTCTTTCCTCAATTGCACATATAGGCTGTGGAGAGTCCCTTCGAATTCTCCCTATACAACGCAGGGACCCTAAGGAGAAAGACATCACAGCCTTACGACCACTACTCAGAGTGATTAAAAACATAACTACAGGGAGAAAGGGCAAAGAATTAGATAATGTTCTTGTACCTTCATCCCTTAAGCTGGACATAGACGTCTCGATTTTCTGTTCAATTTTAGTGCGATCGTTTAACAAAATCGATCGCGCGTTCGTATTGGATAAAAAATGATGCATGCCAAAAGTATCCAATCGATCGATTTTGCCAAAAATCGGACAGAAAATCGATCTTGCACGGATCCGTTCTGATTGAAAATTTTAATAAAAAGCACATGAATCGAGTGCTGTTAGTTGTCTCATGCGATCGTTTTAAGCGATCCATCTATGATTCTTGTGGAAATTACCTTTGTTTGTGTGCTGTGGGTCACTGGCCAGTTCTTCAGCTCCACCACTCCCAACCCAATAGAATCGCCCAGAAATTGAATGCATGGTATGTTGCAGTCTGCGATCGTTTTCGCAAATTAAAATCGATTCCGGAATCGGATGGGCGATCGGATTAAAAATCGATCGCAGGAAAATCGCCCAGCTTTAGACCTAAAATCGTTTATGGGTTGCAGTGGCGGACTAATGGAAAGAGCAGGAGAGGTCATTGGAAACATTTGAAATGATAAAGTGTATCTTTTAAGAATAATCTTATATTTTTCAGCTTTTTTTTACCTGGGGATCCAGCCAGTCAATGTTTAGGCTGATTATGCTTACTCCATTGTATTTTTGGAGGATCAGTGTAGCCCTCCTTAGACAACACAATTTCTATCCTGTGAAGGGGGTAGTATTAGATGTGCTTACATTTAGATAGACTTTATAAAAGTGACACAAACCCAGACTCATCCATCGGATTAACGGACAAAGTATTGTTATTTCTCACTCACAAGATAATTAATTCCTCACTTTTCTAAAGTGTAGTCTATATTCCATTTTCAGTTTTACTGATACTGCCAAAGTCTTTGGGAATACTTTAGATCAAACAGAAAAATAACTTTACTATCCTTGTCCCTGTCAACTAATAAAATGGGTATATTTAAATCATTCCAATAGGAACACTCCCACTTGGGGAAAATGACAATAACAAACAATAAGGACAGTTATATATGCAGTCACAATCACACCGTGCACAGGTTAATCTGAGTGCACATCAGACTCATGGTCCATGGCACTTCTATGACAACCCCCCCCTGCCCCCCTGACAACCAAACTACCCTTGTGACTAACCCTAAGTGTAACAGACCCCAAACTTGGGAAGTGTCTCTGTTCATACAGCCCTGGGGCTGCATATAACTTCATTGATTTAATACAACTGGTGCTCCCTGTCAATCTGACACAGACAGCACTGTTGATGTTAAACGAATGAGCTCAGATACATGCAGCTGATCCCAGTCTATGGCATTTGCCCTCAAAAAAAACTAATAAAATATATAACATATATGCCTATGGAGGGAGGATAGAACGCCTTGTTCAGATACACTATAGACAATTTATCTAGAGGGTAAAATCCTATCTAGCTAGAGGGAATATACCTTTCATAGTAAGAAATAGTGTTGAGCGTGAATATTAGAATATATTCGACGAATATCTGACATTCGAGAATTCACAATATTTTTCGAATGTGCGCTCTGATATTTGCAAAAGCTGATATTCATCACTATGATATTCACAACTATGCTTCAACATTGTTTTCCGGCATATATATCGCATATATGTGCGCTTTGCAAATGAAAATGTGGAATACCCGTACTGGCTAAGATCACAGAATGAGAAAGCTGGTTCGCAAATCTATGCGAATAATTGCAAACAGCCATGCGCGATGTAAGGCAATAGAATGCAGTTGAATTGAAGATTACTAATTTAGAATGTTTCTATTTTATTTTAACTATTTATATTTATTAGAACTCAAATATACCATATGCCGCTCAACACTAGTAATATATATATTCATTCAACATTCAAAAATGTTTTATTTGGTAATGATATGTGGAAAAAAAGCCAAAAAACTACCACATATTATCCATATAAAAACACCACCCACCGCATAAAATCATCTATTAACCACCCTAGCGCTATGCCTAAAGCCAGTTCGTGCAAAATGACGCTGCAATTAGCGATACGCACGAACTGGTTTCGGGCAAGCAGTGGGAGCGCTCTGCTGCCGGCTGCTGCATCCAGCGATGTCTCCACCGGAACCTTTATTTATTTATTTATTTTTTGCTTTTGAACTGGATCAGATACATTTCTTCATCTGATCCAATTCAAAAGTGGATCCGGCTAGCAGAAACGCTCAGCCGGTATCTCCGGCTATTTCCAGAATCGGCGTTTGTGTGCGATGACATTACGGAGGAGGCCGGGAGTTTACAAATTTGAAGGTTTTATTTTCTTAGAAATTTTTTTTAGGTATTAGTTTACATTTGTATTTGTATTGGATTGGATAAATGTTTTATTAGACTTGCCCCATTAGACTTGCTTCTACATTTGGATAAATGTTTTATCCAATCCAAATCAAAAGAAAACTAATTAAAAGTAAATACAAATGAAAATGTTTTAAATATCCATTTTTGGTGATGTCATCATTCTGCGGTTGAATGTTCGATAAACACCCACAGAGCATAGAATCTATGGCCGGTTTAACCTCCCTAGAGTTACACCCGTCGGCTCTCTGTGTGCCTGCAGCATTTCTACAGAGCTGCAGGCACACAGAGCCTTTACAACGCTGTGTCGCGGAAAGGCAAAACACTGTATCACTTTTGGTACAGAAATCTGGACCTCAGTGAACCACCAGGGATGTTAAACAAATGTTTGAACAGCTCAAAGTATATCATCCATAAAAGTTGTAATAATAACAAAGCCTTTCTACTTATACATAGGGAGACTCATAATCCCAACATCATCAGTCTGACAAGCACATACTGGTGAGTCCATTTCCACTCATCATTCCATAATATGTGTCCACACACTCTGACCTTTACATTATGCAGTGTGTGCACTTCACATCCATTCTATTGCACCTACATATCCATTGTGCTTGGGGCAGGGGGATATGAGACCTCTTTTGTCTTGGTGCAAACAATGACACATACAATAAGTTCCATAGCTACTATTTTTAATGTTATCCATCCTAAATATTTTGTGAATTGATAGACTTCCTGTTAAATTTTCCAGTTAAATGTTTTACCATGTATAGCTATGTAGTCATAAGTCAGTTGCTTTATCATCGTCTTCTTCATTTACAATAAAAAAAATAGAATTTTATCTTACATCTGTGATGAATCCTACCAATTATACCCTTTTGCATTGAGAAGAACAATGCCCTCATTATGATGATGGGTCTAGAATTAAGAATTTCATAAAAACAAAATGTTTTGTTCAATAATATAATTAGTGAGGTCATTAAGGTAAAAAAGGAACTAGGTAAGGTAAAATATAGTATAAAGACAGAACGTATTAATAATAATATTAATAAGTAATAATAATAATAAGTGTTGCCTGCTGTTTTAATGGTGTAATTGTTCCCTTTCCACAATTTAATTAGAATAAAAAACACAACATGGGCTTTTTTTGGTACCATAATTTATACATTAATTTAAATAAGCACCATCATTTGACCAATGCTACAGTATGATCTAAAATGATTTAGTAGATGGAGAGATCAGGCAGTAGGGCAGAGGATTTAAGAGGTCAGAAGTCTAAATGGAAAAGGCTGTATGTAAAAAACTAATTAGAACAATAACAGTAAAAGTTACAATGAAGGTGTAGCAGTGCGCGAATACACGTGCGCAGACCTCTCTAGATGCTCGGAGCAGGGGAGCACCTTCATGGTGTCACGACCATATGCTTTGTGGCCCTCATTGTAGGGCGGTGGTTCTATTGGCAGGGGGGTGGTAACCACACTGGGGCATCGTTGTTATTATCTTGCATACCAACTGGTGTCATCTTTCTTTTCTGTGACTCCTTTTTTTCGATTGTTTGTGATTCTTTGTTTCAACCAAAATGCAATAAAAATTTCAAATGTAAAAAAAAAAATAAGTTACAATGAAGGAGGATGATGTTATTATATTTTATATATAAAGTGCCATCATATATCACTGCTAAGGAAATAAACCTCCATACAATACTTGGGGTGGTTAGCCCCTGGGACTTTAACGACACATATATTCATTACAACAGTTCACATAAAAACAAGATCTGTAAGTATGTTAGTTAAAATATAAATTCAAATTGATGCATTATCAAAGTGCTTTGGGAATATACTATTAAGGTACTCTACACTTTTCTTCCCTAGAAGAGTCTTCGTCAGGAGTCCTGAATCATAGTGGAAGCAAGAAAAAGAGAATGCCAATTCCTCTGGAGTAAAATCCATACATCATTTCAGAACCCCTAAGGGAGGTGTGACCTCGCAGTACCAAGTAAGGGACCCACCTTGGATACTTCAAGGTACAGAGGTTAATTTATAAATAGTCCATAAAATATTCACATTAGCAGATCTCACCTCCCTTAGGGGTTCCATAATGGATTTTCTCCATAGGCATTGGCATTCTCTTTTTCTTGCAGAATTACCCCAGACGAAGCACCATCTAGGGGAGAAATGGGTCGAGTACCTAGATAGTATATTCTTGGAGCACTTTTGTATGTAAATGCATCAATTTGAATTTATGTTTTAACTAATGTATGGATCTTAATAAAATATTGTTTTTATGTGAACTGTTGTAATGAATTTATGTGGCGTTAAAGTCCCAAGGGCTAACCACCACAAGTATGGTATTTAGCTTTTTTTCTTTGACCTAAATTTTTTTTGCAATGTTTATATAGTGGGATGTTGGCACAGACTTTATATGAATATATCACCACCATATGTGTTGGTTAAGATATTAAATTGCTCTTTACAATAAATAAGGGGTAGAAATTACAAACTAGGAAGCATGTACCAACTATGACATAGAAGCAGTCAGGACTCGTTTCAATAGAGCTTACCAATTAAATCTGCTCCTTGGGATATGGTTTTACTACCAAAATGTTAAAGTACCCATGGGTGCTTCTATTCCCCACATGGGCCTCTTAACAACATTCCTTTGTCTGAACCTTATCAGCCTAAACTAAAGCTAGCCATACATGGTTCAATTGACATCAAATCGATCATCAATTCGATCG